>CM066987.1:116201836-117401836 GCA_033977485.1 Hydrangea macrophylla | reverse complement strand
AGGAAGCTTTGGTATGTGAGTTACCTTAATCTATTGACTTAAGAAAACATACAGAGATAAGAACATCTAATTTTAACCTAGTGGTCAAAATATTTTAGATTCATCTGAAATAAGGATGTAGCTTATGTTTTATAAGACATTTCTTGTAAAGGAAGCGTGGTGGTAATTATAGTTTCTAGATGTTGATGATATCTTTATCATTGAGAAGAATGAAGGAGTGTTATCAATGGTTAATGTTATACTGTTCAGTATACTTGATATTTGTAATCCAAGAGAAGCGAGCTATATCCTGTGGAATATACTAATTCGAGATTTAGAAGGTAGAGGTAATAAGATTATCTCAAGCTTCTTACATTGGTAAGCTACTGACTAGTTTTGACATATGAGTTTTTCAAGAAAGGGTTCTTATCCTTTGGATTTGGCCTAATATTCTCTCAGGACTAGTGTCTTAAGACGCAAGGTAATAGAGGTTGTATGGTAGTTATACCATATGCTTTGGCTATAGGTAGCCTTATGTATGTGATATTAGGTACTAGGTTATACTATTAGGGTTGTTTAACAGATATCAGTTATAGAGCATATCCTCAAGGGCTAAGGAAGAACTAGAGAATATATGTTGGGTTATGGTGTTTTGGACTTATTTCGAATTAGCTTTGCTAAATCCTGATTTTTAGTCAAATTTGGATTTTGAGAAAGTCAAAATCTAGGTGTGTCTGGTGACATCTTTTTTTCATTGACATAGTACATGTAACACCCGAAAACTAAAGACACGAGGCAAGGTCAAAGAGTCAAATGCAAGGTAAAGGTCTCACATGGATCAACCAAAACGAAGCAGAAGCAAAAAGGATCCTACGTGGATCCAGTCAAAGTCTAATGCATAGAGCAAAAGTGTAACACAAGGTCATCCTTACAAAAAGGAAATCTGAAAAAAAAATTCTATTAATAACCCAAGGGCCTAGCCAAGGCCACCACGAAACCAAACTCTACAACCAAGGAAAAGTAAACCAAAAATCACATGTGCTAAGCCATGGCAAACAAAGTAAATAAAGACTGTCCTCTTAGACTTATTACAGGCTCCTCAAAAGAATAATTCTAGTCCATATATATAAAAAAAAACACAATAAAAGAAGTACATGCATTTATCTAGAAACCATCTCTAGGATTATATTTGAAATTACAAAACAGGACATGATCATCAAATCAATAATTTTTCCTTCCAATACACAAGAGATATTTCCACAAAAGGAATCTTCAAAGTGACGTCATCACTTCAACTATACTTGGGGGCCTCGCCCCTGTCCGGTATCACCTGAAAAATAGTTTGTTATTTTTATGAGAACGACGGCTTGTAGAAAATATACCAAGCATATAAAATATTTATACCTTAACAAGTAGAGATGAGTACAGATGTTAATGTTATGAATAAGCCACCTAGGCAATGCAAGTGAAATAAGTCCATATGCCATGCATGCTATGATCACTCGCCTTTTTGCCGGACTATGAGCCACCTCCGACTGGGAATATAGCATACCAACCTTCCGATAGCTAGTCGGCTATAAGTTGGAATTTGGCACGTTCTTAGGTACGCCCACCCTGTCTCACCACACAACCCACATCTGGATTTGTTTCACAATTGTCCCCTCTTTGGGATCTATCCCCTCGTGGGATTTCTCATGCACATGTCATGCCGTGCTGTGAGTTTGCCTATTTGGTCACAATGCTTTAAATCCCATGATTCTAATGTCAATGCCCATGTACATGAATGTTATAAACATTTCTTAGAAAAGATTTATAATCTAGGACATTAATCAACAATAAGGAATATATAATCTGTAGCACTTCAACATAGTTTCTATATATATATATATATATTTAAAGAAACATCATAACATGGGTTCTAGAATCTCCAGAACATCCAAATCAATACTTTAACATGCCTTTCATCTCAAGTAGAATAAACATGCAAGCAATTAAGCAACTTTGGCATTTAATCTCCAATAACAACAATTGTATACGAGATAATCAACATTGACATATCTCCTTATGATTTCATAATTAATTCCACCAATCAAACTTATACATAACAAGCATAATGTATCTACACAATGAAATCTACTCAAATTAGGCCCAACTCCAAATCACATTCTTTATCTCGTAATCAAAGTCAAGGAGTATTACTCAACCCCAAACCACAAATCTCTTAATTAATCTTGCAAAATTATTAACCATAAATCAACAACTAATAAATTTATCTATCTATCATTTCCCAAATTCCAACTCTACAATAGAATTCTCAATTTAATTCACACAATGGAAATTCTATTCTTCATCTATAAATATATAAAGGCATGAGGGATAAACGTCATATTCTACAATTCATTTACTCCAATAAGAATTTCTATCATACCGGCACCCATTGTAAATAAAAATCATTAAAAGCACTTTAGGAACAATAGGACCCGTGCCCTCAAATTTCCTTTTTGTTTTTCAATCCAAAGCCTTCAACGCTAGCACTTTCTATTCCTCATCTCAAACATCCATTAATAATTGAATCTTAACCTTTCAATTTCAATATCTCTCAACGATATAAACCATTCAACTATTGCTTGTCGAAATTCTCAAACTTATGTTTAGAACAAATCACCCAGGCTAACTTTCCTTAAGAGGTACAACCACAATCGAGCATAGGCACCAATTCTAAGTATAGGACTACAATTTGTTATCCTAACCTTCTAAGAAATCTCCAACGCTTTCAAAGATTCAATTACACTATAACTCACATTAGGTAATCTCAACTTTCAAATTTCAAAGTAAGAGGCACTTTCAGGGTAAAAATAATCACAATGTTGAAATTTCTCTTTTAAATCTCTTCTCACAATCATAAAGCATAATACGCTACACTGCTATCAATAAGTTTCAATTCTTCTGCTAAGTCCTTGACAACATTAGACAAAGATAATATAATATCCGAGGCAAGATCCACCAACCGCTCTATTCCTTCATAAGTACTCTCTAGCATCTAAGAATAAAGGACTCTTAAATAATATAACAAGTTCTAACATCATGTTCCACCAATCACTTGGTTTCTATAAAAAAGCCCCTTCTAGGAAAAAGGTATAATACACATACTTATCAAAAGCATTTCATATTCTAACTAGGCACCTAGAGTAAAAATCTCTCCAATTGTTCCATTATCCACAATTTCATGTATAGGATATTATTAACATATAAATTAAATGCCTTCAAATACTCCTCTAGATATATAGAAGATTATTTCTACCACCAAGTTTCACTAACAACTTTATTTCTTCGAAAAGCCTCTTTTAGGCATTAAATCATACACATTCAAGACAATTTTATCAACCATATCCAAACTCTATATTTGTACCTAACATTGCATCTTAGAATATCTAAGCATGTCAAATAGAGATACTAACATTGTATCTATCTCCTCAAAGTCCTAGTTTGTAAAAGCCCCTTTCTAAGCTTTATACCAACATCACAAAATAATAACACTTCCAATTTTCAACTTACTACTACCAATTAGTATTTCTTTTTAACATCAACCATGGTAGGGTAAACACATAACTTCACATTTTGTGCAAATTCCAACACAAAAGTATGTCAATAGTTCACTAATAACACACACAAATTCATTCACAAGCACTTTAAACATAGAAATCTAATTTCCTTGCAATACAAAGGCACATTAACATGGTACCCAAATCAAGAGCTAAAAAAGTTAAATACGTTATATACTTAGTATAATCCCTGCCACAAGTAGGTTTGAGCAAACTCCACAAAAAAACCAACGGGCTCCCCTCGCGATTCCGAGACTACCCACGCATAGATCTCTTTGCGTACATCAACTTTTGTATTCAAACCTTCAAGAGGCAAGGCCTCTAAGGCCTTCAAAAACCAAGAAGAAAATAAAAGGCCATGGGAGGGGGAGAGAGAGAACTCTCGGTTTGGGGAGAGAGAGCCAGAGAGTTAGAGAAGAGATAAGGAAGAGAAAGAAAATAAAGAGAAAAAAAAGTAAAAGAGAGAGAGAGAGAGAGAGTAATGTGAGATACAAAAGAGAGGGGGGATTTGTGTGGTGGGAAAAGAGTGGGAGTGGGGTCCACAAGTCAAGTCTCTTGACTTGCCAAACAAACACACACATCAATATATATATATACATACATACAATACACACATATATATGGGTCATTACAGTACAACATGAAGATTTTGAGGGTACTATAGATCGAGTCAGCCGATGATCTGGATGATCCAGTTACAAAACCTTACTGGCTAAGGTTTTTGGATAAGTCACTTGGACATTTTTAGTGTTAGATATAACGATATTTGTGTTTGTTGGGATTGTGCCCTCACACCTCTTACTTTGTGCGTTAGACATTTTGATAGTTATATTTATGGATATCTGTCTACATTTTATTATGGATGATATGTAGACACCCTAGTTTGGTTGGTTCGTTCGTTTGACATAAGGAACCCTCGCCTCAAGAACAACCCAATGACTGGATTCGAGAATTGTCATTTTATGAAGCAGAACTCCATGAAGTACCATGGTCTCTTAGACACATTATAATAATACTCTAGGAAGACTTAGGGATGTTAGAAACTCAATTTAGAACCAAAAACCCAAGTTAGGATAGCCTTTTTCCTTAAAATAAAAAAAAAACTCGCCTTTACCAAGGAAAATTTGGACCTCGGGGTGGGATCTTGGTATCTCCCTTTAAAAATACTCCTAAAATATCTTAAAATGATGCCCCAAGCCCTCACATTGGCCAAAAACTGCTTAAGAGAATTTTAGTGCCAAAATAGCCTTTTTACACGTCACAGGTTTGCTCCTTCTTGGAGTCAGCCTCACCTTTTTGACCATAACTCAAAATCTACAATTCCTTTTTGAGTGAAACCAAAAGTATTACAAACTAGACTTCCATACCTTTACAATGGTATATAGAAATCCTAAAAAGGATGACAGAGGTGAGAGAATGAAGTCCGTAAAGTCAGAGGAAAAAACATAACTTTTTAGGCTGAGTGCCATAGTGGCACTTGAATGCCGCCCTAGATTTTTTGAGTGCCACTATGTCACTCCGATGTTCCACATGCATTTTGGCCTCAATATGCGTGAATAGGCACAAAAATGCCCAAAATGGCCATAATGTGTTTTTTCTATCCCACGTCGGAAAAATACAGACTTCCGAGCCCATTTCTCAAACTTAAAAAGGGGGTCTTTCCCTCTTCATCCAACACACCTGAAAATTCTGAGAACTAGAGAGTTAAAAAAAAAACCCATGAGAAGGATTCCTAAGCACTCCTATAAAGTTATGAGAAAAGTTAAATATTTTAGATTTAGGATTTAAGTCTTGGAGTCTGCTTTGCTAGAGTGACCATTCTGAGGGAAGTTCTTGGGGTAAGCTTATTTCCTTTTTAATTTCTTGCTTGTGTTTTATTATTTTCTTGTTTTGATCTTATTATTCATAGTTCTAGGTTAGTTTTCTTGTTTGTTCTTCGCGTTCTTAGTTATTTATTGCTTTCAATCTTTAAAGGTCATTGGATATATTTAATTCCTTATTTGTAGTATCCTTATTAGAGTTGAGTTATTCTAGGCGAACTCTACCCGTAGTGATGTGCTAGTCGGAGCCTGTGGGGTTAGTATCCAATCCATGGATATTCGACCCCGGGAATAATAAAACCCTAATTTGGATCTTCGAGTCTAGTTTTAGGTCATACGTGTAGAACCCATGTTGTAATACATGTTAATTATGAATAGTAGGCTATCCATATTTATTTATATCCATGCATAGTAAATTAATTCTTTTATATCCATATATCCATACACTTATACACTATCCTCACGTAGAATAGTAGGTTATCCATACTAGGGATGACACCTTAGTTAGGATTCACATGCACACTACTTCACATAGTAGTTATGTTTGGACATGTATAAACATGCTATCCATGATTAGAATAGAAGGGTATTCATTTGATTATCCTAAATATATAGCATTATTATTGTCCTAATCATGATTAATTAGGGTAATTGGGAATGCTATGCTATCCCGGGTAAGTTTTCTACATTCCCTTTTATTTACTGCTTTCCTAGGATCGCATAGGAGCATGCATAGGTGGATAAAATACGGTTAAAATTCCGTACATGGTATATGTGTATAGATATTTATGTTTTTTAGGGTTTTGAGTGCGTTTTTCATGTTTCCTTCCTTTTATTTCATTTCGCATGCATAGGGGAGCATAGTAAAACATTTAGTCCCTGAATTGCTACTTTAGCACGTGCATTGCATGTATTTGTACAGTCTCTTGTATGCTTTTCTTTTTTTAGTTGTTTATAACTTGTACTAGGATTACATTAGTGTAAATGAAATGGTCCACATAATGTCTAGTCAATCACCTTGATAGCTGAGTAGAGACTTATCTTCGGACGGGGCAAGAAGGGGTGTTTTAACATGATCTAACTCCTTCCTCCCTCGTACCTTAACTCCCGAACCTAGTTCTTTGGTGATGAAGGGGTGGTGCTCTCTATCCATTGGAATTAATAGATTGAGATTTTTTGGTTTCCTTTATCAAACTAAGTGGCGACTCAATTAGTGAGGATCTCTCCGAATTTAGCCTTGTAGGATATGAATTGGATTACTCACTCATGTAGCCTCGAATATGGATCATGGGCATCAGTTATAGCCTCGGGTATGGATAAAAGCCCCATGGAATCCAAAATACGAGTAATCCAAATCAATCGGATCGGATAAAGGCTAATGATAGGTGGACAACCTCACTCGTGGTTGTTGACATGAGATTTATATGGGATTAATCAAGTGGGCTTGGTCTTTCTTGGCTCTATACTTGGTCGGGGTGCCCACAAATTCATGAGATGAATGTTCATTGGTTTGTAATCCTTAAATGTCATTGTTAGAATTCATATGTATGTATGAGATGCAGACATGTGAGATAGGAATTGATTTTCCTTAATATTTAGAATTCTCGCAGTGGATGATGAGATTGGATACCTCATTAGGTTTGCACTCTAGCATGACTAACTGCCATGAGATGGAGTGATGTATCTAATTCACTTGAGTACGTGACTCTTAGTTAATATGTTAATGCATGACATGCATTGATGGACCTTGAGCTTTCCTATTGACATTCAATCACTATCAATAGTTAATAGGAACTCATAAATGGTATTCGATACGTGTTCTCAATCTTGAGACAATTATGAACACAAGCCATGTTGTGGACATATAATGTCAAGATAGATACCCTCTGTTAAAGAGTAAGCATTCCCTTGAGAATGTCACCAAGTTGGTTACTAAGAATTGCCATCTTGTTGACAAGTAGTTATCAGCATGTTTTGTAATCATGAGAGGTGAATGGCACTGAGGAATATAAGATGTATTCATGATTCAAGTTGACAGTAATGTTTATCCGACTGCCTGAATGTGATTACGAATGCTGAAGGTAAAGGGACATTAGTATCACCTTATAAGTCTAGTTACCGCTTCGAATATTTTCTTATGCATTGGAGTGCAGTTATCTTTATTTAGTGGAATTAATGTTAACTGGTCAGTTAGTTAATTCACTAATTAAGGAGTCTAATCACTGAGGAATTAATAAGTGATCTGAGCCAATAATTAAGAACCTAGGGGGTCCCATTCTTAGCTCCACAGGAAAGCTAGGAAGGCAAAAGAGATTGACCAATTTATTGCTAGTTTGCCACTTCAGGTAATCAATTGCCACTTAGGTCGATTGAAAAACTTATAAATAGAGGACCTACGGTACGGAGTAGAAACAGAAGAATGTCATTTTGAGCTTTCCCAAAGTTCCAGACCTATCTATAAGTATTCTAGACCTTCCTTCTCTCCCTAGTACCCACAAGCTCTAGCCTTCCGAGAAGTCTTCGAGGAGTCATAAGAGTGAAGATTTTCTAGAGGAAGCTATTGGAATTCTCTGCATCAATCCAAGTCATTGAATATAGCGTCCAAAAGGTTTTTCCTCTAATCTAAGCATCACTAGATCTAATAAGTAGTAGCTCTTGTAATACAAAAAGTTTTTTCATGTACTTTTCGCTACAAATTAAGGTTTTCAAAAACTAAATCCAACAGTTTGTGTAATTTAATGTAGGGGTAGTTTAGTGCTTTCATTTGTTTAGTGCTTTCATTTAGTCCGTGATGGATGTTACCGAGAAGAGAGGTCCATGTAGTTTCTCAAAATGCGAGGGAGATCCATGTTATTAAGGTTTACCTTAGGGGAGGTGGTTATATTATACCCTATTTTTTATTCTCTGTGTTTAAGGTTTTATGCATTTGTGTCTCTCCTAAATCTTTTAATTTACCTTTTCTTAACTCACAAATCTCTCATTATTCCTTGAAAATTTTCTATTTTTAATCAAATAATCATTTTATGTACTCAAATAGCCCCAATGATGTAACTCATTACAGATATCCCATTTAAACATATTACGGATTATTTGTTTGAGCTAAAACTATTAAAAAGGAAAATGAATGAACACCATTTTTTTCAAAAGAGTTTTGGAGATGTCCATTTGTCTCTCAATAATTATACTTTTACCTCAACCCACAATATGCGAAATTCACGAAACAACTATATAAATGTTAAAGTATTGGAAACCTCAAATAATAAAATGTCTACCAAAAACTATTGAGTCGAGGGACGCTGCTCCTAAAGCCCAATATAAGTGTATGCCCCCCGTTGGAATCAAATCCCGGGTCTGTCCTTGATTGCCATAGCGGTATGGCTGTACCTTACATCCTTAACAATTTTGATCCCAAGATGTTGCAAGTAGGTCACAACATGTTATAATTTTAAAAATGATTATAGGACCTAAATTAATCATATATCTATTTTAAAATACTAATATCTAGATACATATTTATTTCGAGAGAAAGAGAGTGTTGAGAAGGGGAATGAAGTAAAGAGAGGGGAGGAAAATGCAAAAGATGTAAAAAGTTGTGTAGACACCCAATTTTCATCACACTCTTAGAATTTAGAGTGAACAACCTCTTGGAGAATTCAATGATGAAAAATACCCCATGGAAGGTATCTAAATTCCACATGTATAGCAAGAAAATCAAACTCTAAAAAGTGTCTTTGAAGCTCTAATTCACCCGTTTCATCCATACCTCTCGACCCACTAGCGAGGGCATCAGGGGCCCCCTAAAAAAATGCATATAATCACAATATTCCAAAGTGTTTACAAAACATTACCCGAGGATAACACCCTCAAAAATACGGTTTTGAACATCTTTCCATAAAGAAATCAAACAAAACGAAAGTTACTAGGGTTTTAACAGAAAATTGACCTTTTGATACCACCCCAAATATTCTGCAAAGTATTTTTACAAGATATTACTCTTCGATAGATTTCCAAAGGTATAAGATTCATCAAAATCATACTTAAAATGAATTGTTTATGATTTTGATAGCAGAGGTGTGCAAAATAGGGGAAATAAGGGACAAAAATCAGGCGGCGGTTAAATCATACTTAAAATGAATTGTTTATGATTTCATCCCCATGTGCGATGGTATGGGAATCACCTTCTTAGAACTTGCATTTTTGCCCTAAAATGCCCATTTTACCCTATAATTCCTCTTGAATTCACCTAATTGCCCTTGAAAGTTAGTGATTAAGTATTGATTCATCTATAAATAGACCCCATCACCTATCATTTGATACACATTGAAACATTAGAGAGAGAGACTTATTATAAGAAATGCAAGAGAGAGAGAGAGAGAGAGAGAGAGAGAGAGAGAGAGAGAAGAATGAAGAGAAGAAAATAGAGAGAAAAAGCATGTAGAGATCTATAGAGAGATTTTAAGGAGGAAATTGAGTGAGTTGAGTAAAGCCCCATACATATACCTTCATCCTCTATTGATGAACACCTTGCATGCTTGAAGAACACTTGAAGGAGAAAAAATTCTTGCACAATTCTAACCAAAATTCAGAGAATTCTCTATGTAATACCCTATATGTTCAGTAAATTTTTATACAATGAGATTTTATATATTTCCTTTGATCATACTTGAAGTTTTACGTTCGATCGATTGAACCTCTTTCAAGCGATCAAGAATTTCTAATTTCAAGCGATCGAATCCTTTTCAATCGATCGAAACCCTAACGACCTGAATTTATTACATGTCCCCTTTTTCAGTCAATCAAATCGGTCTTAATCGATCAAACATGGCCGATCTGCTCTCAAGCGATCGAACTTACTTCGATCAATCGAACGCGACTGGATTTTTATCCCAGTTTCTCCACAAACATTGCCACCTGTACCCCCATCCCCTCTATATATACATTGTAATCATGTGTTTAGTGTATATGGAAAACTAGAGTTATGTGAGAGAGATTGTGTGCTTGTGTTTTATATATATACTTATACGCACATCCATATATATATACATATATATATCTTATATGTATTTTGTTTAAGAGAGAGATACAGAAGAAGAGGAAGGAGAAGAAGAATAAAAAGAGAAGGCAGAGAGAGACAAAGACTAAGGAGAGAGAAGAGGAGCCACCATTGGAGGCCATTGAAGCTCTAAAGTTTACCAAATGCACCCTTACGACATTCGGTGAGTTCTAAACTCACTTAGTACCTTTTATATGATGTTTTACAAGTTTTTAACGTGAATAAATAGACCTAAACATGCCCTAACACCTCTGGACATTCGTTGTTCAGAACCTCTAGAGAAGACAACTCTCGAGTGATTGAACTGAGTTCAATCGATCGAAAATTCAATCGATCAAAGAGACTTCGATTGCTTGAACATTACTTTTCTCAATCGATCAAAATGATTTCAATCAATCGAATTTGCTAAACATGGCTTGTTTCCTTGGTCTATTATATATAGGGTTCGATTATTCGATTCGAACTCTCAGTATGCTATTATGGGTGGATCAGGGATAATATGACAACAAAGATAAGTATGATTAAGAATAACAAATTAACATGATGACGTTAGAGGCTATGTGATTCATGTATGAGTTTGATGTCCGTTCATTTCAATCAGAGTAGTCAGGCCACTATGGGAAGTCATGAATCAATGTTAGTACGAAACATAAGTAGGATTGATAAGTTCTGGGAATGGTACGTGGGCGGATGCCTGGTCATGATATGCTTTCACATGCGGTGTATGGTTTATATCCTTAACGAGCAGTAGGCAACACCATGTAGTCCTAAGATAGCCAGATGATCTATATTATATCCTTAACGAGCGTTGGATCGTTCATATCCTTAATGAGCGGTGGATGGGGATCATTGGTATATGTCGTTGAGTTATGGCAATAGATTTAATATGCTGTTGTTCAAAGCATTGTGTCCCTGATATGTGGTAGATGGTTTATATCCTTAACAAGCAAGGGATGGACTGACGTGGTGTCCATGATATGCAGTGGAAAGTATATATCCTTAAAGAGCAATAGAAAGAATGATGGTATGATATGCTGTTGTTCAAAGCGTTGTGTCCCTGATATGTGGTGGATGGTATATATCCTTAACAAGCAAGGGATGGACTGACGTGGTGTCCATGATATGCAGTGGATGGTATATATCCTTAAAGAGCAATAGAAAGAATGATGGTATGTTTATATAAGGTGAATGATTGAGTTTGTTCTTTCAGTTAAGGTGTGTTGGTTATTGTATCGATTATTGGTCTCAGGATAATAAGACGATAAGGGTTGAGTAACAACGTTGGAATAAAAAGAAGATATTACTTAGTAGAATTATATCTTATGACTTTCATAACTTGTTACACATTACATAATTGATACCTGGTAAGTTTCTATTCACTTAGCTCTCAGTAAGCTGACGTCCGTTATTGCCTGGACATTCTCCGTCCAGATTATATCGTCCATATTAATGTAGGTGATGGTACTTATGACGATGGCTACTATCCAAAAGGGGATTATGCAGAGGGTAGCCCTACTAATGCTAGTTATGCTAGGAGAAGATTACTACGCTGATGACTACCCTTGCACCAGCTAGAAGATGAAGAAGTTATATTTAGTTTTATATTGTTGCCAACTTTATTAGTTAACAGGTACTTGGGCCTACATTGTCTCCAGACCTGTTGTGATCCTGAGGACCACTCTGATATTGTAATGAATAGAATTGTTATTATATATTCAGTTGTTTACTGTTCCTGTTTATTAATTCGACTAGTACTGTATGGTGTGGATAATTAGTAATATTCACCCGTCATTCCCTAAGGACCCAAAAAGGAAATTTATTTTTGTCTATTTTTACTGCTCTGGGGCATGATAGAATTTTTGGTATCAGAGCTCTAGGTTATGATACTTTTGTTCACTAACGATTCCACACCATTTGGTCCTAGTATGTAAGATTCCCTAAGATGAGATATGAGTTTAAGAGAAGTTCGTCTTCCTGATGATAGATAGTTTCCTTTGCAGGTTAGCATGGATCCAAACTTCCACCTATTTGTGGATGATTCATTTGGTGGGCATGTTATTCATGGTGACACAGTGAAGCCAACCATACCAGAGATATACCAGAGTTTTACAATGAGTTTTCGACGACATTTCTTGCCGTATCTTCGCCGTCCGACGATCGTTTTGCGAACTGAGAGCATTTTTTGGACTCGTGGAGGTAAGAGGATCACATGCATGTCCTTTATTTTCATTTTCGGTAATGTTTTTTCAGCTACTGATCTTGATAGATAACTCTTGATGTATCAAAACTATGTAAGATTTTCACCGGTTTGAAATTGAGCTGGATTTTTGGAAAGAATTAGGGATTTCTAAGCTTAATAATTCGCTAGTAAATCGAAGAGGTGAGTGTTCTAATCCCCAAATTGGGTGTTTAGTTATGTTACTGTGGTAGTTGTTGTTAATTGTTGCTTAACTCATGCCTATGTGAATATATGTTGATGAATTTTGGGAAAACATGCCAATTAAGTGAAAGTACCATGTTATATGCTTAGTTGCTTATATGCTTATGTGGATAAAAGGGAAGTCAAGTAGTGGTCACCATTTATAGGTCCCATATGTAAGGGATATGAAGCCCTCAAGAGAAAGGGGGTGGTGACAACCACAATGATAAAACGAGGATGCCTTCGGAGTCACAAGAGAGTGTGATATACTATATACAAAAAAGGAGTGAGAAGTTCCAGGGTGAGAAGGACCCGGGGGTGGTGGCTGGAGTTACTTGACTTTTCGGAGATCAATTTGTTGATGTTTATAATGATTTTTGCATAAACATACTTAGCATTCTAATAGCATGATTAGTTCTCTCAGTAAGCGAAAGCTTAAACAAAAATATATTTTCTTTTATGGTTATTGAATAACCATCGTAGGTACCGAATGAGAAAGTGAGAGGAAATAATCCGTGCAAAGGGTTGGACATGGGAGTTGTAAATATGAGTGGTCGTGTCCATAAGCTTAGATGGTTTTAATTTCAAATGTAACTTTTGTACTAGGAATGTTAGGAATAACTTATGTTTTGGGGAGTTCTTGTAATATGTCAAGTAGATTTAATGTTGGTTATATCTCTTATGATGTGGATTGTTTTAGCACCTCACAAGTTATGTGTGTTTAGAGGGAACTTGAGAGGGATTTAGTAACTTATGATGTAAAACTAAAGTTGAATTCTCTTTGTTGGAAGATTATGCATATGTTGGGCAAAATGTGGATTTTGGAAGTAAATTCATGATCCTAGAAATGAATTTATGAGTTTGGTGATTGTAGCATGCTTAGATATCTTGTGTTGATATTTAGAAGCACTTGGAAATGTTTTTATGATGGTTTTTGATGTTCCTACAAAATTTGGTTTGATATGGAAATGTTTTGAACTTGGAATTGAAAGTTTTTAGCAGCAGAAATTAGTTTTGCAGAACCTGGATCGGTCCGTGTTAAAGGGCGGATTAATCCAGATCTCTTGGGGGACATTCTACGAGAAATTGCTTAATTCATATCGATCCGGCTTAAAGGACAGATCGATCTGCGTACAAAATATCAGATCGTCAACTTTTACGAAGTTGTGCATATTTCTTTTTAGAAAACTTGAATTCGCATGCCATTTTTTTGCGTTGGAACACTGGGACTCAAAGATCTATCTTTTGGTTTAAAATTTGGCTATAATTTATTAATGACAATTTTGCCCTTGGGTTGTTTTGTGTCAATGAAGTTCTTTTATGTTGTCTAATTCATGTTTTTTTAGTAATTTGAGGTTGATTTGGTGTCTGGGCTTTGTTAAATGTGTCCTAATTCGCCCGAGGCAGGTTGGGGTGTGACAAGTTGAGAACCCAATTATGGCCAATGTGGCAGTCCCAAATTGGGACATGTGTTGAGAGGTCCCAGTTGTGATGGGATAGTGCTGTTGTCACACCCCAACCTGTGACTGGTGGATTTGGCCATGTAACAATGCCACCTAGTCTAAATTACCAACTAATTAGAAGAATTAATATTAACAAAGGAACTCAAACAAGGTCTTAACACAAACCTTAAAAGCATTTCAACATGCTCATAATAGCGTTAATATAAAAGTTTTTGAGTAAACTTATCCTTTTAGAACCACAAACAAGTTTAAATAATGAAACAAAAGTCATTGGGCTGAAAGCCCTGTGTCGGTCGACCGGACCAACTACCGCCCCAAAAAAATGCCATTATGTTGGTAGTACAAATTTAATATCCGATCGACCACCTAATCATGCCGGTTGACCGGCTAGCCTGTAGTAGCAGTCCAACCTTTAAAATTCTGCTGAACCATTTTATACAAAAACCAACTCCAATCCAATCCAATCCAATCCAAATCTTTCCAAAATGATTTTTTATTGAAACATAAACATTCCCACAACACTTAGGAAGTCATAGGAAGGTGTTGAACTAGTTTAACATAAAATCCAACTCAAACCCCATCTCCAAGCATCAACACACACATTTTTTCCCATTCATAAACATGAAATTCATTAAGGAAAAATAGCCTACAATCATAAAGGACCGGACTCTTCGACTCGACAAGTCTCAGCCTACTTGTAACTTGTGGATACATCCCACAGAAGTTTCAACACAAACATAGATTTCCAAGCCGACAACTATCCAATAACATAATATTACATAAGAACCCAAAAACATAAAGTTACATCTCCTTAACTAGCATATGAACATAATCACATAAAAGCATCTCCAGAGCCTAACCCGTCGTGCTGATCCTTCATCTCCTTTTTTTGCTCTGTACCTGTGATGGTCATTCAATAACCACAATAGAAAAATAAAGTTTGTTTAATCTTTCTTTTAGTGAGAGAACTAATCATACTATCGGGATGCTTAACATAAAATGCAACAACCATCATGATCAACAATTATTTAGTCTCTGAAAAGTCAAGTACTCCAGCCACCACCCTTGGGTCCTTCTTACCCCAAATCTTTCTGTAATAACCTGCATTTTCATTTAATTAATCTGTACATTGCATTGTCATATTTAAAATTAAATATACATTGTTTGCTTCTATTTTGATTTCAATTCTTATGTGTGAAATTTATTTCTTGATGGATCTCATAATTGAAATTACTGTTGGGGTTAAACTGCAATTTTTATAAAGTTAGTAATACCTGTGTGGATTTCAAAATCTATATTTCAAAACGGTGGAAATATTTCCTTTTGACTCAAACAGTATTTTTATAAAACCAGAAAACCATTTCTTACAGTAAAATGAATTTTCTGTATTTTTGTGGTGACCACCGCGCCCCGAAAATACCAGTTTATGTCCAAAACTGTCCGCGCTGTGCTGAACTTCCCCAGATTTTGGAAGTGATTGATTGGACATTTGCTTTATTGCCATTTATGGCAAGTGATCATTAGCATAGGCCTTGTTTGGCAATGCTTTGTGTGTGTGTGTATTGTTGTGACCAAAAGCTAATATTCCCAAACAACATCAAGTTGCCCCCTAGTACTCTACTTGACCTTTCAATTTATTTGGGAGACAATTGCAGTGTTTAATCTGCATATATGAGTAATATACGTATGTATATATCAGTGTTTATTATAGCTTTTCATTAATTAAGAACTAAACCAATTTGTTGAGTGAGAGAGGTGGTTCTTGGAGCCCAAGTTCCTTAAGTGATCCTCTATTTATATGCTCTCATACACCCTCTTCACAATACACACATTCTTAAAGACTGAAAACACAGAGGATTAGAGAGAGCAGAGGGTTCTTAGTTCAGAAATTATATAGAGAGAGAAAGCTTAAACTCCATAGCCAAAGCTTGGAGTTGGGTCCTTAATTGCTTAGTCTTTCTCAACAAACAGTTAATCTTCTTATCAGTGAGTATTTCTAACTCACTAAGAATGTAATCTCATACTTATTTGCTGTGTATTGGTTAAATTTTGTCAACCTCCATTGATGATTTTACGTATGAAGTTCATAGCATGAAAACCATGAATTTCTAAACTCAATCAAAATTCGTTTTTAGAGATGAATATGGAAGATTATACATCATACATGCCATGTTTGAAGTTATAGAGCCTAATTTGTTCATACCACAAAGTATATTAGAAAATAAGTTTTGACATGTTTTAGTTTTTCATAAAATTGGAGAGTTATGATTTGAATCATGTTAAATTGACTTTGGATTCTTAATCCTCATTCAAAAACAAAGAGATCCATATATTATATGACATACCTAGTTACAGAATTGAAAATGGGTCATTTTAGACCCTGAATTGCTGAAACAGGGCAATCTGACGAAGAAGATGAAGCCTCAGCATTAACTCGCGCCACGATCGCGCGCGCGAGAAATCGCGCGAGCGGTCCGCGCCAGCGATCTTTCGCGCGAGCGGCCCGCGCGCGCGAGGTATGCTTCCCCAGGCAGAAAGGAAAGTTTATGTATATATAAAATGAATTTAGGCAGATCGCGCGAGCGAGGGTCGTGCGATAACCCTTTCGCGCGAGCGATCCGCGCGCGCGACCTTGGCTTCCTCAGGCAGATAGAAAAGTTTATATATAAAGGAAAATTGGGCATATCGCGCGAGCGGCCCGCGCGAGCGATCTTTCGCGCGAGCGGCTTGCGCGCGCGATATCTGGCAGATTCTGGTTTTGTTTGTTTTATGCTAAGGGACTGTTTGGTTCAACTTTTAAGTACTGTTAAGGCTCTGTTTGGGAAATTTGGTTAATCAGAACTCTATTTGGTTATGTTTTGAATGATTAAAACATTGTATTGCAAGTTATCAATCCCCGTACGCGTGTTGTTCCCTTAATTCAGTATTTTGCTTAGGTTCAAGTGCATATCATTCATGTGGGGTCAGTGGTACATGCATGTGGGTGTCAGTCTGTGTGGAAAGAGTAATGGTCAGTGTGGAAAGAGTTAGAGTTTGAGTTGAGTTGTGGTTGTGGTTGTGATTGAGTTTGAGTTGTAGTTGTGGTTGTGGTTGTGGTTGTGGAGAGGGTATCTTTGAAATGCGACGGTGGCAAATATGGACACTCCCTGATGCCCATGGAAGCGTTAAAGTGTGTGAAGCCAAACTCGGACATTCCCTGGCACCCATGGTAGTGCTAAAGTGTGGCCTACGGACATTCCCTGATACTCGAGTCTGGATACTGCGTGAGGGGTTGCCCCGGTATTTGCATGGCGGTTAGGGTATTCAAAGTGTGAGGCATTGGACACTCCCTGGTACCCCGGACCAAAGTGTGAGGCAAACTGGACACTCCCTGGCGCCCCGTTGCTAAAGTGTGGCTATCTTAGTGTTTCAAAGATACCAGGAGTAAGATAGTGGGTTGTTGTGGCTGTCGAGAGAAAAGAGTCGGCAAGATGAGTGTGGTGCATTGTCTCATTACACGAGTGTTTGTTTTTATGAATGAACGACCTTCAATATATTCCTTGTTGTTTTATAAATGAATTCTTCCTGCGGTTTAACTATTGATTTATACAAATTGAAAAATGGAAAAAGGTAAATGGGTATGTTTTACATTTAAAGTCATGTTTTTAATACTCACCAGCTTCTTGAAGCTGACGACGTTGATGCGTCCTGGACATTCGTGTTCAGGCTTTTCAGGATATAACCAGGAGGAATCATACGACTATGCTAATTGAGAATGGCTGCTTCTGGAATGAAGAACCTGTTTATTATATGTTTTAAGTTATGAACTGTTTTGTTTTATAAGGATGACTGTAACAGACACTAAGTTATTGTTTTGTTTTAAGGCGGTCTGTGCCTTAGTTGACCCCGTATCATAAGATGTAATAAGTTAGAAAATTTTTGTAAGCCTTGATTGCTTTACTCTGATTATTATGTTTTGTTGTTCGACGTTTGGGACGGAATCGATCCTTCAAACTGTCGCGACCTACGGGTCCATAAAGGAAATTAAACGCTTTCCTTATTTATGCTACGTCGGGGCGTGACACTTTCCCACTCTTCTGTCGTATATAGTGTCTCTTTCACTCTTGTGACCCCGAAGGCGTCACCATCATTTCATGTGGTCGTCACCACACCTTACTCTTGAGAGCTTCTGGTTCCCTCATTATGGGATATAAAAATGGTGGCCATTACTTGACTTCTTTTGACCGACTTAAGCATTTAGGCAACTCAACATATAAACATGACAATTTTCACATTATTAACATGCTAATCCCAAATTCATTACATTATAGCCATGTAAGCATGATATAAACTTAGCAATACTACGATTATCACATCAACACAATTAAACACCCAATTTTGGGATTTGAACACTCACCTCTTCGATTCTTAGCCAATTATTCTTAGGAAAAACCCTAATTCTTGCAATTCCTAGTTAAATTCTCACTCTAGAGCAAATCTTACATGAATTCGGCAAACCACGTTTTATCGACTAAAATGGGTCACTAAATTTAATGATTAAAACTGAAAAGAAAGGTATAAAAATGTTCGCCTCATCTCCAAGAGTCCGAATACAGCTTCGGTTCGCAAGACCAGACAACAAAAATATGGCATCACAAAGTTGTCATAAGACCATGACCTTTCTCTTCTTCTTCTCGGCGTCTCTCTCTCTCTCTCTCTCTCTCTCTCTCTCGCTCTACATATGGTGGCCGAAAATTATAAGAGGAAGAAGACGTGTCTTCATTTGGTTAATTAAACATACGACTCTTTAGTCATATTCTCAAATTTCTAATTGGATTTAGACTATGTCTCGTATAGGTCCCAAATGTGGTCCTACATATTATATGAAGTTGCTATTAAACTTACCAGTTATGAATCATTTCCAAATAGGCCCTTACATGGGTACCCAAACTGGTCCTCATTTCCTGACATACGATTACAATATAATATTAAAGAACTTAACGAATAGTCATTACGGCATATAAATGCAACTAAATGCAATCTACATCATTTAGACCTTCGTCGCGTCCTACTTTTATATCGGTCTCATCTAACACAAAACCCTTTTCTGTGTTCCCATATGAACACATTTTTACCGGTGAGTTCATAACCGTACCTTAAATCACCTCTTGCTTTAATCTTACCAATTAAGACATGAATATAATACTAATTGTCTTTTTTGGGTACAGGTATTACAGTTGTAGAATCATCTTATGTGCTTGAATGGATATTATGGCTTATGTGGCATTGATGTTATATTATTTTAATATCATGTTAGCTGTTAGAGACCACTTCTGTGGTCAGTTTGGGATACGCTTGTGAGAGCGAATTAGACATGTTGCATAATTAATAGGTTAATTAACAACTTCATATAATTATATGGGACCACTAATGGGACCTATGCGAGACATAGACAAAGACCCATTTAAGTTTGAGATAGTTTTAATAATAATTCCATAATTGGTAGGGGTATAATTGTAATAAACCAAAGCTTGTGGAGGTCTTATAATAAAAATGGAGAATTTATATAAGATGTGTCATGTTAGGAAGAAGACACTTCTCTTCTTCTTCTTCATAGTCGACCGAGAGAGAGAGAGAGATAGAGAGAGAGAGAGAAAGAGAGAGAGAGTTAGTTTCACTGAGCTTTCCACGCCGATTGACGCGACGTTCAATTTCAATTTTGAACAATACTCGAACTCGTGGAGGTAAGACGAACAGTTTGGTATCAATTTTACTGAGTATAGTGACGGTTTTTCAGTGATCCATTTTAGGATATTAGTTTTTAATTCAAAGATTTTGTGTAGGATTTATACCTGGTTCGTAGTAGGATGATAATTTCACGTTTAGTACTGAATTCCAAGAGGTGGGTGACTTTAATTGTGAGTTTTGGATGGTTCCATGTTTAGATTAATTTGTTATGTCAAAAGCATGTCTAATTAGCTTTATGCTACATGTTTTAGTTAAAATTGACAATTCATGGTATAGAATTGCACCAAATCGGTTAGTAAGGCGTAATGGTGTGATTTCATGGTGTGATGTTAAATGAGCATGTTGAGTTATTTGTTTGGGTCAATGGAATTGCTAGTTCTGTACCACCATGAAGTAATCATAGGGGAGATGACCATAGACTGCCAGAGGCCATGGGACTGCACGTGCTAAGGTATGGGTCATAACCAACCGTGTGGGCTTATAAAGTGGAGCCGTAGGGTGGTGGGTAGTGGTAGAAGTGAACTGGTAATTATTGGAGACTATAATTTCTTGTAATGTAGTGAACTTAAGCATTTCTATTATCCATGTACATGATTAATGTTATTCACTAAGCATATAATATAGCTTATATATTGTAGTGATTATTGTATAACCATCGTAGGTGACCGTGGTGAGGCTTTAGAGAAGTGAGGCAAGTAACTTGTGGCGTTGCTGATAATGCTTGGCGATAGTTCTATGTTTATAGTTCTTGTATAAAGCCTTAAACTTGTTGTAAATCTCGTAAATAGTGTATTTGGATCAGATAATGTTGTAATCTCACATTTATGTAGTTTGTGTTTGGAGCAACTCTTGTACGTTTAACCGGAGGTTTATACCAGCAGTCGCGCTTGTAATTAGTTTGCAACTGGAACTTGTAATTCACCCTGTGACATAAAAGTATATGTATTAGCTCCTATTGTGATTAGAGTTAGTCATGCTTTTTAAGCTAATTTTTCCAATTGTTTTAAAACTTTTATATTACTTCAATGGTTATTGAAAGGGGAAGATGATAATCCTAAATGGTGTGAGAAAATGGTTTGAAGTTTAGTATTGTTTCAAGTTTATGTTTGAATGAAGTTGGGTAAAGTGTAAATGTGCAAAATAGGGCATTTTGCTTGAAAGGACTCATACATGGACTTTCAACCGGTCCAAAGGGACCCTTCGACCAATCGAAGATACCCAACTGGGGGCCTTTGCTGAAGAGGGACTTTTGATCGATCTAGTCGGACTGTTTGACCGATCGAAAACTCCTTTGAACTTACTTCTATTTCTATGTCTTCCAAAGGTTTTAAATTCTATCTTTTTATGTTCAAGGGTACCCTTGGGACTCCTTTGACCCAGAAAAATAGAACTTTTGAAAACTGACATTTTTAAGAGACATTTGGAGTGAATTTGTTCAAACCTTTGAAAGAGTCATTGTTTATGTATGGTTTACGTCCTAAACTTTCATTTAAACTTATTTTCGAAACTTTAATGATATGAGACGAACCTTGGTGGCGTGCCACCTGTCCTAGATTCATATGGGTGCATTCGGGGAACGACAACAATCTAGAGTTTTCTATAGAACTTGGGGGGGCAAATTGATTGGAAATCTTCTTAAACATGTTGATTTGTGCTTTTGATCTCTCTAATCGACTAAACATATAACCTAAAGTGTTTTCACAAGAATTTAAAAGGAACTAGTCAATAAACCCAAACTTTAGCAAAACAGATTGGTATTGACACAAGATTTTGAAGATCAAACTTCAGATTATGATGAGTTTAAAATTTTTTGGGTAAACTTTGATGAATTATTCATCCGGTCCGTTTTAAGAATTTTGAGGCCTTATTTACTATTTTGAGCAACTATTGAGAAATCGGTTGACATATTTGAACATGCTATATTTCCGGTTGGATATCAAAAAATCTATAATAGCAATCGGATGTTCCGCTTTTTGGATATGATTCTTAACTTGATTATCTATAGGGTTGCTCAAAATCCACCCGCCCACCCGACTCACCCAGCCATCCGACTCACCCCAACCCTTTTTTTCAATTTTTAATCATAGTGGGTGGAATCACGGGTCTTGGGGGTGGAAACCTGATCACTTCGGGTGGAGTCACAGGTCTTGGGTGGTGTTCACCCGATTCCACCCGACCCGACCCGACCCGACACTTCTAAAACTGATATACCATATATATAATTACATATGGTACATACTACATACCCAAAATCCCTCTCTTCCTCACACGATATTCCTCCAAAATCAAAACCCTCACATCTGCCCTCTCACCTCCTGTCGCGCTCGCCAATGGATCTTGGAGCTCTCGTCATCGTCAAAGGTCGTCGCCGTCATCAAAGGTTGCCATCGAAGGTTGCCATCGAAGGTTGCATAAATCTCTCATCTCAGCCTATTAGTATGGTTTTATCTTCTTCTTGATCTTTCTTCTTCTTCTTTTTGATCTTTCTTCTTCTTCTTCTTCTTCTTCTTGATTCTTTTTTCTTTTGCTTCAGACATTCTCCCTAATTTGTCCCTAATTTTTAGGCATAAAACTTGATGGAATATTACATATAGGTATATATATACTAAATTTGAATCATTCTTGGTGGATCTGTAGATGATTGAACGGATTTGAACATAATTTGTTTTTTTTTTCAAAGGATTTGAATCAGAATTAGGTATGGTGAAAAGAGTAACTTTTCTATTGGGTGAAACCCGAACCCGACCCGACTCCATCCGAAACCGGCAAGTTGGTTTCACCCGACCAGTCGGATGGATGACGGGTTGTATATGCCAAACCCGATGGGATTCGGGTGGATGAATGAGTGGGAGTCAAACCGACTCACCCGACCCATGAGCACCCCTAATTATCTATATGCCAGTGTAAATTGTGGTTATTCGATCGAGTTAAGGTTATTTTCCTAACATTTGAAGTTGATTAGAGTGTTCTGGAATTTTCTAAATTCTATTACTATATGATTATGTATACAAAATGGACATACCTTGATCGTTCAATAACCAGTGATGAATTAAATTTGGTTTAGAAACAATTTTAGGATGAGTAAATGATAGATCAAGGTTTAAATCAACACGTTTAGATGAATTTGCATTTCTTTCATGCATAAAATTCATTTTGTCAAATGATATCAAAATTCCAGAATAACAGAGGCTGATTCAAGTCAGTTTATAGGGACCTTAAGGTCACATGAAGTATTTGAAATCATTTTCCCCAGAATCCTCAACCATTTTGACACCTAATGTGTCTCCATATGATTTTTCTTCATTTAGTGGTAATTTTACAAAAACAGTGGACAGTTCTAGATGACTATTACCAAAATCTAAATTAATCAAACTTGGAGTGTCCAATTAAGGTCCTTCTTTTAGAGAATCTTCCTAACTCATTAAGATAACTTTCTGTAAAAGGGTGAGCTTTAACCCAGCTCATATCTAAGACCACTTTGATAGGTTTCAATTAAGGTCTCTGAATCTGAAATATTGATTGATGACCATTTCATTCACTTTTCATGCATTTCATTTGTGTATTTGTTCATTGTCTATTCCGAGATGATGCATGGGTATGTTTTGTGTTGTCTAAGTGCATCAGTTCGATCATTCGGATTCGGTCTTTGGTTTGGAAGATTGCCTCTTCCATGCGTGGCTTAGTGCCCGTGTGCCAAGAACTTCCTTCTTTCTCCCCTCTTAATCTTTAGACATTTTCTTAGGTTTAGCAACCTTGCTTCCAACGACACAATCTAGAATAGAATTATTTGTTTAAATGATTAGAGACATTTGGATTATCTAGATTGTTTTGTATTGCATTGCACGTTTACTTTAAATTGCCATTGCGACTCCGTATGAGTCAACTCAATATACGTTATCTTGTTCCCTTGTGCATATCATGGCACGTTTTCTTACATAACTTGTATTTTTGCAACTCCGCATGAGTCAACCCACTGTGAGTATTCCTATATTTTCTCTTTTATTGCATGAGCATCTGTATTCTATTTGAATCTTAATTGATTGTATGATTTTCATTAAAACAAGATGATTATGCCATGTATATATCTATCAAGTATGTTTGAGGAAAAATGCCAATTATGGATTAAGAACAATGATGTTGAACTCAAGGCCTACTATTAGGTAGGGTGAGGAGGGGGTGCTTTAGTCCTATTTGGGCTCCTTTCCCTCTCTTACCAAGACTTCCGAGCCTACTTTTCTGGCAACGAATGGCGAGTACTCTTATTCATTTGGGAGAGTCAAAACCAAAGGTTTCCTAATTCCTCAAAAATTAGGTAGTGACTCTGAGTTATCCAGATTACCTTGAGTCCTAGCTCGATGTGCGCCTTGGATCCATCCCTTGACACAGTTGGGTCCAACAGAGCTCATGGTGATCTACGTAGGAAAAGGTTTTTAGGCTATGGTATACTGAGCTAACAATGAAAAACCCCTGTGTTCCACAAGTTGGGGGAATGCTTTTTCAAATTTAAAGTAAGAAAGTGGTATAGAGTGGAATAATTTTGGACCCTTATATGACGACACACGTAAAGGTTTAAAGTGCCATAGTCAACAAAATCATTCGTCTTATATTGTATAGATATATGTATATAATGCTACTAAAATAACATGAGTAATTCTATGCTTCTCGAATGTGAATTTTAAATTTAGTTTCTAAATACTTTGTCAGTTAAACCACATGCAATAGTATGTGATACTACCAATCAGTTGATCACTAGGACAACATGTGCTACAACTGGTATGCATTTGATCATCTCATAATAGTGACGACATCCTACCATCTCATTAAAGTGAGAACAAAAAACGTGAAGCTATATATATATATATTAAAAAAAATATTTTACATCATTTTGTAAGGCAATTTATTTATAAGTCCATTATGTTATTTTATATCCAACATTGTTTTTTGAGGCGATTTATTTATAAGTCCATTTTGTCATTTTATTTTTAAGTAAAGGACAATTAATAATTCTGATTAAGGAAAAATCCTTTTTTTAGAACCTCGGCAGAACGGGGGATAAATTTATTAAAACACAAAGGCAAACATATGCATAGCCGGGGGGACCCATCAAGAAAAAAAATAAGAAAGAGCCTAAAAACATATAGAAACTAAAAAGCTTAAGCTATTCTAAAATAATGCAATTAGTACTAATCCTAAACCAAGAGATTCTTGAACTCAAGAGGCAACACATCTAAATCAGTAAAACCAAATTAGTACGAGTATGCACTCCCAAGTTACCTTCTCGATAGACATGAACAAAGCGATGCCTAATATGCTTAAGACGAGATAGAACTTCTTTGAAGGAATACCAAACATGCCAAGGGATTAGGGGTGTTAAAAAAAATTGATGGACCGATCAAACTAATCGGTTTTCAAAATATTACTCAAGTGTAAAAACCAAATCGAACAAACAAATTACACTAAATTGTACTGAACCGACTCAAAATCGATTGGTTCTCGTAAAAAATGGACTGAACCTAGCCGAATCGACCAGTTGACACTCCTACAAGGGATAGAGGAATTATTAGACAAGCTATTAACCAACACCAAAGAATCTGATTCAATAACAACACTCATTGAACCCAAATTCATACCAGATAAATGATGAATGCCAAAAAGTAAACTGGTAAACTCAGCCTACGTATTAGTCACCCAGCCAAGGAAACTTGTCTTCGCAAAAATCAAACCTCTAAAGGTATTACGAATAACAAAGTTGTATCCACCATCCCCCAGATTACCTTTAGAAGCTCTGTTAATGTTAGGGGTGGTCATAAAAGTAGAAAAATAAAAAATCGGCCGAAACCAAACCGACCAAACACCGATTGCTCTTTTTTATTTTTATTTTTTTTAAAGAAGTGCACAAACTTAAACTAAATAAAAATTGACTAACACGGCCTAAAACTGACCTACTGAAATCGAATGGTCAATTTTAAAACAACTAAAATATCGAGAAACCCGATCGTGAATACCCCTAGTCAATGTTAAGATTCCACTCCAAATTGTTTCGAGGCTTCACTCTAATCTATATACCAAGAGGGGTCCTCCGAACATGACCTTACTCAATATGAAACATACTTAAAAATGGGAAGTCTGATCTACCCACATGACTACCCTTCACCCACTTCTACCCCCAAGAAGTACAAATTACTATTAATGCATCGACGAACACCCCAATAATGAAAAGACATATTATCATAACAAGCCTCACATCTAGCCTTACAAATCTCTCAAAATAAAATAGGAGCATTAATATTATGAATAAACAAATGAAGCAGCGAATATTTCCTATGAGTACGTAAAAGTCTCATAAGCCTCACTATAGGGGATTTAGACAAGTAAATGGAATATCCGAGCAAAGATGCAAAACACTTCCATACATCTTGAGCTAATGGACCCATAATAAGTAATTTATGTAAGCTCTCCAAATCCTTGGTGCAATAGTGACACACTGTAGACACCCTATTCTGGTTCGTCCGTTCGACAGAAGGAACCCTTCCTTAAGAATAACCCGATGACTGGAATTAGGATTTATTGAATGTATGAAGCAAAACTCGGTGAAGCATCGTGGTCCCTTAGGCACGTTAGAATAACCCTTAAGAAGACTTAGGTACATTAAAAACTCAATTTAGAGAAAAAAAAACCCAAGTAAGGATAGGCGTTTCACATAAAATGACAAAATCGCCTTTACCGAGCAAATTTTGGACCTCAGGGTAGGATCCCGAGAGCTCCCTTCACAAAATATTCCTCAATTAGCTTAAAATGATTCCTGAAGCCCTCATATTGTCCAAAAATTGCTTAGGAGAATTTTCGAGCCACAATAGCCAATATACGCATCTTCGGCTAGCTCCTTTCCAGAGTCATCCTCACCTTTTTTTATCATAACTCAAAATATAAAAATTATTTTTGAATGAGACCAAAAACATCTTAAACTAGATTTCTATACCTTTCCAATGGTATATCACAAGCCCAAAAACGATAACCGAGGTGAGAGAACGAAGTCTGGGAATTTCGGAGTAAAAACACAACTTTTGGGGCTGAGTACCATAGTGGCACTAGGCTGAGAGTTGCGTGGCTCTCGAGAGGGACATGCCCTTTCTTTGAGTGCCACTATGGCACTCAGCCTACAACTCAATCTGACCATCCTTTAGGTCCCAATCCGTGTGAACTAGTACAAATTCGACCAATTAGGGTTAAGTACGGCTATTAGGTACACCTCAAATAGCCTAGGTACAAGCCTTTAAAGCTTTTAATTCCATCCCACATTGCTTTAGCATAGAAAACACAGCCCAAATCCAAAACTATAAATAGGGGCCTTACCCTCTCCATCCAAGGCACTAGAAAATCCTGAGAACTAAAAAGGGCTCAAGGAAACCCCATAGGAGGATTTTGAAGCACTCATCAAAGTTCTTGGGAATGGTTAATTCTTTTAGTTTTAGGGTTCTAATCCTAGAGATCGCGGTGTTAGTAGAGCTTTACCGGAGAAGACTCTGAGGAAAGTTCTTGAGGTAAGTTTTCTTCTTCTTCTTCTTCTTCTTCTTCTTCTTCTTTATTTGTTTTTATTGTTTTCCTTAGTTTTGATCTTCATAGTTCTTAGTTTAGATCTGTTTTCTTGTTTGTTCTTTGTAGTTCTTATTTTCTTAGTAGTTTAGGTCATCTAGGCTTCTAATTTAGCCTTCTATCCTATTTTTGGATAGGCTATCCCTAGTGGTCCCTATTCCAACCATGGAATAGCCACCACTAGTGGGATTGGTAGCCAAGCCACGGCTACTCCAATCTCACTAGGGGCCATAAAACCCTAATACTTTTATTGCTTGTTCATTTTTAACCTAGTTTAATCTTATCCATGCATCCATGCATACACATACACATACACACTATCCACACATAGAATAGATATCCCGATTAAGGGTTACACATGCACACATGCATGTAGTGTCCATATTTGGTTATTATGATGTTATTATCCTAAAACAATGGCTAATTAGGAAGCTATAGTTGGAATGTTGTGCTATCCCGAGTGAGTCTTTTACACCTTCCTTATTTACTGCTTTCCTAGATCACCTAGAAGCATGATTAGGTGGATAAAACTAGCTTAATATCCCTACATGATACTTGTTCTTAGAATTTTTGTTTTTCTAAGGTTGCAATTTGACGTTTATTTCCTTTATTTCCTTTTGCATGCATATGGAAGCGTAGTAATATGTTTAGCCCCTGAATTACAATTTTAGCATATGCATTGTGTGGTAAATGTACAGTCTTGTGCACGCTTTTCTTTTCTTAGTTGTTTATAACTTGAATTAGGATTACATTAGTGTAAATGAAACGGTCCTCATAATATCTAGTCAAATACCTTGAAAGTTGAGTAGAGGCCCATCTCATGATGGGGCGAGAGGGGGTGTTTTATCATGATCTAGCTCCTTCCTCTCTCGTACCTCAACTTTCAACCCCCGAATCGAGTTCTTTGGTGACGATGGGGCGGTGCTATCTTCTATTGGACTTGATAGATTTAGTTTTCTTGGTTTCTTTTATCAAACCAAGTGGTGACTCTATTAGTGAGGATCTCTTCAGATTTAGCCTTGTGGGATAAAACATGGATTACTCATTCGTGTAGCCTCGAATGTAGATTATGGGCATCGATTGTTGCCTCAGGTTATATATAAAGCCCCATAGAATCCAAAATATGAGTAATCCAAATCGGTCGAATCGAATAAAGGCTAATGAAGGGTGGTGAACCTCACTCGTGGTTGTTGACATGAGGATTGTAATGGGATCAATCAAGTGGGCTTAATCCTTCTAGGCCCTATACTTGGTTTGGGTACCCACACATACCACTTACTTTTTGAAATACACTCTAACATATCCATGACTTTCGCAACATTATTTGTAGCATGGTGATATTGAGTCAAATTCAATGCATCTAAAAATTGAAAATAGCCATCACTGTCGCCTTGCCAACATAACCTATTAGGATCAAGAGAAAAACAAGTGACCAGTCCTAAAGCACGATCAATATTTTCTAGAACAAGCATCGACTGGAGCTTTTCCATGTCCCTGATAGGAATGGTGGAGCCTAATCCCAGAGCTAGGGATAGTTTTAATATAGCTTTCTATTCGCAAAAGAGAAAAAAAAATGGGCATGACGTTATCGTTCACGCTAGCGTACAAGGGAGCGAGCATAGTGCGAGGAAATTCTTCTGACATTCTGGAATTTCATTTGGCTGGTGATCCGTGCTAGGAGGCCGCATGCCCAGGATTGGGATATTAGCGGATTGGTAACAATTTTTCTGTTCCCAAGTTAGTTTAGGAAGCTATTTCGTAAGAAAACTTTGTATAGGCTATAAATACTCTTTCTTAAGGCTGTAAACTATGATTGCAACTCTCTTGAAACCCTAGTGCATAATACAACTCTGCAACAGTGTGGACGTAGGCATAATTGGCTGAACCATATAGAAATCTCGTGTCTCTATTTGTGAATGCTTTATTTTCTTTTGTTCTTGCATTGATTTATCACAAATCCTGTGGGGAGATTGGACATGATTTTCCCAACAGCTGTTATCAGAGCATTGGTTCGAATAGGAGCGATGGTAGAAGAAGAAAAAGTAAAGATTGACAAATTTGATGGTACATACTTTGGATTTTGGAAGATACAAATAGAAGATTACCTTTACTAGAAGAAATTCTATTTGTCTCTTTCAGGAGAAAACCAACAGATATGAAGATAGAGGATTGGGTGTTGTTAGATTGACAAGCCCTAGGTGTGATCTGGTTAACGTTGGATCACAACATTGCCTTTAATATTGTGAAGGAAAAGACCATGAGGATTTTCATGACCATCTTGTTCAACATCTATGAAAAACCCTTGGCTTCCAACAAGATATATTTGATGCGACGTCTTTTTTACTTTAAGGGTGGAAGAAGGTGCATCTATTGCAAATCACCTTAATGAATTTAATATTGTAACCACACAATTGAGTTCGGTTGGTATTGAATTCTATGATGAGATTAGGGTCTACTTTTATTGTCATCTTTGCCAGATAGTTGGAATGTGATCGTTACAGTTGTTAGCAGCGCTTCTGGAAGCAACACGTTGAAGTATGGTGATGTCCGTGACTTGGTTCTCAGTAAAGAAATTCAGAGGAGTGAATCGGGTAAATCATCTGGGTCAACACTAAATGTAAAAAATAAAGAGGGGAGCACCGGGGAGGTCTATAAACTGGGAAGATCAAAATCAAAGAGGGGAAGGTCTAAAGGAAATGGATAGGCCACTAATACAGAATGTTGGGATTATGGCAAGAAGGGTCATTATGGGAAAAACTGTCGTATGAAGGTGGGTGAAAAAAGGGAAAGAGAAGGTGAATAAGGAGCAGGATTCCCCTAATGCAGTCAATAGTGACGTTGAAGATGCTCTTATTCTATCTATTGATACTCAGACAGAATCTTAGGTTGTAGATTCGGGAGCCTTTTTTCGTGATACATCGAACATTGAAGTTATGGAGAACCATGTTTGGGGTGACTTCGGGAAGGTTTGTCTTGGAGATGACAAGCCTTGCAATACTATTGGTAAGGGTGAGGTGACTATCAAGTTACCAAATGGAGTGACGTGGAAATTAAATAAGGTTAGGCATGTTCCATGCCTGAAGAGGAATTTAATTTCTATGAGATTTCTATGAGCTAACTTGCTAGTGTGGGATGCACTACGACATTTTCCAATGATGATTGGAAGGTTGCCAAGGGAGCCATGGTGTTGGTTCGGGGTAAAAGGAAGGGTACTCTATATGTGACTACGGGGAATAGAGATGCATATCGGTTGCTGAGTTGAGCAACAAGTCCAATATGTGGCACAACAGATTGGAAGAAGTTTGAAGACAGAGAAGTGGGAGCTTGTTCATACCGATGTATAGGGACCGTCTACAGTTTTGTCACTTGGAGGCTCGAGGTACTATGTGACTTTCATTGACAATTCTTCTAGAAAGGTATATGTTTATTCTTTGAAGAATAAATCTGATGTCTTTTGTACTTTTAAGAAGAGGAAATTTTTCATGGAGAATGAGACGGGTTTGAAGGTAAAATGCCTTAGATCCGAAAATGGAGGGGAGGACAAAGATATGTAGTTAGTTCATTGAGTTTTGTTCAAACAATGGACTTAGGATGGAGAAGACTATTTCGAGGACCCTGCAGCAAAATGGCGTTGCCGAACACATAATAAGAACTCTGAATGAATGGACCAGAAGTATGAGGATACATTCTGGGTTACCCAAGATGTTTTTGGACGGATGCAGTTAGCATTGCTACACACCTTCTTAATCGTGGACCATCAATTCCTTTAGATGGGAGGCTATCGGATGAGGTTTGGAGCAGGAAAGAGGTAAATTTTTTGTACTTGCGTGTGTTTGGTTGTGTTTCATATGTGCTTATGATTCTGAAGCTAGGAGAAAGCTTGACCTTAATTCCAATAAGCGCACTTTCATTGGTTATGGAACAGATGAGTATGGGTATCAGTTTTGGGATGACCAAAATCAAAAAATCTTTAGAAGCAAACATGTCATATTCATTAAGAAGGCTATATACAAGGATAGGATGGGTACAGAGTCAAGCAAGACGGAAGCTCAAGTTGAGAAGACTAAGTATGTTGAATTAGAGGATCCCTCAGAAATTGAAGATTTTGGGGATGAGAACACACCGGCAAACATAGTTCCGCAGCAAGAACCACACTGGGTTCTATGATGAGGCAGTCTACTAGAGTCTCTAAACCTATACAGAGGTTTCTAAACCTACACACTAGGTTTTCTCCATCTTTGTATTATTTGTTATTGATAGATAGTGGTGAACCAAAAAATTTTGAAGAAGCTCTACAAGTGGATGATTTGGTCAAGTGGGAGTTAGCCATGAAAGATGAGATGGACTAGCTCATGTCAAATGAGACATGGGAGCTTACCATGTTACCAGGGGGGAAGAAGACACTTTACAACAAATGGGTTTATAGTTTAAAGGAAGAGCACGATGGTACCAAATGCTATAAGGCTAGATTGGTGGTAAAAAAAAGAAAGGTATTGATTATACTGAAATTTTATTTGTGGTTGTGAAGTTAGCCACAATCATGGTGGTGTTGAGTATAGTGGCGGCAGAGGACTTACAACTAGTGTTGCTAGATGTGAAGACATATTTTCTCCATGGTGATTTAGATAAAGAAATCTACATGAAACAATCGCAAAGGTTTGAAGCACCGGGTAGAGAGAAAATGGTTTGCAGGCTTGTAAAAAGCTTGTACGGTTTGAAGCAAGCACCTCGGCAGTGGTACAAGAAGTTTGGCAGTTTTATGGGTACAAGTGGCTTCACAAGGTGTCAAGCAGATCATTGTTGTTATGTGAAGAGGTTTGGGAGTGATTTTATCATTTTGGTCTTGTATGTTGATGATATGTGTAGACACCCCGATTTTCACCAAATGTCGAATTAAGGGGAATGTTACCTCCAAGTCTGATAATGACAATGTCTGAATGAACTTAGGGTTTCTGAGGTGATTCAAGCTCTTCGAAAGGCTCTTCAATTCAAAAGAAAAAAAAAGAAGAAAAGGGAAAAATAAAAGAAAATGGCACACGGCGAAGCCTGCGGCAGTCACGCAGTGCCGCAGCGACACTCACTGACAGCTGGACCGCCATTTAGTAAGTGCCGCACCGGCACTCACTAAACGTCGCAGACAACTCGCCAATTGCCACAAAATAGAAGTAGAGAAACAAGAAAACGGAAGAAAAGAATAAGAAAAAGAAAAAGATGTTGAAAACAAGGCAAAATAAGATGCACGAAAAGAAGTCAGTCCACGAGTTGTCTCCGGCACTCCATGAGTGCCATTGCGGCACTTGAGGATTGTTGGCGCGGCAATTGGCGAGCGCCGCTCCGGCATTTACTGAGTGCCGCAGACAACTCCACCAAGTGCCGCGATTTTCAAAAATCTGTTTTTTGAAATAGTACGTTTTGTACCAACACAAGCACATCTGAAATTAGGGTTTTTACCTCAAAATTACTGAAACACCCCTCAGAAATTTGTCTATATAAAGGGAGTGAATATCCCATTACAAAGGATCTTGAAATCTTTTTCTTGGTTTTGGATCTCTCTTACCTTCTTTTTGGGGATTTGAACCTTGAATCTCTTGAATCTTGATATTCTAAAAGATAATTAGGAGAATCTTAGAGAGGATTAAGAAAATTAAGAAGTTGCAAGAGTTAGAAGAAGAGCTTGAGTAATCTTTGGAAGACCTTCAAACTACAAAAGTTGAGGATAATTAGAGGTAAACTCTAGACTAATTAGTCCTTAATTTAGGTTCAATCACAATTCATGGAACTACCTAGGATCTTTTACACATTTTCAAAAAGTCTCTTCCCACCTCATTTCATTCCACACCACTAGAATTGTGATTGAACCTCTATGTGCTCTTTTCATTTGATTTGGATCAAAGTAGCTTAAGATTTAAGATTAAAATAAATCATAAAGCAAAGTTTAACTTAGATATCATTTGAACTTTGATTTCCTTTCTTTTGTCATACTCTTTTCTTGGGGTTAATGAGATGCTCTATATCTCATTTGATTCCTTTGAGTTGGTCTTTTTTAAATTCTCTATGAACTTGTGGTTCAAATGAGAATAGTCATATCCATACATGATTAGTAGGTCCAAGTCTTAATTCGTAACTTAGGTCCTCTAATTTGAAGTCTTATGGAATCCTTTCCATGTTCCATTAAGACTCAGATGGATTAGTCTTGTTTAATCTCCAATGACCATCAATAGGAAGGAGAATTTGTTTTAGGTTGAATCAACCTCTATGGTTTTGTTGATAGATTTAACAAAAATGATGAACTTAATAATGGTGCAGTGAATTCATGAACCAATTTTGATAAAAGGATTTTTAATTAAATCATGATACGTTGGAATTGAAAGAGACCAATTAGAGAATGTTCATAACACAAAAATCTACCACTGTATTTTTTGTTTTGATGAGATTTCATAGTTAACATGGTTTGATCATGGTTTTGTAACTCAACAGTTTTCTGCCCAAAATTTCAGAACAGTAACACCTTCTTAAAATGAATGAATCAGAGTCTTAATCAAACATTCTTGACTTCAAAAAAAATTTTCCAGGAAGTTTAATGTGTTAATAAGATCTCCTAAAAATATTAGAGTCATTCAGATTTGTTTACTATTTTTAGAAAATCACACAATATCTCTGGATAGAGAGTTGTAAATTTCTGAGTGATGCCTGGTTTTTGCCCAATTCCTGGAGATTGAACTGTTTGATTTTCGATTTTCTTTTTAGGTTAGAAACTAGACTCACAAAGGCATCTTGTGTCCAAAAATCATTGAAATCAAACAATGGGATCTATGTCTTTACTATTTTTTAAAGTCTGGTGTGCTCTCTGTATATTCTGAAATTCTACTATAGATTTGATAAACTTCACAAATGATGACCCAAATGACCTTCCTATGACCTAAGGCTTAAACCATGCTTTGATTATGAATATAGAAGCTTAAATCCAGAGACTAAATGATCCAAATCAATGAATAACTCCTAGCTTGTTTACGTTCATGCATTCATTATCATCATATATGCATTGATTCCTACAAATTAGCACATTGTTTTGTTGTGTTAATGCCCTGTTTAGTTGAACGTAGCTATGGGTTCCTTGTGACCATGTTGGGACTATATCATCTCTATATGGACATTACATTGGCTCCTAGTTGAGACTTATATATCTATAGAGGTGTTATGATTCCAACTAGCTAGAAGGAATTCATGACTATGTCAACTCTCTCCATGCTTGATAGACTTAAGATAGAAGTTTGAGATTGGATATTATATCTTGTTCAAAGCATGTGGACTAACCTTTGTTTTGTAGCGCTATGGAGGTACAATTTCTTGACTCTCCTCTAGTTTATTTTATTTCTTGATTTTAATTGATTTTCGACCTCATGTGCAACACCTTAGACTAGGTCTTGATTTATGTGTATATATGATTAGAGACTCATTTGTAGGTTTTCTATTATTTGCATTCATTACACGTTTAATATTTGCGGCCGAATCCCGGGTAAGTTTTCTTGCTCTCTATTGCATATCATTTTGCTTGCTATTTGATCTATATGATTTTGTATGCCTTTTATCATTAGCAATCTTGCACCCCTTTTGACATGCTTTTGCAATGTGTGTATATACATGTGTATTAATTGAGGGCATGCTTGGATTAATAATTTAATTAAAAGGATGTTGAATATAGGCCTCTCACGAGATAGGATGAGGGGGGTGTTTTAGTCCGTCGGGCTCCTTCCCCTCTCATTCCATAATCCCCGGACCTAGAAATCTCTGGTTTTCAAATAAGGTCAGTTTGTTTTTAAAATGGTTTCTTAATTTTCCTTTTAAATATTAAGTGGCGACTCTTATTTGAATTTGAAATTTGAAAAGTTTTTAAAAGACTGTGGTTAAACTGCGATATCCACAATATGCTGTAAGTAGGGTCAAACATTGAAGATACAAATAATTTGAAGAGTCAGTTGTCCGAACACTTTGCGATGAAAGATTTGGGAGAAGATAAACAAATCCTTGGGATGAGAATTAGCATGGACGGAGAAGTGGGTACTTTAAAGTTATCACAGGAAGAGTACGTAAAGAGGATGCTTGACAGGTTTAGCATGTGATATGAAAAGCCGGAGGGTTCTCCTTTGGCTAGTCACTTTAGGCTATCAAAGAAGCAACGTCCATAAACCGATGAAGAACAGAAGTATATGGAAAGAGTTCCATACACTTTGACAGTTGGGAGCATCATGTATACCATGATATGTACACGTCCATATATTGCACATGCAATGGGAGTTATGAGTAGGTAAATGAGTAATCCGGGCAAGAAGCATTGGGAGGCATTGAAGTGGGTTTTCATGTATTTGATGGGCACTTTGGAGATGGCTCTTTGTCAAAGGACAAAATATGATACAACAAGATTATGTTGACGCGGATTTGGCCGGTGATGTGGATAACAAGAAGAGTACAACAGGGTATGTTTATACTTTGGGTGGAACAACTATTAGTTTGGTGTCTCCATTACAGATGATCGAAGCTCTCTCCACTGCTGAAGCAAAGTATGTTGTCGTAACAGAGGCAAGAAAGGAGATGGTTTGGCTACAAGGGTTTCTGGAAGGAATTGGTGAAGGAGCGTGGAAATAGTATTTTGCATTGTGATAGTCAAAGTGTTATACATCTAGAGCAGAATCCGGTGTTCCATTCGAGGACAAAGTATGTAAAGTTGAGATATCACTTTATACAGTCTCTCTTGGATGATAGGGTTCTATCTCTTGAGAAGATCACTGGGAGTCAAAATCCGGCGGACATGTTGACAAAGGCGGTGACCATTGACAAATTGGAGTTGTGTGGACCTTCAGTTGGTCTTCGAGTGTAGACTTGAAGACACATTGCAGATGGGTGATTATGCTTGGAAGGGTTTGTGTTCGTATATGGGTTATAGCGGTAAGATTAGTCTCCAAGTGGAAGATTGATAGGAATGGTGGAGCCTAATCCCAGAGCTTGGGATAGTTTTGGTACAACTTTATATTCACAAAAGGAAGAAGAAATTTGGGCATGACGTTGTCACTCGCGCGAGCGGTTAAGGGAGCGAGCAGAGTGCGAGAACATTCCTATGACATTTTGGAATCTTATCTGGATGGTGATCCGCATGAGCGGGCCACGTACGCGGGATCAGGATATCAGCATATTGGCAGCAGTTTTATTTTTTATTTTTATTTTATTTCCTAGTTGGTTTAGGAAGCTATTTCGTAAGAAAACTTTGTATATGCTATAAATACTATTTCCTAAGGCAGTAAACAATGATTGCAACTCTCTTGAAACCCTAGTGCATAATACAACTCCACAACGATGTGGACGTAGGCATAGTTGGCCGAACTACATAGAAATCTTGTATCTTTCTTTGTGAATGTTGCATTTTCTTTTGTTATTGCATTGATTTCTCACAGATCATGTGTAGAGATTGGACGCGATTTTCCCAATAGTCCCAACCATTGGATGACAAGAAAAGAGTACCATTACCCAACCAATTATCCCTCCAAAAGTCTACCGTGAGGCCATTCCCAAGGTATAAAAATAGTGTTTTTGGGAACTAGGAATCAATTTTCTTTCGTAACGGACCCGAGCCCGACGAGACATGAAAAGACCAAATATGTTGATTGAGACAAAATCTAGAACGGATGAATGTAGCCCATAGAGCATTATTTTAAATCAACTTCCAACATATATGAACAACAAAGGCATCCAAGATCTCCACAAAGCCTCTCAAAACATTGAAGCACACAGAGAAGAAAATTTCCAGTCAAGCCGATCATAGGTTTGATCATCATGTCAAGCTTGATAATGACATTACCCCCCACGACACTTTCTATCAATATTGGAGGCCATCCCTTGATCAATGGCTGCTTAAAAAACTTGATGCCTTAGAATGAATATAAACTTCACTTAAATAACTAAATTTTGAGTTTTGTTTCGATCAGATTTGTTTCGTTAACAATAATTTGATTTATTGGCTAAGTAGATGTCGATAATTTGTTCTAGATTTTTTTTTTTTTTTTTTTGGGTAACTTTTTACTTTTTTTTTTTGCATGTCTTTAAAGAGTTTCCAGGAACCAAAATTGATTGTAAGATCAAGAGGTTATAATTATACCGTACAGTCAAAGGATGCCCACTTCGGTACACCAAAGCGGATTTGGTGTATCTACACCATTTGTTTGTTCTGTGATGCAAAATATTTGTTCTAATGTGGTCTGGATGATTTTTATGGGAACAAATATTTCCTATCACGAAACAAATGTTCTTTATGAATAAATATTTCCTACCCAAAACTACTTTGAGATATATATATATATATACATATACATACCAAAACCACCTTAATTAATGTACCGAAGACTTTTTCCAACCAAAGAAAGTTACATTTCTTTTGGCATCTCCCAGTGGTGTCAAAGTTCGTAACCATTTGAAAACTATAGTGATTTTCAAATTTCAAATAGTTTGAATTAGTGGTTTTGTAAAAGGTTAAAATTTAGTCAAGTAGGTATCAAATTTCGACACCAATTATTGTAACTCATGCCATACGATCAAAATCAATTGGTTGTCATTACCACGAAAATTTGAAAGATGAGATTAGGACTCATTGAGAAATTCAAACACGCCACATTCATTATCTTTCCACCAAAATAGGTAGATACATTAGCTAGCTAACAACTTCCTTCCCACCTAGCTACCCAACATAATGCACTTGGTGTGGCTTGACGAAAATTGTATGATTTTTTTATTTTTATTTCTTTTGGTTCAAATAAAAACATGTGGTAATATGTGATGACACAAAAAAATTGCAAATCGGGCGTAGCTTTGACCAGAAGAGCTAAGTGGTCCTATTTAAACCACTCTGAAACTTTATATAGGCTAGGTAAGTTCGAAAATTGTGTTAAAAGTTAGAATGATTGTCTATAGTTTTCAACTTGAGTAATGATATGCTTTTTAAATTTTACATTTTAAATAATTCCCAACATATAACAGTGAACTCATTTAATTTTCATTGATGGTATTGAAGTGGCCTCACTATTATTGAAGGTTGTCTCATTACCTTATATGTTGAAAACTATATTTGAAACACAAAATTTGAAAAACATAGAATTTCCGTTTCAACTTTGGTTCTCAAATATTTTTATAGTTATACCACTTAACACAACTTCCAATAACAAATAATAAAAATAAAATAAAATAAAAATCAACGATACCTATTGTAATTAAACGCAGTACATAAGTTGAGTGTTCGACCCTACCCCTTCTGAGGTAATAAAAAGAGAGAAGTGTTGGCTAGTTACAATACATAACATATATTGTTTTCTATAATTGGGTGTGCTAGAATACAATCACACCAACATATTAAATAGGCTAAATTACATTTTAATACCATATAGTTTTGAATTGATTTCAATGTAAGCCCTACCTCTAACTCCGTTTGTGCATCTTGACAAAACTCATATTTTGGTAGCCTGTAGTTTGATTGAAGTTTCACTTTGAGCCTTGAAGTTTAGGTGAAGTTTCACTTTGGATCCTAGAATATTCGAAGAAGTTTCACTTCGGGCCCCGGAGTTTTCAAGGCACATGAGTGCATTGTCAAGTTGTACTACGGAGTTAGAGGCAAGACCTATATTGAAACCAATTCAAAACTGGAGGGACCAAATTGTCGCAATTGAAACTAGAGAGATCAAAGTGAAACTTCAAACAAACTACAGGGTACTGAAGTGTAATTTAGCATATTAAATATGACATTTTCATTTTAGGTCCTCAATATTTTACGAGACCCTCCGTAAAAGAAAAAATTGGACAAAATTGGGGATCCTAGGGGATCGCTACACCACAGGGCCAGGTATCAAATGAGAGATTACACTTTACCACCTGCTTAGCCCCTGAAGGACAACAAAAAAAATCTTCTGCAACCAAAACAACGGTTAGCTGACCTTTTGCCATGAGAATATATGCAGAAACCTGTATTGGAATGAATTGGTTCCCTAAATTGTTTCTACAAAGAGTAATGCCATGCTTCTGAAATTTGAATCTAAATTTGGTTCCCAATTGCTTTGTTAGTCGTACCACATGCAGTGTCATATGGTGCTTCCAATACTGCCATAGCGTGTGGTACAACTGTTAAAGAACCAAATTTGGGATTCAAAATTCGAAAACGTAGCATTTTTATTCCAGAAAACAACCTTGATACGATGATATGGACTCACAAGTCACAACTGACAAAAAAAATTCTCAACCACACAAGGAAAATCAATACAAGTCCTCGAATACATGAAGGACATCACTATGAACTTCAAATGTAGAAGAGATGAGCTTCCATAAGCTGGTATGCCTCATTAACAACAAAAGAAAAGAAAATTATTCTTCAGCATGCAGATATTTACAGCAATAAGGAAGATACAGAGAACGGTGAATGGTCACTTTAGGAATTTCGAAACCATTACCAATTTACCACATACCTAAAGCACAAGTGTATCCTTTCCTTTGTTCATCATACTGCTTCTCAACAATCACAAATTTCTTAGTTTGCCTCGAAACAGTTAACTCTCTACTGAATTTCAAGTTTGAGTGACAAGTTACTGGCTTTCCAACTTTCTTCAACTGAAAAAAACTAATTCAAAACTCTTGTTCACAATGATGTTAATTTTTACAGAACCTGCAAGTCCTAACTACATTCTAGCTGCCTTCCTTCCGGGAACACCACATAGCTACATGAATCTTGAAAAGGAGTCGGGGACTATTTACGGAACTCGTATAACTTAATAAGGGCCGTCTCCCAGTTAAGCTCGATTTGAGATGAAAATCACATACATCCAAAGAAAAAACTGAACTTTCAATGCAAAACATTTAGAGGAAAAAAAGAAGAAATATAAATTTGAGTGGCTAATCCTCCTAGGACTACATGAGTTAAAAAAAGCCAGTTACTTGTCACTCAAGTTTTTGATTGAGATCCATTTTAACTCTCTACATGTGTTTGATGCAAAGAGAGGATTTTCACATCTTAATCCAATATTTTGATTGTCTTCGAGGCTTAGTCGAATTGTTTAAATCTCATTGACAGTATGCCAAAATCACTATGGATCCCCTGAGCTATGAAGCACGGAAACGGACATACCGACACGGATACAACAGGACACAGACACATCGACAGGACAAAATCCTAAAAATATTGCACATCGACACTACAGGAAAAGTGTCCGTGAACGACACAAGACACGTTACCTTCTTGGAAGTGTCGGTGCTTCTGCTCAGACATGAGATTTTGCAATAGATATCCAACTTTTAAGCATTATCTGCCACCAAATTCATCATTTTACTGATTTATCTTCAAACCCATACCAGTCCAATCACTTTCAATGATACTTCAATTTCTTAGGGCTTGTTTGGATTGGAAGAAGTGGAGAGAAGAGAAGAGACACTTGTTAAAAGAAGAGAAGATAAAGTAGCGTTCTCTCCGCCCAGTTTGGATACACACGAGAGATGAGAAAGAAACATAACTTTGAGCAGTTTCCACAATAAATGCAAATTTAAAACTCAATTATTAAATTGATACAAATCAAGGGTAAAGCGTTTTTAGTAAAAACGCCGTTTAATTGAGTGGCGTTACTACCAAGAATGCCATTTGAATGGCGTATTTTTTTTTTCTTCAAACAATTGCATTATATGGCGTTATTAGCAAGACCACCATTAATTAAAATGGAATTTTTACATTCTGTCTCGCTCTTCTCTCTCTCTCTAGAAGGTGCGAACGCCACCGCCGTCTCCCGTTGCCCTGACGTGAGGCCACTGCCACTGCCGTCTCCCGCTTACATCGTGAGCATCCCACTGCCACCGTGGACCGTACGTGGCCCACCTCCACCGTCGAACCACCTACAGGCAAGGTTTTTAAAATCGGAATCCTACATGGGATCGTTTTGGTGTTAGTAGGATCGGGATCATAGGATTGGATCGGGGATCGTAAGATCCTACAAAAACTCAAAAAATGGCATATAAATTTAAGTTTCAACACTTTAGAATGCCAGACAAGAGTTCAACTTCAATTGCCATAATGCCATCACAATTCCCAACACAATACACACAAACAAAGTAACCAATCTCATAATACAAACATAATGGCCATACTTCAAACTCAACACTTTGAGTTCACCACCACCACCTAAAGAAAAGAAAAGGCACAAAAGAAGCTAAAATAAGGTCATCATCTTTCCCAAAATTCTCATCCAAGTTGCCATCACCATCACCATCACAATCACCATCATCACTATCGTTGTCACCTTCATCTTCATCATTGTTAGCCCCTATGGCCTCACCAAAATTGTCATTAAGATCATCAACATCTATTGAAGTATTTAAGTTTTCATCTTCGTCCTCCTCACTCATTTCATGAATCTCCTCAACCTCTTGTGGTGTTACGTTAGAAGACTCCCCACCTAAATGGTACAGGGATAAAGAGTAATTAAACAACAGAATATAAGGTTCCACAAAACTATGAAACATGGAAGTCAATATCCATAAATTACTAAGCAAAGTCCAAACTTACTTGCTCTTCCTAGAGTCCTTGCGATAACTTCTACTTCATCCTCTTCATCAATATCACGTTGAGCACCTCTCTCAAGAACTCCTAGCCAATTACCATTTGTTGGAAGAGCGGGGTCCTCTCTTTCTGTTATCCATTCATCATCCGAGGGAATATCATCTAAACAAATTGGATCTGTGATGGCTTGTCTATTCATGTTCTTTTCTCTCAGATTCAAATTGTACATGACAAAAACCAAGTCATTCAACCTTTGTTGGTGCAAACGATTCCTCCTTTTTGAGTGCACCTGAATGAGAAATTAATAAAACATCTAGAGTGCATGACTAATTAACTATTGAAAGAACTAGTATGTAACTTACCATCTCAAAGGCACTCTAATTACGCTCACACCCCGAAGAGCTACATGTTAAGCTTAGTATTCTAGTTGCAAATTGCTGCAACTCGGGACATTGATCTCCATAAGATTTCCACCAATCAGCTGCATTAAATTTTAATTAAGAAATATAACTTGAAGAATTTAATTTGATAAGTGAATTTGTGACATTTTATATACGATTATACGGTGCAGTAAAAATAAAAACTTAAAATCTAGAGATTTCTTAGTTCTTGTCATCACTGCATTATCCAAACTGAAAAGCTTTCTTGCATTGGTAAATGCATCCATTTGCAAATCTATTTTCACCCTATCCTCAACCCGAGGAACCATTCTAGTGAGGCAATCATATAGCCCAATTTTGACCTCTGCATTTGAATGAAAACTTGTACTATAGTGATATTGAGGATTCAAGTAATATCCTGCAGTATGTAAGGGATGATGTAGTTGAGATTCCCATCTTTTATCTATGATCTCTCATATATGCTCATAGCTGCAATGGTTTTATTTTACTCATAGAATTAGTCCTTGCTCCTTATTGAACAATAAAATCTAAGGTGCACTCAAAAATGAATTAAATAAAATCTTTTACCTCTTCAGAATATTACCAAACCAAACCAAACCAAGCCTTGTGTCCCAATCAATTGGGGTCGGCTGTATGAATCATTTTTCTCCATTCTGCACGATCAAGAGCTATATGCTCATTTAAATTATATATATTCATATCTTGTTGCACTACATATTCCCAAGTCAGTCTAGGTCTACCTCTCCCTCTAACCATTCCAGGCACTACGATCTTATCACTCTTTCGCACAGGTGCATCTACAGGTCTTCGTTGCACATGGCCGAACCATCTAAGTCTATTCTCCCCCAACTTATCCTCAATATGTGTCACTCCTACAGTCTCTCGGATGTACTCATTTCTAATTCTATCTTTCCTAGTCTTAACACACATCCATCTTAGCATCCTCATCTCCGCTACACTCACTTTGCTAATGTGTTGTTTCTTAGTTGCCCAACACTCTGTCCCATAGAGCATAGCTGGCCTAATAGTTGTCCTATAAAATTTTCCTTTCAATTTTGCTGGTATTCTCCAATCACATAATACTCCAGAAGCACTCCTCCACTTAAGCCAGCCCACTTTAATTCTATGGGTCACGTCATCACCAATCTCTCCGTCTCTACTGATCATTGAACCTAGATAACGAAAGTGTTCCCTCTTTGGGATCTCATGATCTTCGATCTTCACTGCTTCGTTGTCTCTACTTCCACTGTTGCTAAAAGTACATTCCATGTATTCTGTTTTCGTCCTACTTATCTTTAGCCCCTTAGTCTCTAGTGCTTCTCTCCAAGCTTCTAGTTTAGTGTTGAGTTCCCTATTAGTCTCATCAACCAAGACAATATCATCTGCGAACAACATACACCATGGGACCTCATCTTGAATGTGTCTAGTCAATTCATCCATAATTAGGGCGAACAAATAAGGGCTCAAGGCCGACCCCTGGTGCAGGCCTACGGTAATTGGGAATTCGCTTGTTTCTCCGGCTGGTGATCTAATTGTAGTAACCGCTCCAGCATACATATCATTCACCACGTCCATATAACCCTTGGTCACTCCTTTCTTCTCTAGCACCCACCAAATTAAATCTCTAGGCACTCTATCATAAGCTTTCTCTAAATCAATAAAAACCATATGTAGATCTTTTTCTTCTCTCTATACTTTTCCATTAAATAAATTGCTTCCATAGTTGATCTCCCAGGCATAAATCCAAACTGATTTTCTGACACTGATGTTGCGCCTCTTAAGCGATGCTCCATCACTCTCTCCCATAGCTTCATAGTATGGCTCATCAACTTAATACCTCTATAGTTGTTGCATTGTTATACATCTCCTTTACTCTTATATATAGGCACTAGGATGCTCTTCCTCCACTCATCAGGCATTTTTCTAGTCATTAAAATCCTATTAAAAGCTTTTGTAAGCCAAGATGCCCCCACATCTCCCAAGCATTTCCAAACCTCAATGGGGATCCCATCTGGTCCTAAGGCCTTGTTGGGTTTCATCTTCTTCAAAGCAAAATCCACCTCAAACTTCCTTATTCTCCGATAGAATCTGTATTCTCTAGTTTCATCGTAACTTCCAGTTTCTTCTTCCATTGTGTTATTCATATGTTTTTCATTCAGCAACTTCTCAAAATAGCTCTTCTACCTTTCCTTAATCTCTTCGTCGTTCACTAATACCCTAGAGTCATCGCTTTTTATACATTTAACCTGATTAATGTCTCTTGTTTTCCTTTCTCTCGACTTAGCAAGCTTATAAATACATTTTTCTCCCTCTCTAGTGTCTAGTTTGGTGTAGAAGGCGTCATAGGCTTCCATTTTAGCAACTCTAACTGTCCTTTTAACCTCCTTATTTGCACATTTATAGCTTTTGAAGTGTTCCTCACTTCTATCATTTTGCCACTTCTTAAAGCAATCCTTTTTGGTTTTTACTGCAGCTTGCACCTCTTCATTCCACCACCAAGTATCTTTAGAAGTCAACCCTCTTCCCTTCGACTCTCCGAGGACCTCCTTCGATATTCTAGTGATGCACCCAGCCATTCTATCCCACATAGTATTGCTTCCATCTTCCAAATTCCAAGGTGCTTCTGCATACATTCTCTCTTGGAATATTGATAGTTTCTCGCCTTTAAGGTTCCACCCAATGTTGCCTGGAACGCAGTTCACCCCGATACGTGGTACGGGTTCGGGCGCGTGGTACAACACTTAGCTCGGTTCGCGGTACGGGGGGGTAGACTTCTTCGGTACGATTTTTTGGTTCGCGGTTCGCTTCGGTTCGAACTTTTGGTTCGACTAGCACTTATGTCAATTTAATTTTGTACTATATAGATATATAGTACTAAATTATTCCATGACCTCATATAATAAAATTTTCAAACTCAAAAGTATAGAAAAATCAAACGAAAATAAATCTCAAATGCAAATATACTAGAAACTCTTTAAGAAAAACCAAATGTAAACGTTTAAGTTCTAGTTCTAAAAGAAATGGAAATAACATCTATATCTAATCAAAATAAAAACAAAAGCTAAATCTATTGCTGCACTTCTTTTCCCTTGTTTTTTGCAAAGCTTGTTATTTGTGCTTGTACTCTACTGCGTCGAATTGGGATTGTGTTGGAACTAGGATGGACTTGTCTCGAAGTAGATTTTTGCACTGGAACTTGAGACGGCATTGCTTCTTCATCATCTTTATCAGGAACGTCTTCAACATCATGCTCGAGTGAGTTCCATCGCAAATCCTCCAATCGCATCTTAGAATCATCTATGTATGTTAGCTCGGGATCAACATCCCACTTCTTGAAAGGCCCTTCCTTGTACCCTTAAGTAAAGCGTGATAAAAGTCGAATATTGGAATGGATAAAGACCAATTTATCCGCACGGGAGGAGTTCAATCGATTTCTTTTTACATTATGGATGAATGAGTATGTGCTCCAATTTCTTTCAGTCGAAGAAGTAGTAATAGGTTGAGACAACACCTAGTAAGACATATCATTGTTAATAACTTAATACACAAAAATTTAATAACTAAATGATTGAAAGAGTAACTGTAAGTGCTTGTAATAATACCTTCCTTGTTACTTCTGCCAAGTTTGGCGTCTCTGATCCATATGTTGCCCACCAATCAATGGCATCCATGCTTGTAGCATCAACTTAGGCAGCTGCCATGGCATAAAGTCCCTTGCGCGAGTGAAATGTAGCAAATTCATTCCTCAATAACTTTTCTTCCGCTGCATTCTCTGCTATTTTCTTAAATGCTTCCATTACACCCGTAATCACCTCTTTGTCTTGGTTTGGGCTCTTCCTAGTTGTGCCTCCAGGTGCGGCTAAGGCTAAATATCTATGATCATAGAATCGAGATGAAAGTGCAAACCCAAGACAATGCATAGGAACATTCATTTTCTCCCACCTTTTCAATACAATCTCTTCTATCTTGGGAAAAAAAGCAGCATGTTTACCAACGATCATAATATCTTTAATTTCCCCCAACATGTTGTCCATCTTTTCATAAATTTCACCCATTTTAGGACCATCACCATCACAAAATTTAATAAGCAAATAAAGTGGCTTTGTGATTGCCAAAATGGCATCTACATCATCCCAAAAAGTATCACTGCAAATGGTATCCGCAATCATTAACCCCATTGTTCTTGTATGTTCATCTCCACTTTTTACCCAATCTTTCCATGTTCTTAATACAACTGTAGTTGCAAGTGCCTCTCTACAATCAACAAGTCGTTTCAACAATATGTAATGAGATGCAAATCTTGTCTTTGCTACTTTTAACAGTTCCAATTTCGAGTGAGCTCTAAAAATAGCCAGTGCATGGGTGTGATTTACAAAGTATTTGACGATATTCTTTCCTGTCTTATATGTGGTGCTAAACCAATCAAACTCATTTGCCAAGTCTTTAAAAATAAGATTCATAGTATGGACAACACAAGGTGACCAAAAAATGTGTTTGTGTACCTTCTCAACCTCCTTTCCAGCACTCTTGCAATTGGCTGCATTGTCAGTCACCACTTGTAACACATTTGATGACCCTACTTCCTCAATTGCTTTAAGTAAAAAATCAGCAATTCTTGCACCTGTTTTTTCAATGACTTCAAAATCTTGACCATACAAAAACATTGCACCCCGGCTATTGGCAGCGATTATGTTTATTAGCGGCTGTTTCTTGACGTTCGTCCACCCATCAGACACAATGGACACTCCATGAGAATACCAAGTGTCTTTCACCGAAGTCAAGTCTTTTTCCACGTTTCGTTTAACCTCGTCCAAAATAGTAGTTCTAGCCTTTTCAAAAGAAGGAGTCTTGTAACCTTTGGGACCTCCATTAATGGCTTGGATCATCTCATGAAATTCAGGATTTCGTAGCACGTTAAATGGAATGCCATTAGCACATAGTGCCTTCACCACCTTCACATCAACAGCGTCTCTATCCATCACTTGGAATGAACCTTCAATTGTCTTCGTGGGAGCTTTTCTCTTTGTAAGTGTTGAATTTTTGAGCGATGATGAAACTCCAGCTTTTTCTGCATCTTGGACCTTTCTTCGAAGCCTTTCGTTCATGTCACGATTGCTTAACATAACACTGCATCTATTTATTTGTGCTTTTACTCCAGGTGGTGCCCCGAAAAAATGATAGTGAATGCGAGTATAAGAGCTTGAAAATTGTTTGTTGCAATGTTTGCATGCCCACTTTTTTGCACCACCTGGATTTTTTCCTTTTGCTACTCCTTGTACAATTACTTCATCCATTAAAGGCTTCAATTGTTCATTCATATGCTTCAATTGCACAGGTTCAGCAGATTGATTGTTGTCATCTATGTCAACACGTTCTCCTTCATCATCATCTTCTGTGTCTAAATTTTCGACATCAACATTATGCATCCATGATTCATCATCATTATTATCATGAGTATGAGACAAATCATCCTCTGCTCTTCTTCTTTTTCCAAACACCATTATGCTAAAGGGAGAGGATTAGGAAGAGGAAGAATGGGTGTGAGAAAAACAAGGTATGAGTAATGGAAGAGAGTCTAGGAGACTGATGAACAGCAAAAGGAAAGGGAAAAAAAAAATAAACAGCACAATAATAGAGGCCGAACAGTCCTTGGACCTCCATCAGTCCATCTATATATATATATATATACATTGGGAATAAATTTTGGAATTAAGAATGTCATTAATCAAATGTGTAATATATAGATATCTGCATATATATATATATATATATTATTGGAATGATAAGCACAAATTTTGGGATAATAAACCTAATCAATATCAATTCTTTCCCATTAATTCTCCACCAATATATCTATGTATATATCTATATATATTATTAGAATAATAAAAATCATATTTTGGGAAAATAAAGCTAATCAATGTCAGACTTTCCCATACTCTCAACCGAAATCTTTTAATAACCAGATTGATATCTAGATTCCAGAATAAACTGGGGTTTTTTTAAATGCAAGGAAATTAACTTGAGGCTAAACTCTAAATAACTAAGAAAGAAAGGATTTAAAAATAAACAAAAAGTGATTCATAAACATACGTAAGACTAGGGCAGACCCATTTCATCACGTTACTGGAGAGAGAAAAAGGGAGAGAGAGAGAGAGAGACGAAATGGCAGACAAATCGCAGAGAAGAAGAGGAGACGAAATCTCAGAAAAGGAGGAGAAGAGGAGAAGATCGCAGAAAAGGAGGGGAAGAGGAGACGAAATCGCAGAAAGAGGAGGAGACAAAAACGCAGAGAAGAAGGGGAAGAAGAAGACAAAGAAGAAGAAGAAGAAGAAGACGCACCTGTTGACGAGGTATTTCGCTTTTTTTCTAGCTTTCTTCCTCCTCCTGTGCTTAACCTTCCTTCTCTTTTTTTGGAACGCAACTTTTGGGATCCGGATCACCCACGAACCACGATCTGGAACGCACGAACTGGATCCCGGTACCATAGGGTACCCCACGTTCCTGGTAACCCTGGTTCCACCACCTAGTTCGCGGGTTTATAGGGTCTTTTCTAGTACGACATTGTCCTTTTATATGGATATCTAAAATAGTAAGTCTATGTTGAGATGTTAAACACTCTCCTGGGATGACTTTACAGTCTTTACATGCTAAGCGGTCTGCCTTTCTCACAAGGAACAAATCGATCTGGCTTCTATTAGATCCACTCTTAAAGGTTATCAAGTGTTCTTCCCTCTATTTAAAAAAATGTGTTTGCTACTACAAGATCATATGCTACTGCGAAATCTAAAATACTCACCCCTGCCTCATTCTGATCTCCAAAACCATACCCCCCATGCACCCTCTCATATCCAGTTCTATCTTTGCCTATATGGCCATTAAAATCTCCACCTACAATTATCTTCTCTCCTCCCGGTATTTCTTGCATTAAAGCGTCCAACTCATCCCAGAATTGTCTTTTAGTGTGATCATCCAATCCTACTTGGGGCGTTGAATACCTCTTCAGAATATTATTGAAGTTTTTTTTAATTTGCTCTTTAGCACGATCCATTACCTCATAAATGAACCCCATCGCAGGCCTCTCATCAGAGTCTACCAACCTAAGCACTTTGATTAGAGGTGTTGCAACCTTCAAATAAACAATAACATTTTTCCAAAAATTACGATTATCCAAAACAACATCTTCAACCTTTTTCCCTTTAATTGTGCTTGCAAATTTACTAGACCTCCATCTATTGGATGAAAAAAGGGAAACCAATGCACTTTTTTGCTCATTAAGGCGTTGTAAAGTCATGTAAGAAGTAGCAAACCGTGTGATTGCAGGCCTAATAAGCTCTTTGCCGTTGGTGTGTTCCTTCATCCAATGATTGAGTAAAGTCCTCCCATAGATGTAAGTCACAACCAGTCTTGCCTTTGCAACTGTCACACAATGGATTTTAATGTGCTTCTCAAGGTCCTCTAGAATTAAATCTATGCAGTGCGCTGCACAAGGTGTCCAAAACAACATTTTCCTCTTCCCCATTAATATTTGACCTACCAATTTATAATTAGAAGCATTATCCGTAACCACTTGCACAACATTCTCCTCCCCCACTTTCTCCACCACCTCATCTAACAGCTCAAAAACCTTTTGACCTGTTTTTGAAATGTCAGATGTATCCAATGAGGACAAGAAGATGGTTCCGAAGGGGCTATTCACAAGAAAGTTGCATAATGACCGCCTTTTTTTGTCTTACCATCCATCCGACATAATAGTACAACCGGTCTTCTTCCACTGGACTTTGAATCCCTCAAGCAAATTCAATGTTTCACTTACTTTCTCAAACCTTATAAATATAAGAATGCAGCAGCTGAAACCTGACTTAGTCAATTACCATACTGCCCTTTCGCATCTTCTCAAGACCATAATACCCATTCACTATACCTTAATTACGCGTATATCGTGATACTCATCTAATGATATATTGATTTGTGTAAGGGTAATTATGTCATTCCAGATTTTTATAACATTCAGGTCAGCTTTTAAAATTTTATTTAATATAATAATGAGCATTCAATCAATAATATTATGCCTAATTACATATAGGTCAGCAATTTTAAAAATATTGATTATTAACTTCAAAAAAAGTCAAACAATGCGGCTATTTTGGCGACTATTTACGAATTTGTCACTAATATTTACAATTTGGTCAACTTCCTCTCTCAAATTTAGTATTCAATCAATAATATTATGCCTAATTACATATAAGTCAGCAATTTCTGGAATATTTATTATTAACTTCAAAAAAAGTCAAACAATGCGGCTATTTTGGCGACTATTTACGAATTAATCACTAATATTTACAATTTGGTCAACTTCTTCTCTCAAATTTAGTATTCATATATTGTAATATGTGTAATTGCATTTGGGTGAGCAAGTTTTGGGATATTTATTATTCACTTCAAAAAAGCCAACAAAAGTGACTATTTTAATTGCTATTTACGAATCGCTCACTAATATTTGCATTTTGGTCAACTTCTTCTCTAAAATTTATATATTTAGGAATTGGTCATTAATATACCAAATTTCACTTATACTCAAATCTCAGACCAAATTCATATCTTATACTCAAATGCATAAGAGGGGATTGGCACGTGCATCGCACGTGTCGGGACCCTAGTTCTACAAGAAAGTCTCTCTAATCTCATGGTAAGAAGGTGGCACAAGCCCTTTACCATAGTCCCCAATTTGTTTAATCATAAGTGCAAATATGGGGTTGTTTGCACAATTGAACGGTATTGCACTCGTATAAAAGAATTTAGCTATGGTTTGACGAACTGTATTCCGCTCTTCTTTTTTAAACTTCTCACTAATAGTCGTTTGCCGTGCATTTTTCTTCACAACAAACTTATCCATTGTTTGATTTTTGGGATGTTGAATTTCTTCTTCCTCTTGTGAGTCGTCCCAATGTCATAAAACTTCCGCTTCTTCTTAGTAGATTGTTCAATTTGAGTTTGAAGAATTCCCATAAATTTTTGCTTGACCTCTTCCGGCACTTGTGGACAAGGCTCAACATTTATTCTAGTACAAGCCAAGTGATTAAGTTGGTAAATACCCCCGAACGAGTAATATTACAATACTAACAATTAACCTTCCTTGAATTAGAATCTACATCAATTCCATGTTCCCATCCTGGGTCCAATCTTGAACCTAGTGCATTTTTTTTCTTCCCCTTCCCCTACCCCTTCCCCGAACCAGTGGAAGACATCAAAATCTAAACACTACATGTAGCGAATATTACATGCATTAGGACTTCACAGTATATAGAACTAATATAATGGAAAATATTAAGAACAAGAGGTGCAATCAGCCACAAGCCCACAACACATCTTACACTAAAGCCTACCAGTTGAAGAAAAACGAAAAAGGGAAAAATATAAAAGAGAATGCCGAAGCTACCAATCGAAGAGAACCTACCAGTTGAAGAATCGAAGCTCCAAAACACAGCAAAAGGTGTCGCCCAGCCTCGAAATCACCAGTCGAAGGCTCCAATCAAAGTCTCTTGTGGAGGATGAAGAGTTTCGAAGCCTGGTTTGTGGCTGTCGCAAGTTGGAAGCCTTGGTTGTGGCTGTCGCAAAGCCTGGTTGTGGCTATCGTAAAGTTTTTTCGTGGTTTGTAGCTGTCGTAGGGGTGAACGACAGTGTTAAAAGCCCTAAAAGGGGCTGGGCCGAAGTGAAAAGCCCACAAAAAAAATGAAAACAACCCAAATTTTGGATCGTTAAAATAGGGTATAACGATCCTCGAGTTCACGATCCTAACGATCCCAATACAATCCTGTACTTCTTACGATTTTGAATACGATTCGAATCGATTTATCAAAGTGGGATCGCAAGTTCGTACGATCCGGATTGCGATTTTGATAACCTTGCCTGCAGGTACATACATATACGTACATACATATGTACGATTAATATACATATATACATACATATATACGACTGATATGCAGACATATATACATCCATGTATTTGTATATGTCTTGCGATTCAAATCGATGCAAAATTTGATCCCAATTGTTGGTTTTGGTATTGGTTTCCATATATGTTTGCCATTGAACTCAACACTGATGGTGGTGGAATTAATCAAATTTTAATGTGCATGGACTTTTGTTCTACTTAAATTTTGATGGTGGCAGTGGGGTGCTCACCATGGAGGTGGGAGACGGCAGTGGCAGTGGCCTCACATCGGGGCAACAGGAGACCATGGTGCGTTCTCAACTTCTAGAGAGAGAAGAGAGAGATAGAATGTAAAAATGCCTTTTTAATTAATGGTGGTCTTTACTAATAACGCTATTCAAATGGCGTTGTTTGAAAAAACTCCATTCAAATGGCGTTATTACCAAGAACGCCACTCAATTAAATGGCGTTTTTACAAAAGATGCCAATTCATTGGCGTTTTTGGTAAAAACGCTTTACCCTTATCTAGTAAATAGTAAGTAAGTTAAAAGTCACCCTAATTTAATAATTAAGTTTTAAATTTACATTTATTGTGGAAACAGTTCCATAACTTTATCCTGTTTGGATAGCTTATACAAAAAAAGAAGGGGACAAAAAAAAAAGTTTTCATAACCAATTTACTATATATCCTTATTAAGTACTAGTCTAGGACATACTAGGGATCTGCTTGTGTTTTCAAAGAATGTCTTATTTCCATTCTTCTCTCAAACCTCTTTGGTCCAGAGGGAAACAAAAATGGGTCCTTTTACCCCTTCCATTCTCTCCGACTTCTCTTCTTTCCCAAGTTAACTTACCAAATAAGAGAACCAAAGGCAAAGTGGTTTATTTTCTCTTCTCTTGTCTTTGTATAGATTTTCTAATGCTAAATGTGCAGTGTCTTATTTTTCGCGGAGCAATCCCAAGCCTAAGAGAGGCAGACCGGACCTACTTCATCAAAATACTATTTCATTTTCCGATAATCATTACATTTCCATTGCATATATATATATATATATTAGAATATTAAACAAGAATTTCCTGTCAAACAATATACCACAGTAAAAAATCCAGCTAAAGGGTAGTGCATTTCATTCCTTCAATTTTCAGATAATCCACAATAAATATATACACACACACACACACACACACACATCCCCAATGTTCTCATCAAACAATGTTCTCAGAACAAAAAGAGAGAGAGAGGAAATACTGAGTTATCGCGATTGATCATGCAGAAATTAATTAAGTTAGAAAAAAAAAAAAAAAAGAAAGACAAACACAACCAACCTCCAGTGTTGTGTTGTTGAAAGCATCAAAGGCTGCTGGCGGATTGCTGAAATGGAATCACAAAATCGACGGCGATCATGCTCTCCACCAAACCCTCCCTGGATAACTTCTCTTTCCGACAAGTACTAACCATTTCCGACTGATCATCACCATCCAATTCCTTCAATCCCTGAAAAACCCCAATCCAACCTATCGAAAACCCTTTCGACCTCGCCGGAGAGAAGTTTTCTCCAAAGCTAATCTGATCAATCGAACCCAAAGAATCCCTAATTCCACCACCAATCCCTCCCAAAACCTCTTCTCTCCCTTTCTCCCCCAAGCCCTCCTTCAATTTCAACAACTTCACCCTAATCGCCGAACCAGGCCGTGGAACAACCGGACCGGAAAGATCACCGACAACCCAATCAACGGCCATGATATCATCGCAGATCGGCCGGACATAATCGCCGACGGCGATTACGTGACTGGGATGTGCCGAATAGGTGGTGAGGTCGTCTTTGGTTCTGTAGCGACTGTGAAGGATGTGGGTGAAGTTGAATGTGGGTGACCGGGAACGGAGGAGAGGACCGGCGGTGAGGTGGAGGACTTGGTCGAGTGAAGCGAGGGCGTTGAGTCGGTTGACCATGGCGGTCACTCTGGAGGGGTCCGTGTTGGGTTTGAGTTTGAAGAGGACTATGTGTTCGATGATTTTCTGGGCTGTGGACATTTTGGTGGATATTGGTGCGGTGCCTGTCGCCTGTGGCTGTGGCTGTGGGGGATGAAGTTGTAGCAGAGGAGGAGAGAGAAAGTGGCTGGGACAGTGATTGGGTCGGATCGTGTAGTTATTTTGGACTTGGACTTAGGACTGGGCTAGAAGTGGACTCTGAAACTTAAATCTTGGGTTTTTGTTTGGTGGCCTTATTCAGAGAATTACAGATAAAAGTAAAAGAAAAACAACCACAAAAATTACTTTTAATTTTCTTGTGTTTTTCCTTGTGGTGATTTTTATTTTTTATTTTTTCATTGTTAAATAACTTTCAAAATTACTTTTTAAAAAATACAATTGTATAAATCAAGAAATAAAATAATACAAGGAGAAAAGCAACTCATAAAATTCTAAAATTTTCATTCATTACTACTCCACTATTTTTATTAGTAATTTTCATACTGTTTTACTTACTAACTAGACCAAGAAAAGTATTTTCCGTGTTATTGATGAACCAAAATGAGGCTTAGTCAATTAGTCTCCAAAATTGTGCCATAACCTTGATAATTATCATAGTTGCCATTTTTTTTTTTTGAGCAAGTTCTTGTGCACAAACATAATCCACAAATACCACTATGTGTCTATCTGTCCCCTGATGGGGTCCACTGATACTGTAGGATCCACTGACATAGTGGACCCATCAGGAGAGAGATAGACACATCGTGGTGTTTGTATATTGTGTTTGTGAGATTTATTTGTGTCCAAAGACTTGCTCCTTTTCTTTTTTCGCAATTGAGTAACGATATAGCCTCCCCGCTAACCCGCGCCCCATCCTGTCGCCCCGCTGACCCATGATTTTTTAAGGCTTAAAAGCCTAGTGCGTTCACCCAGTACGCTTACTATAGCCTGACTCTATATATATAAACATAAATCAGTCAAAATTAGATGGGCTTCGGGGTTGCGAACTCTGGGCTTTGGAAGAAAATGGCATATTTCCTTTGAACTTAAGTGACCTCATTCTTTGCTTCGCCAAAAAAGAAAAAACGAAAAAAGAAATTTGTGCAATTTACATATTTGTGCATTGTGTGATAGCCAAACCCATCAAACTTGAACCTTAATATGGTTTAACTCAAACTTGCTAGGTTAAGGGGGAAAAAAATTTATGAAAGAAAAGAGAGTGAATCCTAAGAATTGCAAGCAATATTACAAACATTCACATATACTCGCCAAGGATTGAATGCTCTCCTTCGGAAATAAATTATTCATGATGGCAAGTGTTTTCACTAATTTACCTAACATATCAAATAAAAATACACACACATGCACTCACACAAGAATAAAAGAGAAAAATTAAAATCAGTTTCCTTTTGCTGATTAGGAAAGGGGGGAAAAATGTCTCCCTCTTACACGCTACTACTGAAATCTACATACCCTTTTCAACGATTATAAATTGGGTAAGTCTATTGTGAGAAGCTTCTCATATGAGAATGCATGTTTTAACCATTGGATGAGCATCTAGCAATAAATGTATCCCCAGATTTCTGGGAATCTTATGGCTAGATGCTCATCCAACGGTTAAAACCCGTCTTCTCATATGAGAAGCTGCTCACTAAAGTATTGCCCTTATAAATTAGCACTTGAATTCCCTTACCATTTCTAGGTTGGTGAGAATAAATAAATACGTAGTTATCTTAAATTAATTAGAAGCAATAATGAGTTTTCCCTTTTAATCATAACGCATCCAACTAGACTTACGCATTGCCAATCTTACCACAAACCATGTAATTGTAAAGTAATTCAAATTTTCAACTGAGGGATTGAAGTTTAAGAACATAATGAGATGCAACAATTTGAATTTCAACAATTATCTCTATCGTCCAAAAATTAAATTAAAGTGCGCTCATAAATAATACACCCGGAGATGGTAACTGATGTTATTTTTCTGTTCACGAGAATAGAATCAAAATTAGTGACGATGATGGTTCTAAATTTGATCTTAGGAGTATGAGAGACCATTGTTTTTGGATTTGCGTAATCTCAATCTCTTCTTTATTTTTTTATTTTCGCTTACAGAGTAATCTGAATTTATTGAACAACTTAACATTTTTCGTTCCACTTTTAACTAGTTTAGACCTATTAACAGAAGTGGCCCAGTTTGTGAACCATGTTAGACACTGGATTGGTTTGAATTACATTTAGCTAAATCAAGAATCATCAAATTGAATGTTTATTGGGTAGTATCTTTGTTATGTGCTTCAAATTTGAATTCCTATCCATGCTCACATGGTAATTCAATTGTTCCCATTGATTGTCTTAGGCTTAGTTTGGTCCCATGTGATTTTTTAAAAGGAGCTTATGAAATTTATTATTAATTCAATTTTTACAAAGCTGATAAATTAGTTACCAAATAATTAATATAAAATTGTGCTTTAAAAAAGAAGCATTAACTAATTAATTTTCCACTAAATGTGTTGTCGTGCAAAGTGTGGCACATGGCCTTGTCCTATACCAATAGATTATTACACGTGGCCTTCACAACAATTATTATAATCTCTTTTTTATTGTAAAATTTACATAAACCCATAAAATACTCAAATTACATTGAAAATCATAATAATGTAATGGTTAGACAATAATATCTTATAGAATATGTTTTTACTCATCTCAAAATTGCTCATTCACCTTTTTATTAATTAATGTAATGAAGTTCAATATTAAATAAAAATTAATTAATATTATAAATTACTGGACCAACTACATTAACCAAACCAATAAAAAAGATGATGAAGTTCATATTCCAAAAATTAAACAATTTTAGAGCATTCTATCTCATATTCCACCACGCATACCAAGGGCCCAAACGACCTTTTAACTTTTCGAAATTTCTAGACTCACAGAGCCGTTTTAATGCAAGTCACACAAACAATTGCAAGAATATTACAGTAATCAGCAAAATTGTGGACCCACCTGAGGAATAATCATAAGCATCCGGCACAGAAAGCGAATCAGCAACAACTCCCTCTAGTATTATGACACAACAGACACCATTATTTTGGGACAATTCAAAATCCTGCTAAAATGAATTTTTCTGTGCCCCCAAATACAGCAAGTGGGCCCCACTACTGACACTATCTACTCATGTACCAAAGCCTATTTATTTAATTAATTAATTAATAATGATTGGAATACAGACTAAACGACACATTAAATGACACATTGTGCTTTAAATACATGTACTCTGTGCTATTTGAATTTTTTTATACTTTTTTGTGCATCACTTACATAGCACAGAGTATATTCATTTAAAACTAGTGTGTCGTTTAGTTAGTGTGTTTAGTGTGTGTTTGGTGTATATCCCTGTCATTTTTGTTAATTAATTAATTAATTAATGTATGACCTTTCTGCCTTGCTATTGCCTGTACTCGCGTCCACGATACCACTCCGAATCCTTTTGTCAGGAAGCTCGTTTCCAGAGATTATGGGACCCACTATCTACGTGGACTAGAGATCCATGCCTATTGGTCACCTATCAACCTTTTTGCTGGGTAAACGTACCATTTGACAATTGTATCTGTGGGAATTACACCGAATCTTTTACGCCGCAAGTAACCACATAGATATTCACGCCCAGTATCACCATCTGAGCAACCACTCACTAAGAGAGGACCCCATAGATGATCCAAAAATTTTCTCACAAAGCATTGTTCATTGTCAGGTGAGAAAATTTTCAAAATTTCTAATTTTTATTAGTATTGCAAAAGCTATGTAACTTCTAATTTGGTTGGATAATCATTATTGCAGTAGAGTGCTTTTTTTTTTTTTTTTTTAAAGCAATTGAAGTAGATTTTTTGCAATCAAGTAATTATATACATTTCCGATTTTCATTCTATTATTTATTTATTTATTTATTTTTTCCCATTGATCTAGCTAACTGAAAATCCTTTGTTGAAAGGATTTTGAGGGGAAAAAGTTATTGTAGTACTTGATTCTTCTCAATCAGTAGGAATAAGTGATTTATTAAATATTTTGCATCCCTATCCTATGTTCTTATTTACATAGAGACTTCATTTTTCCCTAAGAAGCATTTGTAGATCTAATGTTTTTATTTGTTGATCTTAATGTCATGTAGAAGACAATGGTTTTTTGGTGACTAACATTAAAAAAAAAAAAAAACATTTTGAGGATCTATTTCTAGTTTTTGATAATTTAAATGTCTGATTTCAAAATTTTATTCACATTAGATTTTTTGGTACGCAACTTGTTTGAAACCTCACCAAAAGACAATTCGTTTTTATAAGCGTGGATTGAACAGACACAAAAACATAAATTTTTTTTTTTTTGAAGCTGAGTTGATCTCGATCTCTACTTTTCATTTGTCGTTTCTAGATCTTTATAGTTTATAGTAACGAACAATAACACGTAGATTTTATTCCTTAATCGAGACACTGTTAAAGGTGCATTTAGTTGAACTCAATGCCAATCAAGGTTTCCTAAAAACATTTATAGAACCCTTAGTGGCAGTAACGCTTGATTGTCCGTAAGTTCTTATAACGATAGTATTCGTAGTTAGCTAGTGGCGGTCAAACCCAAGCTAAAGATTTAAAAAAAAAAAAAAAAAAACTTAGACCCTTTAGCATTAAATCTTTCAAAACAATAATAGTAGCGGTCAAGCCTACCACCAATAAATGTTTTTCAAAAAACAATTTTAGAGCCTTTAGCGACGATTAACAAGACCACCAACAAATCCATTTAACGATGTCGCTGGCCTTTAGTAGATGCAGTCAAATCCTTTAACAATAATGCTCACTTTACTCGTGGCTAAAATCGTACATGCTACAGATTTTTTAAAAACATTATAAGAGCCTCCAGTGCCTGTCAACCAAAACCCCAACAAATCTATTTTTGTACTAATTCTCACATTTAGAAACGATCGTACTCACATTTAGTCACATTAACCACCTTTAGCGGTATTTAGCGTGACTACCAATTAGATCTTTTTAACAATGATTCCCACATTTAGTAGTGGTCAAACTAGTGGCGGCGCTAAAGGTTTTCCAAAAACATTATTAGCACTACAAGAAAACAGCTTTATTTTGCCAGGCTACAGCGCATTGCTATTAATAGTACCAAACAGCGTCGCAATAGGGTGGTGGATAATCATGTGGTAGATAATAATATGCGACGCAATCAACGCATCGCTAATATGATTAGTATTTGCCACGTGAAATGATCACTAAGTGCGTCACTAATAAGTTTCTTAATTAGTTAGTAAAAATGACTACGTCACTTAAAAAATTGATTATTAGCGACGCATGTGTATGTCACAAATAAGCAGTGTAATTATCAGCCAAATATCCCTTAGTCGTCGCTAATAAATACGTATTTTCCATTAGTTGCTTATCGGTGGTCAGCAAGCATGCATACGACTGCCAGTAATTCCTTTTAACAATAATACGTACCCACATTTAGCGGTGGTCAAACTCATGCTAAAGGTTTTTCTAAACACTTGTTTAGATTAAATTCTTTTTAACAATAATAATAACAACTACAAGGGATCAAATCCACGCTAATTAAAGGTGATTTGAAAAAGAAAATTAGAGTCTTTAGCAATAGTTAAAATTATAATCACTTATAATGTAATTATATGATTTACCTAAGCAGCATCTCAATATGCTTATTATTAACAATCATAATATCTAGAAATGAAAATGCTCCTTCAGATAATCGATTTGACGTACGATAAATGCCAAGTTTTTACATACTGTTTAATTAAATTTTGCTGAATTTTTCTTCTTTACAATTTGTAATTTCATGAACCTCGAATGCTTTGAAATAAATTGATCTTCTGTTGCAGGGATCCATATTACTAGAATTTAAGCAACAAGTACTATTGTAATGGATCTCGGAAAATGCAGTCATAAATATAAAGCTAACGAAGTAGTATTGGTAGAGACCAAAAAGATCGTCCCGTTTCTGACTTGTGCCATTTGTAAGAAAATATTAAAAGGGGCTATGACTACAACCATGTGCATCCATACATGTAAGTTTCTACATAATTTTCACATAATTCAATAATCTTTGTTAATTTTATTTTACTTTTATTTTTATTATTTAGTTATTCTTAATGTGTCATTAATTTAAATTTATCAATATATGGTTTCTGTCTCGATATTTATCTTACTATTATTAAGTGGCTTTGAAGCTTCCACAATTTTACTTCAACGTACGTACTTTCATTTGAAGTACTTGAATGAACCAAAATCTTCATTGTACATATATGTATATAAAAATGGCTTAACCCTTTTGATCCCTTGGTGTTTTTTTCAGTTTGCAAAGTCTGTATTTACCGGAAATTTGAAGAGGAAAAAGTGAACTGTTGTCCCGTGTGCGGGATTGAGTTTGGCCCCTGCCCTGAAAAATGTCTCAGGTGATTATTTGTTATCCAAAATATGTTGGGATATAAAATTTGTATAAATCTGAAATCTAAAACACACAAATAAATCTTGTAAATAAAAACAGAATCTGGTTTAGATGCATTAAGGCTATTAGACCGAGTCTAGTGTTTGACACTATGTCCTTAAACACAATTTATGTCTCGCATTGATGCTCATGGATTTGCAGCTTTTGTCTCCCAGGATACAACGATCTCCCCTTTTCTATAGAAGCAATTGCGAACCATACTCGTGTTTGTACACTCTCTCAGACACTTGACATACTCTATATGTAATATATGAATTAATGTTAATTACTAATCCTAAATGAATGAACAAGACCCATATATATGTTAGGAAAAATTCTGCAGTACTAAAGAAGAATCAGAAAATGACGATTGGATTTTGAGGTGCGAATTGCTTTCTTTAAAGTGATATTTGCCCCCACTCGATCAAGAGTTTGCTAAATGGTTCCTAGCAAATCACTTTCAGGATACAACAAAATCCGAGAACCTATAGAAAGCAAATCTAGAAATTCTCCTAGAAATTCTTTAAGTATAATAGTTTAGTAATACTGACTTTTTTTTTCTTCAGAAAAGAAATTAGAGGATGCGAATTTCTTTTTGATTACCTTATCATCAATGGCTTAATCCATATTTATTGGATTGTAAAGACACCTATTGAAGATACACAACCATTGATATACATCCTTTCAAATTTAAAGACGTGTCCCTTAGCAATTAACTGCCTATGTAGTTATCCCTTTAGCAGTAGCTTTTCTTTTTATTTAAAACTCATGGATAGAAGGAATTATCTTCTGCTATGAGCACAACAACATGAGAATTATCACAGCCACATGATCATGATCACACGGCTCACATTGCTAAGCGCCAAATAATTATAACCTACACAACAATCCCCCACTAGGTTGTAATATTTATTTTCAGTAATACTTAAGTAAAATTACGCATACAAGAAGGTATCTTTCAACTTAAACCTTCAATTAGTGTAGATACTTCAAAGTCCTAATGAAGACGATGGTGCATTCAGCTTAAACCACATCTTCTTTGCAATAGAACCGGAAATATCACACATATAATTTTAATGAGCTACTGAAGAATTTCATATCTTTTAGCACTATTATGGCCATGTGCTACCTCCTGGTTTCATGAACATTTACAAGAGCAAAACCGACCTCTTATTAGAAGCGACACCACTTCTATGTTCACATAGGTGAAGTTCCACTAAAATCCCTGTTACTAAGAACATTTGTACTAATATGAACTTCATTGAGAGTAATTACTCATCCTCCTTCTGTATATTCAGCACTAATCAATCCCAGATGAGACTATGAGTTTAGTGCTAGTTTAGTCATACAATAACTTGTTGTTACCCATTAAACCCATTAATTAGATAAGTCTAATTTAGGGTAGGGTTACCATTATTGTTGACTATTTAAAACGGTTTTAGTCCCATCCCTATTGAAGTTACCCTTACCAACTCTCTAGCTAGTCCCTTGGTAAAAGGGTCTGCCAAGTTTTTACTTGACTTTACATACACAATGGTTATAATACCATCCACAATAAGTTGTCTCACATACTCATGTCTTAGGCTAATGTGTCTAGACTTTCCATTATAGATATTACCATATGCTCTGGACATGGTAGCTTGACTATCGCAGTGCAAAGAAATAGCTGGCATAGGTTGTGGCCAGAACTCTATATCTAACAACATATTTCTTAACCATTCTGCTTCTTTGCCTGCTGTTGCTAGTGCTATGAACTCAGACTCCATTGTAGAATGAGAAATGCATGTTTGTTTCTTAGAGGCCCAAGAGATAGCTCCACCTCCAAGTGTAAAGACCCATCCTGAAGTTGACTTGTTGTCACTTGTACTAATAATCCAACTAGCATCAGTATATCCTTCTAATACTGAAGGAAAATGGTATAAAAGAGTCCCAATTCTTTGGTTTTCTTAAGATACCCAAGAACTCTTCCAATGGCTTTCCAATTGTCTTTACTAGGATTACCAGTGTATCTAGAAAGTCTACATACTGCAAACGCAATATCTGGCCTAGTACAATGCATAGTATACATCATACTACCTATTGCACTAGCATACTCAAGTTGTGCAACGGCCTTTCCACTTTTTTCAACTAAGTTTGCAGAAGAATCATATGGAGTAGTTACTTCCTTGATTCCTAAATGTTTATATTTAAGAATTAACTTGTCAATATAATGCGACTGGCACAAAGCATAACCCTCACTACGTTTCTTTACTTTAATTCCTACGATAGTATCAATTTCATTTAAATCTTTCATTTTAAAACTTGAAGTTAGATACTTCTTTGTCTCAACTATACCTTTTATATTGGTACCAAAAATTAGCATGTCGTCTACATAAAGAAACACAATAACCCCATATTCCATAGTAAATTTGGAATATATGCACTTGTCAGCACTATTATGTTTGAAACCATTCGACAAAATAATAGCGTCAAACTTTTCATGCCATTGCTTTGGTGCCTGTTTCAATCCATATAATGACTTCACTAATTTGCAAACTTTATTTTCGCTTCCATGTAGAATGAATCCTTCTGGTTGTTACATGTACACTTCTTCATTTAGGTCACCATTTAGAAAGGCTGTTTTAACATCCATTTGGTGTACATATAGTTTGTAAATGGAAGCAAGAGCAATCAATACTCTAATCGATGTATTTCTTGCTACAGGGGCATAAGTATCAAAAAAAAGTCTATCCCTTCCCTTTGTCTAAAACCTTCGGCTACCAATCTAGCCTTAAAAGTTTGGATTGACCCATCAGTATTATACTTCCTTCTCAATACCCATTTGCATCCAATTGGTTTAGAACTCGGAGGTAAGTTAACCAAAACCCAAGTATTGTTGGACATTATAGAGTCCATTTCGTCATTTACAGCTTCTTTCCAAAAAGAAGCATCCCTTGACGACATTGCTTCAGCAAATGTTTTTGGATCATCCTCAACATTTAGTACGATAGGTCTTTTATTAAAGACACTATCTCTATTTCCTTCTACAAGGAAAACAATAGCTTGAGAAGAAATAAAATCAGGACCCAAATTCTTTTCTTTTCTTTTCTAACTCTTGTACTTTTTCTAGGTTCATTTGAAACCTCTTGAATCTTCCTCTTCTCATGAGAAAAGGTAGCAAGATCAGATTTAGAAATAGATGTTGGTATATGTGGTAATTCACTCACAATACTTGAATCATGACATAATTTATTTTCAATAAATTCCACATCTCTTGATTCTACAATCAAAATAGATTTTAATTCTAATGACCTATATGCTTTAGAATTTTTAGCATGACCAACAAATATACTTTTTAAAGCCCTTGGTCCTAGCTTTGTTCTCTTTGGATCAGGAACTCGATAGAAAGCCAAACACCCCCACACTTTTAGATAATCTAAGTTTGGTTTTCTTCCTTTCCACAACTCATATGGTGACACGTGTGTTTTTCTAGACGTAATTCTATTATGTAAGTGACAAGCAGTTAAAATTGCCTCGCCCCACATACTAACAGGTTGCCTAGCATTTAAAAGCATGGCATTAGTCATTTCTGTTAAAGTTCTATTTTTTCTTTCTGCTAAACCATTTTGTTGAGGCGTATACGGAGCAGTTTGCTGATGCACAATTCCCTGTTCTTCACATAAAGTGGAAAATTCCTTCGGAAAATATTCTCCACCTCTATCATTTCTAAGAACTTTAATTTTCTTCCCTTTTTGATTTTCAACTTCTGATTTATAACGTTTAAACATATTGAAGGCTTCATCTTTAGTTCTCATTAGATATACATACGTATACTTAGAGAAATCATCAATGATGGTTATAAAATATCTTTTGTCTCCTCTTGTGAACATGCCATTCAATCCACAAATATCAGAATGTATCAAATCTAGTATTTGGGAATTTCTTTCAGCTTTAGGAAATGGTTTCTTAGTCATTTTGGCTTGAATACATGTTTCACATTTTCACTATCATCATGTTTATAACTAATAAAATTATTCTTTGACATGTATTTTAAAGTACCATAACTTAAATGTGCTAAACGTGCATGCCATAAATAAATAGATTCAACGATATAAGCCGAAGATGTAGACATATTATTAATACTCATCTTAAACATCCCATTACATGAGTAACCCTTTCCCACAAACATCATTTTTAGACATAATTAAATTGTTAGCCTCTAGAACAACTTTTATGCCATTCTTACATAGTAAATTCGCAAAAATTAAATTCTTCCTAACTTTGGGAACATACAACACATTTGTTAATGTAAGTTTCTTTCCAGATGTGAATTCAAGTTCTACATTTCCTTTTCGTAGAACCTTTGCAGTATTGTTGTTTCCCATTAGAATCTCATGACCATTTTCTGCTTTTTTGAAGTTCTTGAACTGGTCCTTGTCATTGCACACATGTATAGTTGCACCAGAATCAAACTACCAATCTGAAGTTTTTACTTCATTAGCTATGTACAGTTCAGTTATCATACCAATCTGCATCTCTGAAACCATGGCAACTAATTCTTGGGTGTCTTGTTCTATTACATTTGCAGTATTTGATGTGCCAGAACTTTGATTCTTTAAGAACCTGCACTCACGAGCATAATGGCCTTTCTTTCCACAAATAAAACAGGGCCTATTCTTCTTGTCTTTGAAATTAGATGCTTTTTTTTCTTTTTGAACCCATGGTTCGTTTTATTCAGTTTTAGGTTCTTCAGAGCCTTATGGGAAACATCTTGATCCACATAATTCACACTAGAGTTTGTTTGGAACCCATCACGAATTCTATTTTCTACTTCAATTCGTAAGTGTTTTCCAATCTTTTCTAAAGTAAGTTCCTCAGTCATATGAAGGAGTTTCTTCCTATAATCATTCCAACTTGGTGGGAGTTTAGCAATAATTGCTCCCACTTGAATTGACTCAGGAACTTTCACATTCAAATCCCGAAGTTTACTGACTAATACTTGCATGTCATGGACTTGGTCCATGATGGGCAGATTATCAACCATACGAAATTCAAAATACTTTAATGTTGAAAACTTATCTGTGCCAAGTTTCTCAGTCTTGTATTTGAATTCCAAAGCCTTCCAGATTTTGTGAGGGGACTTTATTGCAGTGAAAAGATCGTACAATCGATCAGAAAGAGTATTCAAAATATGGCCCCTACAGACTAGTTCGTCTTCCTCCCTTTTTTTCCTTTGTGCTTTGATATTATCTGTATCTGCATCAGTAGCTTCTGGAAATGGCTGCAAATCTGGATCAAGAACATAAGAGATTTTTAATGTTGTTAAAAGAAACAGCATCTTGTCCTGCCAGCGAGTGAAATTGGTGCCATCGAACCGATCCAATTTCACAAAGTCTTGATTCATAACTTTGAAAGCAGTGTTCGATCCTTCTTCCATGGAAAATATCACTTTAAAATTGTTAGGAAAAATTTTGCAGTACTAAAGAAGAATAAGAAAATGACGATTGGATTTTGAGGTGCAAATCGCTTTCTTTAAAGTGATATTTGCCCCCACTCGACCAAGAGTGTGCTAAAGGGTTCCTAGCAAATCACTTCCAGGATACAACAAAATCTGAGAACCTATAGAAAGCAAATCTAGAAATTCTCCAGAAATTCTTTAAGTATAATGGTTTCGTAATACTGACTTTTTTTTTTTCAGAAAAGAAATCAGAGGATGCGAATTTCTTTTTGATTACCTTATCATCAATGGCTTAATCCATATTTATTGGATTGTAAAGACACCTATTGAAGATACACAACCATTGATATACATCCTTTCAAATTTAAAGACGTGTCCCTTAGCAATTAACTGCCTATGTAGTTATCCCTTTAGCAGTAGCTTTTCTTTTTATTTAAAACTCATAGATAGAAGGAATTATCATGTGCTATGAGCACAACAACATGAGAATTATCACAGCCACATGATCATGATCACACGGCTCACATTACTAAGTGCCAAATAATTATAACCTACACAACAATATATAGATTATAGGAGACTGTTCGTCAACAGTCACAACCTTTCGAAAGGAGACTGTTCGTCAACAATCACATCCATTTGACTAAGGGTCTGTTTGGTATAACTAGGGGTGTGTTTCGGCTAGAACGGATCGGAATACCCTCTTTCAGGAAAAAAAAAATTCTGAAAATTTTGGAAATTAAATAGGTGTTCAAATTTCCGTTCTGATTTTTTCGAAATTTCATTTTCTTTTCCGATTGCGGAATTTCAGAAATTTTCGAAATCAGAATTTTTCAGAAATTTTCGGAATTTTTTCAGAATTTTCAGAATTTGAATCGAAAATTTTCATAATTGTTGGAATTTTCGGAACACAAATACTATTGAATGGGTAAGTCATGCTTTTATAGAGAGTCTCCTACTCTCTCCTTATTCGATGTGGGACAAACAAGTCCACATTCTTCCAAAATTTTAGAAGATATTCAGATTTTTTCAGAAATATTTTTGGAAAACATATTTTCAATATATTTTTGGAATTTTTGGAATTCTCAAAACAATTCGATTCTGTTCTGAATTTTTTCGGAATTTTCGGAATTCGGATTTTGGAATTCACAATTTAAATTTTGGTGCCAAAATCTGAATTTTTCGAATTAGAATCGGTCGGAATTTCCATTCCAAATGACACCCCTAGGTATAACCAAATAATCCATTCAACTAAAAGCTAATTTATCATTCAAAATTTCCAACTGTCATGCCCGTTCTAGAATTTCATAGTTTCATCATGAATGATATGAAACTTTATGAATTATCATTGATATATGATAAATGAGGATAAGTGGTTGACTGTGGTCAACGGTGAGGTGTCAGAGAGGACACGGGAACATATTAATTCATGTTGCATTGGCATGGTTAAATGGCATTTATGTGATTTAAATGTTATTCGAAACATCTGGTATTTTGTGAATAGTGAATTATACCTGCGTAGTATAATTTCTGGTAATCTCAATATTGTTAGATATCGTTTTGAGAACTGTGGTGAGAACGTGAGTGACACGTTATATATAAAGGTAGGTTGTGTAGAGATTCCACAGAAGTTACTTTTCGGACGTTATTTTTAGACCCAAACGAGACTTAGTCGAAAACTTTTGAAATTTATAATTTTCACTCGTAAAGTTATAAAATGGACATGTGCGACGTTTCACAAGTTAACTAGAAGTTTTGAGAACTCGCGGGGAAGTAAACGCGATTCCCGAAGAGTTTGTCTATAAATAGAAGTGGATGAAATTGCATTTCTTATAAACTTCATATAATATCTTGAGAGAGGAGAGAGAAAGGAGATTTAATCCTACGGGCTTTGCGACGACAAACGGCGACCTTTCGTCCGTCTGAATTTCACCAAAATTCATATTTGAACTCCCCAAGGTAAGGGCTACGTTTTGATAGTCTTTAGGCCATGTTTGGCTAAGTTTTTATAAATATCTAAATCTAGGAATTTGGGGAAAACACGTGTAAACTTGTAGGTTTCGCGTAGGATCGGAGTTTTGGCGTTTACTCGGGCTTCTAGTCGTTCCCTCCAAGTTATACGACGATAGCTCGAGGTATGAATTTCTAGCCTATGTTATATAGGTGAATTACATGTTTTATATTTCGACGACGAAATTGTGATCCGGGAAAAATTCATGTGGTAATCTTAGGCCCGTTAATTATGCACGCGCTAAATTGTGAAAAGCATATCTATTTTTACGCGTGCACTCAGCATATAGCTGAGCAGTGGAGATTTACTCCATTGCAGGTAAGAAGAAAGACAAGAAGAAGTGTGAAGAGTGAGACTGTGGGAACGACAGGGATACACCTCTTGTTTATGTTTTTGTTTTCCATTCCTTGAATGAAAAATGTAATTTTGAGGAGTTAGGACTTGAAACTTCATTCTTAAGCTTTGGAATGGATTATAAGGTTGTAGTATGTATTAAAACTCTTTTTGGTTTGGTTGTAATGAATCCGAACTCTCGGATTCGTGTTTTGAGGTTTAACTTGTAAAATTTAATGTTTCGAAGGTTTGTACTAGTTCTTTTATGTTTTGAGCCAAACAAGCCTTAGCTGGTTCCGTTATTATTTCCTTTCATAGACTATCATGGCGTAATGACGGTCTTGTATGTCTAGCATAGACGGTTAAGTGGAAAATGTTGTGAGTATGTTTGGAAGGTTGTGAAGAAGTGGTTGTTTGATGCCTTAGCAAAATTCTGCAGCAGTTGGTAAGGATTCTGCTAAAGGGTCATTCGACCGGTCGAATGGGGTCGTTCGACCAGTCGAGATGCCCCCTGCCAGAATGCTTTTTCTACCACTTCCGAAAATTTTCAAAAGGTTTTGATTGGTTCTTAGGGTACCTTTGGGACCCTTTTGAACATAAATTCATCCGTTTTGAAACATGATTTTGTTTTAAATTTTATATGGATTTTACAACTCGAAGGGTAATGTTTCCTAAAGTTTTATATACTAAAGGTTGTTTTAAGTTCTTTTCCGCTGCGTATAATTGTTTAATTAATTGGATGAGCCTTGGTGGCATGTCACGTGTCCTGTTTTCGCACGTTAACGGGATGGGTCATGACATTTATTGGTATCAGAGCAATAGGTAACAAAACTTTGGAAACGTTCGACGATGAGTGGAGTGTTGAGTGAATTGTCACATGATCTAGATTGCATCTATACATTATAGAGATGTTTGATGCATATGTATGTTGTTGTACATACATGGATAATTATTGTCATACATGCATAGTATTTATGCATTGGAGTTAACAGGTTGGACAATCATGGATGACCGAGAATTATCGCCGCATACTCGCCGTATGAATGAAATGGCCGAAATGAATGGGAATATGGGTTATATGATACGGAATATAGCGGAACGATTGCCTCCAACACCTCCATTCGAACCACCACCATTAATTGTGGTACATCCACCTGAGAATAGGGGTATGAGATCCATATCCGAACAATTTACAAGGAAGAAGCCAATAGAATTCCATGGTACATCTGATACTACTCTCGCGAAACATTGGATCATGGATATGGAGAGAATTTTTTGATCTATTCTGATGACAGATAGAGAGAAGATTGAGAACGCTAGTGATATACTTAGAGGGAAAGCCCAGAGTTGGTGGGTAAATGTGCTAGAGCAAGGGACACCGATTACTTGGGAAGGGTTCAAGGCAGAATTCAATCGCCGATTCTTTCCGCAAGCCGCTCACAATGCGAAGAAGAGAGAGTTTGATAATTTGAAGCAATGAAATATGACTGTAACCGAATATACTTCCAAGTTTAATGCGTTACTAAGATTCGGCAAAGGTTCATTGCCAGAGGAAGAAAATAGGGCGAGGAAATTCGAAGAAGGGTTAAGGGAAAATATTTGTCTGAGAGTAGAGCCGTATGAACACTCAACCGTTGGTGCAGTATAACAAACAGCACTTGTTGTGGAAAGTGGATGGGAAAGATCGAGACAAAATCAACAAGGTAAGCGGGGTAATGAAAGTGGTGATCGGAACCATGGTGGATCTTTCAAGAGACCATTTCAAAGAGGCTCTGGTCCTAGTTTCAGTGACTTTAGGAAGACGCCAAGTAACATACCGTTGTGTTCACTTTGTAATCGACCACACTCAGGCCGATGTTTCATGATAAAACCCCAGAACAGAAACCAAGGAGGGGGTAGTACTAATTCTACACCTGACATGAGAGGCAAGTGTTACGATTGTAGAGTATTTGGGCACCAAGCCAAGGATTGCCCGAGGAGGTATCCTCAGCAAGGAGCTAGTTCTATGGCTTCCAGTGGGTCGAAGCTTAGACAATCCAATGATGGGGGATAAAGGACTGAACAACGTCAAGGAAGAGCATATCAGATGAACCCAGGAGATATGACTGCTTCAGAGACAGTGGTCTCAAGTATGGTCCTTGTATGTTCACACTTAGCACGCATACTTGTCGACTCGGGATCTACGCATTCATTTGGATCGCATGCCTTTGTTGAACATTTGAATGTTAAATCGGCACCGTTAGGATATGAACTGTCTATTGCTGTACCACTTAGTAAATCAATAATGACGTCTACTATATATAAGAACTGTGAGATCAAACTAGGCGAGAAGTTAATGACCGTAGACCTCATACCAATTGTGGTGAACCATTTCGATGTAATTTTAGGAATGGATTGGTTAGCTTTTAATCAAGCTACGATAGATTGTGAACGGAAAGAAGTTAATTTTCAGTCACCGATACATGGAAGCTTTGTTTTCAAGGGAGTGGGGTAACGCCGCCACCATACTTGATCTCGGCTATCCGAGCGGGTGGATTATTGAGGAAGGGATGTCAAGGATTCCTATGTTCAGTGACTGACGTCTCAGCAACCGAATCAAGAGTAGAAGACATCCCGATAGTGCGAGAATATCCAGATGTGTTTCCTGATGACTTGCCAGACATATTGATTGAGAGAGAGATTGAGTTCACTATTGAGATAATGCCAGACTCAAGACCTATATCAAAGGCACCGTACCAAATAGCACCTGTAGAATTGAAAGAGCTGAAAATCCAACTACAAGAACTACTTGACAAGGGTTTCATTCGACCTAGTATTTCACCGTTGGGAGCTCTAGTGTTGTTTGTAAAGAAGAAAGATGGTTCGATGAGAATGTGTGTGGATTATCGGGAACTGAACAAGTTGACAATCAAGAACAAGTATCCACTACCGAGAATTGATGACCTATTTGATCAACTTCGTGGGGCACAAGTATTTTCAAAGATAGATTTGAGATCGGGTTACCATCAGTTGAAGGTGAAGGCCGAAGACGTTGAGAAAACTGATTTCAGAACGCGCTATGGACATTATGAGTTCTTAGTCATGCCGTTTGGGGTTATGAATGCACCAGCCGCGTTTATGGATCTTATGAATCGAGTATTCAAGGATTATTTGGATGACTTTATGATAGTGTTCATCGACGATATTCTTATCTATTCACCGAGTGAGATAGAATATGAGAACCACTTGAGGTTGATACTTCAGAGATTGCGAGAGAAACAACTATTTGGAAAATTCAAGAAATGTGAATTTTGGTTACCTAGTATTACTTTTCTTGGCCACGTGGTTGACAAGAATGGAGTTTCAGTTGATCCTCACAAAGTAGAAGTTGTATCAAATTGGTAGAGACCGACTTCAGTGTCAGAAATTTAAAGTTTCTTGGGATTGGCAGGATATTACCACCGTTTTATTGAGCACTTCTCAAAGATTTCTTTACCTATGACAAAGTTAATGAGGAAAGGAATTACATTTGAATGGAGTCAAGAATGTGAAGACAGTTTTCAAGAATTGAAAGCACGACTAACGAGAGCACCTATTCTGACAATACCATCCGGAACCGAGGGGTTTGTGATCTATAGTGATGCGTCGCATCAAGGGTTGGGATGCGTGTTGATGCAAGGTGGTAAAGTGATTGCTTATGCTTCTAGACAGTTGAAGACACATGAGATTAATTATCTGACTCATGATCTCGAATTGGCCGCGGTAATTCATGCTTTGAAAATTTGGAGACATTATCTGTATGGAGAGAAATGTGAGATTTTCACCGACCACAAGAGTTTGAAGTACATTTTTACTCAGCGAGATTTGAATATGAGACAGAAAAGATGGCTAGAACTGATGAAGGATTATGATCTTTCTATAGAGTATCATCCGGGAAAGGCTAATGTAGTAGCCGATGCATTAAGCCGGAAGACGTTAAGGAACTTAGCCGATGAAATAACTCAACAAAAGGAATTGGTAAAAGAAATGGAAAGTTTGGAATTAGATGTAATTCCAGAGACTAGTGGTGGCTTAATGATGGCGATTATAGCACACCCCGATATTATTGATGAAATCAAGAGGGAACAGTTTTACGATGTTTACTTATACAAAATGAGAGACGAGATACCTTTGGGAAAATGACCTGGTTTGGTATTAGAACAAGGAATTCTGAAGTTTGAGAATCGGTTATGTGTACCGAATGTGAAAGACTTGAAAGATCAACTTTTGGAGGAGACTCACAGCACGAAATCTTCAGTACACCCGGGGAGTAACAAGATGTACCGGAACCTGCGAGAAAACTTCTGGCGGAAGGGTATGAAGCGTGAAGTCGCTAAGTATGTTTCTGAATGTTCGGCATGTCAGCAAGTGAAAGTAGAGAGACAAGTACCTGCCGAATTACTACAACCATTACCTGTGTCAGAATGGAAATGGGATGAGATTACGATGGATTTTGTTTCGGGATTTCCGCGATCATCTAATAAGAATGATAAGATTTGGGTGATAGCTGACCGATTAACAAAGTCAGCACATTTTCTACCAATCAAGACGACTAAGCCTGCGAAGTTAGCGGAATTGTATATGAGAGAGATTGTAAAACTACATGGGGTACCAGCCGTGATCATATCAGATCGCGATAGTAGCTTTACGTTGAGGTTTTGGGAAAGTCTACAAAAAGCTATGGGTACAAAGTTGAGTTTCAGTACTACATTTCATCCTCAGACCGATGGACAGTCGGAACGCATGATTCAGACACTGGAGGATCTGTTGAGACTTTGTGTTTTAGATTTTGGGAGTGATTGGGAGAAACATCTACCTTTGATTGAATTTGCTTACAACAATGGGTTCCAGTCAAGTATCGGCATGGCACCTTACGAGGCATTGTATGGGCGCAAGTGTCGATCATCAATTTGTTGGACCGAGGTTGGGGAAAGGAAGTTGCTAGGACCTGAGTTAATACAGGTGACTACTGAAAAAGTGAAGTTAATTTAGGAGCGACTTAAGGTAGCTCAGAGTCGCTATAAGAGCTATGAGGACTCAAAACGACGATCGATGCTTTTTGAAGTAGGTGACTTCGTATACTTGCGAGTATCGCCTTCCAAAGGCATTATTCGATTTGGAAAGCGGGGGAAACTTAACCCGAGATTTATAGGACCTTTTGAGATCCTAGAGAGAGTAGGACCAGTGGCTTATCGATTAGCCTTATCATCGGAGTTAGCATTCATGCACAACGTGTTTCACATGTCGATGTTGAGACGTTGTATGGCAGATACGAGTAAGATCATTGTACCTGAGCCATTACAGATTCAAGAAGACTTGACTTATGTGGAACAACCGATAGAGATTCTAGATCGAAAAGAGCAAGTCTTGAGAACTAAGACGATTTCGATGGTAAAAGTATTGTGGCGTAGTCACACGGTTAAAGAGGCTACATGGGAAAGTGAGGAAGACATGAGGAATGAGTATCCGTACCTGTTCGACGTATGAGGTATAAGTTTGGGGACAAACTTCCTTTTTGGAGGGGAGAGTTGTCATCCCCGTTCCAGAATTTCATAGTTTCATCATGAATGATATGAAACTTTATGAATTATCATTGATATATGATAAATGAGGATAAGTGGTTGACTGTGGTCAACGGTGAGGTGTCAGAGAGGACACAGGAACATATTAATTCATGTTGCATTGGCATGGTTAAATGGCATTTATGTGATTTAAATGTTATTCAAAATATCTGGGATTTTGTGAATAGTGAATTATACCTGCGTAGTATAATTTCTGGTAATCTCAATATTGTTAGATATCGTTTTGAGAACTGTGGTGAGAACGTGAGTGACACGTTATATATAAAGGTAGGTTGTGTAGAGATTCCATAGAAGTTACTTTTCGGACGTTATTTTTAGACCCAAACGAGACTTAGTCGAAAACTTTTGAAATTTATAATTTTCACTCGTAAAGTTATAAAATGGACATGTGCGACGTTTCACAAGTTAACTAGAAGTTTTGAGAACTCGCGGGGAAGTAAACGCGATTCCCGAAGAGTTTGTTTATAAATAGAAGTGGATGAAATTGCATTTCTTATAAACTTCATATAATATCTTGAGAGAGGAGAGAGAAAGGAAATTTAATCCTACGGGCTTTGCGACGACAAACGGCGACCTTTCGTCCGTCTGAATTTCACCAAAATTCATATTTGAACTCCCCAAGGTAAGGGCTACGTTTTGATAGTCTTTAGGCCATGTTTGGCTAAGTTTTTATAAATATCTAAATCTAGGAATTTGGGGAAAACACGTGTAAACTTGTAGGTTTCGCGTAGGATCGGAGTTTTGGCGTTTACTCGGGCTTCTAGTCGTTCCCTCCAAGTTATACGACGATAGCTCGAGGTATGAATTTCTAGCCTATGTTATATAGGTGAATTACATGTTTTATATTTCGACGACGAAATTGTGATCCGGGAAAAATTCATGTGGTAATCTTAGGCCCGTTAATTATGCACGCACTAAATTGTGAAAAGCATGTCTATTTTTACGCGAGCACGTTGAGTTGTCTATGTGGGTCAAAGGGGAGTTTTATGCAAATTCATGCCGGATTAAGCTTCTCGACGTTTGAGAATTGAGTAGCGACGGCTACTGTGCATGGTTTAAGGCGTGGACTTGCCATGGCACTTGTGGGGATGTAATGGTTGTAGGCTTGGACTTGCCATTAACATCGCAGTTTAAGGTTTGGACTTGCCGCTACCAGATGAATGCGTATTTTTCTCCCTAGAGACTATTTGTTATTAATTATGAGATTAAGGCATGTTTTATCATATATGCATATGTTAGAAATTGTGCACTCAGCATATAGCTGAGCAGTGGAGATTTACTCCATTGCAGGTAAGAAGAAAGACAAGAAGAAGTGTGAAGAGTGAGACCGTGGGAACGACGGGGATGCACCTCTTGTTTATGTTTTTGTTTTCCATTCCTTGAATGAAAAATGTAATTTTGAGGAGTTAGAACTTGAAACTTCACTCTTAAGCTTTGGAATGGATTATAAGGTTGTAGTATGTATTAAAACTTTTTTTGGTTTGGTTGTAATGAATTCGAACTCTCAGATTCGTGTTTTGAGGTTTAACTAGTAAAATTTAATGTTTCGAAGGTTTGTACTAGTTCTTTTATGTTTTGAGCCAAACAAGCCTTAGCTGATTCCGTTATTATTTCTTTTCATAGACTATCATGTCGTAATGACGTTCTTGTATGTCTAGCATAGACGGTTAAGTGGAAAATGTTGTGAGTATGTTTGGAAGGTTGGGAAGAAGTGGTTGTTTGATGCCTTAGCAAAATTCTGCAGCAATTGGTAAGGATTCTGCTAAAGGGTCATTCGACCGGTCGAATGGGGTCGTTCGACCAATCGAGATGCCCCTTGCCAGAATGCTTTTTCTACCACTTCCGAAAATTTTCAAAAGGTTTTGATTGGTTCTTAGGGTACCTTTGGGACCCTTTTCAACATAAATTCATCCGTTTTGAAACATGATTTCATTTTAAATTTTATACGGATTTTACAACTCGAAGGGTAATGTTTCCTAAAGTTTTATATACTAAAGGTTGTTTTAAGTTCTTTTCCACTGCGTATAATCGTTTAATTAATTGGATGAGCCTTGGTGGCGTGCCACATGTCCTGTTTCCGCACGTTAGCGGGATGGGTCGTGACCCCAACAATCTTGCGCATGAATGACAAATTGACTATACAACATGCAAATACAAATGCAGACACACTAGAGAGAGTACAGTGGAAAGACACTGCATTGGGATAGGTAGCTTTTGGCCTTGAACCTTCCGTACTGAAGAACTATCGGATTTACTCGGCTAAACAGTGAACACAAAGCTTTGGTGTAAACCTAGACAATAGAACTCACACAGTATCTCTCCGAACACTTTCGGTTCTCACAGTTGTGTTCATTTTGACCCTGAACAACTCCTGGTATTCATGAGTGCTATTAGAGAATCTAAGCCTTTACAATTCTCATAGAAGCGGCCGCATTTCACACTCATATAGGTAATTTCCTATTAAGGGTATCCTGCTATACTCTACTTGGATTTTTAAGATAGGAATCATTAAAAGCAAGGCTTATCCTAAGACTTACTACATGCATCACTTTCTATTTATCAAAGGAATAGGTAGAGAAATATCTCTCCAGTGACACGGTTAAGTCACGCACAATTCGGTGGTCCTGTTGAACCTAGATCTTGGGATCTCCAGTCAGCTAGGTTGGGTTGCCATTATGATGACTTTTAAGATATAGGCTTTAGTCCCCATTCCCCTCGATAAGCAGTTTATTTGATCTCTAATTAAACCTTTAGTTAGTGGATCCACTTTATTATCTTTTGACCTTATGCATTCTTTGGAGATAATTCCATTCGAGATCAACTGCTTGCATTGTGTCTTCGACAAATGTGTTGAGACTTATCGCATTACTTTGTGTCGTTCCAATTGCCCATTGGCTACCACAATGCATACAAATTATAGGCACAAGTTTTGTCCAACTTGGAATATCCTCTAGGAAATCGCGAAGCTACTCTGCTTCCTCACTTCATCTTTTGCCTTATTTAAGGCGTTAAATTTATGTTACGTACATTAGTGATCAAGCAATGCAAGTATATTTAGAGGATTTCCAAATGACCACTGCCTTTAAATGTAAAGACCTATCCACTTGTGGATTTTGAGTCTTTTGAATCAAATATCCAGCTAACATAAATATAACTATGGGTATCCTTTGTAGTGCAGTCCATAGTTTAGAGTGTCTCAAATATCCGAGAACCCTAACTATCACCTTCCAATAATTTGTAGAGGAAAGTAATGACATAGCATTTTTCATGCTTTTGACATACACAATTGTCACACTAATTAACTTTAAACTCATTTGACATTACAACATTGTCTAATTTTATGTCATTATTTTGGTGCTCGCTTAATACCATAAATTGATTTATCAAGCCCACACTATTGCTCTCTCGTTTCGGAACAATAAATCTTTTGGTTATTACTTTATTGAATTTCCGACAATTCACACACTCATAAGTCTTCTTTGTGTTGCTAATCTCAAAGTCATTAGCTTTAAGTCACAATGCCTACGTGAACCACTAATCATATTGGCTAATATAAAAGGTTGTCACATTTAATCATCTTGGGTTATACCCAAGGGCCAAGGCTACCCCATATAAGTTAAACGTTTTATTTTACGAGCACAACTAATTTAAAAAATTAAAGTATATTCAAATTCTCCGTACTCGCAAAACATTAACGAAGGAAAAATAACTATTCATTTATTTTTCAATATAAATCTTCCCCCACATTTGCAATTATAGATAATCACATGATTAATACAAAATCATATGTTGTTACCTTATCACGAACAAATCATATCATACTCATGAGCTATAATAATTTATTTTGTAATTATATATATATATATATGTATATATATATATAGAAGAACCAATCATGTACATACACATAATATATGTAGACATCCTGTGGATATTATCCACCTCTCCGAGGCAAAAATTATTAAATGAATGACAAAGGTTATGTCTCTATTAGACAACCACTGACCATGATTCCATTACCTTAACAATTCATGCATTTAATTATTTCTACAATATACAAACTATATCAAGATAGGATACATGCTTCACATGGTTGACATCAGATTATGATATACGATATATATATATATATATATGTAGTATGAGACGAACAATTCTAATATATGTACTACAGAAGGCAAACAAAAAATGAATGTTCATCAATCATATTAGATTGTGAAAACAAATTGCATACTAGAAAATAGTCAAAAGTTACAACCAAACTGAAAAGGCACCAACATTCGGTACAACAAATAGTTGTTTATCTGCAAAATCAATGGGTGCCTACCAAAACCTTTTCGGCCTAAGCCAAATGGCGAATACAGCACCATTTGAATTCAAATTAAGGGGTGCCAACTGCCAAACTCTTTCTTGGTAATTTACTGTTTTATTAGTATGATCAACTAAGACAAAATTAACTTAGTGATAACTCATATCATAAAAAGGCTTAAAGCATAATGCAATCATATGTAACATTGAACCATAATTGACACCGTTCTGTAATTAAATCAAAATCCCGACTTCTAACTGTGGCACTATGAACGTTATTCAAGAATATATGTTAATACAATGTGCATGAACCAGTAAGATCAAACGGTGCACTACGAATAAATAATAGTATAATGTACAGTTTGGAAAACAATTTTGAAAAGTTGCACCAATTAGAAATGATTCGGAGATCCTTTACTAATTTTTCAAACACCGAAGTGATAAGTGTGAACTATTACAAATTTTATATTAGATTTGCAATACCATTTCGAAAGTACTGTTTGATAATCGAACCAAATTTAAACTCAGTCGAAGGAATAGGAATTTCCAAATGGGTCTCTATTTTGGCATAGTTCATTGTTATACAATTTTTTGAAAAGGTGTCTAAAACCAATTCATTTTGCAATTTCAAAATTTACGAAAATTCAACAATATTTGCACCGTTAACCACACAAAGGTTTCACTTTGTACTAATATGTAACAGTGACTTAGGATGTATACTCTTTTGTAAATATAAACCACTTGTAATTATTCTGGCCAAACTATTATTAAACACAGAACAAGTATTCTACAATATTTTATTGATCAAACTTATCATATTCAATGTGTCAGTGTGTATGTCAATTGTTTATGTCAAAAAGGTGGAGAGTCCAATACATTTCTATAGACATGTAAGTCAAAAAAACCAAACTTCCAGATTACGAAAATTAGGAAAAAAAAAAACCAGTTTGGGAAAACTTGTGACGACCAAGAGGCAATACTCGTGAGGCAGGATGACCAAGATGGATGAGGTAAGGTCGGGTGTGGGGACATGTCTCACATCGTCTGGGGTGAAGTTCCTGGACTAATTTATAAGGATTAATTGCCCCTCTATATGCAACAAGGCCTTTTAAAACCGTGAGGGAGCTAAACATGAAAGAACATTACAGTTAAGCGTGTTGTTGCCAGAGCAGTACCAGGGATGGGTGATCCCTGGGAAATTCTTTGTGTTTAGACCCAAAGCAGACAATATTGTTGCAAGACGGGGAGGTGGGTTGTTACAAAACTAGAGTCGACTGTTCTGAATTCCAGAATAATAAATTTATTGTTCTACGAATTTTGAAATTCAGATTGTGAAAAGTTTCCCAGATAATTCACCTTTCAAATTCTGAAGAGTTTCCCAAATAATTCAACCTTTCAATTGACAGTAAATAATCTTAAGATTGTTATCCAAAATATGTTAATTGGGATATAAAATCTAAATAAATCTGAAATCTAAAACACACAAATAAATGTTGTAAATATAAATAGAACCTGGTTTAGATGCATTATAACTATTAGACCGAGTCTAGTATTTGACACAATGTCTTTAAGACAATTTATGCCCCGCATTGGTGCTCACGGATTTGCGGCGTTTGTCTCCTAGGATACAACGATCTCCCCCTTGCTATAGAAGCACTTCAAGTAATAAGGTTCCAGCGAACCATACTAATGTTTGTACTCTCGTAGACACTTGACATACTCTATATATGTTGGAAAAATACGGGGATAGTGCTATGAAATTGATTGAGGCATGCTATGGTAACACTGCCCTTAAGAACAATTTTGCCCCCTCAGAGTCAGTGATTCGATGCAGAAGATCTCAACATGGCGCTATGTTCTCCAGGATTTAGCAATCAAATCTTCCAAACATGCACTCGAATTGGAAGAGTATATGAATGCTCAAAATTGCCCCAAGAATGGAAAAGAGAAATTTACAGAAACAAATTTACAGAACTAGGGAGGGAGTAAAAAGCGTTATGTTTTGTATATGTAAAATGTGACGAGAAAAACATTTTATAGAACAAAAGATGTGTAACCTCAAAGGATTAAAGTCGCAACAATAAAAACAGATTTTAGCACTACTTAAAACAGATTAGTAACATCTCTCCAATGGTCAAAAATTTAATTGAGGAGATTAATTTTTGATATAAACATGTGCACAAACATGACTCTCCAACAGTAAAAAAATTAAAGTAGGAGATTAAACTAGTTTTAAAGTATTAAAAACATTTTTAACATGTGCAAAATGTTGTCACCCCAACAGTACAAAAAACGTGATAGGTACGTGCGAGGGCGCAAACCGAATAACATTCGTGTCCGCACAAGTATCGATTTTAAAGTCAAATCGAGCAGCTCAACCTTGAGATTTGCAATCCCCTACGTGCATGTGAGAGAGCCTTTCCACAATCCAATATTACAAGACTATCAAGTGAAACCCTATATAAGGAATAGAAATGTCTCATGTTTAACCAACGTGGGATATAAGTCAAATCAACCTTATAAGCATTAGTTTGAGTTTTTGAAATAAAAGGCCCTAGGCCCAATTAAGAAAATAAAAATCCAACAACATGTAATATATGAACTAAAAATGAATGAACAAAGACCTATATATATAGATTATAGGAGACTGTTCGTCAACAGTCACAACGTTTCGAAAGGAGACTGTTCGTCAACAATCACATCCATTCGACTAAAGGTGTGTTTGGTATAACCAAATAATTCATTCAACTAAAAGCTAATTTATCATTCAAAATTTCCAACAATTAGGGTTGATATATCATGTTACAGGGCATATTTTTTGTTATATGTTGTGAATCTATTATCTCAACATTAATCATATATGTCGGAGTGGTCATGTTAACAAGCCTTATTGACATCATGCTGAATTTCTTTTTCTTTGGTCTTTGGAAGTTTTGTTAGACAAACAAAGTTTCACATTTTGTGCTTTTAAGATTTTCACTGGAAATATATATAATTTCAAATTATGGCTAGATGGAGTGTCTTTTTATTATTCTTTTTTTTCGAGAAATTTTCTGGTTACATATGCTATCATGTTTTAAAAAAAAGAAAAAGAGTGGTATGTCAGATTTGTTATTTCTTTTTTTTTTGGTAACTATGGGTGTCCGGGCCAGCTTGCACGCACCTCGACTAATCCCACGAGGTCAGGGCGTTCGGGTGAATTACTTGTGGCCACCCCTTGAGATTCGAACTTGAGACCTCTGAGTATAACACCCAGAGGCCTTGTCATCAGGCCACAAGAGAAGTGGTTTTTCCTTTTTTAGATTTTAAATTAGTGTCTATTTATAAAATCAAATGAGCTTCAAGTGATTCTATGGTTTTCAAGAAATTCATGTGCTCATAATGTTGTAACAGTGAAATGATTGTGGTCATTCTGAGGGAATACCCTTTTAAAGGTGAAGCTTGTGATATTGTAACCAAACAGAGAGTATTTTAGGTCTGCTAGTTTTTTATATTATTATTTTTATTACATATTTAAGCAACTAAGCAATTATTCAGACCAGGACAATTTTTTTTTCCAAAGGAAATGACAATTAACAAATTAAGTCAACTAAATTGGAATGTTCAAATCAAACAGGCCAGATGAGATGTTAAACTGTTTAGCAATTCAGCTTATTAATGCCAACCGCGAAAAGAAAAAGAACGAAGACAAGGCAAAACTTCTGGGCCAAACCTCGTCACTTGAAAGCTCCTCCAATGATCCAACGAAAGGTTCTAACAAGGTATCCATTTCCTTCAGTTTATTTTTGTTCTTGAATAAATTCATCATTTCTTTCATGCATATTGCATTAATTAGTTGATTCTAATTTGCCATTTTTCTTCATTCTACTTTAGCAGGCTTCAACTAAGTGCCCGTGTAGTAACAATTATTTTAAGATTATTGAAAAAGTTGAATCCATTTGAAAACTAATTACTAACATTTGACTTTTGAATTTTTTTTCAAAAGATAGATTAATCTTAAGGTAACATGTAAATTGAAGTTTCTTTTTGGAAAAAACCTGAAAAATCTCTAGTTTCCATTGAAGTGCCAGACATTAAAGAATTGTTTTAAAAAAATTTATAGAAAAAGTCTAATACTAACAAATCTTTTATTTTCACAGAGATCCCAAATAGGTCCTACGTGATGAGAGAATTGAGGAATGATCCCAACTTTAAAGTCATGAACCAATGTAGAAAAATGAAAGAACTACTTAGTTTCAGATCATATAGCCATCTTAAAGATTGTCAACAATATGTACAACTACCATGTCCTTGTGCCTAAGGAGAGTTGATGAAAAATTTTACGAACTTTTAAACGCCTTAGACTCTGTTTGGTTTATGTAGAGAGAGAGAATAATTTCGTATATTCTCTCTCAATGAATGAATGGAAATGTTGTATATATAGCCACATGGTGGCTTTGCATGAATAGTCATGGTCAGTGAGTATTCATGAACAATCATGACTAATGGCATAAGGGACTATTTGGCATGACCAAACTTACCCATAATTTAAGACGCTAAAAACCCAATTTCTTATTCAATTTTTCCAACAAAGAATAGGGAATGAAAAACTAGTTCCAACGTGTTTTCCCTTATGTTTCCTTCAATGCTTAAATAACATTGAAAATTAAAATATATTTTCAATATAGGAATAAAAAAAAAAAGAGAAATGAGTCACAACATTGAGAATATTTTATTTATTTCTCAACATATTCTCTTTTCTTTCCTAATTCCTCATTGTTTTTTTATCATTCAAACAACGGAATCCTTTCTTTTCCCTCACTAAATCTAATAACCAAACAAAGCTATATGATTTTACGTATTTGGGATTATAAACTATCATGTTATGTATTCATAAATTGTACTTTTCACTTCCATGCGAGGGTATTAAATATCACGCATGAACTTGTACACTGCAGGCTCGTCAAGCAAAGCTGAAGAAGAAGCAAAAGGCCGGTGAAACCACCAGCGAGGTAATTAACACATTAGGGCCCGCATGGTAACGTTGCAGTTTTTTATTTTTGGAGTGAATTCCTCTCGTATTAGCGCCACTCATCGTCACTATCATCAATATCGATATTATCAATAAGAAAACCTTTAGGCTTGTTATTCAAGAACTTATTCAGAAATACAGTAATGAAAGGAACATAAGAAGCCTACGTATCTTAATGCACGTATTTAATTTATTCGGAGCTATTAGAGCGGGATCCACGTTTTTGGGAATATGAGTCAAAGCAATAACAAAGAATATTTCTAGTGGAACATCTTTCACAATCCCTGGAGAGATGGTTCACTAATACACCGAGGGATAAGTAATTCGACTTATTCACATCCAGATCATGAATGTTTGGAATCCATATTATGCAAGGAGACATTGCTTTTGCTAATTCAAATTGAAGGGTTATATAAAATCGGTCATGAGCCCGATAATTACCTCCCTGCGAATGGCCCCCGTGATCCCCAGACTGTCCTGAACGACCCCTCGTCCTCCAGGTGGACAGCCGTGGAGTCTCCAACATGTTTTCCTGGTGTGATAGTGTCACGACCCATCCCGCTAACGTGCAGAAATAGGACACGTGGCACGCCACCAAGGCTCAACCAACTATTAGATAATTATACGCAGCGGAAAAGAACTTTAAACAACCTTGAGAATATAAAACTTTAGGAAATATTACCCTCCGAGTGGTAAAATCCATATAAAATCTAAAACGTAATTGTTTTTCAAGTCGGATGAATACATGTTACAAGGGGTCCCAAAGGTACCCTAAGAACCAATCAAAACATCTAAAATAATTCCGGAAGGTATAGAAAAAGATTTCTTACAGGGGGTATTTTGACCGGTCGAGCGACCCCCTTCGACCGGTCGAATGACCCTCCAGCAGAACTCTGCCTAATGCTGCAGAATTGTGCTAAGGCGTCAAACAACCTACACATAACACCTCAACCCCACATGCAAACCAATTCAAACTTCACAAGTCACAACTTACTATCAAAACCAACGTTTAGACTTACCAATCCATGAACCAGGACGATAAAGAAACAAGTTAAAGCTTGTTTGGATTAAAACATGAAAGTTCTATTACATTCCTCCCCAAAACACGAAATTAACAAGTTAAGCCTTTAACACACGAATCCATGAGTTCGGATTCATTACAACATAGTTAAAAAGAGTTTTAAGACTTATTACAACATCATGAACACCGTACTACACCTTCCAAGTCAATTCCATAGCTCTAGTTATTTAAAGCGTTAAATATTACAAGGCTTGGAGAAGAAAACAAAAATATATACAAGAGGAGAATCCCTGTCGCTCCCGCAGTCTCACTCCTCACGTTTCTTCTTTCCTTTCTTTCTTTCACCTGGAATGGAGTAAATCTCCACTGCTCAGCTATATGCTGAGTGCACAATTCTAAACATATGCTTATATGACAATTCATGCATTAAACATCTCAAACACATCAAATAGTCTCTAGGGAGGGAGACACGCATTCATCCGGTATATCGCCAAGCCCAAAGTCTATCAACCGCGATGCCAATGGCAAGCCCAGAGTCTATCAACCATTGCACCCAACTGCTCTGGCAGGGCCGGTTCCCAAACCAAGCAAGTAGCCGTCGCTACTATAACTCTCAACCATCGAGAGGCGTACCCCGGCATGAATTTGTATCACACTCCCCTTTGACCCACATAGACACATAGCATGCTCATATAATCATCTATACGTGCTTTCATGGCATTTTCATGTGCATAATTAACGGGCCTACTTAATACATGAATTTCGTCCGGATCCAAAATATTAGGTCCGATAATTAAAATATGAAATTTCCTATAATTCATAGGCTTAGAATTCATACCTCGTGCGATTTTCTTATAACTTTGAAGGATGAATTAGGAGACTAATTAAACGTCAGATCTCCGATTACAAGGAATTCCTACAAGTTTAGACATGTTTTCCCCAAAATTTCAATATTAGGACTTTTATAAAAACTAGGCCAAACAAGGCATAAGTGGTATCAAAATGAAGCTCTTACCTTAAGGAGCTCAAATATGGAATTTGGAGAAAAACTGACGATCGGAAGGTCGTCGATTTTTGTCGGAAAGCTCGTAGCAATCAAATCCCCAAATCTCCCCTCTCTTGATTTCCAATTTAGGTTTGAACTAATGAAATTAATTCATGAGTTTCTATATATAGGCACGACTCCCGGGAATTACGTTTACCTCCCCATGAGTTCTCCAAAACTCCTAATTATTCCCTGAAACGTCGCACACGTCCATTTTATAACTTTACGAGTGAAAATTATCAATTCCAACAGTTTTCGACTAAGTCTCGTTTGGTTCCAAAATTACGTCCGAAAACTAAATTCTGTGAAATCTCTACACAACCTACCTTTTATATAACGTGACACTCACGTTCTCACCACAGTTCTCAAAAAGATATACAACAATGCCAAAATTACCAGAATTTACACCACTCAAGTAAATTCACTATTCATCATAATACCAGAAAGTCAAATAACATTTAAATCCTATAAATGTCATTTAATCGTGCCAATGTAAAATGAACTACCAGGTTCTCGTGTCCTCACTGACACCTTGCCGTTGACTCACAGTCAACTCCAACCTCAATTATCAATTAACATTGATAAACTCACATATTCAAATATGCATGGTAAAATTTATGAAATTTTTGGAACGGGCGTGACAACTCTCCCCTCCAAAAAGGAAGTTTGTCCCCAAACTTATACCTCATACGTCGAACAGGTGCGGATACTCATTCCTCATCTCTTCCTCATGTTCCCACGTAGCTTTCTCGATTGAATGACTATGCCATAAGACTTTCACCATCGCAATCGTCTTAGTTCTCAGTACTTGCTCTTTTCGTTCCAAGATCGCTACTGGATGCTCTATATAAGATAAGTCCTCTTGGATTTGCAATGGTTCAGGTACTATGATTTTATTCGCATCCGTCATACACCGTCTCAACATCGACACGTGGAACACGTTGTGCACGAATGCTAACTCCGATGATAAGGCTAATCGATAAGCCACTGGTCCTACTCTCTCTAGGATCTCAAAAGGTCCTATAAATCTCGGGTTAAGTTTCCCCCGCTTTCCAAATCGAACAATGCCTTTTGAAGGCGATACTCGCAAGTATACGAAGTCACCTACTTCAAAAACCATCGGTCGTCGTTTAGAGTCCGCATAGCTCTTATAGCGACTCTGAGCTGCCTTAAGTCGCTCCTGAATTAACTTCACTTTCTCAGTAGTCACCTGTATTAACTCAGGTCCTAGCAACTTCCTTTCCCCAATCTCGGTCCAACAAATTGGTGATCGACACTTGCGCCCATACAATGCCTCGTAAGGTGCCATGCCGATACTTGACTGGAACCCATTGTTGTAAGCAAATTCAATCAAAGGTAGATGTTTCTCCCAATCACTCCCAAAATCTAAAACACAAAGTCTCAATAGATCCTCCAGTGTCTGAATCATGCGTTCTGACTGTCCATCAGTCTGAGGATGAAATGCAGTACTGAAACTCAACTTCGTACCCATAGCTTTTTGTAAACTTCCCCAAAATCTCGATGTAAAACTACTATCTCGATCCGATATAATCACTGCTGGAACTCCGTGTAGTCTCACAATCTCTTTCACATACAGCTCGGCTAACTTCGAAGGTTTAGTCGTCTTAATCGGTAGGAAATGCGCTGACTTTGTTAACCGGTCGACTATCACCCAAATCTTATCATTCTTGTTGAACGAGCGTGGAAATCCAGAAACAAAGTCCATCGTAATCTCATCCCATTTCCACTCTGACACTAGTAATGGTTGTAATAAACCTGCAGGTACTTGTCTCTCTGCTTTCGCTTGTTGACATGCCGAACACTCTGAAACATACTTAGCGACTTCACGCTTCATACCTTTCCACCAGAAATTTTCTCTCAAGTTCCGGTACATCTTATTACTTCCCGGGTGTACTGAATATCTAGTACTATGTGCTTCTTCCAGGATTCTATCTTTCAAATCTTTCACATTCGGCACACATAATCGGTTCCCAAGCATCAATACTCCTTGTTGCAAGGTGAACCCCGGTCGTTTTTCCAAAGGTATCTCATCTCTCATTTTGCACAGATAGACATCGTCAAATTGTGCTCTCTTGATCTCATCAATAATATCAGGGTGTGCTATGATCGCCATCGTTAAGCCACCATTGGTTTCTGGAATTACATCCAACTCTAACCGTTCCATTTCCCTTACTAATTCTTTCTGTGGTGTTAGCTCGTCGGCTAAGTTCCGTGTCGTCTTCCGGCTTAACGCATCGGCCACTAGATTAGCCTTTCCCGGATGATACTCTATAGAAAGATCGTAATCCTTCATCAATTCTAACCATCTTCTTTGCCTCATATTCAAGTCTCGTTGAGTAAAAATATACTTCAAACTCTTGTGGTCGGTGAATATCTCACACTTTTCCCCGTATAGGTAGTGTCTCCAAATTTTCAAGGCATGAATTACGGCGGCTAATTCAAGATCGTGAGTCGGATAATTTACCTCATGAGTCTTCAACTGTCTTGAAGCATAAGCAATTACTTTGCCACCTTGCATGAGCACACATCCCAAACCTTGATGTGATGCATCGCTATAAATCACAAATCCTTCGGTCCCGGATGGTATTGTCAAGATAGGTGCTCTTGTCAACCGTGATTTCAACTCTTGAAAACTTTCTTCGCATTCCGAACTCCATTCAAACGTAACATCCTTCCTCATCAACTTTGTCATAGGTAGCGAAATTCTCGAGAAGTTCTCAATAAAACGGCGGTAGTACCCTACTAATCCCAAGAAACTTCGGATTTCCGATACAGATGTCGGTCTTTGCCAATTTGATATTGCTTCCACTTTGTGAGGATCAACTGAAACTCCATTCTTGTCAATCACGTGACCAAGAAAAGTAATGCTAGGTAACCAAAATTCGCATTTCTTGAATTTTCCAAATAGTTGCTTCTTTCGCAACCTCTGAAGTATAAGTCTCAGGTGGTTCTCATGTTCTATCTCATTTTCCGAGTAAATAAGGATATCATCGATAAACACTATCACAAAATCGTCCAAGTAGTCCTTGAAGACTCGGTTCATAAGATCCATGAACGCGGCTGGTGCATTTGTAACTCCAAATGGCATGACCAAGAACTCGTAGTGTCCGTAGCGCGTTCTGAAAGCTGTCTTCTCTACATCCTCGGCCTTTACTCTCAACTGATGGTAGCCCGATCTCAAGTCTATCTTGGAGAAAACTTGTGCCCCACGAAGTTGATCAAATAAATCATCAATTCTTGGTAATGGGTACTTGTTCTTGATTGTCAACTTGTTTAGTTCCCGATAGTCCACACACATTCTCATTGAACCATCCTTCTTTTTCACAAACAATACTGGAGCTCCCCACGGTGATATGCTAGGTCGAATGAAACCTTTGTCAAGCAACTCTTGTAGTTGAATTTTCAATTCTTTCAACTCCACGGGTGCCATTCTATATGGTGCCTTTGATATGGGTCTTGAGTTTGGCATTACTTCAATGGTGAACTCAATTTCCCTCTCAATCAGAACATCTGGCAAGTCATCAGGAAATACATCTGGATATTCTCGCACTATTGGAATATCTTCTACCTTCAGTTCGGTCGCTGCCGTGTCAGTCACTGAACACAAAAATCCCTGACATCCTTTTCTCAACAACTTACCCGCTCGAATGGCTGAAATCAAGTACGGTGGCGGTGAAACCCCACCCCCTTGGAAACAAAAGTTCCCATGCACCGGTGATCGAAAGTTAACCTCTTTCCGTTCACAGTTTATCGTGGCTTGGTTAAGGGCTAACCAATCCATTCCTAGTATCACGTCAAAGTGGTTCACGACGATTGGTATAAGGTCTACGGTCATCAACTTCTCGCCTAGTTGGATTTCACAGTTCTTGTATATCGTAGACGTCATGATCGACTTACTAAGTGGTACGGCAATAGATAATTCATATCCTAACGGTGCCGATTTAACATTCAAATGTTCAACAAAGGCATGCGATACAAATGAATGCGTAGATCCTGAGTCAACAAGTATGCTTGCTAAGTGCGAACATATAGGCACCATACCTGAGACCACTGTCTCCGAAGCAGCCATATCTCCCGGGTTCATCTGAAATGATCTCCCCTGGCGTTGCTCTGTCCTCTGTCCCCCATCGTTGGTCTGTCTAGGCCTTGAACCGCTAGAAGCCATAGAACTAGCTCCTTGTGGAGGACGTTTCCTCGGGCAATCCCTAGATCGATGTCCAAGCATCCCACAATCAAAGCACTTTCCCCTCATGTCAGGTGTAGAATTGGTACTGCCCGTTCCCTGGTTCTTATTCTGGAAGTTAGTCATGAAACAGCGGCTGATGTGTGGTCGATTACAAAGCGGACAGATTGGTATGTTGCTCGTTGTTTTTCCTTGTCCGCCGAAATTGGAACTAGAACCAGGACCCCTCGAAAAAGGCCTCTTAAAATATCCGCCTTGGTTCCGATCGCTACCTTCATAATTTCTCTTCCCCTGTTGGCCTGACTGATATTGTCTCGATCTCTCCGTTCCACTTTCAGCTACAAGTGCCGTTTGTTGTACTGCGGCAACTGTTGAATGTTCATAGGTTTCAACCCTTAAACGGATATTCTCTCTTAACCCCTCCTCGTACTTCCTTGCTCTATCTTCCTCTGTCAACACAGACCCTTTTCCAAATCTCAACAAGGCGTTGTACTTCGAAGTGTACTCAGTGACAGTCATATCTCCCTGTCTAAGATTATCAAATTCTCTCTTCTTTGCATTGAGAGTAGCCCTTGGAAAGAATCGGCGATTGAACTCTGCCTTGAATCCCTCCCAAGTTATTGGTGCTTCCTGTTTTAGAACGTTCACCCACCAATTCTGGGCTTCACCTCTGAGTATATCACTAGCGTTCTCAATCTTCTCCTTATCAGTCATCGGGATCGATCGAAAAATCCTTTCCATGTCCCTAACCCAATGTTCTGCCAATGTCGTGTCAGAAGTCCCATGAAACTCTGTCGGTTTTTTCCTTGTAAATTGTTCTGACACAGATCTCATACCCCTATTCTCAGGCACATGCACCACAGCTATCGGTTCTGGCTCCAATGGAGGTGTTGGGGGCAACCGTTCCGCTATATTCCTGATCATGTCTCCCATATTTCCCATCATTTATGCCATTTGATTCATACGTCGAGTGTGTGGCGACAGATCTCGCTCTTCGTCACTCATGATTACAGTCCTGTCAATCTCAATGCATAAACACTATGCATGTACAACAGTATTTATAACATGTATGCACAACAACATACATATGCATCAAACATCTCTACAATATGTGGATGCATTCTAGAATATGTGGCGAAAGCACTCAACACTCCACTCGTCATCGCACGTTCCCAAAGTTTTGTTACCTCTAGCTCTGATACCAATAAATGTCACGACCCATCCCGCTAACGTGCAGAAATAGGACACGTGGCACGCCACCAAGGCTCAACCAACTATTAGATAATTATACGCAGCGGAAAAGAACTTTAAACAACCTTGAGAATATAAAACTTTAGGAAACATTACCCTCCGAGTGGTAAAATCCATATAAAATCTAAAACGTAATTGTTTTTCAAGTCGGATGAATACATGTTACAAGCGGTCCCAAAGGTACCCTAAGAACCAATCAAAACATCTAAAATAATTCCGGAAGGTATAGAAAAAGATTTCTTACAGGGGGTATTTTGACCGGTCGAGCGACCCCCTTCGACCGGTCGAATGACCCTCCAGCAGAACTCTGCCTAATGCTGCAGAATTGTGCTAAGGCGTCAAACAACCTACACATAACACCTCAACCCCACATGCAAACCAATTCAAACTTCACAAGTCACAACTTACTATCAAAACCAACGTTTAGACTTACCAATCCATGAACCAGGACAATAAAGAAACAAGTTAAAGCTTGTTTGGATTAAAACATGAAAGTTCTATTACATTCCTCCCCAAAACACGAAATTAACAAGTTAAGCCTTTAACACACGAATCCATGAGTTCGGATTCATTACAACATAGTTAAAAAGAGTTTTAAGACTTATTACAACATCATGAACACCGTACTACACCTTCCAAGTCAATTCCATAGCTCTAGTTATTTAAAGCGTTAAATATTACAAGGCTTGGAGAAGAAAACAAAAATATATACAAGAGGAGAATCCCTGTCGCTCCCGCAGTCTCACTCCTCACGTTTCTTCTTTCCTTTCTTTCTTTCACCTGGAATGGAGTAAATCTCCACTGCTCAGCTATATGCTGAGTGCACAATTCTAAACATATGCTTATATGACAATTCATGCATTAAACATCTCAAACACATCAAATAGTCTCTAGGGAGGGAGACACGCATTCATCCGGTATATCGCCAAGCCCAAAGTCTATCAACCGCGATGCCAATGGCAAGCCCAGAGTCTATCAACCATTGCACCCAACTGCTCTGGCAGGGCCGGTTCCCAAACCAAGCAAGTAGCCGTCGCTACTATAACTCTCAACCATCGAGAGGCGTACCCCGGCATGAATTTGTATCACACTCCCCTTTGACCCACATAGACACATAGCATGCTCATATAATCATCTATACGTGCTTTCATGGCATTTTCATGTGCATAATTAACGGGCCTACTTAATACATGAATTTCGCCCGGATCCAAAATATTAGGTCCGATAATTAAAACATGAAATTTCCTATAATTCATAGGCTTAGAATTCATACCTCGTGCGATTTTCTTATAACTTTGAAGGATGAATTAGGAGACTAATTAAACGTCAGATCTCCGATTACAAGGAATTCCTACAAGTTTAGACATGTTTTCCCCAAAATTTCAACATTAGGACTTTTATAAAAACTAGGCCAAACAAGGCATAAGTGGTATCAAAATGAAGCTCTTACCTTAAGGAGCTCAAATATGGAATTTGGAGAAAAACTGACGATCGGAAGGTCGTCGATTTTTGTCGGAAAGCTCGTAGCAATCAAATCCCCAAATCTCCCCTCTCTTGATTTCCAATTTAGGTTTGAACTAATGAAATTAATTCATGAGTTTCTATATATAGGCACGACTCCCGGGAATTACGTTTACCTCCCCATGAGTTCTCCAAAACTCCTAATTATTCCCTGAAACGTCGCACACGTCCATTTTATAACTTTACGAGTGAAAATTATCAATTCCAACAGTTTTCGACTAAGTCTCGTTTGGTTCCAAAATTACGTCCGAAAACTAAATTCTGTGAAATCTCTACACAACCTACCTTTTATATAACGTGACACTCACGTTCTCACCACAGTTCTCAAAAAGATATACAACAATGCCAAAATTACCAGAATTTACACCACTCAAGTAAATTCACTATTCATCATAATACCAGAAAGTCAAATAACATTTAAATCCTATAAATGTCATTTAATCGTGCCAATGTAAAATGAACTACCAGGTTCTCGTGTCCTCACTGACACCTTGCCGTTGACTCACAGTCAACTCCAACCTCAATTATCAATTAACATTGATAAACTCACATATTCAAATATGCATGGTAAAATTTATGAAATTTTTGGAACGGGCGTGACAGATAGGGCCGATTACAATAATCACAAAACTATTTGGCTTTCTCTGACAACGTCATTCGAGCCTTTAATTTACAAGTTTATCTTAGCTAGTAATCCCCTTACACATATATGGAGAGTATTTTTGCTCACCAAACCCCCCACTGAGTGATATGTGTCCTATTCTATTCTCATTTGCCTACATACTATCAACATAATTACCAGAATGAAACACATGTCATCTAGTGGAAGTCTGGGTGAGTAATATTGGTCAGCAAAAATGCTCTCCATATATATATATATATGTGTGTGTTGTGTGTGTGTGTGTGAGTGTGTGAAGCTCAGGTTTTTGAGAAGTTATTCTATTCGTTAGAATATAACACGGTCATACCCCATTATCATGCTAAAGTGGTGTGATATTCATAGTGGGCCATGTGCCCTCTAAAATTAAGGGCAAATGATAAGTAGTGGATGCACGACCACTTAACTATATAAAGAGAGTAATTTCTCGAAGTGACCACCTGAGAATAAGAGCCTACATGGAACCATTTGATTAGAGTGTCACACCACATCATCACTAACTTTGTGTGACGGTACTCATATGTGTTGGATGGGACTAAAGTTGATAACCTTAATTTATAAATTTAAAGAAGCGCGCGCGCGCGCACACACACACACACACACATATACAAAAATTCTCTAAAGAGGGTGCCCTCTCTTTATTAAAGAGAGCACCTCTGTTTTGGTTGTCAGATCATGTTTTCATTAAGGACAGTGTTGTCATTTCACAGTTTTTAAATACGATCCTGTTGGATAAATATGTGTTTTGGTCATGTTTAAGGGCTAATAAAAGTGGGACCCACTTAGATTTTGAGTGGGGTCCTTGTGGATTTTTGTTCTCCTCCATGAGGAGATGAAGTTTGGATATTCACATGTCCAAAACTATTGATGGGTGAATAAGAAATTAATGCTCAAAGGTTGCCCCTTACAAGGAGTTGATGAAACGAAAAAGGTACACAAATTGCCTTGTCCCACATAGGAAAAATAGAAGTAGTCTTTAGTGCATTTATAAAGCTACTTCATGTTTTGGGTTTGGACCCCAAGGGGTACCCAGTTTTGTGGAAGGGGGAGGACCTAAGGCCTTTTGGGTTTACTCCACACACGCGCGCGCCGCCATCCGTCTGGTCGGCCGAGCTGTGGGTGTGGGTGCCACCCACTCACAATATTTCTTTTTGGACCCCTCAAGTTTTGGTATTACAATTTCTGTATTGAGAGACCCTTGGAATTTCTGCACATGTTTTTCATTGCAGAAGCCCTTAGACTCTGTGATAAATCACAGATTAAATTCGTCCATTATATCCCCCTATATACAGTGAATCTCACCCAGAGTCTAAACACAGTTTTGAGACAATGCTCTTCTCCTTCTTCCTTCCAGTCCTTGGTTTTTTTTTTCAGAAAGAGAGTTACAGACATAGTTGGTTCGCTAGAGCAGTCCGACATAGTGCTTGTCATCTGCTAGTTGCCGCTGTATCCTGGGAGACATACGTCGAACATATCCTCGAGCACTTCTGGTGAGGCAGCAAATCTGTTTTAAGGAAACTGTGAACTATCACAGGCCTCGGCTTGATCAATTCCTAGTTTCTGTTTTTCTTTTAGTTATTGTAATTTTGTTTTTCTATAAGCAGTTCCAATTTTTGTTTTATCAGATCATTTCCTGTACTGCTTCGTTTGTAATTCAGAATCTGTTTATGTTTAATATAATTTTTCTAACAATCTTAAAACAGATTTTATAAAACAGAACAGATTCGGATTTGGAAAAACATGATTATTTTTTAAAAAACAGTCTTACAAAAAACTGCTACTGTAATTCTTGTTTTCTGCCCAAACGGTGCATTAGACAAAAAGTGTGCAGAATTGCGTTCTGCTTGGGACTATATGAGCAGAATATTTAAATTCATTCATTTTTCTTATAATTCTTTGATAACAAATTCTGCCACTGTTAAAGTTAAAAGGAAAAAATATTAGATTTAATTTCTTTTCTCCTTTAATAATTTTTTCAGAAATGGCAACTGAGAACGTGAACACTGCTGCAGACCCTGTTACAACCGACGGTGCTACTGGCTCCAACACCGTGGTGATTGATTCAATACCTGTGAAGGTGTCCTCAATCGAAACGGTTCATTTGAACCACAGGGGAGAAACCAAAAAAATTTAATGGTGTGAATTTCAAGAAGTGGTAGCAAAAGATGCTGTTCTACCTTACCACCTTGAACCTTGCGAGGTTATTGAAGGAAGATGCTCCTGTTCCTAATGACAATGAACAAGACCGAGAGGTTGTGCTCACCATTGATGCGTGGAAGCACTCGGACTTTCTGTACCGAAACTATGTGTTGAGTGGCTTACACGATACACTATATAATGTGTATAGTGTTAAGACCACTACTAAGGAATTGTGGGAGTCCTTAGACAGAAAGTACAAAACTGAGGATGCGGGGTCAAAGAAATTTGTAGTGGGGAGATTCCTCAACTATAAGATGGTGGATTCAAAGAGTGTGATAAGTCAAGTTCAAGAGTTGCAAGCGATCTTGCATGAAATCCATACTGAAGGGATGACCTTAAACGAGACCTTTCAAGTTGCTGCTATAATTGAAAAATTACCCCCTGCTTGGAAGTACTTCAAGAACTATTTAAAGCACAAGCGAAAGGAGATGAAGATTAAAGATCTCGTCGTAAGGCTTCGAATTGAAGAAGACAACAAAGGGGCTGACAATAAATTAGGGGATTTTGGGGCCAGAGCTAATATGGTTGAGCCTGATCAAAGTTCACGTGGGAAGAAGAAAATTCCTTCTGACAAAGGGTACAAAATGGGGCCAACAGGTGGAATCGCCAAGAAGCCTAAATTCCAGTTTCAAGAAAAGTGCTACAACTGTGGTAAAACTGGACATCGTGCTTCTGATTGTAGACTGCCACCAAAGAAGGTCAAGAATAATCAGGCTAATATGACGGAGTTAGATTCTATCTCAAGGGATGTCTCTGACATTAATCTGTCTGTTGTGGTCTCTGAAGTGAACTTGGTAGATTCAAACCCAAGGGAATGGTGGATAGACACTGGTGCTACTCGTCACATATGCTCCGATAAAGCTATGTTCACTTCCTTTGAACCAATTACAAGTGGTGAGAAGATGTATATGGGAAATTCTGCTTCCTCAGATGTTGAAGGCCAAGGGAAAATAATTCTGAAGATGACTTCAGGAAAGGAGCTAACTCTCAACAATGTTCTTCATGTACCGAAAATTCACAAGAATTTGGTATCCGAATCTCTCCTAAGCAAGCATGACTTCCGAATGCTCTGAGTCAAACAAGGTAGTGCTGACCAAAGCGGGAATGTATGTGGGGAAGGGGTATATGTGCAATGGGATGTTCAAACTTAATGTAGCAACTGTATTCCCAAAAGTTAATAAAATGAGTACCTCTTATGTTTACTTGCTTGAGTCTTCCAATTTGTGGCATGGTAGACTAGGACACGTTAATTTTAATTCTTTACGAAGATTAATTAAATTATACCACATACCAAACTTTCATATTGACACAAGTCAGAAATGTGAAACTTGTATTGAAGCAAAATTAACATAGACTTCATTTCAATCAGTTGAAAGAAGCACTGAACCATTAGGTCTAATACACACTAATGTTTGTGATTTAAAAATGGTTCAATCTAGAGGTAACAATAAGTATTTTATTACTTTTGTTGATGATTGCACTAAATACTATTATGTGTATTTGTTAAAAAGTAAGCATGAAGTTTTGGATAAGTTCATTCTGTACAAGACACGGGTTGAAAATCAACTTGGAAAAAATATTAAGGTGTTAAGAAGTGATAGAGGTGGTGAATATGTAGCACCGTATGGTGACTATTGTGCACAAAATGGAATAATTCACCAAACCATTGCACCTTATTCGCCTCCATCAAATGGAGTTATTGAAAGGAGAAATCGTACCTTAAAAGAAATGATGAATGCTATGTTACTAAGTTCTGGATTACCACAGAACTTGTGGGGGGAGGCAATTCTCTCTGCAAATTACATTTTAAATAAGGTACCTCGAAAAAAAGTTGATCAAACCTGTATGAACAATGGAATGGTCGAAAACCTTCCTACAAGTTCTTACGAATATGGGGGTGTCTTGAAAAGGTTCTTGTACCTATTCCTAAGAAAGAAATGATAGGTCCAAAAACTGTTGATTGTTTATTTATTGGCTATGCACATAATAGTAGTGTGTATCGATTTCTTGTACATAAATTTGAAAACCCAGATATACACAAGAACACGATCATGGAGTCTAAAAATGCATCGTTCTTTGAGAATGTATTTCCTTGTAAAGAGGAATATAGTCCTAAAAAACGCACATTTGAGACTGTTGGAGAAACTAGTAAAACCCAAGAAGAGAATGTTGATGTTGAGCCTAGACGTGGGAAACGAGCTAGGACCTCAAAATATTTTGGTCCAGACTTTCTAACTTATGTTATAGAAGTAAGCCTCAAAGCTATAATGAAGCTATTAGATCACCATATGGTCCATTGTGGAAAGAAGCAATCAAGAGTGATATTGATTCTACCCTATAAAACCATACTTGGGAACTGGTAGATCTTCCTCCTGGTTGTAAGCCATTGGGCTACAAATAGATTTTTAAAAGGAAAATGAAGACGGATGGTACTATTGATAAGTATAAGGCAATGCTTGTCATTAAAGGATATAGACAAAAGGAGGGTCTAGACTACTTTGATGCGTATTCTCCTGTTACGAGACTAACATCCATTCGTATGATTATTGCGATCGCAGCTTTGCGAGATCTCGAAATACATCAAATGGATGTTAAGACTGCCTTCCTTAATGGAGATTTGAATAAAGAAATCTACATGGAACAACTTGAAGGATTTTCTGCTCCAGGGCAAGAAAATAAAGTAGTAAGCTTGTCAAATCATTGTATGGGTTAAAGCAAGCTCCAAAACAATGGCATGAAAAATTAGACAAAGCTATACTCTTTAGTGGATTTAAAATCAATGAGTGTGATAAATGTATTTATGTCAAAGACACAATTGAAGGCTATGTCATCTTATGTCTTTATGTTGATGACATGCTTATAGTGGCTAGTAATGATAAGATCATTAAATCTACTAAGAAAATGTTGAACTCTAAATTTGACATGAAAGATATGGGACTTGCTGATGCTATATTGGGCATCAAGATCTCTAGAAATACTAATGGACTTGTTCTGTCACAGTCACATTAGACAAGATTCTAGAGAAGTTCAACAAGTCTGATACTAGTGTAGCCAGGACGCCTGTGGACTTAAGTCTACACCTATCTAAGAATACTGGTCAGAGTGTTTCTCAACTAGAATATTCTCGAGTGATAGAAAGTTTGATGTACCTGATGAGTTGTACAAAGCCTGACATTGCTTATTCTATTAGTAGACTGAGTAGATACACTAGTAATCCTAGTGCTGAACACTGGAAAGGGATAGTAAGGGTACTGCGGTACTTACGATATACACGTGATAAGGGATTGCACTACATGAGATATCCAGCTATATTGGAAGGATACAGTGATGCAAACTGGATATCCGATATAAAAGATTCAAAATCTACAAGTGGATATGTTTTCACACTTGGTGGTGCAGTTGTGTCATGGAAATCTTCAAAACAAACTTGTATTGCTAGATCAACAATGGAATCTGAATTCATTATGCTAGACTGAATTCATTATGCTAGACAAGGCAGCTGAAGAGGCTGAATGGCTTCGCCATTTTGTTGAAGATATTCCTAGATGGTCAAAACATGTGCCAGCTATTTGCATACACTGCAATAGCCAATCTGCAATTGGAAGGGCACAAAGTAATATGTATAATGGTAAGTCTAGACATATTCGTCGGAGACACAATACCATTAAACAACTACTCTCAAGTGGGATTGTCACAATTGACTATGTAAAGTCGAAGGACAATATTGCAGATTTGCTAACCAAAGGGTTAAATCGAGAGTTAGTTAACAAGTTATCTAAATGAATAGTACTAAAGCCTATGACATTACAAAGTACCGGAATGGAAACCCAACCTAGTTGATTGGAGATCCCAAGATCTAGGTTCAAACGGACAACCTAATTCATGTACTTTAGAGAATCACTGAGGAGAAATGCTTTCCAGCCCATTTTTATGATATAACAGTGATACCTGTATGGTTGAGGATAAGCTTAGTTTTTAATGACTATGTGCATTGGTATAACCAAGCAGAGTATAGCATGATACTCTAAAAGTCACCTATGTGAATGTGAAGTGGGGCCGCTTCTAAAATAATTTGAGAAAGGCGAAATTCTTTGATAAACATTCACTAAACCAGGTGAGTGTTCAAGGCCAAAATGAACACAAGTGTAAGAACTAAACTATGTTTGGAAAACTCCTGTGTGAGGTCTGTCGGTTGTTTACACTAACGACAATCAGTTCAAGACTACACGTTCACTGATCAGCCAGTAAATCTGATAGATTATCACAAGGGAAGGTTCAAAGCCAATAGCTACTTGTCCTGTTGCAGGAGTAATCCGTTGTGCTCTCTCTCTTGTCGAGTCATCTCACATCGTTTCGATTTATTTCATTCATGCGGGGGATTGTTAGATAAATATGTGTTTTGGCCATGTTTAAGGGCTAATTAAAGTGGGATCCACTTAGATTTTGAGTGGGGTCCTTGTGGATTTGTGTTCTCTTCCATGAGGAGATGAAGTTTGGATGTTCACATGTCCAAAACTATTGATGGGTGAATAAAAAATTAATGCTCAAAGGTTGCCCCTTATAAGGAGTTGATGAAATGAAAAAGGTTCACAAATTGCCTTGTCCCACATATGAAAAATAGAAGTAGTCTTTAGTGTATTTATAAGGCTACTTCATATTTTTGGGTTTGGGCCACAAGGGTTACCCAGTTTTGTGGAAGGGAGAAGACATAAGGCCCTTTGGGTTTACTCCACACACACGCGCGCGCGCCGCTGCCGCCGTCCGACCGTGGGTGCGGGTCGGATGCGACCCACTCACAATATTGCTTTTTGGACCCCTCAAGTTTTGGTATTACAATTTCTGTATTGAGAGACCCTTGGAATTTCTGCACATATTTTTTATTGCAGAAACCTTTGGGATTTCTGAAAGAGTTACAGAGATGAAAAGACTCTGTGATAAATCACAGATTAAATTCATCCATTATATCCCCCTATATACAGTGTATCTCACCCAGAGTCTAAACACAGTTTTGAGACACTGTTCTTCTCCTTCTTCCTTCTAGTCCTTGGTTTTTTTTTTTTTTTTTTTTTTTCAAAAAGAGAGAATTACAGACATAGTTGGTTCACTAGAGCAGTCCGACACAGTGCTTGTCATCTGCTAGTTGCCACTGTAACCTGGGAGACAGACGCCGGCCATATCCTCGAGCACTTCTGGTGAGGCGGCGAATCTGTTTTAAGGAAACTGTGAACTATCACATGCCTCAGTTTGATAAATTCCTAGTTTTTGTTTTTCTTTTAGTTACTATAATTTTGTTTTTCTATAAGCAGTTCTAATTTTTGTTTTATCAGATCATTTCTTGTACTGCTTCTGTTTGTAATCCAGAATCTGTTTATGTTTAATATAATTTTTCTAACAGATCCGACGACCAAAACAGAAGTCCTCTCTTTAATAAAGAGAGGCACTCTCCTTAGAGCTGACTATATATATATATATATATATATATTTAGTTGAAGAACTTGTGAACACAAATTTAACTTGCATTCATTAGACTATTGCTTTGTTATAGTTTATTTAGACTTTAGCGCTATGTCCTTAATTACAACTAAAGTAAAGTATTGTATGTTCTTTTGTAGGTCGTAGATGATGATAAAGCTAAGTGAGGAGGAATGGCTTATACATCTTGATGTTCAAGTAGAGAGTGGCCATTTTATTTTTATGTTTATGTTTGTGTTTTGGATTTAAGTGTGATATTACCTGGGTTTTTAGGATGATATTACGGAACTTGAAAATTTGGATAATTAACTTTTTCTGGATGATTATCTATTACCTCCTTTTAAGACTTCAAATCATGCATTTTAATTTTATATTGGTTGTCACTGTCACAATATCAGAGCCCTATAGAGACCAACAATTGAAGTTTGTTTGATTTTAAGGGTGTGAAAATGCAGAAATTTATTTATCATCCCAACTGTGAGAAGTTGGAGCTAGCTAGCTCTCTCATTTGTGCTTTGGGGATGATTTAAGGAAAAAGACATATATAGGTGCTTTTCTTTACGTATTTTTCGTATTATTTTGAAGTATTATCATTGGTTAATTTGTACAAGTGTGTCAATGTAGCACATATGTGTTGTACATGCGGACTAATAGTATTTTAAAATCGGACGGAAAGTATTCAAGAAGGAAAAATACTGAAGTATTGTCCTTAATTTAATTAGATCTGTTTGTTGTTGTTAACCTTTCCCAACTCAGTACATTGTCAATCTTATCATTTCTTTCACCAATAATTTATTGATTTATTTCTTATTTTATACGTTCTTTCACCAATATTTGAAACCAAGCAAAATGTAAAAGAATTTTTTTTTTGGAAAGTACTTACTACTAAGTAAAAGACTTGGAAAACAACATTACCAAAATAGAATAGGTAATGAAATTAAATGCATTATCCTCTATGTTTTCTACTTAAATCAGTTTTCTAAAAAAATAAAATGAATATTTGTTATACACAATAATACATACGTGTAAATGCATGTAGGCAGACTCACATGGGAACTCATGTTGGCGCGCAATTGCTTCCTCGTTTTGGAAAACCCCACTACTTATTAAACAGCGACTTCTTTATTTCAATTTTAGTATCTTTTGTTCTATTTTATGATACCCCAATTTAATAGTTATTTTTCAAAAATCAATGTTCTTTAAATTGTGACTTAATAATTAACTATTTTAATAAGGAATCAAATTATTGTACAATCTATTACAAAATGGGCAATATTAGAAAGTCAAACAATTTCACTACGATTAAATTGCATACTTAAATACTTGAAAGTTCTCAAATTAAAGGTTCCTTAATTTGGTTCCAAAGAATACCATTCTTAACCTGTCATAATCACCTAAATCCACCCCCAAACCCTATGTATATCATTTGTGTTATTTTCATTTATTGGTCAGCTATATTATTTTCGAAGACTCTCACCACCTCTTCTCTGTCTAAATTTACAAGGAAGGGTAATCAAACACTTCCAGAATTACAAAATTAATTTTTTTTTATTTATTATTTACCTGGATGACACACGATACACATATGCACACATACAATGCAAGTTATAAGAACTCAAGAGATCACGGCACATGAGTCATTCTACAAGATATCAGCCCGAATCACAAAAATAAATCAAGTATAGAAGAAACTTTAATATTACAGTAATGCTATCGAAATTGATAAAATCTCAATGTTATGAAAGTAAGAATATTACATGCAATAATCTTTAGTAGTGCAGTGCAGCCACCTTTAGAAGTCGAATTTGAGGGAATATTATGAGAACATTAAATTTTGGGGTTCTGCACAAGTACATACAAAACTTTGGGGTCTCCTCTCTCCATGTAGTCATTCGCTATATAAGAATTGTCCCACTTTACGCACACACACATCTTTCTGGAGAAATTATTAACTAGTTCAGGACTATGTATTACATCATTTATGTGACCTGGTGGTTCCGGTCAATAAAATAAGCCATATGCACAAAAATAATAATATATATATATATATATTTAAAATGGCAGCTTTGTGATCTCCTTTGTTGAATACATTTTTGCTTACTCCAAAATTGCTCATTATTTGCTCTCTCTCCTCTCCCATTGACTAATGCAGTGAAGCGCAGTATTAACTGATAATTAATTAATAGTGTAAAGTACTGAGCTCTACAGTAGCCAATGAAAAATGATGGCGAGCAAATCTGCACTTTCCTTTGTTATGCTAATTTTTTTTAGTAATCTGTACTAATAAAGTACTCCCTTCGTCCCATAATAAGTGTCTACTTCCATTTTGCACAATGTTTAAGAAAGTTGTAGTATACTCTTTTTTTTTGTTCATTAAATGGTCACTTTCTAATTTTACCCTTAGATGTGATAGGTGTTTGACTTTTAACTTGTTTTGGGATCACAAATAAATACTACTTTATCTTTATTATAAGGGTAGTTTTGGAAAGTAAGTAAAAGCTATATACCAATTTTGGAAAATGGACACTTATTGTGGGACATCCAAAATAGGAAATGTAGACACTTATTATGGAACGGAGGGAGTAATTAATCAACTTTTATACTGTTCATATATATAGAGGGAGTCTGGTCAATGCGCACTGAGTGAACGCATTGGGTGTTTTAAGTCTAAAAAAACCGAAGGGCACCCCACTGACCTGCGCTCAGTGCCACCGCCCCGCTGACCTGCGATTTGTTTAAACTTAAAAATTCAATGCATTTATCCAATGTACTCATCCAGTGTGCTTACCCAATGCGTACTGAAACCAAACTATATATATATTGCTAGGAATCAACTTTTATATATATGGAGTTCTCGTTTGGATGGACCACCATGGCACCAAATCTTCACCATTCCCACCTGTCACCATCGGTTCATGCACAAAGCCAGATGTTTGACCCGTTGAACTTATGATATCCTGTGGGAAGGTCTACATTACAAGTCTGGACTTTAGTTTAAAGAGTACATAAAGTGGCCCATTGGTCAACACATAGGGACAAGGCATTTTGCACATCCACCACTTGTAAAACAAAGCATCCGGGGCGAATTTAGGAGTTTTATCCGGGGCAGAAACTTATACAGAAGTTTGGGGGCGATTTTTTTCAAGCTTACAAGTAGTTGTTTGAAACGCTAAGGGGTAGTTAAGGTACAAAAATGAATAAAATATTAAATATGTAAGGTAAAAGAATTATTTTAAAAAGTCGATGGGACAATTAAGGGGCAAAAATAAATAAAGTATGAGATATATAAAATAAAAGAAATATTTTGAAAAAGTTGAGAGGGGGAAATGAATGAGCAAAAATGACTAATATATGAAATATATAAGCTAAAAGAGTGATTTTAAAAAGTTAAGAGGGAGCAATTAAGAAACAAAAATAAATAATACTTGAAATTTTTAGGGTAGAATAGTAATGTTAAAAAGTTGATCAAAGAATACCCAAAAAGGTACTGAAAGATTAATGTGTGAGCATATACACCACATAAACTCTCAATCTCCCCAATAGAAAACCAATGTAAAACATACAAGCGGGACCCACCTAAACATAAAGACAATGCCAGAGAAGAAGTGGTCTGTCGGATATTTATACACCAATCTATGCTCACATCTCTCTCTCTCTCTCTCTCTCTCTCTCTCTCTCGTATCACAGAAACTCAGGTGAGGTTTCAACTTTCAAAGATGTAACAATATCTAATGTTAGCCGATTTCAAAATCAGATAAGTAACACCAATCAGAATTATTTGCTACTTAAAAAAAAATAAAAAATTAACACTGCTTGATGTTCAATTGATTAAGCATTTTTTTTTTTTTTGTGCGTGTGTGTGTTTATGTCTTTCTAAGAATGAATTTGATTTTTTACAGGAAGAACTTCAAGAGATGTGGACTTTCTTTATACTCAAAAATCTGTGTAATTTATGAGCAATTATTAGAAATTATCGATGTCCCGGCATTCAATCATGATGCATGAAATTTTTATGCTCTTGATTTGATATCTCATCTTTAGTTAGCTAGGAATGTTAGCCTTATGTAACATAACGTTTAGGGAATTAAATTGGTCTGGTGCGTTATGTTTATTCTCAACGTTGGTACTTAATTCATTGTTGGTAGCATATAGCATAGGGAAATCTTTTATTAAGCATTGAATTAAAATTTGTGTCTGGTAGAGTGGAATTCTTAGATTGGTACTAAAATCAGCACCCCCCAAGTGCAGTTGAACTATGATTAATTGTTATGGAAGGCTAGAGATGGTTATGAGTTTGAGATGCTTTAAAACCATATCCATAAACGTATATTTCGCGGGCTAAATGTTATTTTAAAATACTAGAAGAGCTACAAACCTAATCAAATCCAATTTTGTTCGATTAAATGATTACTCAATAAAACTTCGAGTAATTCTTGGGACACAACTTTCACACAACCTCCTAAAAGATGTGTCTATCTCTCTCCTGTGTCACTGTGGGGTCCAGTGGCATCACAGGAGAGAGATAGACACATTTTTGAAGAAGATTGTGTGAAAGTTGTATGAAAATTGTGTCCCAAGAATTGCTCTAAAACTTCTATCTAAGAATTATATTAATCCCAAAGCTGAAATGTAACCATGTGACATCCTTAATGTACGCAAATCCTTGTATGTCAATTGTAGTTACACTACTTTAAATAGTCCCAACGTTTTAGTAAACCTCTTGCAAAGTTTAATAATTAGCATTTTTTTCTTCTTAGTACATAGAAATTTTCATTGGTTCATGATTTGAGAGTGTCATGCATTACATTTTTGTAAAATTGAAAAATTACAAAAATAAGGAATTATCCCAAGTATTAAATTACTAACCCTTTTCTTTCCTATATTTTTCGATATTACAAATGAGAAAAACCGAAAATGGAAAGACAAAATTAATATATTTTCTAATTTAATCTGTGTATGTGCATGCACGTATGTGTTCTAAAGTGTAATACTAGATATTTATCCCTAATCGTGTCGTGTCGTGGAGGGGCAGTTAGAACTCTAGCTAAAGGTTTTAAAAACTAAAGGTGAAGTCTTTAGTGTGCCACTCTAGGCTCCATAGATAAATGTTCTATGAGGAGTTTAGACTGAACATCAAGAAATGTCTACGAGCATGTCCGTACGTGTTCTAAAGTGTAATACTAGATATTTAACCCTATCCGCGCCATGTTGTGGAGGGACACCTTTAGCGGCATTTAATACTCTCACTAAAGTTAATGAAACCTAAAGGTGAAGTCTTTAGTGGTGGTCGTCTTTTTTGCCACTCTAGGCTCCATAGATAAATGTTCTATGAGGAGTTTTAGACCGAACATCAAGAAAGATCTACCAGCATGCACGTACGTGTTCTAAAGTGCAATATTAGATATTTTAACCCGAACCGTGCCAGGTCATGGAGAGACACCTTTAGAGGCATTTAGAACTCTCATTAAAGGTTCTAAAACAAAAGGTGAAGTCTTTAGTTGTGATCGTCATATTTGCCACTTTAGCCTCCATAAATAAATGTTTTACGAGCAATTTAGACTGAACATCAAGATATGTCTAGCAAGAAAAGTAAACACTTTTTGGTTTATCATAACCTTAGGAAGTAAAAAAGAATCAACATAGCATTTAGTGACGGTCAACGCTGACCGCCACTAGAGAGTTGGTTAATGAAAGTATTGGCGGCGGTTTTGTCTAACCGCCAAGATATGCTTGCATGTAATTGTCATCTTTCTTTTTGTATATTTGCCTTTTTTTGGTTTCACATACTGATGCCATAACTAGCCACAAGGCACAAATACATCAGGATGCATTTCAATCAAGTACAAATTTAGTGCATATTGAGAACCAAGTAAATTTAAGAACTTTGTAGAATCATAGTCCACTTAGTTGTGTGTTCTTCTCAATTGATAGAAAACTTGAATATATTTACATATACATAAATAAAAAAAATTTACCTTGTGATTGTTCTGTCCTATTTACTACAATGTCATTGATTTTTTTTTTTTTTTTTTCATTGGATTTGTGTCTGATGCCACACATAAATAATTTCCATGATCTTGTACTTAATTTTGTACTCTCATGTAAACCTTAGTAAAATTAAAGAAATTTAATTGCTCACATTGCAGGATGGCCAATGTTAGGACAAATGATCTTCCGATGAATCAAGAAAAAAGCGATCCTGAGTCTCCAGATAGTAGTTCTGAAGAATCTCTTCTAGGAGATGAGGATAAATCAATTGCGGATATATTGAGTTGCCCTATTTGTTCAAATATCTTCAGGGATCCAACCAAAATTAATTTATGCTTACATGCATGTAAGCTTTTTAAAATGTTTTAAGAATTCCCATCTGCTAGATTTATGTTATTTAAGTGTTGTTTTGTTACGATTTCCACAGCATGTAAGATCAACGAAAATCTTCTTCCAAAAGGGTCATTTGCACTTTCAATAATTTCATTTTTTTTAAAACTCCTTTAGTTCTTGTTTGATGGTGTCACTGATTCTATACCAATAACTTCTCTTCTACATTTATCATATGTATCTATCTAAGTTAGCCGTCTTAAACAAGTTCACAAGAATCAGCCATGGAGTCTAAGCTCTTAAGCACATTGGAGAAAGATCATAAGAAGAAAATGTAACTGAATTCCTAGAATCAAAGTACAAAGAGAGAACTGATTTTTGCACATTATTAATAACTTGCATACTACACTTATTGATGCTTGTCTTAGTGAAATCCTAGGAAATGTAGAGAATTGATTTTTGCACATTATTAATCATATGATGGTTTTTTTTGGTAGTTTGCAAGGAATGTATAGTAGAGAAGTTTCAAAAGAGTGAGACCAAATGCTGCCCTACATGTAAGATTGACTTGGGCACTTCTCCTGAACAATTTCTAAGGTAATTTCAGATTCAACATATTATTCCTTTGTTTTAATTTCATCATTATTTGTAGAGAATCATATGACCTGGATTAGGAAACCACTCTAGGGCCAAGTTATTATCAAATTTTGCACCTAATAAAAAACTTTAATGGTATTACGTCCTAGTACTAAAGAATTCATACTTAGCTGGAAAATTATCCCGTGTGACTGGTTTTGGTGTGACGGATTATCGTGAACCTTTAGATTAATGTGGGGCCAATAAGATCAACGGTCCACGATGATCCGTCACACCAAAACCCGTCACATGAGATAATTTCGTTACTTAGCTAGCTTCAATTTGTACCTAGTTGACCTTTATGCTTTAATGATGAAACTAGCGCTTCTTAGATTACAATTTTTACTTGTTTCGATCTCAACTCTAATCACGACAACTACGATGGTATCTTATTGGTTTAAGGCCAGGACACGTTTGAGTTGCGACAAACACAACCGTCAAAAGATTGTAGACCAACTTATTAATTAAATTTTATATTCTTTTGTACTTCTCTTTATTCTTTCTGTGATTCGCAATTTTTCTGATAGTTATACAAAAGTTCTACGTGTAATCAATTTGTAAATTTTTTCAACAGAGCTGATGAGAGAGTGAGGAATCTTATTGCCGCACTTTTTGCATTCGGAAACTCTAAAGGACCAAATGGTATGCAACCAAGCCACCCTAAAAAACGAAACTAAAAGAAAATCTCATAATGATCACTATCTTGCAGGAGAGAGAGCCCATCTTGATCAAAATCCATCAAAGGTTTCTGAGAAGAAGGTATCAAATCTCACTGATTTTTGTTTTTGTTTCTGTTTTTGGTATGAATATGATGTATATGATGTTCACATTACATTTTCTTGGTCTAACTCTCCCACTTTAATTCAATGTAGAATAAATCATCAGCTAAGTTTCCTCAAGTGTCTGGTACTAAATCTAAGGATCTGAAGGACGTTCTTGAGGCTGAGACAAAATTGGAAGTGCAAACAAAGAAGAGAAGCCATAGGAAGAGAAGAGCACGCCAGTTCATGTCTAGCGAAAGGAAAGATAAAGAGAAGATCGAACCCTCTAATGGATTCGTTGACTCGGGAAAAGCGAAAGGAAAAGCTTCATCCGAAGTTGCGCTTTCTTATGATCACCCAAGTAGATCGAGTTCTGTTTGGATGCGTCTAGTTCCTGGTCAAGATGAGTAAGGAAAATTGTTTTATTAAAAATAAAAGTATTTGTGTTTGTCCATTCAATAACTAATCCCATGTCCTTGCAGGACTGGACATGCATACCCTGGGCTTCAAAGTACCTATCTCCGTCTCAAGTAAGTTATTATACACATTTATATGTCATGAATAATATGACAACCCAAGAATTTAAGAATCAAATAAATATTTGGATATGATTAGTGTATGTATAATGACTTGTTTACTTGTTCTTTCCCATTTCCTGTTTTCTATATTGGCTATATGCTCAAATATCTACTAACTAGCATGCAACAGATATTTTCACTTAGTAATCTATTGGGATTGATCAGTAGGATTTCTAGATGATTGATGAGAAAACCTTAAAAGATTTGAAATGATTGGGAATTACTAAATTAGATTGTTTAACAAATGGAAAAGAACATTTTGATGGTTGGTGTCTGTATCTTTACATGGTATTTTATATATAATTGACAAGCTTGAAGCATGCCGTAGGGTTGTGACCGTCTAAATTTATCCAAACATAACTTTACTAGATAGGTTTAATTGGTTAATTTCGTTATGATTTTTGTTGGATTTTGAGTGTGTTCCAGATGAGTTTAGGTTGAAATTAAATTCATACGTGCCTCAATTTAATTTACTAATTAGGTCTGAATGAATACCTGAAATCTCACCCCCATTATTAAAAGGAATGACATTTATGCTAGCACAAACATTTCCTTCATCATTTGTGCTATATATTGCTTAAGATTATAAGATGACTGATTTTCTGAGTAAACTTACAGGGATGGAAAAAATATGGAAGTGTCCTACATCCAGAAATATGTGGCTAAGAAACTCAACCTGAACGATGAATCTGAGGTAATCACTTACAGAAGTGGTAGCGGCGTAGCAATGTGGAAGTGAACCGCGCGTTAGACACATCTACGTGCATGATATTCATATTAGCACAGTAATAATATCAAATTTAGTTCCTAGCTAGGTTGCAATTAATTGTGTCATATATAGAAAATCTCCATATATAGATCATAATTTTTTCTCAGAAAATTTAATTTCAAGTGACAAAAAGGGGAAAAAAAAAAGGAGCTTTCTTTGCAATTTGACAAGCATGAACTAAGATTATTAAGCTAATGAGCAGAACTACTCAAGATTAATAACACATGACATTTGAGGAAAATGTGTGGAACGTACAGAAGGAAAATTTTGAAATGTGTCCTTATGTGCAGGTGGAGATTACGTGTTTTGGTAACCTGTTGATGCGAAGTTTGACACTGAGCAGTGTGCTTGACATTTGGGCAGATAGAATGACTAAATTCACATCAAAGCGTTTTGTATCTCAGAGAGAGATCGAGAAGATGGATGGGAAGGACTTGGTGATGGAGCTGCAATACAGAAGGGCCAAGAAAAGCAATGCCCCAAACCAGAACTAAAATTTATTAAGGTCCAATTACTCAAAACGTTGCCTTAATCAGGATGTTTTAAGTCCTGTTATATATGTTACAATTCCTACAACTGCTTAAAGACTACAAATTCTATGGTTTTGAAGTAACTTTGAACTTTATTATCACCCTAGGAAATGGTGAGAACCTATATATGTTTTAATCAATTATGTTTGCCTAAGTTTTCTAGTCGTTTTGCTTCTGTGTCTATTAGAAAATGCAATTGTTGGGCTATGAACCATCATTGAAAATGAGTTTATATAATCCACATTCTAATGTCCTAGCTTCAAGGTCCTTGCAGCTTGCAATGTCCTTCAGGTTGGGCTTATAATCCACATTGTAGGGAGGGCATAGACAGGTATATTAAACAATAATGCTACGTGTACACACTTTTGTACACATTTTTTGACACGCTGCTTTAAATGCGTGTACCGTGTACTGTATAAGTGGTGCACATAAAAGTGTGAAAAATTCAAACAGCATAAGGTACATGCATTTAAAGCACAGTGTGTCAAAAAGTGTGTACAAAAGTGTGTACACCTAGCATTATTGATTTCTGATTTCAAAGTGCTTCAGCTGGGATTTTAACTTTTGAGTCACAAAAGTTAATAAGATTTTACTTTGGGGATGTTCAATTTCCTCTGATTAAATATAGAGGACATGTTTTCTGGAATTGATAGAGCTTCATTCATTTTTTGCTTTCCACTTCATTGAATTCGATGAAGTTTCTTGCTTATTGCTTCTATACAAAATGTTCATTTAACTGCCAACTAGATTGATCCAGGCAAGGGGCATATTCAGGATGTTAGGTTGAGTTGGGTTGGTGGCCTCATGGGGCTGCCGATATATATATATATATATATGGGGGGGGGGGGGGGGGCGGAGAGTTTGCTTATAAGGGTGCCGAGTTACTACGTAGACTATTTAACAATGACACATGGGGGTTCAGGGACAACGCCCTCAAACAATTTTTTTGGTTCTATTTATACATGAGTATACTCTTTCTTCTTCTTTTTTAATCAGTAACACTACAAATTTACTATGTGGGTTTATTTTGCACTGTTTGAAAGTTGTTGGGGGGAGGGGTTGAGTTTATCACAATGAGTGATATAATTGTATAGAGTAATGCTATTCTACCAAAATCTTATATCCCAAATGATTATCAAACACATATGGTTGAAATTTAGAGTTGAAAGAAAGCAATAAATGATTTAAGGTGACTAAGGGAGTAACATATTTTTTTGTTTGGGGTGCCAGAAAACAAAACATAAATAGAGACTATAGAGTGATACTTATACATGCATAGCAAGGTAAAATTTTCCCAATAAATGGGGGGTGCAATGGCACCCTACTGCTATAGGGTGGTTCCGCCCTTGGGGGGGGGTTGTATTTATGTATATATTTTTTAAATTTTTGAGTCTATTAATGTTTTTAATTTTGTACTACATATTTACTTAAGTTTAGTAAAAATATTGTAGTACACATGTAGTTATATAGTAAAAATTTTGGGTCTATTTGCACATATTTAAGAATTGGGTTAGACTAAGGGGTGGGCTGTTACCTGCGGAGTGGCCAACACTTCCATACATCCAAGTGGTTTGGTTGTGTATGGTACAACCAAACTTTGATAAGAAATGTTTGTACATTTGGTAAAAGATACTCCGTATTTGTTCTTTGGTAAGAGATGCTTGTACCTCCCAAAACCACAAATAATTTTGGGCACAAACATTTCTTATCAAGGAACAAACATTTCTTACCAAAGGTACAAATATTCCTTATCAAAACTACTTGGTTGTACCATACAATCAAACCATTTGGTTGTATGGAAGTCTTAGCCCTACAGAGTTGTTTAAATTTACTGAGCTAAAGTTATAAACTGGGTTAAAACACAGTATAAATTTTTTCCCCCTGAAAATTTGTACTGGGCTGTAGCCGGGGCCAGCCTGGCCCCACGTAGTCCCTTGGATCTAGGGGTGTTGCTAGTTTTGACATTTCCAATCCGCGGCATTTTTTTTGTTGAAGCCCGTAAAACATTGAGTTGGGCCCATTTTCAAACAATTTAGGCTTTTGGACTAACAGGCAACTAAACATTTATAAACGTAGTCGCTACTATGCCCTTATATAATTATTTATTCATGATAAATGCAGTTCAACACTACAGCAATTTTAATTGCTTATAGACCAGAAAGAAAAGTACTAAAGATCTATCTCCCAAATTTTTTAAACACAGAAATGGGGAGACACAAGTGCACTTCTAAAACTCAAAAGTCATACACATGTGGTCAAAACCAATTATGTAGAACCTGCTTCCTGCAACTGTTTGACCTTTGTGATGTAATCAGCCATTGATTCCTCTTTGGATTTCCCTGAAAAAAAATATATAAAAAGAAAGCAAAAAAAAAAAATCCATTATTAGTTATTAATTCAACTTCTGAGAGTTCTTGTTCTTAAACTACATTAAATTTTTACCACAAATGGCTATTGTTGTATACCTTCAACTGCTTTCCATGCATCCCATTTTGCCCTCTCTTTTGGACTAAACATTCCTGGTCGATCTGCGTTATGATTGTAATTTATAAGAATCATTGACGATTAATACGAATTTGGACATAAGGTTAATTGGTACTGTAAATTTTGCATACTGGTGTTAACAGATCCAATTGTTGCCTGCTTATACAGCCCATAGAGGATGAGTTTATCTGCATCCTTTGTCATTGGAGGCAATGATTTAGCCTTCTCAGCATATTGTTCAAACTCCTCCTGTCATAATTATGCTTATATATATACATATATATTCTCATTTGTGAAATCCCATCAAAGGGTTGATAGTACTTTGAATACAAACAAATATGGAAAACAACATATGAAGACAGTACAAAACCACAGCATTGGACTATAGGTACAAAAGTTTACTCTATTCCTCCAAAATTAAGAGTTTTATTTCGTTTTTGATGTCCCATTTTAAGAGTCCTCATTTGCAATGTCATTATTGCACACTTTTCAAGTTTACAATAAAGCTCTTAATTTTTTAACACTGGAATTTCGAACTTAAAAGAAGGGCAATAATGGAAAATTAAATAATTCCACCAAAAAAAAGATTCCTTAATTTGGGACTAAGGGAGTACAAAACTATAGCTAAGAGGATATTGATGGTTGATATTGAATGTGCGTACTGTAGAGGTTAGTTGTGTTGAAAGGCATAGGAGCTCTCACGGATGCTACTAAGAAGAAAAAAGAGACAATCTAGAGAGTGATCATGAGACAATCTAGAGAGCAATGCAAGTGGGGGGCGAGCATAAATGGGATTTAATAAAGAGAATGAACGTCGGAGAAGGAAACAATTCAAACTCCTGATATTACAGGATAAACCAAGATGATCACAATGGATGCGAATCAATCTAGCTCATTCCAACCCTAAACCATCGGCAATGTTTCCTTTAAATGTTGGCATATTATGCCAAAAGTGGTTAATCAGTTACAAAAATTAAGATACGAAAGAGATACAGTGCGGACCACCAGATCCTCCGCCTACGTACTCTCTAAACTAACCAAAAGAGGTGTACCACATGGGAGAGAATGTTACGTCCAACCTCGACGAACCCTCTTCTTCAGTCACCAAGCAACATGACCCTAAAGAATTCTGTGGAAAAACTGCCACATGGTACTACCAAGAGTTTTTATTTTGGTTGTTTATGGAGCCGAGGAGGCTCTTTGGCTCTGCTCCAAGCCTAATTGCAGAAAAGACACCCAAATAACAGTCCTAAAATCATGGGCTACGTGTCGCGATATTATTAGGGCGCGGCGCAAATTTGAATAACAACAAAGGAATTAATTTACTAGCATTCACAATATAAAGATTACTTCTTGTTGCCAACAATTGATTATTTTTTTTAAGGTTTAACAAATTAATAAAAGTGAAATAAGTATATGTTGTTGCCCTTTTAAGGATTTACCTAAATAAAAGATGTGATATCACTACCATAAATCTCTGAAAACCTCATGTTCTCTGCTACACAATACACCCTCGTAACTAAAACAACCAATCTGTGATCATGAGATTTGCTTAAGAGGAAATCTAAGATCACCACTAATAGTTATAAGCACCAATTTATGAGCCACTCTCAATTCATGATCACATTAGTCACAAGAGGGAATACCAAAGAACCCACAGAGAGAGAGAGAGAGAGAGAGAGAGAGAGAGAGAGAGAGAGAGAGAGTGTACCTGCGACGCCATAGTTGATGATGAAAAGAATGGTTAGGATGGTGGTGTAAGACTTTGTACCGGAAATGGAAGTTTGCTTTAGGTTTATTAAAAGAAGGAATGGGACGGGATTATCAAGGTTGATTTCTCTTGTAGTTTTCAAATATAAGGGTGCGTTTGATAAAACTGAAAATTAAGTGCTGAAAATTAAGTGCTGAATTTTAAGTACTGAAAATTTTAAGTGACTGAATTTGTAAGACTGAAAACAGTGCTTCAACTACTGAAATAGAATGCATTCAGTGATTATTTTCAGTAGAAATTTTTCACTAAAAGTTTTCAGTGGTTTTTTGGCTGCTTTTTCAGTTAAGTGGTATGTTATCAAACACACTGAAAAAGAATAAGTGCTAAATCTTTTCATTTTCAGCACTTAATTGGATTATCAAACATACCCTAAGATTGCTATAAATAATTGAGTAATGCTAGTTAAGCTTGCGACCCGTAGACTATTCACTTGTTGATTAGATTTCTAAAACTATTTATTAGTTATTAAACTGAGTTCGAATTAATTATAAAATTATCACGACATATTAGAAAGTGGATAATTTAGGTGTTCCGTTTAAGTGTACCTAGTATCACTCCTAAACAATTAACACCATTTCATTAAATTATCTAATTTGCCTCACTTTGTTTGTTTGATATCCAATTAAGCGTATTCATTTTTAGTACCTTTGATAATGTACTACTTTATTGGAAAAACAATCAAAAATCTACTAACACAATTTTAAGGGAAAAAATCATACTGAAAATAATCATTGAATACAATCTAATTAAACATTTGAAACATTTTTTTCAGTGCTGCAAAATCAATCGCTTAAAATTTTTAGTACTTAAACTTCAGCACTTAATTTTCATTACTAAATTTTAGCTTCATCACACGGACCCTAACTTTTGCTCCTATCTCATTAGTATAATATTTGACGATATTAGGTCATAGAGCCCTAAAAATTAAGTGTATTAGTAAAAAATTCACACGATTTGGCCAATTTTAGAAAGCCCCTCGCTACTTTCTTTTTCAGCGAAAAGCCACTTTGACAAATAAAAATAGATAATACTCACTCCGTCCCATTTTATGTGTCCCCCTTTCCTTTTTGGGATGTCCCAAAATTGTTGTCCACTTTCTTAATTTAGTATGCAAAATTTACTTAGTTTCTCAAACTACCCTTCATTGCAATCAATACCAAAACCAAATAAAAAAATGTAAGTGCAATGATTATGGGCAATTGTGGAAAGTAGGTGTAGATTCTTTTTGTCCCCTTAAATAGTTGGAATCCCAAAAAGGGACACATCAAATGTGACGGAGGGAATATTAAACAGGAAATTGATAATATTAAGCACATAATATTATCTGTTTGTAAATATATAACATTCACAAAAATGATCATAATTTCCCTCATTTTTGGCCTCTTTTTTTTTTTTTTGTGTGTGTGTACTTCATGCATTTATTAATTTGAGATCTATGCATTGGACTGGCAAATTTTAAAAACAAAAGATAAGCTACAGCCTGATTTTGAGATTTTATCAGTCTAACAGATAATATTATCTATTTGCAGACAGAGAATATTATCTATCAATTTTCAATCATCATAACTTTCTCAATTCTTGGGTTTTGGGTGATTTAGTTCTTTTTTTTTTTTTGTTTTCTGTATTTTTTCAAGATCTAGGTATCTATGATGTAATTTTTATGAAAAGAATATATATTTATTATATTTATGCGAAAAAACGCACTTTTCGATATTTGTTTAATTTTTAGTTTTTTTCCCAATATTTCTTAGTCAATATTGATCTCGTTTGATAGATCTCGTTTTACTGATTCCAAAACATTAAATTTTACAAAAAAAAAAAAAACAAGACTTTTATAACAAAAGTTATAGTAATTTAAAATTGTTTAAGTATATCCTAATAAGTTAAAAAAATAATAATAATAACATGAGTTTTAGCTTAGATTTTATTTAAAGGGACTATAACCTAAGCCCAATATATCTGTCCAATAAAACCCTGACTATGTCAAACATCTAAATGTGTATTTTAATTTTATATTCAAACGTCAAATTGCTATTTACAGAGTCCTTCCTCGGAAATGTTAAGTACTATTAACCCTATCCATGCTTTAAATTAATCTCTATTAATTTGGCATGCTAGATATATGAGTTGGATAAGAAAGCATCTTGTGTCCTATCATGTCCTATGTGGTGTTTGGAGCATGACCCGAAATTTAATCAATAAAAAATCAAAATAAGTAGTATTTTTAAGTAAATAATGTTATAGAAATTTAGGCAAAAGTCACTAGAAGTAACTGTCGAGAGTTTAAAATCCAATTTGATTTTTAATTTATTAAAAAGTCTCTCAAATATCAAGTTAAGTAAAATTTCACTTAATATTCGTGTACGAGTTATGTGAAATTTTACAAATATATTTGTATGGAAGACATTTCCCTAATCAAAAATCTTAATTGTTCTTAATTCTAAAAAATCTTATCATAATGTCATTTCACTAATTGTCCCTATTTGTTACTCTACCACTACACCAAAAACGATAAATTGGCTATCCAAATCTAGCACTGTTTTTTACAGGGCCAAAAATGGGGGATCCAATTTTTTTGGGACTGTTCAAAACAGTGCCAGATTTTGGTCAAAGGTACCAGATTTAGAGATTTGGCACCCTTTTTTGGCACTGTTTAAAATAGTGCCAGAATTTCAAGATAGCTTGTCAACACGTGGCAACTTTCTTGCTCGTCACGTGTAACATGTTGGGTACATTTATCTGGCACACTTTTGGCACCGCTAAAAACAGTGGCAGTTTTTAATTGAGCATAAAAAAAATTAATTAATTTATACATATGATCCCCAATTTTTATTTGCACCTAATTTATATTTCACACCCACACCTAATTAATTTACAAACGTAATTAATTTCTAAGAAACACATAACATGTATATCGATAAGTTCTATACACAACAAACATAATCCAAATGAACTATTACATTGCACAAGAATACAAATAATACACAAATAATACACGTAGTGCATTGAATGGGTACTCATTCATCATCACAAGTGAAATGTACAACAGAATTTTACTAACACTTTGCGGCGTTAAGATGACATAAAAATAGGGAAACAATGACCAATCGTGACCAGATTCCTTTTCCAAAATGGTCTAAATCCATCTTCATTTTAATGCGCAATGCTGGCTTGCTCAAAGTTGCAACTTCCAAATGCATTCCTTGCACCTGAAAACTGAAAACTTAAAAATGTTGGGGAAAACAAAACTGTAGGGAAAACACAATAAACATAATGCTCATGTTCAAATTTTTGGTGTGGTGACCATAACGAGAATCAATATGTATCTTGTTGTTGAACTAAAAAACTGGAAAAGATAGCTATTAAGCAATGCCAGAGACATGAATTAATAGTTCGGAAAATAATATGACCTTATGTTGGGAAGTCAAATTACAGAAGTTATACACTATTACACACTTTAATCGTTGTTCACTTCTACACTAAATTACATAAAATGAATACAAGTTTACAAACAAAACACTTATCATTAGATGGTTGAATTTGAACATACCCCATTAACATTTACGGCAAACTCCTTCTCAAGAGATTCCATGACCAGCTGCTGCAATCAAGTACGGACATTATTCACAAGCAAAGTAGAAGCTCAAAATCTAATGGAGAGGACCACCAAAAGTAAGTACCTACAATCACTTCTGGCTTATACCTACAAACACTCATGAAGAGAATTAAAACAAAATTCATGAGCAGTAGATTTCAATACTAAATTCTGCAAAACATAGGTATTTAAGAAAGTACAAACATTTAAGGCTAATTTGAAGAAAGGGATCTACCAATGAAATATAGAATAAAAAATAATAGCAATCCTCATCGAACTAAGTGATTTTCAAGCACCACATTGGTGAGTTTTTATCTCTACCAATGACATGTAGAAGAAAAAAAGAAAGCAGTCCCAATTAGCCAAACAACCAAACACGACCCAAAGTTGCCAACGACAGTAGCAAAATACTCCTCAGCTCAGTTGGTATTGAACAAACCAATGTATGTTTGAATACCCTTGAAATTGTTCAGGAAACAACATCCACCAGACTGCTACAGAATCCAAAGCTCATACTACGGACAACATAAACGCATTCCCATAGAGTTTGTGTAAATTAACAAACATAAGAGCCACAATTATCCTAATTTGCATGCCACTAGCTACTCAAGGCCTTACCCCAACACTTCTTAACCACTTTGTCTAAAGAAATTGAAAAACAAGCCATATTGTAGCATACGTTGTAATATATTGTGGTATCAATTCTAGCAAGATTTTGAGTTTATTAGAAGTTGCAAACTCAAGAACACTAGAATAGTACCAATACAATTAAAACTAGAATACAAATTTAAAAGTCAAATGGAATCGAAAAAAATAGCTTAGTTACTAAAATTAGTGCTTGTATACAACCACCTAGAGTCAAAAGGTGCAAAAATTTACAGTTGAGTTAATAAAGACAGAGCTTGAAGACAACAGACTAACTAGTACCACACTATAAAAATCTCTCGAGATTTACAATGAAAGATCAACACACAAGCATATGTAAATGACTATGCTATGCTTCCCAAATTGCTTCCCACTACATGTGACAATGGGACCACCTTCAATGATGGTGGGACTTCAACATCTTCCAATGAAAATCAAATGGGTCCACTACCACATATGTTGGGAACTAATTATTTAGGATACAAAATTTAAAAAGCATAGCATTATTCCAAGTAAATACATGGAGATGGTCTAGATAATATGTATAGTCCTATTCTATGTAACTACATGGAGATCCTCTAGATAATGTATGTAGTTCTCCAACTATCCTTCTAATGCCTATTGTCAGAGACAGAGGCACCCTTCTCTTTTGACAAATAATAATTAACTGAGAAAAACATAAGAAAATTAGTTTTGTAGAGCTTTCCAATTAAATCAATGGTCCACTCAAAACACATTTCCTTGAGCGAGGAAACACATTTCCTTGCCAAAACATGCATTTAGCGAGGAAAGTTTGTTTTTCTCGCCAAAACATGCATTGAGCGAGGAAAGTTTGTTTATGTTTTTCTCGCCAAAACATGCATTTAGCGAGGAAAATTTATTTTTCTTGCCAAAAGTACGATTTAGTGAGGACACTATGTTTCCTCACCAAAGGGTTTTTCCCACAATTATTTACTTAGACATAACTTAGCGCGAGGAAAATCAATTTCCTCAGTAAAACATACTTTTGACGAGAAAACCCGTTTCGTCGCAAAAAGTATTTTCCACAAAAAAAAAAGAAAAAATATTCAGACTTAAGTTTAGGTGAGGCAAATGAGTTTCCTCACCATAACATGCTTTTAGCAAGGAAATATTGTTTTCTTCACCGAATGTACTATTTAGCGAGGAAAAACTATTTCGTCGGCAAGAAATATTTCCCACGTTTAATTGTTTTAGACTTAACTTTATGCGAGGAAATTCATATTTCCTCACCAAAACATAGAATTAGCAAGGAAACTTTGCTTTTCTCGCCAAAAGTACTATTTAGCGAGGAAAGTATATTTCCTCGCCAAAAGGTATTTCCCACAATTATTTTTTTTGACATAACTTTAGGCGAGGAAAATTATATTTGGTCGCCAAAGACTTTACTATAGGTGAGGAAATCAATATTTCGCCGACAAAGTCTTGACTTTTGGTGAGGGAAGATTATTTCCTCGCCAACTTTGATACTTTTGGCGAGAAAATAAGACTTTTGTCGCCAAATGTGTGTCTTTCAGACATTTTAGCGACAAAATATAATTTCCTCGCAAATATTGTACATTTGGCAAGGAAATTTTGATTTCCTCACCATGTTTTTTCAACAAAACACATTTTTGTTGTAGTGCAAGCGAGTGATAGATTCCAGGCGAGTGGAGTATCCCAAGCGAGTATGAGTAGTAGTGACTCTGGAGACACGCAGGTTTAGTGATGATGTGTGTGTTGAAAAAATAGAAAGGATACTGATATAAATCTGATTGAGGTGTATAACAATTTGTACTGTCCTTAAGAACAATTCCACCCCTTAGAGTCAATGACTCGATGCACAAGGTCTCAACGCTATGCTCTCTAGGATTCAACAATCAGTTTCTTCCAAACGTGCACTCGAATTGGAAGATATAATGAGCGCTCAGAATTGCTCAAAAATCAGAGAGTTAACAAAAGATGAATATTACCAAAAAAAACTATATTTTTTAGAAAACAAAAGAGAGAAGAGAATAATTTATCGTCTGAGATCACGAGCTACAAAACATCAACGCAACACATCTTTTGTGTACAAGACTCATAGGTTGGGTTACCATCATTGTTGATTTTGTTATAGGCATAAGCCACATTCCCCTCGATGTTTCATACACTAGTTTTCTCCCTAGTGGTTTTGTTAAGGGTTAACCAAATTTACTTATGACCTTACAAAATTAAGAGATATAACTTTATCTCAAACAGATGTCTCATACTATTATGTCTTAGACTTGTATGCCTACTCTTGCCATTATAAGACTTATTCATAGCTCGGCCTATTTTAACCTGGCTATCACAATATAGTAACACCGATGGAGCTGGTTTATCCAAATAGGAACAATTGCTAAGAAGTTTCTAAACCACTTAGTCTCATTACCGACTTTCTCAAGAGTTACAAACTCATATTCCATCGTTGACTTGGTTGTGCATGTTTGCTTGGCCTACTTCCAAAACGTTGCACCTCCACTAAGTGTGAAAATAAATTCACTTGTTGATTTCGTCTTATCTGAATCTGAAATCCAATTTGCATTGACGTATGCTACATGATTGGGGAAAACCATTATACATTTTTCAATTTAATTTTATTCCCAGAGGAGAAGTCCAATTTCACAATGCTAGTACTCAAATTTTGGTTTTGTAAGATTCATCAAGTAGAACATTTAGAAGTATCACTCTTCTTTATGTTGAAGAGCATACACATATGCTTAGCGACACTCACATAAATAAATTTCTTTCAAAAGTTGTCGTGGAAATTACTTTCATAACCATAGCCACAAATGACTTTTGATCACATTAGCCTGTGGAACAGACAATGCTTCTGGCACCACTAAGACTGAGTTTAATTTCCCTCAATAAAATTCATTGCAATCATTTTGTTTTGGAAAATGTTTTAGTGAGTATTTCTTGTCCCAAAATTCTCACTCTATTCCGAAAAATAATTTCCCATACTCTAGTGATATTGACTAAAAGAAATATTAACAAGAGATTTTATAATTTTAATCTATAAAATTACATAGAAATTCACCCAATCTTTTAAATCAAAATTAAGTGACAAGAAAACTTCGTTTCTCTTGCAATCTCTAAATATAAAAACCGTACACATATATCCATATCATCACATGCATCCCATTTGTCACATCCAAACATTTTGAAATAAGATTTTGATTAAAAATCTATTTCATGCCACTGGTTGGGTGCCACTTTTAAACCATATAGTATATAGAAATTTTCACACTTTAATCTTCATAAACCCACTTGGTTTATTCAAATAAATTTTCACCTTTAATTTTCCACTTTAAAAGATGTTTGCATTCATTTGATAACTAATCAAAACATAACAGCAATATCAACTAGGAAAAATTAATGGATGTAAAATAAGAGAATAGTTATCCAAAGAAATAACAATTTTCTTTTTTCTTAAAACACTTAGCTACAAAAGTAGCTTTACAATTTTTCAATAGAACCAGTGGGTTTAAAAATCTTTATTAAGACTCCATTACTATGTATATACTCTAAATTCAATATAGTTAGATGGGATAAAATCATCAGATTGAAAATCCTTACTATTCCATAATTAATAGGAAAAATAAGCTTGTAACAAACAGCACCATAGACCCAAAAGGTCACATAGATTTCTGTGTCTAAAATCTACAAGCATTATTGTTAAATAATGTATGTCCCAAAACTAGGAATCTACTACGGAATATCATTTTTTATTTATTTATTAAGTAAAAAATCCTAACATAAGCCAAATGATCCAGACTCAAAAAATTAAAATTGGCTTTCTATTATTTTAATACTCAAAAAGAGTAATCATTGTTTTAGAGTTGGGTAAAAACAAAAATAGACAAAGAGAAAAGTTTTTTCCCAAAATTTGAATCATCTCCATTGGGTATCGATAAGATATCCTAAGCCAAAGTTATTAAGTTAATAGGATATACAAGTTCATGCCAACATGTCATACCCATTAAAATCTCATCTCAATATATATATAAATATGTATCATCACACCCAAAGCTAATGGTCAGAAAAGCATTATATACAAGCATATGGTCATAAATTATTCTACCATTACAAGGACAAGCAGTTAATTAGATTTAATACAATCATCAATAATTTGAATGTATGTGTGAGGAAGAATTGTAGCCTCAAAAGTTACTGAACTGTGAATGTATGTCTGGCTGTCTAAAACCAAATCAAGTTTTCCATAAACCACAGAGTTTGGAAGCAATTAACTATAGATTTAGGGGATGTTTGGGAAGTCTCAGAAATGGTCCCAAACTGGGATTTGGTCAACAAACAAAGGAAATTAAAACACTCCCTTCTTTCTGTTGACAAAGTTGAAAACCAAATCAAACTCTAAATTAAAGTCAAGCCTTTCATTTCATTGTTCAAGCTCTTGAAAAAGTTGAGTAATCAATTTTGGTTTACATAAGTTGTAATGCATGTTATATATATATATATATATATTCTTTTGACTACTCAATGAGTTAAAAAAATAACAATATGTTATGCCGAACAGTCCCTTTTCATTGAGCTTGCCTAAACAGTTTGTCGTTAGATGGAAAAAGCATCTTGCTTTGCATAAGTGCATGAGAAAGTGAAAGCAACTGAGTGGCTAACAAATCTGTGACTGAACCCCACCAAAGAAAAGCAAACTCATATACAGCTCTAACCCATAGTATCAAAAAGAATTGCCATAGATGCCCATAGACAATAACAAGTTTTAGACGTGTACACAATATTGGAGGTCATGGTCACAAGAAACTAGCATTTCCAGTGTTTACAAATATAATCCTCTCGAGCAAGCTAATGAAATACATACAAAAATATGTATCTTCAACATAGTGGGGAGCAGTATATATTAAATTAACTAGATGTCATCATTGATTGTAGAGTTTTCAAAATTAAGTGTTGGGGCAAAGTTTAGAATGCAGCAACTACCATAAACAAATTCTGCATTACAATAATATTCATGTATAAAATATCTTAAAAATTGTTGGAACTATAAATAGAATATGAACAATATTACTAGATCAATGGCCTCTTGGGTTGAGTAGGTTTCGCGACGAACATAGCAGCATCTATAAGTGTTCTTAAGATTGTTGAAAAAATAGAAAGGATACTGATTGAGGCGTGCAACAGTTTGCACTGTCCTTAAAAACAATTCCGCCCTCGGAGTCAATGACTCGATGCATAAGGTCCCAGCGCTATGCTCTCTAGGATTCAGCATTCAGTTTTCTTCCAAACGTGCACTCAAATTGAAAGATATAATGAGCACTCAGAATTGCTTCAAAATCAGAGAGTTTACAAAAGAAGAATGTTACCAAAAAATATATTTTTGAGAAAACAAAAAGAAAGGAGAGAATAATTTATCATCTAAGATCACAGGCTACGTACCAAACATCAACGCAATACATCTCTTGTGTACAAGCATGGCCGGCCCGGGGGTTGGCATTTTGAGGGCCTCCGTGAAATTTTCATAATTATATTTTTGTTTTGATATTTTTAGTATTTTACATTTAAACATCCCTAAGGCCCAATTTAGTGTCATCAACTACATATATATTGATATACATGTATATAAAACTCAAAAGCAAAGGCCTTAGAGTTTTGAAAAATACATTTTTAGTGTAAGAATTTTTTGAGTTTTAGAAATAGGCCCCTCTAGAATTTTGAAAGACATCATACAATGTTTAAGTTTTACAAATAGACTCATATTATAAGTGGACCCCGAAAATATAGCCAATTCTGTATAAGTAAACCCTGAAAAAATTGATAATTATGTATAAGTAAAATCTAAAAAAAAACTACCAATTATGTATAAATAAACCAAAAAAAATTGTCTCGGGGCGCTGCTTCCAAACCCTCGTATAAGGGCCTCCCTTTTAGTAGTTCTTCCTGAGCCTCCAAATACTCGAAATTGGCCCTGTGTACATGACTCAACACTGTTTGGAGTTCAATCCAATGTGAATTTTTTTTTTTTCGAGACATACCCAGCGAAGATAGTTCCTATATCTTGATTATAAAGGAGCCACCTAATTGAAAGCCATTAAACTCTTATTATAAAATTAATTTTGTCCGTTCTAAGAACATGTGTTAGATGAGATCAAACTTGTTACGGTATAATACTATAATTGTAAAGGAAAGACGTTTTATATAATATATCATAACAAAATTAAGACCAATTTAGTGGCTCACCAACAGCCATAAAATCAATTAACGTATTATAAACATGTGCAAAAAAAGTCAATTACATAGAGAAAAACCGAGTTGGTTAAACAAATTATTCACATGAACCAATAACATTTCTCTCTCTCTATATATATATATATGCATATATATATATATTATATATGAAAACGATACAACGAAATATATGTATGTTTCCCCCAAAATTGAAGTTGTTGACAAGTCCTTGGAATAATCCGTAGAGCTGTTGAACTGCATATATTGTGGGGACAAAAGAAGGTGCATGTCAATCAATGCCCCTGGAAGAGGACAATCTTGTAATATGATTATATGACAACAAATTAAGGCCGGGGATGGATGACCTAAAAATATCAAAGATTGTAGGTTCCCATTTAAAAATGCACAACGAATTGCACAAACGTGCAGTACATAGTTGATTGAATCTTGTGATGAAAAATATGCACACACCTTTTTTGTATGTAGAGACTTTTCAGTACAAGGTCTAACTATATACTATACGTTTGTACAATTTATTGTACATTTTATTGTGCACCTATCATTATTGATATTTTTATGTTACGTCTGGGGCACAGCACAACATCGGCGCTGAATAGTGTGTCCACTAGCTGATGTTGTGGACCCCAGTCTTCCACCAAATCAGCAGCTTCATGAATCTAGATAGGCTTGGACCTGAACCTGTAGATCTCTCGAGCCTAGGACAAAATGCGTCCTCAATTCATTAGTTTTAGAAGCAGTTTTTGGTAGTGGGGATGATTTTTTTGATTATTTTAATGAAAAAGAAATTCCATCCTCCGCCAAAACCAAAAGAAAGATCGGGGGGCGGACTTGGGTTAGAGAAGTTCTGCCAGAATTTACAATTTTATTTAAAGGGTTCAATTAATCTGTGTTTTAAGGTTACATGTTAAATAGTTAAAAATAATCAAAAAATATAAATAAATAAGATTGATTCATGTCTACCTTTTTATCAGTGTCGATTTCTCATGTATTTTTTTTTTTTGTACTACTTTAAACCTTTTAGCATGTACCTTTAAGGCACATGTAAACATTTTTTTCTTTTTTAAATACCAAAAACACTCCCTAGTCCCTCCGTCCCATTGTGTCCATTTTTGGGAACTTAGAATTTTTAGTGAACATTAATAATTTCATTCCGAATCCTTTTATATGTGTTTATGTTTCCACGATTTTGATTGTGATTACTAGAACTGCTTAAAAGTAAAACTGTTTATAATAATTTTACTCTTTAAAGATTTGGTTGATGTGTTGTTCAATTTTGCCCCCAAAATTACAAAGATCAGATGGCTCTAAAATGATTGAAAATAAATGCATTTTTTTAAAATTGTCCTTTCTTGGTTCGCACAGATTTTGAGTGCTTTAAGTCAACAAGTTAGTCCTGAAAGATAACTCAAAATTGGCCATTAAATGATCTAAATGTTCAATAGTTTTCGAATGGCCACAAAAAGAAAGACACATTAAATGAAAGGGATAAAGTAGGAGTAATAACTTTGAAAAATGTAAGTTAGATAAACTAATAAAAGCAAATAAATTCCGAAGTTAGGCTAAATGGAGAACCCATTTTAGGATTCAAATCAAACCACCAACCAGACCTTGTTTGCCAACTGCTCAAAGTAATCCTTGGTCCTTTGTCTTGCAACCATAAGTTTTTTATGATTGCCGTTGCAATTGCAGTTGGAACCCCAAAATCTGTCTTTGGGTTACAAGAGACAGCTCCCAAAAGACCTTTAAACAATATGTACGTGTATTAATTCCCTGTAATAAATATGGTAGGTTGAAAAAACACAGAATGAGATTTCTGTTTTTGTTTACCACTAATATAACTCATGACCAAGGATCAAAATTTCGTTTCGGTCTATTGTTTCGGTCTACCCAGAAACGGAAACGTTTCGGAAACATGTGGAAACAGTGGAAAAAATTGGAAACATTGAGAAACATGGGGAAACATAACTTCAAACTTAACTATACGCGTGTATAAAGCTAATAATTGATTAATTGAACATTTGAGAGGTCTATATATGTAGTGCTGCATTAAAAATGTGTAGTTCAAATTGAAAATACATGAGGATTAAGTCGCCAATCTACTGTCAAATACTTCATAGAATCCACAAAACACTTCATAGAATGCAAAAGATACATATAAGTACATAGTAAGCTAATAAGCCATCTCTAAAATAAAATGGTTATTCATATGACAAGTACACAACCGCATGAGTATCAGGATGGAAACAAGTATGTTTCGTTGGAAGCAAATGAAACGATGCGGAATCATAGGTTTGTTTCGATGGAAACAATTACGTTTCGATGGAAACAAAAGAAACAAAGTCGTTTCGATGGAATCCATGGAATTTCGAGATTTCATGGCTGTTTCGTTTCCATGACCTAGGAAACGGAAACGTTTCGGTCATTTCGATGGAAACAGAAGGAAATTTTCATCCTTGCTCATGACTAAAGGCACTATCAAACAATTCTAATTATGCATGACTTCGATTAATTTCTAACTACAAGTGCTTTTGGAACTTGATAATTGTACGTACCTTCAACACTTTCCGATAAATTACGACAAAACATTTTTATATATAATTCCTAAGCAAAATCTCATAAGCCAAAAGTCAATCAACCCAGCTAAAAGCCATCAAGTCAAACAATCCTTAAGCTAAAAGTCTTTAAGCAAATAGTTCTTTGGGTTACTAGAGACAGCTCCCAAAAGACCTTTAAACAAGATGTACGTGTATTAATTCCCTGTAATAAATATGGTAGGTGGGAAACACACAGAATGAGATTTCTGTTTTTGTTTACCACTAATGTAACTCATGACTAAAGGCACTATCAAACAATTCCAATTATGCATGACTTCGATTAACTACTGACTACAAGTGCTTTTGGCAGTTGATAATTGTACGTACCTTCGACACTTTCCGATAAATTACGACAAAACATTTTTATATATAATTCCTAAGCAAAAGCTCGTAAGCCAAAAGTCAATCAACCCAGCTAAAAGCCATCAAGTCAAACAATCCTTAAGCTAAAAGTCTTTAAGCAAATAGTTCTTGTGCCAATAGCCGAACAACCCTTAAGCCAACATCCATTGAGCCAAAAGCAAATATCCATTCAGTGGCGGACCCAGGATTTTATATTATGGGGGGGGGGAAGTTAAATGAATTTGAGTATGCTAGTAAACAAGTTTTATGTGAGGGATCTACCCCCGATGCGAAATTTTTTGGTCGATATATATACAATTTTTTTGCTGTGAGAGACAGAGAGTCGAAAGAGTAGTTTGGTTGATTGGATTTTTGTCATTTTTATCTCACGAGCTAGGAAATTGGGTATTACTCTTTTACTTCACTATTATGAGGGATGGTTAATGCCACATCCTTAAAGTAAATAGTTCTCCATATAAGAACTATTAAGTTGATATTGATTGTCACACTCGTCCCGAAAAATCTTTTATTTGAAAGGCATAAATGTTTTAAATGGAATTATTAACGTGGTTTAATAATTGTAGATGAATTTGACTGTGAGTCAACGGAAGGTGTCAAGCGAGGACACAAGAACATGGAAATCATGTTGCATTGGCATAGCTAAATGACATTTATGTGATTTAAATGTTATTTGACTTATTTGCTATTTTATGAATAGTAAATTATACCAGTGTAGTATACTTTCTGATAATTTTGATATTGTTAAATATCATTTTGAACACTATGGTGAGAACATGAGTGACACACGTTAAATAAAAGATAGGTTATCTAGATATTCAACAGAAATTAGTTTTCGAACGTAATTACGGCAACAAATGAGACTTAGGCGAAAACTTTTGTAGATTTTAATTTTCACTCGTAAAGGCATAGAATGGACGTGCGCGATGTTTCAGGAGTTAATTACAAGTTCTGAGAACTCGCGGGGTAGTAAACGCGATTTCTGTAAAGTTTTTCTATAAATAGGAGGGGATGAATTTTCATTTGTTCCAAACATTACAAAATTTCGTTAGAGAAAAGAGAGAAAAGGGAGATTGTTGCCACATGCTTTGCGATGACGATCGGCGATCTTTCGTCCGTCTGTTTTCAACCAAACTTCATATTTGAAATCCCCAGGGTAAGGGCTACATTTTGATAGTCGTTAGGCCATGTTTGGCTAACTTTTTTTATAAAATTCTAAATCTATAAATTTGGGAAAAACACGTGTAAACTTGTAGGTTTTCCGTACACTACACCATATTGGCCGAATTGTCACCCTATTTTTCGCGTCGTTTGTCACCGCTTAAAACAGTGACCAATTTTGTCACTGTTCAGAAATGTGACAATTTGGTTTGTCACCGCTTTTAACAGTGACAAAAGTGGTCACTGTTTCAAGCGATGACAAATATTTTATTTGTCACGGCTCCAAACGGTGACAACTTTTGTCACTGTTAAAAGCGGTGACAACAAACAGTGAGAAATATGGTCACCATCGTAAGCAGTGACAAATAACAGTATCGAACGTCACCCTAAACTGAACCCTAATTTTTATTTTAAAAAAAATTGGTAAAGAAAACCCTAAAATTCCACAACACTTTTTTGGTCTTCCCCCCAAAGCAAACTCCCCCCCCCCCCAAATCTACTCTCTCTCTGTCTCTCAAACATATTCCCCTAGCCCCCCCTCTAAATCCCCCAAATCTCTCTCTTTCTCTCTCCACCACCTCACCACCACCACCCAATCCCCCTTCTCCATCGCGCCCACCACCAGCCCCCTCTCAATCGCCCCACCACTACCACCCATACCCCAGCACCCCGCCGTAAACCCCAGCCCCACCTCGCCGCAAACCCAGCACCCTAGCCTCTCGGTAATCTCTCTCTCTCTCTCTCTCTCTCTCTCTCTCTCTCTCTCTCTCTCTCTCACTCAGGGTGTGTATGTGTGTGCGAGTTTGTGTGCATGTGTCTGTGTGTGTATATGTGTCTGACTGTGTGTGTGTGTGTGCGCGCGCGAGTGTGTGTGTGTATATGCTACTGTGTGTGTCTCTGGCTTTCTTCCTTAGTTTTCTTTTAAGATTAAGTCTCTGAAAGAAAATTTCAACTTTAATTTCATTTTCTCTCCTTATTTCTCCTTCTCTTTTTCATCAGCACATTGCTTGGAAACTGAAGGTTCAAGGGGCATTCATGTGAGAAAAGCTTTGAATCTGTGAATTTCAATCAGCTAGAAGCATACATCATCGGCACATGTGGAATTTCAATCGACAGATCTTCTTGCGTCAGTTTCTCCTCTCCTTCCTTCAAAAGTTTTTCTGCTACGTTATGAAATAGCAACTCAAAAGGCAATTTCATGACTGGAGATATAAATTCTTGCAAGCAGGTCTCCACAACCGTTTCAGATGTGATTTCTGGGTGCTCTTTTATTCCATCTTGGTCTCTGGTTTTGGCTTTGGAGGATAAGCAATCACAAGCTTGCTTTTTTTCACAACAAAGTATTGCCTTGCGCACTAGGTATATTCGAATCCATACTTCGGAATATTGTAATTTTTTTTTTGGGTATTCCGTTTGGTTATTTTCAGTACTTTTGAGTAAATTAGTGAGAAAGTTTACATTCTTTTTTATTTGATCAGTTTTAGGCTCTAATTGCTTCACGGATTTAGGGAGGAAAAATAAAAGATACAAGATAACCTTTTCTTTGTTTGGTTAAAAAAGAATGAAAACATTGGTGCGGAAAATGGACCTAAGGAACTTTACTAAAGTGTTGTCCCTCCAAATATAAAGTGCAAGAAAAAACTTTGAAAAATTAGGCTCTATTTGATTTGTGGATTTATAGAAGGAAAATAAAATGAGAGGAAAACAAAAACAAAAACTAAGCTTGAAACTTCATAAGAGAAACTGGTGGATTTTTTTTTTGATTTAGGAATATTCTTATAATTTTTGTTTCTATCCCATTTACAAATTGTGAGCGACGCTTTCAGAAAAAACTTTGTTTGATTTGGGAATAAGTTGAAAAGTTAATGGGTTTGCTTAACAATAAGGGGATTGATGGGTTTGTTAAAAATCCATGGAATTAGCTTCCAAATTCTATGTATGTTGTTCTTATAGGTATTGGTAATGTATTTTATATTGAAAACTTTCTTCTTCTACACTTAAGATAAATGAGCAAAATGATTTTTCTCTTCTTTGATTAGGAGGAGGTCAAACAAAAAAGTAAGAAGTACTATTAGAAAGTTAATTTAAATATGGTGCAGTTTTCGGGAATTAACATTTTCAGTTAATCAATCACAGATTGTAGATAATAGAAATTTGATCTAGCCATAGTTGAGACTTTGCTATTACTTTGCGAGTAATGCTATGCTTCTCAAATTCAAATTTCAAAAACTCATCTCAACTGATGTGGCAGTGGGACCATTGGAGGATGTTTAAGTGAGTCTCAGTGGTCCCACTACCACATCATTTGGGATGAAAATTTAAAATGAAAATTTGATAAGCATAGCATTGCTCTTACTTGCTGCCTTCCAAACTGGACAGGACATCCATTCTATGCACAACAGACAATTGGAATGTGTATATATCAGTGAATATAAGCTAAAGGTCTACAATAATGGACCATAGTATGCTTATATGTGGCAATAATTTTGACACTTTCTCTGTCACTTGCATGTGAATATATGTGATCCACTAAATTTCTAACATGAGTTAGGAAAAATCACAGTAACACCCCTTAACTAAGACTCTTTTTCAAATACTTTGTTAAACTATACAACTCAACAACTATTGTATTTTTTCAATAACACCCATTCCATTAAAATTTTGTCTATAAAGCTAATATTTTTGTATCACGTGAGCAATATTTGAGACAAAAATATTGACATCATGATATTTGTTTATCCCTCCTTGGAGCCGTTGGAAATTTAGGACAAAATTGTCCTTTGTTGCGCACATAATTGCCCTTTATTGTACACAAAATTTTAGGCAATTTTGTTATGAAATTTCAAACGACTCAAAGGAGAGGCAAAAATGTCACATTGTTAAAAAGTATTTGTTTGTTTGGATGACAACCTAACCAAATGGGTGTTAGTGAATAATTATAATAGCTGAGGGGGGGTTTGAAAAAATATCATAATTGAGGGGGTATAAGCGTAATTTACCTTAAAATATAACCACCATATGTTATTGGAGGGGCTGCTATAGAGTCTTTCCCTCTCCCTCACACTTGATAGTATTTCACTTGCACGCGCATCACGCGGGTCTATGTTAGTTGCTTTAAGAGTTAAGCATGTCCATTGCTTTGTTGTTACCTTCAATCTCAAATGGTTTGAGTTTTGCCCATTTTGATCAAAAGTGACTGCCCATTTTTACACTATTGTTGCAGGACCTTAAATCTAACAATTTTCATTTTGAAAAGTCACTAAATTCGCTGGTATAGTTGATGAGTTGTGTTAAATTCAATTTTTTTCTTAGTAAATTCGCTGGTATAAATTAGTTGATGAATTACCATTGAATTCAAATTTTTTTTTCTGTCTTGGTTATTGTTAGTTAGGTATTGAATTACCATTGAACTAGTTTTCCTTTCCTTTTCTTTTTCTTCTCCAAATCAAACAGAGCCTAGGATCTCCTCTTTTGGGGTAGTAAAAGATGTGTGGAAAATTTCAGGATGAGAAGGCCCACTTGGAGTTGGCAAAAATATCCATCAGTCAAGAGAATGAAATGTTGCTGCAAGAGTTGGATGTTGCTAGGCAAGAGCTTGAGAATTCACGCAGACATCATGAAGAGTTAGAGATGAAATCAAAAGTGGATGTTAAACTTCTTGTTAAAGAGGTCAAGTCTCTTAGAAGTTCTCAGTCAGATTTGAAGAAGGAGCTTAGCAGATTGATGAAAGAAAAATCAGAACTAGAGGTATCTTTTCGCTTGAATAAATCATTTGCCTTTTTTACTAAATTACCTGAGTAATTAGGGAAATAGAAATCCGAGGAATTTTAAATGTGGCAACACCCATTTTAATTTGTTTATTTAGGTCCTATTTGGAATCATCTCTAGTACGTGTTTAGGCCACAATGTGCTTCTGGTGCCCCAAAATGCATAGATTAGCATGTTTGGATAAATTTTAAGCACCTCTTTAGAGCCCTAAAAGTATGCTTTGGCTCAAGTAGGGGTGTTTCAGCCCAAACATGATGGAAGAAGCAGATTTGTTTTTAATGGATTTTTCTTAATTCCCACACATGAGAAGTGTATAGCTGCAGGTTGCAACTACGTCTTTGGAAGAAAGGTATGCTACTGCATTTTTGTCATTCCTTGTGAATGTAAGTACCAATTGCTTAATTGGAATTTATCCTTAATAACTAGAGGCACTTTACTCATTCATAAGTGGAATTGTCGATGGCTAGAGGTACTTTACTCACTCAATAAATAATAGATGATTTGGATGTATGAATTGTTTTCTTATGTTATAATAGTGATTTACTCTTTTGTTCTGTGCTAAAGCTAAACACACATGTGCACAGAGCACAGCATCCCACGTGCACAGCAGCACATGTGCACAACATAGCAGCCCACGTGCACCGCACATCACACGTGCACAGCAGCACGTCCAGATCTTTGCTACTTCTCTGTTAGATCAGTCTAGGTAAATTTGTGATAAAAGCAGTTGTTGGGTCTGTTTCGTAGTATGTTTTATCAGAAGTAGCGTTATTTTACCTTAACTATTTGTCTAATTTTGAAAGAGCTATGATGGTCTTTTTCAATTTTATTTTCCTAGAGTCAGATTATTAATTTAAAATGCAAATTTTATTGCTCAAGTAAATTACCTAACGATAAATCACCTTGCTCAGACAGACTTAGTCGAAGTCTTAGTCTTAGTCTTACCTAGTGACAACCATTTTTCTAATTTTGAAAGAGCTATGATAGTTTAATCTTTCTCAATGTTAAGTTTGTATTTTTGTTTTTGACTAGATTATTTTTGTTATGGTGAGAAAGAAAAGCGAAACAAAAGCAATGTGGAAAGTAGAAGATCAATCAACTTGCTCGGACTAATGCCTTGTATGCATATTTGATTTGATTATTTTCATTACTTTGGACCTGATGACTTTCAAGGTAAGAAAGCTTATATGTGCATACTTTACTCATTCATTACATGTATGTTTTTCCTCTTCCAATCAATGCTGAAAGTAAACTAGATAAACAAAAAACTAGAGAAAGGCAGAAGATCAATCATGTAAGAGTCACTCACTGCTATTTTGTTGTACTTGTTCACGGTGTTTCTCATTGTGCAATTGTTGGCTATATAATAACTCATTGAAAATTTCTAATTTCTTAGGTACAAATGGAATTTCACTAGTCTGAGTTTGGACAAAAGGCTGGACTTCTTTGAATCCAACTGGGCATTTTTCGCTGGGTTTGGTAATATTCTTTTTCACTACAGCTGATTGGATTTTTATCAGTTTTGGTTAGCTGCTCTCTCATGAGTGGATCTGCAGTCAGAAAATTTCTGGGCTGGGCAATTACATAAATGGTAAGATCTGGGCACTGGAATTTGAAAAGCCAGATATATAATTTCTGGGCTGGGCAATTTCCCATCATGTACATTAGTCTTTTTTTGCCATTGAAGCAACTTCCAGGACCTTCTCTCTCTCCCTCTCATACATCAATCAAGTCATTTCTCAAAAATTCATATTCGTGACATACATGATACAACCATAGTTATAAGAACCTGCCACTGAATCGGGTCGGTTTGTATTTCTGACCGATTAAGTAACTTGGTTCAGGCCATCTGAAATGACCCATTTACCGATGAACCCTGTGATGTAGGCGGGTGACCTGGACAAACGTTTAAGGTTCCTAGACCACCGAGCTAGATACGCGGTTGTGATTTGGTTTTTGTATTCAATATATAATACTAGAAAAATCGCCCGAGTAATAAGAGGTTTGTTTAAATTTTGAAGGGATAAACTTCAGTTGAAAACTTGTAATTAGGACCAAACAATATAGTCTAAACTTTTTTCAGTAATGTAGCGAATGTATTTTTAAATTGATCATTATGATGGAATAAGGTTTAGCGAATATTGTCTGAACTTGTATCTATGTGTTTCTGGCTGTGGCCTAGTTCTCCTAGGATAATTATACGTTGTAAACTCTATAACCATACATAATAATTATTTCGCTGCACCTCTTTGAAGTGCAACCGGGCGTGTGTTGATCGCATAATTCTATGTTTTCATTGCTCTTTCTCTCTCTCTCTCTCTCTCTCTCTCTCTCTGATAAGAAAATTTTCAAGATTATCTGAACTTAGTTTAGTTTGGGCCTTGAAGAACCCCTCCGTGTCTTAAGTTTGCAAATGAACTTGTTCTACAGGTTGTTTGATTCTTACACTTGATTTTTTTTCCTGAAGGAAAAAAAAAATATGTACATTTGCTTGTAATTGAGTTGTAATGCCTCTTAGGCTCTCTAGTGTTACTTGTACTCATCAAAATTATGGCACTTTTTCCATTTCAGATCTCCGTTGAATTTCAAGATCACTGATGTTGTTCTAAAGATGCCAGCAAGTGTGACTGAGCCGGACAGATGCTACTTTGAGGTAAGGTTGGCTACTTGTCTCTCTCTCGCTCTCTCTCTCTCTTCCCGTTTGATTAGTTTATTTATTCTCTCTGTATTGGCATATGGATTGAGAAAAAAAATTATAGCTATAGTTTTTCCCATTTTTGCTTTTCCAATATGTCTGTATACTACTTTTGGGTTTTCAGCAGTTGTGGTTAAATTCAAGAAGTGTCTCTTAAAGGTTTACACATAGGCTAATGATTTAAGAGGGACATAACTAGTGTGCGCATTTTAGTGGCTCCTATATACAAATTTGAAGGTTTCTATATAATTGTTGATTTGAGCATTCTTTTAGGCTTTGTTTGGTTCATGAATTTAATGATAGACAGAGAAAAATACACAAAGGAAAACATTTTCCTTTGTTTGGTTACTAGACTAAAACATTTTCCTTTTGTTCTATGCTAATGCTAAACACAAACGTGCACACATCACATCAGCCTACGTGCACAACAGTACAAGTGCTCATTAGCCCATGTGCACAACACGCATGCAATGCACACGCACGACCATGCACAGCACGCGTACACACAGCACACGTCCACGCGCACAAGAAAAATATATGTAGTTGAAGCAATCAAGATTATAGTGTTGGTTTTGGTTTGTTGCAGTTGATTCAATACTAGGATTTTGTTGAGGCAATTTATTTCTGTTACTTATTTAGTTGTTTCTCATGTAGTTTAATTATGAGGGTAACTTGATATCCATTCCCTTGAAAGTTGAAAACTGAGCAACTAGATTCTTTGACAATATTCTTGGCATTGTGTTCTTTCTTGAAAGAAATTTTAATTGTAATTTGAGTAGTTGGACAAACTACTTTTGGATTTCAAAATATCTTTACATTTCCTTTTAAGAAATGTTATGTGAGAACTGGGTATACCTTGATCGTGGGTTAGGCATACACCTGTCCATCGACTTGTGACCATTGGTTAACAAGACGTACTCATAACATCATTGATTATTTTAATTATTTTACTTTACTCCTTTTAACCATATAACCCTATTGATGTGAGTATATGTATGATCTGAAAATGGAAGGCAATATACAAAACTCTATGCGTCCGAGCTCTATTGGCTAACGTTGGTGATCATTGAACTATTTTGTAGGTGCATCATTTACAAAAAGAACAACATACTCGAAGCAGCCGTCGAGAACTTGGGAGACATTTAGCACAGTCACTCTGTCCAATTTTGATCAAATTACCTAATTTTCCGAAGGCACATCCTTTAAGGCTTTATTTGTTTGTTTGTTTGTTAATTTTCCTTTAAGGCCTTAAATTTCGAAGGCACATCCTTTAATAGATTGTATTTTTTTTTTGTTGCAAATTTGAACAAAATGGTGTTTAGCAACTTGGTGGTTTATATGTAAATTGTTTTGGATTGGATGGATTGCAAAAAGGTGTTTAGCAATTTGTGTAGTTTATATATGAAAATGGCTTTTTATTGTATGGATTTTAATTATACAGGTACCCCAAGAGAAATAGTATATATATATATATATATATTTTTTATTATATAAATTTTCAAATTTGTGTCACTGTTCGAAGCGGTGACAAACTTTCTACAGGATCACCATAATTTGTCACGGTTTAATGAGGTGATAAATGCATGAATTGTCACCAACAATTGTCACAGTCAATGGCGGTGACCAATTTATATTTGGTCACTGTCTAGGGAGGTGACAAATTTAGATTTGGTCACTGTCTGGGGAGGTGACAAATTTATATTTGGTCACTGTTCAGGGAGGTGACAATATTAAGGCAATTATCCCTTTTAGGGGTACACAAATGGGCGGTGACAAACAAATTTGTCACCTTCAGTGGAGGTGACAAAATTATTTGTCACCCCCGAAATAGTCACCTCCCAAAACAGTGACAAATGGGGTTTGTCACTGCTCTGAGCAGTGCCAAATCGTCCAATCTGGTGCAGTGGTAGGATCGGAGATTTGGAGTTTAATCGGACTTCTAGTCGTTCCCTCAAAGTTACACGACTATAGCTCGAGGTAAGAATTTCTAGCCTATGTTATATAGGAAAATTTTATGTTTAAGTTTCGACGACGAAATTGAGATCCGGGCAAAATTCATGTGTTAATACTAGGCCCGTTAATTATGCACGTGATTAAATGTGAAAAGCATGTCTAAATTTACGCGAGCACGATGAGTTGTCTATGTGGGTCAAAGGGGGGATTTATGCAATTTCATGCCGGAATAAGCTTCTCGATGTTTGAGAATTTTAGTAGCGACAGCTACTGTGCATGGTTGATAGACTTGGACTTGCCATGGCACTTGGGAATACAATGGTTGATAGACTTAGACTTGCCATTGGCATCGCGGTTTAAGACTTGGACTTGCCGTTACCGGGTGAATGCGTATTTTTCTCCCTAGAGACTATTTGATATGATTTATGAGGTTAAAGCATGATTTATCATATATGCATATGTTAGAAATTGTGCACTTAGCATGTAGCTGAGCAATGGAGATTTACTCCATTGCAGGTATGAAGAAAGGCATGAAGAAGCGTGAAGAGTGAGGCCGTGGGAATGCAGGGGATTACCTTTGTTCATGCTTTAGTTTCCTTTCCATATGTTGTAATAATGAAATTGTGGAACTAACCATGTTTTGGTTGAATTGGAAACCTTGGAAGGATTTTGGAAATATTGTATTATGTAACCAAACTTCTTATAGTTAGTTTTGAATTCGTCCGAACTCGTAAGTTCATGTTTTGTAAACTTAACTTGTTAAATTCGGATTTTGAAGGACTATGGCTAAAGTTTTGTGAATAGAGCCAAACAAGTCTTAGCTTGTTTTTCTATTGTCTCTTTTCATGGATTAGTAAGATTAAACTTTAATTTTTGAAAGCTTGTTATAGCTTGTGACGTTTGGATTAATGTAAGTGTGTTTGGAGTGGTGTCAAAGTGAAGGTTGGATTGACTCCTTAGCAAAATTCTGCAGATAAAAGGAATTCTACTAAAGGGTCATTCGACCGGTCGAAAGGGTACGTTCGACCGGTCGAAATGCCCCCTGCCAGAAATCTTTTTCTATACCTTTCGGAAATTTTCAAAAGGTTTTGATTGTTTCTTAGGGTAACTTTGGGAGCCCTTTCAACATGAATTCACTCGTCCGATATATGATTACGTTTTCAATTTTATACGGATTTTACAACTCGGAAGGTATCATTTCCAAAAGTTTTATGCACTCAAAGTTGTTTTTAAGTTCTTTTCCGCTACGTATGGTTGTTTAATGATTTGGATAAGCCGTGGTGGCGTGTTACGTGTCCTGTTTCCGCACGTTAGCGGGATGGGTTGTGACATTTATAATTAAGCTTGCACTATTTGACCTACCAAATAACGAACTATTAAATTAAAAGTGATTGTTAGTTCGGTATTTTATGTCCCTGGAATAGTCTTGCAAAACAAATTGTGTCCTTTGGGTTTTTGATTTTTAATTGAATTTTACGAATGGTTTATATATGTAAATGTTAAAAATTTGGGAGTGCCAATTTCTAATTAATTTTCAAATATTAAAACTACACAGCCCTTCTAAGAAAAGGGCGCCCTTCATTTTCTTAAAAAAAGGACCATGTTTTTTTGTGGGGTCCACTCATTTAGATGTAATAAAGTAAGTATATGACAAAGGGCTGTAGAAACAAACTCTTGGCCTAACTTTGACCGAGCAAGAGGAGAAATACAGAGACTGAGAAAGAACAAGGGCAGGGGAGCGCGCCACACTCCGGCCTTCTCCGATCGGAGCCACTCCGGCCTTCTCCGATCTCCGGTGACTTCAACAAGCCGGTATTCTTCTATCTTCTCTCTACTCTCAGTCTCTCTCACTCTCACACACAAAAAATTAGGGTTGTGATGAAAATATTGGGGATTGAAAATTTAGGGTAAGTCTCTCTCAAATCTCTTACAAAAATTAGGGGAATCTTACAAAAATTCAGTCTCTCACTCTCACTCTCACCCTCACTCTCATTCTCACTCTCACAGTCACACAGCTTATAATGTTGCTGGAAATAATAGGGTTTAGAAACCACAAGAAGATTATTAGCAATAATGTCATACAGCTTATAATGTTGCTGGATATACAATATATGTGTCATCATTAATGGTTGTTATCATGTACATCAACTAATTTATGGTTCATTAAACCAGAATTTTATCATCAACTACAACTTACCTATTTTATGGTTATTAAACCAGTAGAAGAAAAAAAAAAAAAAAAAAAAAAGAGGTGATATTTAAATACCATGCATTTTAGAATCAATAACTACAACTGACCTAATGAAGCGCCAAAGGCAATTTTTTTCTTTATAAATATAGTAATTCACTTATTTGAATTGGATTTTAATTTTTGGTTTATAACAATTGATTGATGTTCTATAATTTTCACCAGGCCCACGTCCTATTGTCAAATAGGGCCACAAATGGAAGTTGAGGGTGGGGACGACAATGTGGACATGGGTGTCCTAGGGAATGAGGGTGGGGACGACAATGTGGACATGGGTGTCCTAGGGGATGAGGGTGGGGAAGACAATGTGGACATGGGCGTTGTAGGAGATGAAGGTGAGGATAAGATTTACACTCCTCAAGTAGGTGATGATAAGAAGCCTAGAAAAAGTCAAGAATTTGAGACACTTGATGATGTCTTTAATTTTTACAATGCGTATGCAAAAGAAGCTGGGTTCAGTGTCAGAAGTTACTCTCTTAGGAAGAAGGCTGATGAAATAATACGAAAAGAATATGTTTGTTTCAAGCAAGGGAAAAGTTGTAGAATAGCGGACAGTGATATCCAGAGGCGTCGGGGCACTATAAAAGAGGGGTGTAATGCAAAGCTTGCCGTGGTGAAGTCCAAATCTGGCATGTATGTAGTTACTGTGTTTGTTGAGGGTCACAGTCACTCATTGACAACCCCACGAAGAACATATTTGTTGAGGTCTCACCGTAATTTCTCGAGTGCACAAAAAGATTTAACCCAACAATTGGCCATGGCGAATATACCACAATACCAACAATTTAATTTTCTTGGAGTACAGGCAGGAGGCATAGAAAATGTTGGATGCACTCGGAAAGATTTTTATAACAGTGGCAACCATAGGCGTCAAGAGTTGGTGGGGCATGACGGCAATATGTTGTTTGAGTTTTTTAAATTGGAACAACAAAAGAATCCCGCATTCACATTCGAAATTGAGAAAGATGAACAAGATAGGATAACACGTTGTTTTTGGTCCGATGCAACTTCTAGAAGAGCTTACAATTCTTTTGGTGATGTGGTAGTATTCGATACTACATACAATACCAATCGATATTCGATGATTTTTGCACCATTGGTGGGGGTTAATAACCATGGCCAAACAACTTTTTTTGCGGGTGCATTACTGAATGATGAAACAACCGATTCATTTGTATGGCTATTCAATCAATTTTTAGAAGCTATGCCTGGTAGTGCCCCTAGAATGATTATTACTGATCAAGATCTTGCAATGACAAAAGCTATTTCTGAAGCTCTCCCTAGTACTTTTCATAGGTACTGTAGTTGGCACATAATAATGAAATTTTCTGAAAAGTTAGATTCTATTAAATATAGTGCACACTATAAAGAGTTTTCAGATTGTATTTGGAAATCAGAGGATAAAGCAGAGTTTGACTCCAAGTGGCTGGAGCTTGTTGAGAGAAGTCGGTTAAATGATAATAAATGGCTTCACGATATGTATGAGATTCGTTCAAAATGGGTTCCTGCGCATGTGAATCATGTTTTCTCGGCCGGTATGTCAAGTAGCCAACGAGCTGAAAGTTCTCATGCATTTTTCAAGCGTTATGTTAATAAAATCAATTCTTTGTCGGATTTTATGATTCATTTTGGACTTGGTCTTGCACGCCAACGTCAAGAAGAGTTGATGGCTGACAACAAAGATTTGGTTGAGAAGCCCAAGTTGAAAATGCCTCATTACTTCTTGGAGCAAATGGTTGATACATATACACATGAAATGTTTTATGAGTTTCAAGAGCAGTTGTGGGAGAGTTGGAATTATAGGTTTGAGCTTGTCAAAGATGGGGAACTTTATCAACTCTATAATATTTCAAGAAAAAATGTTCAGAATTGTAAAGTCCGACAACTCACTTATGACAAGAACTCGGGTTTAACTACATGCAGTTGCCAAAAATTTGAGAGCTTCGGTATCCCATGCAGACACATTTTGGCCTTTTTGACCATGATGCATCATTTGGAAAAAATACCCGATTACTATATCTTGAAAAGATGGACTAAATCTGACAGGACTGCACCAGTTGTGGTTGGTATTGGTACGCAATCTAATGATGATAGTTCAAGGTTATTGAGGCGTAGTCAATTAATCAAATTCTCTTTGGATGCAATTGATAAGGCTCTTGAAAGTGAAGAAACAATCAAGGTTTACACCGATAGTGTTGATCAAGCGGTAGAAAAAATTAATGCAATGATTGGGTGTGGTACAAATGTTGGGATTGGAACAAGTACGCGGGTCTCCCAAAGTATTTGTATTGGCAAAAGTGCACGGCGATCCCAAAGTGTTGAGCAAAGTTACCATGAACCTATTCAAGTAAGGGCTAAAGGGTGTGGTTCCAGATTAAAGGGAGGAAAAGAAAAGGCACTGAGGAGGGCCAAAAAGTATAAAAGGAGGAAGTGCAATGGATGCGGTGAAGTTGGTGTTTCCCATGATAAAAGAAATTGCCCACATCGGACAGAACGGTAAGTATCATTAATTACAATTTATATCTTTTTTTTTTGTCATACTAATTGTATCAATGACTTATTTTTTGAAATTATTTGCTTCATGCAGACCTATTGCCGTGGATGAAGATTCAAGTCAAGATGACGCAACTCAAGATTTGGATGGATTGACTGGTTTTGATTAGGAATGATTTTGATTTGAACTATGTAATAGTTTTTTATGGATGTGTGTAAGCATATGTGGATTTGTATTGTTGGTGTAGGCAAACTATGTAAGCTTATGTGGATTTGTATTATTGGTGTAGACAATCTATGTTATTTGGCTTTTTAATATTGGTGTAGGTAATCTATGTTATTTTGAAATACTTTGGCTTTAGGCAATAAGCACTTTGGATTGTTATTTTTTGTGCCGTTAAATGGTTATGTTATGGTTGTTCTTTTGAATTAGTTTGTCTAGTTAAGACCTATCAGTTTGTGTTTGCATAAATCTCAAATTAACACAATTGTATAAAATGGACACGAGCAAATGGGAAATTAAAACCTTCATTTTGCATTACATTACATTACATTACAAGTAGCGAAACAAGTAGCGAAAAAAAGAAGAAGAAGAAAGATAAAAAACTGAGTATGATCCACAACTCCAACAACCATCCACCAAAAAGGTCCCAGTAAAGAGCACAATTCTTCACAGCTCACTCAAGTAGTAGTGACTCCTCTCTTCACATCTATTCAAGTACCAACCAATGGCCATCCCAAATATCACTATACAAGACCCAATTAATGCACGACCGTAACACCTTTCCCTTCGACGTGATATCTCTAATTCGTTCCTTAGAACATTAACCTTCTGCACAATTGTAGGTATGATTTGTCTCGCACGAGGACACATTGGAGGATCTATCCACTCAAAATACCTGCATGTTGGTTGAATCTGCACACATTTCAAAACAGGATTTCAACAATACCAAATGCAATTTAAACAACTTTAAAGGAAATATACATGAGTCTACCCCATAACGTCCACATCCCACAAATCGTCTTCCATAATTCCCTTCAGTCCGAGCTGTTCGTACAAGTGACAGTTCAAGACAATAACATAATCTGTGGGCATTTGCACCATCTTCAACATTACATTGTGATGATTGTGAACTAGCCATCTATGAAACAAAACAAATAAAAATGATACATATACACACTGAAGCTTAAGATTCAATTTCAATCGGTAGTCGGAAGTGCTTATCAGAACCAAAATAATAATCCGTATAACGAAAATAAAACACAAAAGTGGGGATAAAAAGGCATTCAAATAGCCAAAATACACCCCATAACCACATGACTAATGAAGAAGCTCTTGAGGAAACTTCATCAACTCATCTTAACATTTCATCAACATTTCTTTTCTTTTCTTTTCTTTCTTTTTTTTTTTTGGGAAATTATACTCATATGATTGGATTAGTGAGCATCACACTATTCTGAGTCTAAATGGTATCTCTATGGGTTAGTAGCCTCACAAGTTTACAATTTACATTTTCAACTATAAATCTGTCTACTGGCTTAGTAGCCATAAAAATATTTCAGTTGTAGTTATTGATTCTAAAATGCATGGTATTTAAGTAGGACCTCTTTTTTTTTTTTTCTTCTTCTACTGGTTTAATAACCATAAAACATTATAAGCTGTGTGACTGTGAGAGTGAGAATGAGAGTGAGGGTGAGAGTGAGAGTGAGAGACTGAATTTTTGTAAGATTCCCCTAATTTTTGTAAGAGATTTGAGAGAGACTTACCCTAAATTTTCAATCCCCAATATTTTCATCACAACCCTAATTTTTTGTGTGTGAGAGTGAGAGAGACTGAGAGTAGAGAGAAGATAGAAGAATACCGGCTTGTTGAAGTCGCCGGAGATCGGAGAAGGCCGGAGTGGCTCCGATCGGAGAAGGCCGGAGTGTGGCGCGCTCCCCTGCCCTTGTTCTTTCTCAGTCTCTGTATTTCTCCTCTTGCTCGGTCAAAGTTAGGCCAAGAGTTTGTTTCTACAGCCCTTTGTCATATACTTACTTTATTACATCTAAATGAGTGGACCCCACAAAAAAACGTGGTCCTTTTTTTAAGAAATTGAAGGGCGCCCTTTTCTTAGAAGGGCTGTAAAACTACATATATATATATATCTATCCCACAAATTTTCAAAAAAAAATTGGGGTTGGGGCGGGGGGGCCTATAGTCTCCTCATAGGAAAAGGGGAAGGGGGGGGGGGGGGGGGGGGGGATAGTCTCCACATAGGTCCACCCCTGCATCCATTACGCTAAACAATTCTTAAGCCAAAAATTATTTTTTCCAAATATATTTTAGGAATATTTAGTTAGGGTCTGTTTGGCTTAGGATTAGGAATCAAGAGATATTTGAGATAAGGTTGGGCTTAGAAGGCTGTTTGGCTACAATTAGGGTTACGTGCTACTTGGAGTAATACAAAATAAAACCTTCAAAAAGGCAGTTGCCAAATTAGAAAAAATCTAGTGCATTATGTTAGCTTTGAATTTCTTCAAGGCATTGTTGATGTTTGTTTTGATGATGACAAATCTATTGATAATAATATGTTCTTAATTGTTCTATTCTAAACTATTATCAAATCATTTTTATTGTGCTAATTTCTTGAATTATGCACTTAAATATTCTAATTTTGTTTGAGTTCATGAGATAGCATATGGTAAAGCCCAAGAGTGATGGAGCTAAACAAGTATCAAGCTTGAAGGCTTGAAAATTTTTCATCCTTGCTTGAACACTAGGATTTACTTGTAAAGTATTTTGATCAATCACTAATAGGGGCTCAAGGAACATTAGTTGCACTTTAGGATCCTTTTTCTTACACTTTAAAATATTTTCAAGGACCTAAGCATACTTAGCACTCACTTAAATTTATTTCACAAAAGCTTTCAAGTGGCTAAGTCAAAATGAACAACTCTTTGCAAATGGGTCATTTTTAAAGGCAAAACTGATCTAATTGGTAAAGAACTAGATGCTGTATATGGTAGAAAGGTATTTGAATCTAGTTTCCAAATCTTCAAACGAATCGCAAATCTGAGTTTTGTAGAAGGAGTTATGGCTATTTTAGTAAAGATGTGTCAGTTTGCCAAAACAGTCGACTGAACTGTAAATACTTCAGTCGACTGGATTATCAATTCAGCCGACTGGATTGTAAAAAAATCGACTGTTTTATGTTTTTGAAAGGTAGCTACTGCTATACTTTTTCCAGTCGACTGAATCGCTGATATAGTCGACTGGATTGCCCAGAACAGCATTACGACTAGTTTTCTAAATATTCTGAAAATTACTTTTACACCCCCCAAACACCTGACAGTCAAATATGTTTAAAAGCTATATATAGGGGTGATTTTAAAGGTTGGGTAGTCAAGAGAAATCATTCAAACAACTTGATTAATCATCATTTCTATTTGAGCCCAAGTTTGAGTGAAAAATCAATTTGCTCTAGATTTCAATTGTAATTCTTGAGAGAGAAAATTGTAGTGAGCTTTTATTTGTTTTATCCACTCACTAATGAGTTGTTGTGTGTGCTATAATTGTATCCATCCACTCTAAAGAGAGAGAGAGAGAGAGAGAGAGAGTTTAATTTGTAATTCAAATTATTTGCAAAGAGTAAGGATTAGTAACCCTTGTGTGCAAAGAAGAGGTGTTCTTCTTTGGGAGAGATAAAAGGCTCTTATAACGGTTTGATCTACACCCGTAAGTAGGTTGATAAAGGAATCCTCAAGAGGTGTTTTTGAAGGGTGAACATAGGCCGAGGTGTGCGGATTGTCGAACCACTTGAAAACTCGGTTTGCAAGTGTCTCTTCCCTTATCTCTTTACTTTATTGTTTGTGATTGTGTTTAATTTTATATTAAGTTTTTAAAAGGTTAATTTTCCGCTAAAACTTTATTCACCACCCTTCTAAGTTTCCATTTCAGACCAATACATTAAATTAAGACACTAAACTTGAGAGCAAAATAAAGGAGGAATAACTTAAAAATTCTAGTCATTAGCACACACTAAAACACCCACTAAAACACCAAAAAATGTCCAGCACTCACTAAGCTGATTTATAACATAGACGACATTTTCTTACTAAGACAAATGACTCTCCTTTTGACCCTTGGGAAATAAGAACTCCATCTAACATGTAAAAGTATAACAATTAATGTGTCCAAGTAGTGGCGTATTCAGGAATGTGCATTTTGGGGTGCCAAGTTCATTGGCTTGGGGGTTTATTTGTGCATATTTTTGTGTAAAAATTTATATCAAAAAAATTAAATTTTGCTCTTTTAGGGTTTTTTTTTTTTTTTTTTTTTTTTTTGGCCTTTTTGAGTGTTAAGAGATATTGTGCTAGCAATTCCTTTATAATTACGCCACAACCTGCATATTATCACTTTTTTTATTCAATAATAAGTGATGATCATTGATTATAATTTGTAAAGGTTGTGTTGATGTTAAAACAATTTTGGTTGGGCTAAACTTAGAGTTGAAAAGAAAAAGTGTTTAGCCAAATATTTAAGATGTGAATGATTACACGCGGAAAATTTATTTCAACTTCTCTTTCTTTAGATATCATGACTCAACTGATAGTTTAGGGTGTGTTTGATTGCAATTAGTATTGCATATAAGAAAAATAAATAAATTTAGAGGAGCCAACATGTAAATTATTTTTAAATTTGTACAATTACATATATATAACTAATATTTTCAAAATTTTGTAAGGACTAATATGCATGATAATTTTTAAAAAAATTTGTAAGCTAAATCATATTTTTTAAATGGGTTAATTACACTCGCCTCCCTTGAGGTTTGCCTTAATTACACGGACCTCCCTCATATTTTGAGAAATTACACAAACCTCCCTTGAGGTTTAGATTGAATTACACTCGCCTGCCTTCCGTTAGTTGGTTGTCTACTCCTTTAACAGAAATTGATGATGTAAGCAATTTTTGCTTGCCTAATGCCAAAAATACCCTTGCTTCCCTAATTGAAAATAAGAATAATTACACTAACCTCCCCTGAGATATGGCCAAATTACATGAATCTCCTCATAATAAAAATATTTTTTCGTTAATTTTTTTTCTCTCTCTCTCTTCTTATTCGTCTCTTGTTCCGTCTCTCAACAACAATTAATTTTTTCTAAATTTAGAATCATCTCTCTTAATTTTAAGAATGACTATATTTTCCATATCATTTTTACAGTCCCTTCAATTTTACATGAAGCTCAGAAAGTTCTTTCCAACAAACCAAACGAAAGAAAGGCCATATTATTTGTCATAATTATTCCATAAATAGGAGAAACTAAAAAGTAGAAGAAATAAAAAATCAAATCCAAGAAATTTAAATTGTGAAATTGAAAATATATATATATATATATTGTTTATTTTTTTCTCTCTCTTCTTCTTCCCCCCTTGTTTCGTCAGTCTACAAAAATTAATTTTTTTTCAAAATTTAGAATCGTATCTCTTATTATTCAGAATGACTATATTACCCTTACCATTTTTCACAATCTCTTCAATTTTTCACGAAACATGTACAGGAAGTTCTTTCCAACAAACCAAATTGCAGATTGCCCAAATTCTATTGACCTATCATATCCGTCATATTTATTCCATAGGCATGAAAAACTTAACAGGTTGAATAAATAAATAAAAAATCAAACCCAAGAAATTTAAATAATGAAAGTGAAGAATTTCAAGAAAGGGCAATGTTTGGGACATAGCCAAAATCCACATACCCAAGTCCACACCCTAAGGTGGACCAATGGAAAGAGAGAAAGAGACTGCAGGGTCCACTATTAGTGTAGGGTCCACCAGAGTGATGTGAGTGTGGTGTGTACTTGGGTGTGTGTTTTGGGTGTGTCCATAGCATTGCCCTTTAAAAAAATGCCTGAAGAAATTGTTAGAAGGAATTTGGAAAAATTGAAAGACACACTTTTTAGTAGTATGAAAAGTTTAACCTAAACCCTTTTATCATTGCAAAAGCAAATTTTATTTGTGGATGTAGTAATTCATACGCACAAACTTTAATCATGGGTGATAAGGGAGGTCCATGTAATTTTTTAAATTTGAGGGATGTCCGTGTAATTAGATCATAGTTCAGGGGAGGTTTGTGTAATTTTATGTAGGGGCATTTTGGTGCTTTCATTTAATACGTCAAAGTCGTTACTCAACTATTAGAGAGAAGGGAGGTCCGTGTAATTTCTTAAATTACGAGGAAGGTCCATGTAATTAGGACAAACCTCAGAGGAGGTGAGTGTAATTAACCATTTTTAAAAATTAAATATGCGGGAGCCATGGCCTCCCGGGCCACTTATCGCCCGTGTCCAATAATATCATTCGGATACAATCCAGCTGGTTCGGCCCACAGTGGTTTAAACTTCTTGGTTCACACGGACAATACTTAGATAAGTGAAATTTAAGGAGATTTGAACTTTAGTGAATTCAATATTTGAGATACTTATACATAAATAACACCAGTACTACTAGTTGTTGGAGATTTATCTCAAAACACAAATAGTCTCCAAATAAAATAATAATTAAATAACACAAAAAACAGAGTTTCTTATCGAATCGCGAATCGCATAGTGTTACCTCGAAATGGTATGACATCGCTTGGAATATCGTACCATAAAAAAGTCACATAGTTGGGTTGAGTGCGGACTAGGTCGCTCTCTTTAAGACGATTCGCGCCTCTCACGGTAGTCACCGGTGTAGGAGAATAACACGTCGCCTCCAGAATACTACAACCCAGCTCTAGGCTGTGATCATCCCTAATCTACACAATTTAAGGAAGACCGAAACTTCTCCCAATACCTTTCTTTGCCCAAATATAAAATACAATATATATATATATATACTCACATAATAAAAGAGGTAGATATCATACTAACACAATTCCACTTCCATCTCATGGACTTATAGTCATATTATATTGTTGTATAGAGAATAGGCCATAAGTCTTATATTTATAGGCTCAAGAATATAGTTGTTGAAAAACCCATAGTAATTGAAGTTTAAGCCCAATTAATCTAGCCTCAATATCACATGTGTAACATATGGGCTAATAAACCAATCCAATAACTTTTGTGCATAATGGTGTATAACACCCACTAATAAGTCTCATTAGTTCATTAAATAATGACTAAACTAATGTTACAAAATAATGTAATAAAACACTCAATGATGAGTATAAAACTCCCAAAAGAATTTAGATAAAAATGATATTTTTATTAAAATATTCTAACAATCCCCCACTTATTTTAATAAAAATAAAAAACAAAATATTAGGGCAAAGATAGAATGTCATGCATCATGAAAGTGGCATTGCCTTTAAACCTTCACTTAGTGTTTCAGTGTTCCCGTATTAGAGTCAGAGTGGCTTAGCCTTTAAACAATGACTACTTGAGGATACGTAGAAGCACGTCACACACATGACACTCCAGGTGTTCTCTAAGCTTCATAAGCCAGCACATTATTCGGCCTTGTGCTTTATCCCAGTTTTCATGAGTGCTCTAGAGATTAGCCTAATCTCATAGGAAGCGGCCCCACTTCGACACTCATATAGGTAAGTCTATCAAGAATGCTCCTGTAACTGAGACATCCCACCCATAAGGGATATAGAACTCATTAAGAGATAAATCTCAACCTCCCATGAATGTTACAGGATCATATGCACTTACACCATAGGTATGGATAAAATGTCATTGAGACTTTAAGAGTGCATATCCACATTCAAACCACTCTATGATTCGTTTGTCCCCTTAAACCTAGTTCTTGGGATCACCAGTCCCTAGGTAGGGTATCTTCATAGGTAGTTTATTACAATTTTGGGCTTAAGTCTCATCCCCCTCGATGTACATCAAACATTTGCCTCTTAGCTAGCTAGAGCTCTTTATAACTCAATTTATTTCACACGTGTGTATAACACATAACAAAGGTTTGTATTTCAGCACTATGCCTCAATGGAGGGTGCTACCACATAGATAATTCATTTTCACCCGTAGGTACATTTAATCACCAACATGTTACATGTACATGTCATATGGTGGGTTTTAATAATCATTGTATAATTTCTCAAGACTCCACCATTCACAATAAAATTAAACCAATAATTTTGAGAATATAAATTATTTTCTCAATTATGCTTTACCCTCAAGGTACACCGAAAGATCACTTGAAGTGATTGAATCATTGTGTAACTTTTTTAAATGAAATATAGTCATTTTTTTCACTTCACCACCATAGTTGAAGAACTCACAATTAGGACCCATTAGATAGATATGGGTCATTACCCAAAATATTTGGAAGCTAAAACAATGTTCAAGCCTCAACAATTCTCCAAAAGTCCTTACCACTCTTTGAAATAAAATTTCAAACCTCGCCATATCACAAAAACAATTATCTCCATTTTAAATAAAATTTCAAGTTCCTCAAAAAATATATAACATGTGTGCTCATACATGTAATCTCCAAAAAATTATAGTTTTTCATAATCTCAAATTCTCAATATGGAGATTATTGTGTCAAATAATTTCTCTAATAGTTTTGTATTATGGTAAGCTACGTTAATGCTCGTCTAATCAAAAGAAACAAATTTGTAACCTATTTTTCAAAATTCATAAGCTCTTCATTCTCACGAAGACTCATATCTCCTTCAAAAAATTTCTATTAACTAGAAACTTCACATATACTCGTACATAGGTCTCCAAAATTTTTTAAAAATCTTGAAAAATACATTTTGCAAAAAATCTCATAATCTCAATTCTCAAGATTTTTCTTTTATAACACACTAATATTCCTCCTTCACAGAGATATAATTGAGACTTATGAATAATTAGTGGAACTTCTCACAAGTGAGTTTCTAAAAAATAATGTGTACTGAATGAACACATTTGTAAATTAATTTTTCCTTGAGTGTCTCAATTCCAAATAAACAAAATATTAAAGTCTAATAAAATTTTTTGGAAGTTTCGGTAACTCAAAACCTCATCTCAAATTACATCTCTTTTAAGTACCAAAACTTATTCTCAAAATAAAAAAGGCACTATATCTTTCATTTTCAAAAAGACCCAAAAACCCACATCCAAATAATATTACATTTACATATACTCTGCTCCATAAAGCAATGGTTCAAAAACCAAACAAGGATCATCATATACACCAGATCAACATAAATGTATGGAACAAATAATTTTAGGTATGTACACTACATGACTTTAAATAAATTCCTGAATTTATTTTTCCAAGCACTTGGACACTAAAAATTTGTTTTTCTAATCTATAACCAATATGTGTGCATTAGCCGTAGCAACTTCTTAAAAGTGTAAAAGCAGTAAATGTTTTCAAAACAACATACTCAATATGTTAATGTCAAATGAACAAAAAAGATCATAAATTGAGTTCCTTAGAGTGTTGTAATTTGTATGGCAAATCACCAAAGCTATAAGTTTGGCAAAACAATCAATAATATATATTGCTAACACATGTCCTTCATATAAATTAACTTCAAGCAAAATAATTGAACCCACTAATCTTTTATGTACTTTACAAAAAATAAAAAGTAATTATTCGTGAAACAAAAGTTTATCAATCACGGATTTTTTTCTTATCAAGCTATAGTTCAATTTCCTTCTTTTCACAAGACTAAAAGCTCGTCAAGAATAATCAAACTTTAAACCCCCACTATTCAAATTACATATATCTCAAGAAGCAAATTTAGAAACATACCTCTGATATGGAGATAGATTAACTAATAAAGTTAGAACCATACCATCGATCTACCGTCCATATCGAAGGAAGTCATCGATCACCATGTTTCACTTTTTCCCAATACTTAAATTTGTCTCTTTACACATCTCAACAAACTCATCAAATCCAATTGGAGACAAATAAAAATACGAGAGATGAATCGTCTTAAAATTGTTGGAGATTTATCTCAAAACACAAATAGTCTCCAAATAAAATAATAATTAAATAACACAAAAAAACAGAGTTTCTTACCAAATCGCGAATCGCATAGTGTTACCTCGAAATGGTATGACATCGCTTGGAATATCGTACCATAAAAAAGTCACATAGTTGGGTTGAGTGCGGACTAGGTCGCTCTCTTTAAGACGATTCGCGCCTCTCACGGTAGTCACCGGTGTAGGAGAATAACACGTCGCCTCCAGGATACTACAACCTAGCTCTAGGCTGTGATCATCCCTAATCTACACAATTTAAGGAAGACCGAAACTTCTCCCAACACCTTTCTTTGTCCAAATATAAAATACAATATATATATATATATATACTCACATAATAAAAGAGGTAGATATCATACTAACACAATTCCACTTCCATCTCATGGACTTATAGTCATATTATATTGTTGTATAGAGAATATGCCCTAAGTCTTATATTTATAGGCTCAAGAATATAATTGTTGAAAAACCCATAGTAATTGAAGTTTAAGCTCAATTAATCTAGCCTCAATATCACATGTGTAACATATGGGCTAATAAACCAATCCAATAACTTTTGTGCATAATGGTGTATAACACCCACTAATAAGTCTCATTAGTTCATCAAATAATGACTAAACTAATGTTACAAAATAATGTAATAAAACACTCAATGATGAGTATAAAACTCCCAAAAGAATTTAGATAAAAATGATATTTTTATTAAAATATTCCAACACTAATGAATCCTAGCTAGTGAGTGCTGTTTTTAACATTTGTTCCATTTTTTTGCTAGAACGATTCTAAATAGTAAAACATCCCAATCTTTTTTTTTTTTTGGGGTAGAAAAGTAAACATCTCAATCAATCTAATGAATGTACTTCTTATCCACATTGAAAAGTAAACACATTGAAAAGTAAACATCTTTGCATTGTTTAGCTGCCAAGTTGGTTTCAACAAAATATATACAATAATAATACACTCAAATCTTCAACCACACCTCCAATTACATTTTTTGTTTTAAATGTATGTACCTTGTACTGTTTGATATTTTTATACTTTTTTGTGCACCACTTACACAACACAGGATACATGCATTTAAAACAAGGATGTAATTGGAGGTGTGGTTAGAGATCGATGTGAGTGTATCATTATTGATTAGAGATGTGAGTGTATCATTATTGATTAGAGATGTGAGTGTACGTATCATTATTGAAATATATATTGGTTTACAATAGTGCAGACATGGACAGCTCATAACATTAATTACACCTTCATAAGGTTGTTATATATTAATGATTAGTTGATTATACAAGTGAGAATCACTATAATAAGACCATGACAATCGATGATCAATCGTGGCCCGAATAGTACTGTATGCAATGCCAGAAATATTTATAGTCCTCTGGAGTGTGGGGACCCTTAAATTTAATCTTAATTTGTTAATAATGGTGATGAAACTTACTTGGATGGCCAAATCTGCAGCTGTACTTAGGCTGTCATTATTTAATTTGGGTTGAGTTATTTTACGCTTAAATTGCTAGACAAAGCATGCATATGAAAAGATCACTATACTAAATTACCTATAATTGAGTTCCTATACATCCTTAGCAATCCCATGAAGCAGGTAAAACGTAGTGTTAACAAATGGCTTAATTTGGACAAAATGGGTATCTATTTTTGTACCTAGGAAGTTTGTGACGTCCAAATCTATGACCAATATCTATATGCATATGTTATTTGACAACATTATATATATATATATAAAGTTTTTTTGTTCGTTTGTTTGTGCGCACGATCGATTTTGGGAAATGTTTTACATATCATGTTCAATCACCTCTTTTTTATGAAGCTTCAAATAATACATCAATAAACAAAGAGGATTTCTACATGTACCCACCTAATTGTTCTCTGTACTTACTTCCGGAATTAGATGCACCTCTTGTACAATTAATTAATGCATTAATGCAAGGTGTGTGGAAAGTAAAGAAGGTGGATGTAGAAAGGAAAAAAAAATTCCATAAACAAATTAGCATGCGATAAATTAAAACCGTAAAAATACATTACGGAGAAAAAAAAAAAAGATTATATATAGATGTATGTGAACGGTGGTATAGGATAATTACAACTTTATTCCATGATGGCATTTGAAAAGACAATGAGGACCAAATCTATGACCTACTCTTTTTTTTTTTCTTTTCTAACGACTAATATTTGCGAGTACCTTTAAACTTTGTCTAGTACACGAAAATCTAATTAAGTTTAAGAACAATTAATTAGTGGGGTTAAATTAAGGCGGACTCAAATAATATCATAAATTAAAGTGGGATAAATATCACTTAGACCCCCGTGGTTTGCTCTAATTATACTCGTCATCCCTCACATTTTAGTAATATTATCAAGACCCCATGAGGTTTGAAGCACGTATCAAATGCCCCATTCCATTAAACAACTGTTAAAAAAGTGACGGATTGACTATGATATCATCATTTTTTTACACCTAATGCCTTAACTACCTTTCAGATGCACACTTTTGTTTTGTGGGAGTTAAATATGTCTTTTGTAAAGGAACTATTTGTCACGCCCGTTCCAAAATTTCATAAATTTTACCATGCATATTTGAATATGTGAGTTTATCAATGTTAATTGATAATTGAGGTTGGAGTTGACTGTGAGTCAACAGCAAGGTGTCAGTGAGGACACGAGAACCTGGTAGTTCATTTTACATTGGCACGATTAAATGACATTTATAGGATTTAAATGTTATTTGACTTTCTGGTATTATGATGAATAGTGAATTTACCTGAGTAGTGTAAATTCTGGTAATTTTGGTATTGTTGTATATCTTTTTGAGAACTGTAGTGAGAACGTGAGTGTCACGTTATATAAAAGGTAGGTTGTGTAGAGATTTCACAGAATTTAGTTTTCGGACGTAATTTTGGAACCAAACGAGACTTAGTCGAAAACTGTTGGATTTGATAATTTTCACTCGTAAAGTTATAAAATGGACGTGTGCGACGTTTCAGGGAATAATTAGGAGTTTTGGAGAACTCATGGGGAGGTAAACGTAATTCCCGAGAGTCGTGCCTATATATAGAAACTCATGAATTAATTTCATTAGTTCAAACCTAAATTGGAAATCAAGAGAGGGGAGATTTGGGGATTTGATTGCTACGAGCTTTCCGACACAAATCAACGACCTTCCGATCGTCAGTTTTTCTCCAAATTCCATATTTGAGCTCCTTAAGGTAAGAGCTTCATTTTGATACCACTTATGCCTTGTTTGGCCTAGTTTTTATAAAAGTCCTAATGTTGAAATTTTGGGGAAAACATGTCTAAACTTGTAGGAATTCCTTGTAATCGGAGATCCAACGTTTAATTAGTCTCCTAATTCATCCTTCAAAGTTATAAGAAAATCGCACGAGGTATGAATTCTAAGCCTATGAATTATAGGAAATTTCATGTTTTAATTATCGGACCTAATATTTTGGATCCGGGCGAAATTCATGTATTAAGTAGGCCCGTTAATTATGCACATGAAAATGCCATGAAAGCACGTATAGATGATTATATGAGCATGCTATGTGTCTATGTGGGTCAAAGGGGAGTGTGATACAAATTCATGCCGGGGTACGCCTCTCGATGTTTGAGAGTTATAGTAGCGACGGCTACTTGCTTGGTTTGGGAACCGGCCCTGCCAGAGCAGTTGGGTGCAATGGTTGATAGACTCTGGGCTTGCCATTGGCATCGCGGTTGATAGACTTTGGGCTTGCCGATATACCGGATGAATGCGTGTCTCCCTCCCTAGAGACTATTTGATGTGTTTGAGATGTTTAATGCATGAATTGTCATATAAGCATATGTTTCGAATTGTGCACTCAGCATATAGCTGAGCAGTGGAGATTTACTCCATTGCAGGTGAAAGAAAGAAAGGAAAGAAGAAACGTGAGGAGTGAGACTGCGGGAGCGACAGGGATTCTCCTCTTGTATATATTTTTGTTTTCTTCTCCAAGCCTTGTAATATTTAACGCTTTAAATAACTAGAGTTATGGAATTGACTTGGAAGGTGTAGTACGGTGTTCATGATGTTGTAATAAGTCTTAAAACTCTTTTTAACTATGTTGTAATGAATCCGAACTCATGGATTCGTGTGTTAAAGGCTTAACTTGTTAATTTCGTGTTTTGGGGAGGAATGCAATAGAACTTTCATGTTTTAATCCAAACAAGCTTTAACTTGTTTCTTTATCGTCCTGGTTCATGGATTGGTAAGTCTAAACGTTGGTTTTGATAGTAAGTTGTGACTTGTGAAGTTTGAATTGGTGTGCATGTGGGGTTGAGGTGTTATGTGTAGGTTGTTTGACGCCTTAGCACAATTCTGCAGCATTAGGCAGAGTTCTGCTGGAGGGTCATTCGACCGGTCGAAGGGGGTCGCTCGACCGGTCGAAATACCCCCTGTAAGAAATCTTTTTCTATACCTTCCGGAATTATTTTAGATGTTTTGATTGGTTCTTAGGGTACCTTTGGGACCCCTTGTAACATGTATTCATCCGACTTGAAAAACAATTACGTTTTAGATTTTATATGGATTTTACCACTCGGAGGGTAATGTTTCCTAAAGTTTTATATTCTCAAGGTTGTTTAAAGTTCTTTTCCGCTGCGTATAATTATCTAATAGTTGGTTGAGCCTTGGTGGCGTGCCACGTGTCCTATTTCCGCACGTTAGCGGGATGGGTCGTGACACTATTATACCAATATTTTTTATAACTTTGTCTTTTTGTAATTGCACGTATACTATGGTGAAGTGGTGTCTTTTTTTATAGATATTTTTGCTCACCCATGCCTTCACTGAGTGACATGTATCCCAATCCAGTAATTATGTTGATAATACAGGGGCAATAGAAATAAAATAGGACACATATCACCCAGCAGAGACCTATGTGAGCAATGAGTGAGCAAAAAATACTCTCATTTTTTTTTGCTGTGAAATGTAAACAAGGGTAATTAAGGCATTAGGTGTAAAAAAAATTGATGACGTCGTGCTCAATCCATCATTTTTTAGCAGTTGCTTTATGGAAGAAGGCATCTGATACGCACTTCAAACCTCAGAGGGTTAAGTGATATTATTGAAACGTGAGAGGTGACAAGTGTGATTAGAACAAACCTCAGAGGATCTAAATGACATTTATCCATAAAAGAAAGTAAACTACAGCAGGATCAAATAATGCAAATAGGATTGTGAAAATAGTTAATAAACAATTCATTCATAAACAACTGTTAAATTTTCAAAACCCAAACCTTAGGGCTCGTTTGGTAACGTTGTCGTTTTCTGTTTTCTGTTTTTATTTTCGTTTTTTAGAAAACGAAAATTGAAAACACGTTTGGTAACGTTTTCGTTTTTTGTTTTTAAAAAACGTTTTCAAAATTTGGGTAAAAAATGAAAACACCAAAAAGTCATTTTTAGTTTCCTGTTTTTGTTTTTGTTTTTGTTTTTTTTTTTTAAAAAAAAAATCAACAATGTTACCAAACAAGTTTTTGTTTTTTTTTTTTAAAAAAAAAAACCAAAACTGGTTTTCGTTTTTAAAAAACTGAAAACAGGAAACGTTACCATGCGAGCCCTTAACAATTGACCTCTTGGTTTATTTTTTTTTTGGATGACGAGGACAAATACCCATGTTTGTCCTCCGCGACTTTGGGATCCCCGTCAGTAATTCAAATGGTTTACCTATTGTCGTTTTATCAGAGTAGAACATGGGGAAAATCACGGACACGTGCATCGACTCGACCCATAACACACGCATTAGGTAAGTCAGAAAGGAGAGTGAGCGGTAGAATTCGAATCTACACCAAACTCTAGATACGATTCATCCAACTACTTGAAATTTGTCATTCCAATCCACACACGACACCTATGGTTCCAAACCCTTGACCATACACTTCAACCTCAAATTTGCAATAAAAAATCACTCAATATTTAGCCGGGGTGGATGTGGCAGTCTGGTGTCATTACCACGAGACACATGTTCAATTAAACGGGTATAAGACTTGAAGTCATTTTCCATATATATCTTTTATACCGTTTTAAAGTATGATTGGTATACTACAAATGTCACAGACATAGATTAATAATATCTTAAAACGTGATTAAAAAAAAAAAAAAAAAAACCTTAACAATATTGTTCATTAAACGGCTCAAGTACTTCACATCGAAAATATCTACCACCTCATCTACCACCTTAATAAAAAAATCAATGTCATTGAACAGTAATCACTGTTCACATCTACAGTGTTCAGACAATTTTGCCCTTGATTCTTTTTGTTTTTTCCTTTTTCCCCTTTTCTTTATGTGCCATACATTATTAGTTTAGGGGTAGTTATGTCATTTCTGGGCATCCATAATTAGTTCCCATTGTTCATCCATTTCGTATAATGACTGTTTTGTCCTTGTTCCCCTTTTCCCCCCTTGTTATAGTGTAATATTTTGGGCTTTTAAGAGTTTTTTGTAAGTTGAAGAAGATAATTATTGTTGGTTCTGTTTTCTAAATTTTATTTAATATCAAAAATGAAAATTCAATCAACTTTTGAAATATTATTAACAGTTTGTTTCAAAATTGTTTGGCAAAATAGAGATTGGCCTAATGTTTCTTCTATTTTTTTTCCCTTTTCCCAAACAAGGAACTATTGTGCCTTGGGCAAAAGTCAACAATTGTGGCTCCTTGTTTGGCAACCGCATTTTGTTGTTTGTTTTGGTTATTTTTTTGCTATAATTAATTCCCATACAAGTTACTAATACTTAAGGCAACAGTTTAGGCTATGCCATGTTTGGCAAACTGATTTGGGTTTTGTTTTTGTGTCTTTGTTTTTTTTGTTCCCAAGCAAGGCCTCTTTTTTTCCCCCTCTTCCGGTTTTAGCTTTTTTTTTTTTTTTTTTTTTTCGCTGTTTGTTTGTTTTTTGTTATATTTTTCAAAAAAAAATCCCTTGAAACAGTGGACCATTTTTTTCCCTTTTTTAAAAAACAATTTTGGTTGGTTTTTGTTTGTTTTGTAGTTTTGCTTTTTTGTATTTTCTTTTAAAAATGTTCTTGAATTTAATTTTATACACACCTTTGAAAAATAAAAAGAAAAACCTCATTTTGTTTGTGCTTTTTTTTTTAATTATTGAAAAAGTGGAGTTGGCCTATAAATTGAATTTACACATATGCGTAGAAATTTAATTTCATTACATGTTTTGCTTTTCTTTTTGATGGGTTGTCTCAAAATTTTTTGATCACACGCAATACCTTTTTGTTATTTGTGTTTTTGTATTTTTTTAAAAAAAAATTCTTGAAAAAGTAGGGTTGCCCTATAAATTGAATTTACACAGATGCATAGAAATTTAAATTAATTTACACACACAGAGAAATTTAATTTTATGTTTTGAGACACATGCCAAAAAGTGGGGTTGGGCTACAAATTTAATTTACACACATGTTTAGATGGTAAATTTTATTGCACAAGCATACCCAAAAAAAAAAACCACCATAACCGGTTGTCCCAAAATATTTTGATATTACACACATATTCCCTATAAATTTAATTTTATATTTGGATATTACCCACAAATATGTTGATATTACACACACACTTGCATATAAATATTACACACAAAATGCGTATAAATTTAATTTTATATTTTTATGGTACACACATGCCTATCAATTGATTTTTATATTTTATTAAATTGAATTTACACACATGCTTATAAATTTAATTTTATTGCACACACATATATATACCTAAAAAAAATCAATCATCGGTTGTCCTAAAATATTTTGATCACACACATGCCTAAAAAGCGAAATTTAATTTTAAATTCCTCAAAAATTATTTTATTACACACACATACCTAAAAAAAAAAAAAAACCATAACCGGTTGTCCCAAAATATATCAAATCACACACAATGCCTATAAATTGAAATTCCTATAAGTTTAATTTTATATTTGGATTGTTATTGATATTACACACACAGCCGATAAATTTAATTTAATATTTTGATCGTACACACACGTGCCTATAAATTTAGTTATATATTTGATATTACACCCACAATATCTATAAATTTCATTGAATATAATTTCATGCATTTTGTTTTACATTGATATTTTGATATTACACATACAACCCTAAACCCATTAATTTAATTTACACACATGCTTGGAAATTTAATTTTACTGCACACATTTCATTTACACAAAATTGTGCCTATAAATTTAATTTGATATTTGGATATTGTACAATTTACTTATTTTTCTTAAGGAATCTTACAATATTTATGTATTTGAGTTTATTTCTCGTAAGCTGAATATGAGAAGTACTTTAATGTATTTTTTGAAATTTATTTTTATATTACACACACACATGCCTATAAATTTAATTTACACACACATGCCTATAAATGAAATTTACACTTAATACACACACTTGTCTGTAAATTTAATTTTATATTTTGATATTACACACACAAAGCACATGTTACACGCATATACCACATGCAACATTTTATTCAACACGTGTTTCTACCTAGTAAATATTACAAAATGGAAATACAAGCTTCCATGAGTTGACAAGTGGGAATATATCATATAAATAAATATATAAATAAGAGCAATTGAAAAAAAAAAGAGATAATTTATTGACCTTCCGTGAGGTATTACTTCCAAGCCAGCCCGACCGCGAGGAATCTAGAGGTCTTTTCTGGCACTGACTTGGATCTCGGGTGACAAAATAAGGCGGCCAGAAGCGATGATCAGTCGCAGTCGATGCTTGGCTCTAAAATTCAAAAACTTTCCTCATAGTTCTTATAAAGATTACACCAACATATCTTGAGGTATGATTTGATGACAGTTTGCTCCTTTCATTAGTTGACTCTCAGAGGCCGATTGGATACTTCGAGAATTAGTGTGAACCTCTGTTCCTATTTAAACATTCCCAAACAACCCTTCAATTATGGTTTTAAAAATTACACTGACATCTATTCAGGTTTGGTTTGATGACACTCTCCTCCTTTCATTAGTCAACTCTTGTTTGATGTAAAATTTTTCGTTGAAAGTTTTTAAAATTACTACTTTACCATTTTTAATGTCAAAATACATAATTTTTTAAATGTCTCTTCCACCCTCTCATGACTACTTACTAAATTTCTCAAACAAAAAGAAACCAAAACTTTTTAAAATGACAAAGTTCCCCTTATTTGATGTAATATGTAACAAATATCCTAACCACAACCACATCAATCTTATCCTAACCACAACAACATCATTTTGACTAGGCATAAAATTAAATAATTTAAATTGTAATATTCTATTGAAAAATCATAAAAATAATTACAAAAAGTTAAGTTAATTACCTCTCCTTTCATCTTGAGTTGTTTTTTTTTTCATTTATAGTAAGCTTTAACACTAGTACAATGCATGTCAAAATGCTATTTTAATTTGCAACAGTTTTGATTCGAATAGTTTGTGTTATAATTGACGCGAAATGTTTTGTGGACACTACTACAATAATTTTCAATTACCATTCAATGAATTAAAAACTATAGCATATAGGCTCTCTCTCTCTAACATTCCACTCTCTCTAACCTAAAAACTTATTACCGCCGACGATTTTTCTGGGACTCTCCCATGGCCATGGGGGAGCCCGTAATTAGTTATTCTTCTTTGTTTGTTTCTCTCTCTTTAGGAGTGTTTGTCCCTGATTTCGGAGGGTTTGTCCCTCCTTGGGAGGGTTTTGTCATTCTTTAGGAGTGTTTTATATTTTATTTTGGTCACTTGGTGCTCTACTAAATCTCTTCAGTTCTTTATTATGTGATTGGATCTATCCGACCTTGTCTATCACATATCCGATGTTTTTCGTCAGATTGGTTCATGGATGGGCTCTTTTCGGAATCATAGTGTTTTTAGGGTGATCTTTGCTGAAGTTTGCTGGTAGCTTTCTCCTTTAGCCCTGGTTCTGTGTTGAGTTATACCACAGTTCAAGATATTTTTGGATTTGAAGATTGCATTATACATCTCAGGAGATTGTTGTGCTTTACTTTGTTTTGATGTGTATCTGTTTTTTTTAAACTTGTCTTTTTTTTAATAAAATAAATAAAATTTCCTGATATTGTTATTAAAAAAAAACTATAGCTTATGAATATCTTTTCGCTGTCAATTTTTCGTTTTCTTTAAGAAAAGTGGAGTATTCTATAAATTTTCATGTGCTAAAACATAGTGTCAAAATTTTGGTAATACTAATTAGCATGAACCAGTTGAACCCTCTAAATTTTATAATTAAGTTTGAAAGTAAAATGTGAGGGTCAAACTTTAGTTTTAAAAAACAAGGGTTCATAATTATCACAGAATATACTAAATTGTTTAGACAAAAAGGTCTTGCCATTATGAAATAAGTGGTTTCTATTTGATTAATTTTGTGGTTTGAAACATTGTTTTTGAATTTTGTTTGAAGAATTAAGTTATTGATTAGTGGCTGTTTTTGTCACGCCCCGGATCCATACATATGAATCTAGGTCACGTGGCACGCCATCAAGGCTTACCAAAATGATTAAGGTTTCCAAAAATTACCTTAATAAAAGTTTTGCTCCAAAATAATCAATTTCCACATAGTTTTTCAAAGGTTATATTAAACGCGTGTCCAAACACGCCTTAACGAGTTTTGTTTTCAAAAGTAACAGTTTCGTAGGTCAATGGGTCCCAAAAGGTACCTCCATGCCTAATTAGAAGTTGTTCCGAACATTGGAAGTAGGAGTTTGAAATTTCTGGCAGGGGGCATTTCGACCGGTCGAATTGCCTCGCTCGACCGGTCGAATGGGGCCTGGGCAGAATCCAAACCTCCAAAAGACCGTATTCACAATTGCCGGCGTTTTTCCGCAAACGCCGTTAATTACCGGCGCTTCTAATAAACGTCGTTAATTCCCGGCGCTTCCGCGATAAACACCGCTAATAAATCAATACCTCTTTCACCCAAAGAAACCAACCCAATCCATTTTAAATCAAACCAAACAAAACCATTTCCACCAAACCTTTTCAAAACCAAACAAATCAAAGCTTTGCTAAACATTCAAAGAACTACCAAAACATATATATCCATTTATACAACCACCATAAACCCGTCCCGGATTACAAGTATCAAAACTACAAGTTTCACACGTCTTGGCAACCAAGGTCCTAAGGTGAACCAAGTGTCGTACTCGCATAAATAACAAGTCTTAATACAAGTTGCACGGTTGAACAACCGGCAAGAGTTAAACACATATTACAAAAGTTCTACAAGTTCTATAAACATTAGGAGCTTCCGGTCCTTCCTCGCCTCATTACCCGCGATTCTCCCCTCCAGTCCTTGCACCTGAATGGTTATTTATATAACCACATATATAGATTTGTTTAAGCTAACGCTTAGTGAATAATATGAATCAAGCATACGGATGACAAATATTTTCCAATCCATCATAACACATAACTATTGGTCTCTAGGGAATAAGTGCACCTTCACCGATCCAAAGTCTTAAGACTCAACCACGACCCATGCCCCTTCGACATGTCGCGTTACTGCCTTTCTCGGCAAGTGACCGTCGTCACTACTAATCCTCCCCCGTCAAGAGGACGTCTCACGGTGAATTAGCACAAATCCCCCTTTAACCCACATAGGCACATAAACATGCTCAACTAGTAACTCATCATGATTTTCATTTCAACATGCCTTGGGCCTACTTTACACATTAGTTTTGCCCAATATGAACTACACATGTTATGTATATAAGGTTCCTAGCATATCAATGCATTAAACCATAGAATCATCCAAAACTCAAGATTAATATCACTCACCTCCGATTTACGCTCTTTAACGCCGATCCAAGGAAAACTCAAGCACAAGGAACGTGCAGTAATTCTTCTAATACAATTCCTATTAATCAAAAGTCCAATTATCAACTTTGTATGAAAATTCTATAAAATGAATTTTCGGAAAACTTAACCAAACAAGGCCTAATAGGTATCAAAACGACGGCCTTATCTCGTAGAGTTCAAATACGGAATTTGATGAAAAACAAACGGGTAGAACTCCGTCGATTCGAGTCTTGAAGCTCTAAGCCAAGAAATCCTCCATTTGGCCTCTTTCTTGAACTTAGGTCAAATGTTTATAAAATTATGAAAGTCATCTCTAACTATATATAGGCAACACTTTCAGAAATTGTGTTTACCTCCCCACGAGTTTTCAAAACTTCTAATCAGCCTCTTAAACTTTCCACACAGCTAATGCATAGCTCTTCAGGTGAAACCTCAAAATTAAAAAGGTTTCCGACTAAGTTCCGTTTGATTGCTAAAACGCAAGTTTCTACAAATTTTACGAAATTGCTAATTAGCTTACCAAATTATGTAACGTGTTCAATTTCGTCCTCACCAGGCATCTAATGACTCCGATGAGTCGCTATCAATAATATAATAATCAATTATATTCACATATGCCTAAATAAACATTTAAGCACATAATCATGAGTTATTACTCATTTTCCCAACCGTAGGGAATTCTCACATGCCCACCTTCTGGACTGCCTTTAAGGCCAAATACTGGGTTCTTAAAAGACACCCTCCAACAACTAGTGAGTCATCACTCACTTCACACGTGTTCATTAACACAATAGTAAGCATACCATGCATGCTAATATAATATAATTACATGCCACGGGAGCGGGTATGACAGTTTTAATCAATTAGGATTTACAAATTAGAAAAAAAAAATTGGGTTTTTTTTTCTTTGTTTTTTTGATACTCTATAAAGTTTTTTTTTATTAATAAATACTAATATTTGCACCTTATTCTTTTGCACAGTTTCGAAGCTTGCCCTACTTATTGATTGTTCGTAGAATAAATGTTTAAAATACTAAGCAATGAAATGGAGCAGAAAAATAAATTTTGCTTTAAATCTATATGTGTTAATATTAAATAATTAGTCCTATATATCAGAGATAGATTATGCTCTTGACGGGAGGCTTCCGATTACTCCTCCTAAGGGTGAAATCGGTTCGGTTCGGACGGTTTTGGGGGGTTTTCCCACCGATCGAACTGTTCGGTTCGGTTTGGTTTTTTCGGTTTTAGGCTAATATTTTGGTTCAGTTTTCGGTTTTGCACTGCACGTATCTTATGGAAACCGACCGAACTGATCGGTTCGGTTCAGTTCGGTGGTTCGGTTTTATCGATTTTTCTTTCACCCCTAACTCCTCCTAATGGAGGTGGGGTTATAATATCGCAACGGGTTCGATAGAAACCCCCAATTCCAGGTTTGTTAAAGCTTAATATGGATGGAGTTGTGTTTGGTGATATTGGGGGATGTGGGGCTGGGGGTGTGATTCGAAACCATGATGGTAGCGTTTACCTTGCTTCCTCGGAGTTTATGCCGGGAAAGTTGAATGCTATGACAACCGAATGCATGACTTTGTGGCGGGCTACTATTGTTGCGATCGAGGCGAGGTTTCAAAATTTCACGGTGGAGTCGGATTCATTAATGCTTGTCAATCATTTCTCCAACCACGACTACTCGCTTGCTCCGTATGGACATTTCATTGAAGACATAGCCCGTTTAGTTGATGGTTTTGTGGATACCAAGTTTGTACATGTCAAACATAATGGTAATGCGGTGGCGCATGAATTAGCAAAGCTTGCAAAGGTTTTCAAATGTTTTAGAGTCTGGCTTGAGGAATATCCTCCCCAAGTCAAAAACTTTGTAATGTTTGATTCCAATCCTTCGTAATAATATTGCTCTTTTGCTGATAAAAAAATAATAATTAGTCATAATAGACGGGGGAAAAAATGTTTGTAAAAATTTCTGGTTTCACCACTGACGCTAGCACAAGCTGTCAAGCACGCCATTTTATGTGCTTCACAAGAAATTATGATACTAATAAGTAATTATAATAGTGGCATACTAAGAGCATCCACAATGGGACGATCTGTACACTAAACTTAAGAATTGTTTGTTGTGAGACGCTTGCAATGGATTGGTGTGTACAACAACTGAACTTAGTGAAACTTAAGCTTAGTGTACAACTAAGTTTTGAGGGTTACGACACAAAGTGTGTAGTGAGAGAGTCCACGGCACACACAAAGTCGTGCCATCCCAAACGGCACGCACTGTGTCGTGTGACACACAATTATCCCCCAAACGACACACACCATGCCGTTCTTCCAAACGGCACTGCCGTTTGGCTTTCTTTCTTTCTTTATTTTTTGTTTATTTGTTTCTTATGGTGCAAACACTTACACCCTTTTTGTGTGAGCCTTGTGAGTTTTGTGCAGTATTGTGTGTGTCGTGTGAGTTTTGTGCGGTATTGTGTGTGCCGTTTGAACAACTTACCCATTGTTAGTGTATTACTTCTGTACACTAAACTTACCAAATGCTCTCCTTAAGTTTGTGGTATGCCATGTGGATGCTCTAAGGTCTGTTTGGTTCATGAATTTCGTTAGGGAAAAGAAACGGGAAGAGAAAATAAGAAGGAAAACTAGTTCCCTTGTAATTACCTTCATGCTTAAATAACACTAATTTTTTAAAAATATATATATAAATAATTGTAATAAATTCATAAGGGAAGGGAATACCTCACAACATTCAAAATGTTTAATTTATTTTTCAAGTTATTCTTTCTTTCTTTTTTTCTTCATCATTTTCCTTATTAACCAAACAAAAAAATATATTTTCCTATCTGTCATTCTTTCATTTTCCTCACTAAATCCAATAAGCAAACAAAGCCTAAAATGTCATTGAGTTGTAAAGTTCAAATCACGTCATTACGGGAATTTTGTTTTCTTTCAAAAAGACATAAAAATGACTTTATTGTATATAAATATATCGGTTTTAACCATCCATATTCCATATGTTCAGATGTAATTTTTTTTTTTTTTTTTTCACATTAGAACTAATCCAAAAATACTCTAAAGGATCATTTGATGCAGTGGTCTCCTGCAAGAATACAAGTGTAGAGCCCGAGGGACATGGAATAGAGTGCATTTATATCAACGGGGTTAAACCGTTGCTCAAACCAACCAAACATGATTTGGTGTCAATCGGTCAGTTTTCTTTGGTTTTTTCAAAAATTTTAAAACCGAGCAAATGTCCGCGGTTCGTTCGATTTTATCAATTTTCATCGATTCAATTGGTTTTTAAGCTAAGTGCATTTTTTGAACACCGACAAATCCGATTGGTTCGATCAAATCAATTTTTGTAACATCCCTACTTGCTTTCACAAAAACCAGGTTTGGGGTGCCAAACTTGATCTTGTTTTGTTTTCTCTCAAACAGGCCTTATGATTCAGGATGCAAAAAAAAAGAAAAAAAAAAAAAGAGAGAGAGAGAGAGGTGGAAATGAGGAGAGAGAAATATTTAGACAAGGGTGTGTAGGGTCGGAGCGTGACTGTCAAATCTACATATTCTCTCTCCTCTAGTACTCTCACATTCGGAAATCAAGGTGAAGAAGGCTCTCTCGTCTCTTTTCCTGCTGGAGATTCGATCTAGTCGCCGATCTTTTCTACGGAAGCCGTCGTCTGCCTGCGTCCTCTTCTCTTCTCTTCTGAGTCTTCTCTTTCTCTTCTCTCACCAAAAAATGTTTTCAAGGTAAAATTATAAGAACCATTTTATATGGAGTAGTAGTGACTTAATTAAATATTTTATTTCTCTTTATATTAAAGGTTTTGAAGTTTTATGTGTTTCTGGGCTTGATAGCTGAGTCAATCTCCTCATCAAGTAAAACCTTGAGATATTTATATATATATATATATATTTCCTACTTCCTGAAATTATTTTAATTCAATTTATTTAGTTCTCAAACGGTCTAAATAACATCAAGTATATGTATGTAAATGAATTTTACCCACAAGAGCTGGAATGTAGTTTTTTGTGTTCTTATTGAAGATCTTCATGTGCTACTCGAATTTTATTTTCCTATTTCTTAGTTTTCTTTAATGGGTTGTAATTAAACGCTTTTTGTTAAGTTATCTTCTTCCTATTTTAGGAATTTATGCTTCTGCAACTGCAAGCTTTAAAGTACCACCATTTCAACATTTGAATACCCAATTTCGTCCTTTATTTAAAAAATAAACAAATTTCTAGATTTCCAGTGAAACCCATTTGAATTTTTGTACAATTTCCTTTATTTTTAACAATTTTTCCAAGCTATATATGAATACATATATACAAAGACACACACATACAAGAATGGTGTCTTTGGGGTTTGTGCCCTTATGGCTATATCTTCTCTGCATCATTGACTGTTTTTTTTTTGGAAGGGGGGGCCTTCAGATTCTTCTTTTGAAACTCTGAGCATTTCCTTTAGGTGGATATTTCTGACTACATATTAAAAGGGTCCTTTTTATGGAAATGGGATCTGCTTTTTACATCTCATCATATACCTCAACTAAAAATAAATACTCGGTAAACAACAATATGTCAATAATAATTAGAATAATGTCGATTGATATTAGTAATCCTACTCCATAATTACATTTCTTCTGTGTAGAGAATAGCCCATGGAGGTCATGATTTCTTAGTTCAGAACTTGTCTCTTATGCACAATTTGTTTTAAATAACTCATGACCTTATCATGTTTTGTCTAGGCTTTATTATTATTATTTTTTTTTATTTAAATTATGTTATAAACTAGTGGTCCAGTACAGATGAGAAGATGAATGATAGCTATGCTATAAAGTAAATCTATCTATAGTTATACAGTAACAAAATATTGTCTCATCTTGCCTTTTTTTTTTTTTTTTTCCCCCTCTTTCTATGTTCATGGTGTTTTCCAATGTTGCAGGTTGATTTTGATTTGATTGAGCCAACAAGAATGGAGGGGGATACATATTCAGGGCTAGGTAATAGTAGCCAGTTGGATGGGAAAGTGTTGCAGACATTTCAGAAGAGCTTTGTTCAAGTTCAGAACATATTGGATCAAAACAGATTGTTAATAAATGAGATTAACCAGAACCATGAGTCTAAGATCCCAGACAACCTTAGCAGGAATGTGGGTCTGATCAGAGAGCTCAACAACAACATTAGAAGGGTGGTTGATCTATATTCTGATCTTTCTTGTTCTTTCACTAAATCTATGGAAGCTTCATCTGAAGGAGACTCAAATGGTGCTCTGAGGTCAGATGGGAAAGCTAGCCACAACCACAAGAGGACTAGGCCTGGGTAAATACAAGGTCAGGGGGCCAATTCTGTTTTTTAAAATTCTTTTGCATTGTGGAGAACAAGAAAAGAAATTCACACTAGCTAGTTTTGAGCTAGTTGAACATGATACTATAGTTTTTGTGTAACTCTGCTGTATTAGTGAAATTGTCTCTACTACTTCACTTACTCCTCAAAAATAAGTGTCCAACTCCTACTGTAACTGTGTATCTAATTGAAATCAAGCAATGTTTGCACCATCTTATCTTTTTTTCTTTTTTTTTTCCTTGCTCTTGAAAGTGGGTAATAATGGTTTCATTTTGCTGATTGATCATATCCTGAGTTCTTCTTCTTTTATTAACTGCAATTAGGATGTGTTGATTCCACGAAAAAGTGAATTTTTTTTTTTTATGAGCTGTTACTCTCTTTTCATTTTTTTCAAAAGCTGAAATCTGATATGGGTCTTTTAGATCTTGAACTCTTTTCACTTTTATTAGAAACTCTTTGTGTTCCTTTTCAAGCTCAGCCAAAAGCCATTTACCTTCTAGACTGTAACTGAGAATTGAAGTGAAGAGATGGAAGATACAGTTTTCAGTCCTCTCCCAATATATTAAAAACAAATTTTTCCCCCCTTTTTTTTTCTTTTTCACTGTGCTTGGGGAAATTACTGTGATGTGTTTATGTGGAGAACTGAGCATAAATGCTTAATCTATGCAAAGATGCTCTGAAACAATTGGGAGAAAGCAGCTTTAGATAATCTATTTGGTTTCCAATCACATTCCACCACAAGAACAGAATCTCAGATTAGAAATGATGGGCTTTTGACCCTTTTCTTTTCTTTTCTTTTTTTTTGCTTTTTTTTTTTTTTTCCTGGTTTTTTTTGTTTGTTCTTCTGGCCAATGACAATCTCTCGGATGGTAGTAGGAAAATATATTAAAAAAAATAGTATATAATATACGACACAATTTTGAGGTATATAAAAAGTAGCTTTGGGGAGTTAAAAACAAAGCACTACAGTTTTCCAACTCCAAGTGACTCCCCACACAGTATGACAGGGGCCCCAAAAGTTCATTTTTTAGGATGGAACTGAATTTCTCCAATGCTTATCCTTTCCTCTACTTAGGTTCTTTCTCTTTGCTTTTCATTTCTTTTGTTTTTAGTCTCTCTCTTATTCAATAAATATGTCCTTTTATGTGTGTGGCTTCAAGTTGATCATTCTCCAATATCTCTCTCTCTCTCTCTCTCTCTCTCTCTCTCACATTGATTGAACAGGTGCCTTTGTTGGTGGACCCTGTGAATGGCATATTAATTTTCTGATCTTAAGAAGAGAGGCCCACATGGGTTGATGATGGGAATGGCTCATTTCTGGTATAGATTGTGTAGTATGTGATTCAACTATTATTTGTGCATAACCTTGTTGGGCCCTTGGATCTCATTTGGTAGGGGTGGTAATTCGGGTTCTCGTGTCATAATCGTGTCATTAATCGGGTTGTGTGTTTTGGGTTTAATTTTTAGTTTCGAGTGCTATTAATCTATAATGCAAACTATTTTAAATTAATCGTGTCATGTCGTGTCGTGTTTGGGTTGTCTCAGTAAAACGGGTTGTCGTGTCAGAAATTGCCACCCCTATCATTTGGCAATCCAATCATTGCAAAAAATATATATATAAATATTCAATTCTCATAATTTCCACTGTTAAACTCAAAATTTACGCTCCCCTGTCATCCAAGATGAAGGTTTCACCGAGAATTGCATTTTCTTTTTGCCCTTTTGGTTCAAATGCATAATCATGAATTAGGGTCCCTAAAGTGATAATATTTGGTCATTTCTCAGATATATTGTCCTGTAAATTATTGGTGGAACATTTTATATAGGTTTGCATACAAAACTTTAGTGCTATAAAATTTCATTTTTTTTCCTTTAGTGCTCATTAATTATCTCTGTCAATTTCTGTTTGATTCCAAATTGTTCAATTCCCATCTTCATTTTTCTGAGAAGTTTTTAAGTACATTGAGAATATCTACGTTACGTGATACCCTCCAGTCACTGTGAGTAGGTCTTTGAGATGGGAACCACACGCAAAAGTGGGACTTCCTGCATATAAGGAGTGTGGATCCCACCCAAAAAACCCTTTGCTATTTGCGCATGCCATATGGTATCCTCGATGTACCCAAAACCTTCTCCATGGTTCCTAATATTATTATTATTATTTTTTTTTTTTGCGGAATTTTGCGCTTTCTTCACTTCCCCTACTTATATGACCTCATGGAATTGAAAGATCAAATGTGTTATCTGACTAATTCTTAAGTCAGGAGAGTATCTTATGGATGAACAATAATACAAATAAACAATGAAAATAGAAATGAAAAAATTCATCTCAGACATAATTGAAAAACAAATCCTATGAATATGCCTGCAGACAATCCAGCTAAGGGAATATGGCAACTGTACTGGATCATTATTAATTTAAGTGAATGTATATCCCTAGTTTAAGTTAATCATAAGGAACCTACAAACTCAGATAAATTGGTCCCCATAAACAAGCCAAGACAAACAAAACATGCTACAAAACATAACATGTGAAGTGGGAATCTGCTTTTCAATTTCTTGCTTTTGTTTTGTCAGTTCCAGCAAACATGTTGGAAAGAAAATCAAATTCTTGTTTGAACCCTACACTTATACACAGCAATATTGGATGTTACTCCATAGACTATAGGTGCCTTATCTTATTAGTTGGATTTAATTTATGACAATGGTTTGACATTTTGAATAGAATAATCCCATGCCCATGCTTGAAAGATGGAATCTCTAATATTGACGGAGTCGGATAGATTCACAATGGGTGTTGTGAGATCTAGCGTTCGAATATTTAATTGCACCACTCATTCACAGAGAACCAAACAATGCGTAAACGCTGTTGGGAGTTGAAGAGTTTATCGCTAATGAAATTGAAAATATTCGACGTTAGGTTCTCTCTAGTGCCACAATATATATATATATATATAATATATATTATAATAATGGCATGTTTTGCAACAACTTTTTGCTTCTGTAATTCACTAGTAGAAAACTAATTTTGTCTCAAAATTGCTTGGGTATCTTTTAGCTAATCGCAAATATCTGCGATTGACTCACATTTTTTGGACCTGGATCGTAGAAGTTTGTTCACCAAACAGTTCCATTTTAGTTGATGAAGTTCAATAATTCCTTATGGAGTCCAAAAGCTAATGCCAAACAGAGCCTAAGTGCGTGTGAAATAAAGAGAACCTAGCTACAGAGTGCTAGAAGTTGCCCTGTTTAAACTTCATAAAAAATGTAAAGATTTGCATTTTAAGAGAAACCACTCACTTGTCAAGCATTATAGTACCAAACAGTACCAAAGGCATTTTGTGGGTGGAAAGTTACACAACACTTATAATGGTTTATAAGTACACTTAGGGATGTTGTTTTGTTTTAAGCAAAAAAAAAAAAAAAAAGGATGTTGTTTTGTCAAGAGGTGTGATATATGATTTGGGGTTTGACAGCTTTATTATAACCAAATTACATATAAAGCAAAGCATGACAAATATTTAATTCAGTCAGTCTTCCATTCATATCAAAGACAGTGAGATAAAGAGTCCATCATCTATGTTTGTGTTTCTGAATGCTGGTCATTATGCTGTTTGAAACACACACATACATCACAGTTGTTATGCTAATATATTAATCACTATCTTCATACTTTTAGTGTACTTTTTTTTATACTTTACTTAATTACTTGTTAACAAATCTGATCTTCATGCCCATGTTATGCTTCATAAAAAAATGATATTTATTCTTCTTCTCCACTATGCTATTAAATTTGATTATCTACCAAGGAGTAGTTGATTATGCAAGATTATTTTTATCCGGCTGCCAATTAATCCAGAGAAAATTACTTTAATAACTTCATCTCTATGCGTCATTAAGCTTGACTTTTTCACTAACTTTCTATCAAATAGAAGTTGAATACCAAAACAAGGATGCATCACACCAGAATTTGTGTTGGGAATTTAGAAACGCGGAACCAAATTTCCTCAATAAACACAAGAACACACATAAATAGTTCATAAATAAGCACACCAAAGAAAACACAGATTTCTATGCGGTTCAGCAAAACCGTCTACATTCACACCTGAGAGACCACTTCTTTCACTATTGAGAATAAACAATTGGTACAAGACGCTTTGGATTAAATCTCGTAACCCAATCGTCACACCCTTTGAATATCCACTCTCAATACCCCAAAGAACTCATACTCTCTCACCCTAGACCATGCACCCCCATGAGGGGAGACCCCCAACTTGGTACACCAAGGGCTTTCTAAATTCCTAAACAACATCCCCATATATAGAGTTTGCAATACATTAATTATTGGACAAGTAATACAACTCTATCACAAAGGAAACCAAATCATAATCCCAAAATTAATGAGATTATCCCACATGTAATATATATCCCAACAATCACCCCATTTATCACTTGTGGGGAAACTGTCCAATTAATCTATCACACATGATCAGTACCCCCTCAACAAGAGCACCCACAAAGCTAACACTTTGCAACCGTTTACCATTGACCGTCTTCCGTACCCGCATGCACACCCCGAATCAATATGGTCTCGACACCTCCGATTCGTCAAACCACGGCCAATACATGTGCATCTTTCCACAGTTAATTATATCCATTAACTCTACCAGAGAAGAGCCTCAATCCCTTTTTCTCCCCAACATGATTTCCTCTCACCATCGTCTGAACCGTGAAATAAACATTCACCAACTTGCAGGAATTTTTGATCGAGAACTTGGGAGTACAACTCTACCAACCAGACGACAAAGCCATAGTAGTTCCCATAGAAATCTTCTCCAGGATAGCCATCCTCATAGTACTCTTCATTAACAATGTAGTAACCCGTATTTTCATGTTTAAATTGACGATTTAGACTTTGTGTGCGATTTTAGCGAAAATTGGTCACAGGGTTATTTTGGTCATTTTTTCAATTTTATAAGTCATGAACTGAAAATATAATTTTTTTGGAAAGTTGCGTGTGATTAAATGATTTGGTATTCGTGTTGGAAGTTACGATTTTTCGATCTCCGTTTAGAAGATATATCGGTTTCAGTACTTTTCACATTTAGTTGAATCCTAACTAACTTGTTTCAAATCCAACCAACTTGGGGACCAAGCAAAATATTTAGTTGCTACCTAACCTAAATAATCTTGACCATCAAATAGACTACCTAACCTAAATGATCTTGACCATCAAATAGACTACCTAACCTAAATGATCTTGACCACCAAATAGACTACCTAACCTAAGCTAATCAATCCTGGCCATCCAATTCATTTTGGCCACCAAGAAGCTTAGCCTATAAATATGGATGTTATGCTTCATATCTTTTACACTAAATTTCATAGAGGTCAAAGAGAATTTCTAAGAACAAGTTAGAGGAAGAAGAAGAAGAGAAGTGTTTGAGAGTTGCTCAACATCATTTATAGGTACCGGGTTGTGTACAATATGCTTTCTAAATTCTCCAGAATGTTTCTTCGTTATCTCTACTTGTACTCTTTTTGCAGTTATGTTGTCTTTTCATTTGGAATCAATGAGTATGTGTTTATTGCTAAGTGTTATGGGACTAAAGGGTCATGAGTAAGCAGCACCTACCAACAGTCCAACGTGCCTTAGGGAGCAACGTACTGGAGACAGGTGAGGTGAGGTAAGGTGACTCTTTGCTATGTGACCAAGAAGAACCTGGTATGATACTATTGATATGAGCGTTTGGGTAGTGTGAGCAGTTGGATTGTGAGACTGGTCAATTGATTTGATGTCGTTCTATGTATTTGATTGTCATTATCCTTTTGAGCCTTTATTATTCATGTCATATTGTATACTTCCCTGTGTGATTTTTAGATGCAGGTAGTGCCGGTAACCGAAGCTTGGAAGGGAGATAAGGCTAACGATGATATAGGAGATTCGTGGAGAATATGGACCTGTTGGGAGTTTTAAGAAAATAATGTACTTTTATTTTAAAGAATCAAGTGTAATTCATTCTATTTTTCAATGGAAATACGCTTATTTTTGCTGGGCGTCACAAACAAAGCCTTCCGCGGCGTATCCGTTGTCACGGTAACTGCCTTCGGGCGATGCACCACCTGCTATAACTAGCATAGGTAGACGTGGAAGGTCCAACGGTATAAAATACCGTCAGCTTGAATACAAGGTGAGTGAGTATAAAGTCTCACGAAGCTCCGATAGAAACAGTTAAATCAACAATTAAGTTCATTACTCATGAGTCGACTTATTTACGTCATTATGAGAAATCAAGAATTATGATCATAGAAAACTTGATAAGGAACGATCTCAAAGACCTTCATCGAGACTCATAATAGAAAGGATTGTACAACAACTAACTTGTTCCACGATTTCAAACTCAACTCTTATTCCCTTCCGCATTCCCGGCATAAGCCGTTGGTTTAGAATATCATGTCATAATGGCCGCTTGATGAGTATACTATACATGCTTTAACAACCGCTTGATCGCCCTCGACGCATCAAGATATTATCTTGCCTTAACGGCCGACTCAACCAAGATATTCAAGGTCAAAGACCTGTCCTAACATGTTTTAACAGCTGAGTGAAGTGTACTATACATGCTTTAATAGCCGCTTAATCGCCCTCGACGCATCAAGATAGTATCATGCTTTAACAGCCGACAATATCACTAAAGTTTAGTCGCAATCCACTTCTTCAATCTCAATTTCTACTCATACCCAAGGGATAACAACAACGACCAAATCGACAACCTTCAAAGATACGGCATCGATACTTACTCAACAAAAGATAAACCGAAGTATAAATGATGATGCGTGAAGCGTAAATCGATAGAGCGCGTGGTTATTAGAATGTTCTGATCTTCTTACGTGCATTTTATTCTCATTATCAGAGTTGACACATAACGGAAGTCGTCGTCGCGTTAAGATGTTCAAGATCATATTTAAGAATTTATGGAAAAACATATAAGTTGCACATATAATCAAAGTTCAACCATAATCAAAAAGACCTAAGTGTACATGTGATAAGTGGACATGCGAGTACTAATTCATGGATTAAACATCTCAGATTCGTACATAAAACAATTGAAAATATGTTTAAAGCACATAAAACAAGTAACAGATCAAAAACTGCTGAACTCGAGCGCTCAGGGTGCTCGAGCGCGCAGCGCGCGAGCGCTCTAGCCTAGCTCGAGCGCTCGGCCTTGATAGCAACCAAATTCTTGGTTTACATACACATGCAAGTTCATAACTACGTTTCTAGGACACATGAAAGTAACAAAACACATGTAATAACTATGTCTTAAGGCATCTAGGTGAGGATCCATGTCCACAATGCCTTAGGGTGTGTTTGGATGATGATCAAAATCACCAAAACTATGAAAAAGAGTTTGATCATAAGTTTTTCTTCACATGTAAGGCCTTAACTACAAATGATCACATGCATGGACATAAATTAAGAAAAGACTATTTCTATAGGCATCTAAGTGAGAATGTATACTCACACAAGCTTAGATGATGATAGATTATGAGAATATGAAGAATATGTAGAGAAAGCTTGAGATCTTGAGCTTGAGAACTAGAATCATATTCTTTTTCTCTTGATCCTTCAATACTTAGCTCCAAAACCTCATGTGTGAGTGTATCTAAGTGTTTGTGTATGAATAAGAAGTTAGATCATGTATTTAAGTGGACGTGCAAGTGTATATGTGAATGTATGAAGATGATCTCTCAAAGTCTCTCCCAAGACTAAGCTCTCTGCTTTTGGGTATAAACAGACGTCCAAATGCTGAGATTGTGAAGGTTATTTATAGACTTTTGAGACTCAAGGGAAAAATAGTCATTCACCCTTTTAAGAGCTCGAGCGCTCTGGGCTCGAGCGCTCGGGGTTGCTTTTCCAGCAAAGCTTTCCCCAAGACTCTAAACAAGCATCCAACATACATGCATCATATAGAATATAAAGGAATCAAGAAAACAAATCTTATATATATATATATATGAACGAGAGTATTACAAAGAGAAATACAGAAATTCGAGAAATCAGATAGAAAAATACAAGTGCTACATCTAATAACACCGCTAGTCTCACAAGCCCCTTGAAATTCCAACCAATCAAAACTTTAGATGCAATAAACTTTACCACACTGGATAATTTCTCTATTTAAAGCTTTGCATCCAAATCATAGATTAATAATGTTTCATAATTATTGTTCTGCATCCAAGCTACCCACAAGCCACAATCACGTCGAAAAGTCTTGCTGCATCACCCTTTTTATTTTTATTTTGTTCTCTCTTTAACCACCGTGCTGCTAACGCCACTGTCGTGCGCCTCTGCCCCACCATGATGTCTTCACCATGGCTGTGATACCACTTGTTAGGAATTTAAAAATGCGAAATCAAATTCCTCTAATAAACACACACACATACACACACACACACACATAAATAGTATATAAACAAGCATACCAAAGAAAACATAGATTTCTACGTGGTTCGGCAAAACCGCTTACATCCACACCCGAGAGACCGGTTCTTTCACTATTGAGAATAAATAATTGGTACAAGACACTTTGGATTAAATCCCATAACCCAACCCTCACACCCTTTGTACACCCACTCTCAATACCCCAAAGAACTCACACTCTCTTACCCTAGACCATGCAACCCAATAAGGGGAGACTACGGATGACAACGGGGTGGGTATGGGACGGGGCCCCACACCCCGCCCCCGCTCCACTAACAAGAGACTCCACCCTGACCCCGATCTAAGGACTACAAATCCCACCCCTAACCCCGATTGAAAGACTGGAATCCGTCCCGGCCCTGTCGTACCCGGCTACCTAAAGAACCAACAAAATTTTCCTTTACAGTCGCCTAAGCTTTGAAATTGAAACTGTAAACAGAACAAATACAAAAGCCATATCCCAAGCTCATGCCAGATTCTTTCTCATCCTAAACACGCACACACATACACATACACACACACACACACATACATGTACATATTCTCCAATTAATTGTTCAATTTGTTCTTTGAACTGTAAGAATATCAACTAGAGATCATCTTTTTGACAAAAAAAAAATAGAGATCATCTATACTACAAATCAGAGAATACATATATACTAGATCTTTGATCAAAGTAAAAAAGTAACACAAGTTAGAGGAGAATTTGTGACGCCATAGGCGGTGGTAGTCCCAGAAGGCGATTGTAGCCGTCATGTCTTGAGCACGACCCAGTCTTCAAGTTTATCTCGAACTCGTCTCAGATCGTCGTCGTCGGAATCGGTTGATGATGAGCGGATCTCGCCATTTCTCCTCTCTCTCTCTCTCTCTAAAATGTTGGTTTCTCTCTCTACTAGAGAGCTGATCTTGACTTAGGACTGAGGAGGCAAATAACCCTAAACTTAAATCATTTATACCCCATAATTTTAGGTAATATCATAATTTAGAGGGGTATTTACGTAAAAACATGTATAATTGGGGTGAGTTCGGGAAAATCTACCCCGACCCCGACCCCGACCCGGGTTTTGAAAACCAATCCCATACCCGGCCCTACCCCATTTAAATACACCCATACCTAGCCTATAAGAGGCGGGGCGGGCGGGGCGAGACGGGGCGGGGAACCCGAAAAATCCGCCCCATTGCCATCCTTAGGGGAGACCCCCAACTTGGTATATCAAGGGATTCCTAAATTCCTATACAATATCCCTCTATATAGAGTTTGCAACTCATTACTTATTGGACAAGTAATACAACTCTATTACAAAGGAAGTCAAATCACAATAGTAATCTAGCCAAATCATAATTCCTAAATTAATGAGATTATGCCACATATAATATATATCTCAACAATTTGCAGGACTGAAAAAAAAAGTGCAATTAAAAATAGAAGCAGAAGAAAAAAAGAAAAGAAAGTGGTGGAAGAATTTCATCAAAAAAATTTTTTTGTATCAAATGAAAGTTGAATATGACAAAAAAAATGATTCATCACACCAGAATTTGCAAAAATAAATAATGAAAAATAAAATGCTTAAGTTAAAAGGGTAATTGGGACACAACCTTCATACAACTTTCATACAACCTCTTCAAAAGATGTGTCTATCTCTTTCCTGTGTCATTGTGGGGTCCAATGACATCACAGGAGAGAGATAGACACATCTTTTGAGGATGTTGTATGAAAGTTGTATGAATGTTGTGTCTCAAATATTACTCTTATTCTAGTGTATATCTACATAATGCATAGTATCACTAAAAAAATTGATAAATCCTAATGGTTTTAGATGTATCATACATCTTAGTAATTTTGGTCACAAAATATTATAATTAAGTTCCAAAATATTATAGCTTGAAAACTACTTTTCTTGGTTTTTAAAATTACAATATTTTTAATCTTGAAAATTTCAGGAGTTTGGTACTATGTATGACACATCCTAACCACTAAGATGCATCATAAACGATCCCAACTATAAATTATATTTTCATCGTGTAGTAATGATCTAAATAGAAAAAATATTCTGGTGGAGTAGAACATGTGAATCATGTACAATGGTGGGCCCACCAGCCGTGAATAGAAATTGTACCTTTGTAGCAATAATTGTTGCAATCTAAGAAAGCCAACAAGTGGGGATGGAGTAGATTTCTCCAGGGGTTCCTAACATTTAGTTATGACCTAGCCTGGCCTATAGTGTTTATTAGGAAATTTTCTCCTTATTGAGGTTTATCATCACACTTGTCATAATGTTAATGTGTATCACTTCTCAATCATACAAGTTTGATATGGAGTTATCAATCTCTATACCTACAACTACTTAATAGTAAATATTAAATGTAGTCTTTAACTTCAGAAAAAAATGATAAATGTATTCAACACATAAATAGTATGATTGAAACGTTACACCACATCAGTATAATAACATGTTATGATGGTTCTAATATGTTACTACGACAACTATGCTTATATATATATATATATATATGTTGGACTCATGATTGCCTAGAAAATCCAATGATTTGATAAAATGACTAATTACACTTGTTTTGAAAACATAATATGACATAACTAATTTTTTACTAGCACCATATCAACTACTAATTTTTTACTACAAAGAGTCCATTTGGATCAGCTTATTTGAGACCAACAACCACTTGTTGAAATTATTGAGAGATTTGTGTACATTTAGTAAAAAAAAAAATATCCAAACATTTTCACAAGTTTCCAGAATTTTGTCCCACTTCAAATAAGATGAAAAAAATTAATAGCTCAAATTAGAATTAGTAATATGTTGTTTTTTCAAAAATCTATTAAATAAAATCTCCTATTGTTTTAGCAATATCAATTAACGCAAACGCAAATGCAAACGCTCTCTAGTTGGTTCAAAAGGAGTCACTACATGGTGTAAATGTAACATGAAAATTTAGAAAATGTCAAATTTCACAATTACTAACAAATGGATGGGACTAAATAGTGTCTTTCTTAGTTATTATTTAGGACAAATCTGAATGTGTAAATAATTTCAAGAAAGAATAAATACAAACAAATTGCTGCCTCGATCTGGTATAAATTCAAAAACCTCAAGCTGTAAATCCAAAAAAAATCAAGGGGACCACTATGATATACTTAGCTCTATGGGTAAGAATGAATCATCAGCTATACCCTATACCATTTGTGCTTGCTTTTAATGTGTTCTGATTTAATGAGATGGGCGATGCTGAGTTACTAAGAAAATCAAGGTGGAGTTGTGAGTGAGATTGATAACTTTTCGAAGATGTCTCTAAAATGCAACTAACTATCTGCTGGTGTTTAGACACTAGAGCCACTAAACATGCTTGCTCAGACAGGAGATGAATGTTTTCTTTCTCTGCTTAACACGACATTACCCTACAATATATATATATAGCGCACATAAATTTCGTAGAGTAATGATAAGCACACAACGAATTGTACAACGAATAGTACAAACGTGCAGCACATGGTTGGACCTTGTGCTGAAAAGTCTGCACACACTTTTTTGTGTTTATAGACTTTTCAGCACAAGGTTCAACCATGTACTACACATTTGTGCAATTCGTTGTGCACCTATCATTATTGAATTTTGTAACAATCGTCTCCCCGAATTCTAGGACGTTAATCACCTCAAAGAAGATGTGAGACCCACACAAAAATTGTACAAAAGTAGCTTTGGTTTAATGTTTAAACCAAGTTTTCTAACAGGAGTTTTACAAGAAAGGTGGCTTGAAGATCAGTGGTCCATTTGATAGGTAAGAATGCTAAATTAAAGATATATTGAAGAAAGAAGAGAAGGAATAGAAAATTGAGATACCATTTTAATTTTTAACTCCAAAGTTGACAAAACTAATGTTGGTTGGGTAAGGGTTAGTAAAGTAGTTCATTCCCTAATTAATAAACCAACTTTAGAAGAGCCTAATTCAAGGTGGTAGTTGAATTCTAACCTTAGTGGGCAATCAGTCAATTCAAACTAATTGATAAATCCCTCATTCATCACAGGTTTTGTCATGTCATTCGTGTAGATGCGCGCAGTGCACTCACATTTGTAGATATTTTATTTTATTCAATTTATGATGTACTTTGGTAGGTGAGATTTCTGTCCTAGGCAACATAGTTTGTGCTAAAACAAACATAGGAAAAGATTTGAAGAGTGATCAGTCTACGTGTATAAATTTGTATATTTAGCACATACATGAATCAATAGTATTTTAAAATAGCAATAAATTTACCTAAAGTAATGTATCCAAGTGTTTTGGCCGACTCAATGGCGGGGGGACAAAATGGACAATTGTTCCGGGCCACTAAAGTTCACAAATTTTGAGGGCCTCCATGAAATTATAATTACATTTTTATCTTGAGATTTTTTAGTATTTTATATTTAGACCTCCTCAAGCCCCAATTTAGTGCTATCAACTACATATATATTGATATAAATGTATATAAAACTCAAAAGCAAAGACCCCTAAAATTTTAAAAATTATACTTTTAGTGTAAGAATTTTTTTAAGTTTTAGAAATAGGCCCCTCTCGAATTTTGAAAGACACCATACAATGTTTAAGTTTCACAAAGAGACTCATATTATAAATGGAAAAAAAAACGTCAATTATGTATAAGTAGACTCCCAAAAAAATTATCTCGGGACGCTGCTCCCGAACTCCCGTACATGAGCCTCCCTATTAGTAATTCGTCCTGGACCTCCAAATACTCGAGACCGGCACTGGTGTTGTCCATTAATATATTAATGGAATGACTAAAGTGCAAATTCATAAAATGATCTGTTTTGGTAAAAATAAAAGAGAAAAATTTAGAATTAGAAATGAAAGTATTGCTGACTAGGTAGAATTATCTTTTAACTATTTGGATTTCTATCCCAAAAATGATCTCTAACGATATGAAAATGGGGCCAAGTAAACAACTTTAAGTCAAAATTTAACTGGTCCCACTGCTACATTATTTGAGAAGTGCTTTTGGGATAGAAATTTGAAAAGGGTAATTCTTGAGACACAACTTTCATACAACTTTCACACAACCTCTAAAAAGATGTGTCTATTTCTCTCCCGTAATGTCACTGGACTCCATCTTTTTAGGAGGTTGTATGAATGTTGTCACCAAAGAATTACTCATTTGAAAAATATAGCATTACTCTCTCATTTGTTTGCCAGGTTATTTGGGCGGATTGGATTATTTTAGTCCAATCTAGATTTACACTGTGTTTGTATGGACCATTTTAGTATAGATTAAGCCGATGTATTATAATGTATGATTAAATATAATACTGGTTAAGAAGGATAAAACAATACCCGGGGGAGGGGAGGTAGTATAAAAACCACAGGGTTATGGGTGTAATGGCATTATGCAGTAAAAAAGACTACATTACCCTGCCTTTTAAAAGGACTGAGACTCCGGCTCACGCGTTTTCTTCTCACAATTCACACACACAGAGAGAGAGAGAGAGAGAGAGAGAGAGAGAGAGAGAGAGAGAGAGAGAGAGAGAGAGAGAGAGGCAATGGAGATCTTCATCAACGCCTTCATTTCCATCACCAAGCTTCATCACCTACTCCGGATATGAGTTTTGTTAAGATTTTGGAGTCTCATTTTTGGTAATAGAGATGGTTAGGGTTTTTGATAGCTCCATAGATCTATGTAATTAACAATCTAATTTTATGTTATTTCGAGGTCATATGTGATGCCTAGAGAACTTCTTGTTTAGGTAACAACATCTTGGATTTTCTACTAGGGAAGGAAATCTGATTGCCCCCTTCCGATGTCATGGTGGTTGGTGAAAGAAATTAGGGCAATCTGATTGTTCCCCTTCTGATGTCATGGTGGTTGGTGAAAGAGATTATGGCGTCTAGGGCTACTCAAAATCCACCCGACTCACCCGTAGCCTTTTTATTGGTTTTTAAACAATGTGGGTGGAGTCACGGGTCTTGGGGGTAGAAACCCGACAGTTTCGGGTGGGGTCACGGGTCTAGGGAGGTGAAAACCCGATTCACCCGACCCGACTCGAAATACACTTAATTTTTTTAAAAATATATATGTAATATGCTTATATCAATATATGCATTATATATTATATAGTCTTTAATATATATATATATATATATATGTAATATGCTTATATTAGTATATGTATTATGTATTATATAGTCTTTAAATATATATATATATGTGTTATATTCTTGTATCAATAAAATATATATGTCACTAGCGGAGATATAAAAATATTAAAACCATCAAACTAGCACATGACTATGTTTTTATTTTTTGTTTGGCCAGAGCTTTGGTTAGCCCATGACAAAAACATTCAAAGCAAAAAAAAAAAAAAAAAAATGAAGACAAAGTCATGTGTAAAGCAAATGCTTGATTGAGACAGTCGGATTTCACCCGACTCACCCGACCACCCGATGAGTCGGTTGCACTCGACAAAGCAAGTGGATGATGGGTGAAAGGAGGGCAACACGACTATGTTCGGATGGATGAGCGGATGAGGGTCAAACCCGACTCACCCGACTCGTGAGCACCCCTAATGGCGTCACTTGTAATTACAATCAGATGAGATAAAGTAAGAAATTAGGTCTTCACTTAATAATTATTAAGGAAGGTAATCTGATTGGACCCATTTAATTTGTAGGCTGTGGCTTTAATTTTTATATGTTCCATGACTTGAGTTGAAGAGTTTTATAGAATTCCTATCTGGAAGATTTCAGATTGCAGTGGGGAATGGCTTTTGGAAGATTGTTACCCAGTGTTAAATGTTCTTTGGCAACATTCTGGTTTTGGTTGCTGGGTTTATCCTTCATGCATGGTGTTTCTGCTTGGAATATAGTTTCATTTCTGGGTTGGTTGCTCATCTTTGTTGGGCTCCCAAGTTTCTATGTGGTTGTAGTTCAAAGAATATTAACAATGCTTATATTTTGCTATCTTAATGGCAATTTGGTTGTTTTTCCACCTAAATGGTGGCTAAATGGGCATTTTGAAAAAGTTATAGATTAATCTATACTCATACTATGGTCATCCAAACATTGTAATGGATAATTTAGTCTTATACTCAGCATAATTCAATATGTACCAAACACAGTATAAAAATAATACTGTATTATTTTATCATGTAGTTAGTTATCCTGGAATATAAAAAATTGTTGGAAAATCCCTACAAGTAACCCTCATAAGTTTAAAACTGCAATTGGTTTGACCATTTTCTAAAAAGGACAAAAAGAATCAAAGTCAGTGTTCATACGGTATAAGTGCACGCATTATAAAAAATTCCACGTAACTCCCAGCACCTCACGCGCGTGCCTCCTTCCTTCAGTCACTCACACCGTGAGAGTGACTGTACCATATGATATCCATTTCGAAAATATTTTTTTTAAACTTTAAACCTTCATAACTTTTGATCTACAACTCTATTTCTTATAAATTTTATACCGTTGGAACCGTGTCAACGAGAGCTACAAAACTAGTACCATTGTTGATACCTTTTGAGCAACAGAAAAAAAAAAACTCTTATTTTTACATCCCATGTTCCAGACGAACTTAATAGAATTTTCATAATACGACCAGCAGTGGTACACCTAATAAAGAGAGCCGAATCATACTCATTCGGTAAAACCCAAATGAGGTAATCACTATGGAAAACTTCTCAAACCAAGCTCAAAGGGCTTGTTTTAGACCATATAAGGCTTTTTTATGCCTGCAAACTTCACCAGGACCATGAGGAACACCCGGAGGACGAACCATATAAACCTCCTCTTGGTTTCCATTCAAGAAAGCATTTTTAACATCCATCTGAGTTATATGCCACTGACGAATAGAAGCAACTGCAATAAGAGTACGAACATTAGTCATTTTAGCAACAGGAGCAAAAGTCTCCTCGTAATCCATACCATACTGCTGGGAAAAACCCTTGGCAACCAATCTTGCTTTGTACCACTCAACAGACCCATCTGACTTGGTTTTGATTTTATAAACCCAACGAGAACTAATAGCGCTTTTACCAGAAGGTAAGGGAACCAAACTCCAAGTGTCTGTCTTATACAATGCTGAGAGTTCCTCTGCCATAGCCTGTTGCCAAAGAGGATCAAGAGCTGCCTCTTTATAGGACAGAGGCTCAGAGAGATCATGAACTGAAGCTAAAAATGAAGCAAAAGAATCCGAATAACGAGAATAAACAAAATCAGGTGATTGAGTGGACTTACGAGTGCGAGCAGGATAGTGAGGAGGTTCCACAGTCTCAGTAGGTGCTTGGGTGGCCTCTGGAAGGGAGGTAGCATCAAGAGGCAAGGTACCAATATTAGTAAAAGTAGAACCATGAGGTGAGACAATATCAGTGGTGCATGGGACTTGAGAAGGCACACTATCGGTATCATCAGAGAATGAGTCAAGATGGATGAGATCAGATTTAGTCAACTCATGATGATTATCAGGAATAGAAAAGAAGGGTATGTGCTCGAGAAACACAACATGGCGAGAGAGTTTCTTAGTAACTGGGTCAAAGCAACGATATCCCTTCTGACCATCACCATAACCTAGAAAAACACAAATAGCAGGAGCATGCCCATACAAATTTTCATAAGGTGACAGATCTGAGCAGTGAGAGGACGGAATTTATTAATTAGATTGACAGCAGTAAGGATAGCCTCTCCCCAAAAATCACTAGGGACATATGCAGATAATAAAAGAAAGCGAGCAGTTTCAACAATATGCCGATGTTTCCTTTCAGCAACACCATTTTGCTTAGGAGTGTCTGTACAAGAGGACTGGTGAATAGTTTCATCTAAAGCAAGCAACTCACAAAATTTATGATAGGTATACTCTTCGCCTAAATCACATCTAAAACATTTGATGACAGCAGAATATTGAGTTTTAACAAAAGCACGAAAGGTATTGTAAATATCAAAGAAGTCTGAATGGCGATTCATAAGATAAACCCAAAAGTAACGAGTACAATCATCAATAAATGATACATAATATCGAGACCCCCCTCTTGTAGTAACAGGAGAGGGTCCCCACACATCAGAATGAACTAAATCAAATGGTGCAAGAGAATAAGAAATACTTGTATTAAATGGTAAAGCAGAAAATTTTGCCAATTTACAACCACTACAATCAGAAATGTCATGAGTTTGTAAATCTCCTAATTTTTCTGTAGAAGCTATATATTTTAAACGAGAGGCTGAAACATGACCAAGGCGAGAATGCCATAAATAAAAACTAGACGAAGATGAACTCAAACGAAAGGATGACAAGTCAACACTAGAAGCTGCAACCACTGGTACATTGAGCTTGCCAAGATGTATAATCCCCTTTGCCTATGGCTTGTCCCAATCAGCGTCTGAGACTGCGAATCCTGCACATGACAAAAAGTAGAAGAAAAAGAGACTAAGTAACCTGCATCACAAAGTTGACCAACAGAAACTAGATTCATAATAAGTTTGGGAATGTGGTAAACACTAGGGAGAGATATATGAGGTGTGACAACAGACCCAACACCTACTAATGGAATAGGAGTACCATCAGTAGTCATAACAGGCAAAGAGGAAGCAGGACATAAGGAAGCAAAAGACGACAAGTCAGGTGACATATGATTAGAAGCTCTAGAGTCTAAAACCTAAATACCTGAAGACATACCTAGTGAAGAGGTGGCCATAGCATATGGCTGTGTGACAATGAACTTCTAAAATTGCTCAGCAAGGGAGGTCATGGACGGAGTGGATGTGGAAGGGGAATCAGGTCTAAATGAGTCTGATGGTGGTACAACTGCTGTAGTGTTAGGCTATGGAGGCCTGTATGAACGCTGCTGAGATTGGTTGTCAGATTTCCAATGAGAAGATTGAGGTTGCTGTTGTTGTGGTGGTCGACCATGTGAGGGCTGGTTGCTGCTATTAGGCTGGTTTGCACGACCCAATCTAAGACACTGAGCCTTCCAATGACCATTCTCCTTACAGTAGCTGCATACATCACTACCAACTCTCGAGTAAGGCTTATTCTGATTATTGGACTGTGGTCGAAAAGGGGCTGCTAAAACAGACAGAGTAGAGTTGGGGAGAATTCCCTTTCTAGACTGTGTCTTGAGACGTATTTCCTCGGCCACTAACTCATGGACAACAGAATCAACTGACGGAAGTGGGCTACGATGGAGAATGGACCCACGAAGGCCCTCAAAATCATCACGTCGAGCCATCAAAAACTGAACCAGACGTTGTTCCTCCCTACTAGCGATATATGGTGCAAAGGCCCGCAATTCGGACGACTCCATGAGAGCTAACTGATCCCAAAGATCTATCATTGTAGAGTAGAACTCCTAAATACTCAAATTTTTTTGTTCAAGGGCACGAATATCACACTCTAATTGGTACCTTTTTGCAAATTTGGACTGTGTAAATAATTTAGCCAAATGATCCCACACATCCTTTGCATTTTCAAAATTTGCCAACTGCATACCTATTGAGGGAGCAACGGAGTTGTTGATCCAAATAATGATTTTTGAATTATTTGTGTCCCAATTATCTACCAATTCTGCAAATTTATCGACATTTTCATTCGTAGGTTTACTAAAATCCCCATTGATATAACTCCACATCTTCTTCCCCTTTAGAAAATTTTTCATCACATAATTCCAATATGCAAAATTCTTGCCATCGAGTTTAACACTAATCGCTTGAAGCGAATCATCACGTTCAGCAGCCATTACAAAAATGAAGCAATGAAATAACACAAAACAAGCGAACCCAAAATCAAAGACAGATCCAAAAACACAAAACAAACGAACCAGAATCAGTGACAGATCCAAAAACGAGTGCGAAGCAGTGCAAGATCTAAATACGAATATGAATCAGCGAGAAATCCAACAACGAACCAGAATCATTCGAAAAAAAAAATTTTCGGGGCTCCACCCCGAACCCTAGCAGGGGCACGCTGCCCCCTACAACCCCCAGCTAACTCATCGCAGAATTGGATCTGCGAAAATCGTGGATGAGATTCGAACCTGCTCTGATACCATGTGAATATATTAAATAATCAAGAAAACAACAAAGGGAAAGAGAAAAGAGAGCTAGAGTTTCTCATAACACAAAAACTGAATGAATGAATACAATGGAAAAGAAGAGACAATAATAATAGAATATTTAGGGATACAGTATTACCCTAATATAAAGGAAAAGACTAAACTACCCTAAAGCTAATAAAACTAATTCTAATAGTGAGCACCCCTAATGGCGTCACTTGTAATTACAGTCAGATAAGATAAAGTAAGAAATTAGGTCTTCACTTAATAATTATTAAGGAAGGAAATCTGATTGGACCCATTTAATTTGTAGGCTGTGGCTTTAATTTTTATATGTTCCATGACTTGAGTTGAAAAGTTTTATAGAATTCCTATCTGGAAGATTTTCAGATTGCAGTGGGGAATGGCTTTTGGAAGGTTGTTACCCAGTGTTAGATGTTCTTTGGCAACATTCTGGTTTTGGTTGCTGGGTTTATGCTTCATGCATGGTGTTTCTGCTTGGAATATAGTTTCATTTCAGGGTTGGTTACTCATTTTTGTTGGGCTGCTCCCAAGTTTCTATGTGGTTCTAGTTCAAAGAACATTAACAATGCCTATATTTTGCTATCTTAATGGCAATTTGGTTGTTTTTCTACCTTAATGGTGGCTAAATGGGCATTTTGAAAAAGTTATAGATTAATCTATACTCATACTATGGTCATCCAAACATTGTAATGGACAATTTTAGTGTTATACTCGGCATAATTCAATATGTACCAAACACAATATAAAAATAATACTGTATTATTTTAGGGTGATTCTATTGCCACTCCATCATTGAACTAGTACACTCCATAGTACCACTCTTAAAACATGTGGTACCATACATGTCATGCATTGCGTACATGATACCACATGCTCTGAGAGTGGTACCATGGAGTGCATTAGTTCAATGATGAAATGACAATAACAATTCCCTTAATTTATCATGTAGTTAGTTATCCTGGAATATAAAAAATTGTTGGAAATCCTTACAAGTAACCCTCATAAGTTTAAAACTGCAATTGGTTTGACCATAAACTAAGAAGGACAAAAGGAATCAAAGTCAGTGCTCACACGGTATAAGTGCACGCACCATAAAAAATCCCACGTGACTCCCGCCTCCTTCCTTCAGTCACTCACACCGTGTGAGTGACTGTACCAAATGATATCCATTTCGGAAATGTTTTTTTAAACTTTAAACCTTCATAACTTTTGATCTACAATTCTATTTCTTATAAATTTTATACCGTTGGAACCGTGTCGACGAGAGCTACAAAACTAGTATCATTGTTCATATCTTTTTAGCAAAAGAAAAAAAAACTCATATTTTTACATTCCATGTTCCAGACGAACTTAATAGAATTTTCATATAATATTCGTGTATGGGTTATTGAATTTTTACGTAATATTCACGTATGCCAAGTTGATATGTTGTGAGAAAAAAAAAACCGAATGTTTACTTTGTTCTTAAGGAGAGTTTTAGTGAAATTTCACAAAAAATTTGCATTTGTTTGGACTGAAAAACTATGTTTTATAATTGAATTGTGAAATTTGATTTTTTTATTTTTAAAACGAAATATGCATTGTTTAATATGAAAGAGAAAAAAAAAGAGTGAAATTTCACTTGACATACATGAATATTAAGTGAAATTTCACAAAACTTGTACATGAATATTAAGTGAAATTTTACTTAAATTGACATTTAAGGAACTTTTTAACAAAGTAAGTATCAAATTAAACCTTAAACTGTAGAGAGTTACTTCTAGCGACTTTTGGGATAGTTAATGAATTTTCACTTGACATACTAAGTGAAATCTCACTGAACGAGTACGCGGATGTTAAGTTTAACTTCAAGTTTTTCAGGAAGAAGACATGTACGGGTTCTGTGAATTTTCACTTAATATTTATGTATGCCAAATTTATATGTTTTGAGAAAAAAAAATTAAAAAAAGACGAATAGCAATGAAGCCATTGCTACCTCATTAAGGCTTAGTTTGGCCCCCATTTTGGTGCTTCTCCTTTTTTAAAGCACAATTTCATGTTAATTCATTTGATAACTAGTTTATGAGCTTTGCAAAAATTGAACTTAGGGCTTTTTTGGGGAGAGCTTTTAAAAGTTCTAGAATTGATTGAAATTTCACTTAATATTTTATGTATATCAAGTGAAATTTCACTTATTATTTATGTATGTAAAAACATAAAATTTGTATGTTTTGAGAAGAAAAAACAAAGGACGAATTTTAACAACAATTCCTACACTTGTTTGGTTGAAAATTGATATTTTATAATTGATTGTGAAATTTGCTTCTTTTAACAAAATATGCATTGTTTAATATGACAAAAAAAAAAAGAAGAAGAAGTGAAATTTCACCATGCATATATGAATATTTAGTGAAATTTTGCTTAACTCATACATGAACATTAAGTGAAATTTCACTTAACTTTGCATTTAAGAGATTTTTTAACAAATTAATAATCAAATTAGACTTTCAAATCTAGTCAGTTACTTCTAGTGAAATTTCATCTGACATACATGAAAGTCAGTGAAATGTCACTGAACGTGTACACAAATATCAAGTGAAAATTTGAGTTTTTTAGGAACAACTGAACAAGGAAGGAAAAATGTCATTTTTTTTTGCTCAAAACATTTTAGCAATGGTACTAGTTTTATAGCTCTCGTTGACCCGGTTCCAATGGTATAAAATTTGTAAAAAACAGAGTTGTAGATTAAAAGTTATGGGGGTTTAAAGTTTTAAAAAATATTTTCAAAATGGAATTCATATGGTACAACCGCTCACACGGTGTGAGTGACTGAATGCAAGAACACGCGCGTGAGGCGTAGCAGGCGCTGGGTAATTATGTGGGATTTCTTACGGTACTCGCACTTATACCGTGCAAGTGCTATCTGAGATTTCTTTGTCCTTTTTAGAAAATGTCCCCCCCCCCCCCCCCCCCCTTGTAATACTCTATACTACACCCCTAAGTTTGAATCACACAATGGGAATGAATAACTAGAGATTATTCCTAAGACTGCCTTCCAAAAACTTGTTATTGATTCCCAATGGGCTTTTCTAGAAAAGCTTGAAGGTAGAATTTCTGGCAGAATGTGTTGTTTGTTTCTTTGGTAAGGTTTGGGTTGGCCAGGCCCAACTCACTCTGCATGTGGGCCTTTATTAGAGGACTACATTTAATATTTGGGCTACAAGCCTACAAAACTAGGGTTTCCGATCATTTACCCTCTTCTGTATAAATTGCCAACAAATCCCAACTCCTGCAAAAACTAGGGTTTTGCAAAGAGCTACAAACAATAGCCGCGCGATTCGATCTCGCTTCTGCAACTCGAGCAATCTGCGAAAATGGCGTCTCAAATGAGCAAAAAGAGAAAGGTTAGTTCTTCATTCCCTATATCACCCTCGATCTGTATCCATATATATATATATATGTATATATATACATGCACATATGACATATACAATACATGTATAAATTTACTGAGTTGAGTGGGGTTTGCAGTTTGTTGCCGATGGAGTGTTCTATGCAGAACTAAACGAGGTGTTGACCAGAGAGCTAGCTGAGGATGGATACTCTGGAGTCGAGGTCAGGGTCACTCCCATGCGTACTGAGATCATCATTAGGGCCACTCGAACTCAGAACGTTCTCGGTGATTCCTCTCTTTTTATTTATTTATTTAATTATTTATCATTTTGTGATTTGTTCAGAGCACTTCGATTTTGATTTTTTTTTAAAGGGTTTTTCTATTAATTGTATTCGGATTACTTGATTGAGAGTTGTTCAGGTGAGAAGGGTAGGAGGATTAGAGAACTGACTTCGGTAGTACAGAAACGGTTCAAGTTCCCGGAGAACAGTGTAGAGTTGTACGCTGAGAAAGTTAACAACAGAGGGCTATGTGCCATTGCTCAGGCCGAGTCTCTGCGATACAAGCTCCTCGGTGGCCTTGCTGTTCGGAGGTACCTCTTCGATTACCTTTCGTTTGTATTTTGTTTCGTCTTTGATTTAACAATTGACATTCACCATTCAACTTGATGTTTCATATGTTTAAATTTGCATTTCTATTGCTATAATAATCTGATGAAATAAAGTTACTTGCTTTTTTTTCGTCAAAGGTTCTATAAAATAGTTTCTTTATCGGTCTTAGGTCCAACCCATTTTTTTGTTTTAGTAGAGGTCCCTCAATAGAAGTATTTGATTTGATTCAATGGCACTAATCAGTGACTTTTGAACAAAATAAGAAACGGTTGCCCTTTAAACTCAAATAATCCAATAAGAAGGTACTTTTTACCAAATTTCTATTTTAGATTGAGAAATGAGAGTCTGGTTAAACGTCATCTACAAAGCAGATTGGTGTTTTCATGCCAACCCTGTGTCGGAAGATGACTATAATAACCCTTTTCCTCCATCATGCTATAATCCTCGTGGAATGCACTGGTTTTTCACGTAGTAACATTAGAGGATACACACTATTAATTTTTTTTAAAAATTTTTTTTAAGTGAACTGTCTTGTTCTTTTAAAACAGCTTCAATCATTTACCAATTATGTAGACTTTAAAACAGCTTGTCCTTGTCATGATTTAAGATTTCATTTGTCATCTATAAAGCAAATAGGTCATTTCTCTGCCAAGTTTGTGTCGGAAGATGACTATATTACCCATACTTCTCCAAGTCTTTTGTGAATGAAGTGATACAATATATTTACATTTGTGTCTTTGGGGTCGCGGTCATACTTAAAACTGTTATTAAGAAACTTGTATGTCATAAGTTCTTTTTTCTACTTCTGAAGCTATTTTGTTATCATTGATCCTTGATTGCAAAAAGTAAAATTGAAGTTTTCCACTCTTATTTTCTGGTGCATCAATAACAAGCTGAACGGAAGGAGCTATGCCCTTTCTGTGGTTTGCCACCATACAAATAATATCTTCTTGTAATTCTCTTTTGGATGGACTTGCTTGATTGTTGCCCTGTTCATGCATTTCCAGAAGATATACGACCAAATGTATAGTCATCTTTGGTGAGGAAGTATTTGAATTTTAAAAGAAAAAAAAGAAAATACATATGCAGTGTAGTTGGTGAAAGCTGGGTATCACTTGTTTACCACTGTACTATTCAGCTATAAGTTTGTATCCACTCTTGGCACTGTCAGAAATTGAATTTTTGTATTTATTTACCTCTTATGGTTTCTATGTTAAGGATATAATCTTATCTGTTTTAATATGGAATTAAATAATTAATGCATGAGAATTGATGTGGTAATTATTGTCTTCTAGGGCCTGCTATGGTGTTTTGAGATTTGTCATGGAGAGTGGAGCGAAGGGATGTGAGGTATGTTCAAGAACAGCTTTTACTTGCATACATCCAGTTTTAGCTCTTCTAGTTGCGTGTAAAATTTGAATGTGGTAAATGGTACACACAACAGGTGATAGTTAGTGGAAAACTGAGGGCACAGCGTGCCAAGTCCATGAAGTTTAAGGATGGGTACATGATATCATCTGGTCAGCCTGTAAATGAATACATTGATGCAGCTGTCAGACATGTTCTTCTGAGACAGGTAAAATCTATTGCTATTCTGATTCCTTTAACACGAACTCATGCTGAATCAGTTACACTGGCGTGTTTGATAACTCATTTAATTTCCGTTTTGACACTTTTTTTAGTGCGTTTGATTGTTTTTAAAAAGTCGCCCAAATCTTTTGAAAACTATTAAGCAAAAAAATTTCCACTGAAAATAATCAGTGAGTGCGGTCAGTTTCAGTACTTAAAAACATTATTTTCAGTGCAACAAATTCAATCGCATAAAGTTTTCAGGTGTAAAATTGGGCACTTGGCTTTCAGTTTATCAAACGGGACTATCATTTTAATTTCTACTGAACATGTTCTTCTCTTTGGGTTATGCAGGGAGTGCTTGGAATCAAAGTGAAGATCATGCTCGATTGGGATCCTAAAGGAAAGCAGGGTCCTACAACACCCCTTCCAGATCTTGTCACCATCCATCCGCCCAAGGAGGAAGAGGAATACATCCGACCACCACCGGTGGCTGCTACTGAGATTGAAGTCCCTGTGGTTTAAAGCATCCACTACAACATACCTAGGATCTGTTTCGATGTTATATTTGTTTTTTTTTTTTTTCAAAATTGAGAGTGATGTTAGCCTTTTTCTTGACAGTTTTGGCTACATATTAGACCTCTTGAGTATTTTGAATACTTGAAGAAATTTTATGTACCTGCTCAGTAAATGTCAGTTATTTGAGTAATAAACTTCTGTTTTTGTTTGATCTTATTGGGCAATGTAGCAAGATGTGTGCATGAGTTTATAGAACTGATTCAGATTCTAAACATGAATGTTAGGTGGATAAATCAGTTTTACATGGTTGAATGCGCATGGGTAAGTTTGGTACTGCTTAGCTGGAATGATATTGGCCAATTATGGTCTCTTTTGATTGAGAGAATGGGAGAGAGAAGATATTTATTTAGGAAAAAGAAATTAGAACAGAAGCAAAGAGAGAGTAGGGTCTTTTCACATTTTTTGGATAGATTTGGTAGTTTTGGAAGGTTCAGAAAGTTCAGTGTCTCTTTGATCTTCACAAGCATTTAAATCAACAACAATGCTAGGGGCACTAACAAATTCTACTAACACTTACACCCACACTCTATCTCTCTCCTAGTGGCACTTTGGGTTCACTGCGGACCCCACAGTGCCACTAGGAGAGAGATAGAGTGTGGGTGTGAGTGTTAGTGGAATTTGTTAGTGCCCCAAATATTACTCTTAAATCAAGGCATGGAAGTACACGACTAATCACGCCAATTGGATTTGAACAACTAGTTGAAGGCACATACATAAAATGTAAATAAACTTTATCATCTAAGTGGAACATTTGCAAAAGTTGAGACAGCAGAGCCAATGTAGCTAAGGTGAACTTCTTTAGGGAGGAGATGATATTTAATACCAAGCTCCTCCAAACATTTTCTTTAGCTCAAAGACTAGGTCAGATCTTCTATTGGCTTTTTCCCCATATTTCTGAAAGTTAATGGTATGATTGATGTAGAGACCCATTTTCATATTTTTTATTTTGCTAGAACGAGACCCATTTTCATATTGTTCACAACTTCAATCTTCTTAATCTGCACGCTGTGGTTAGGACGCCAGTGAGGCTTGCTCTCCAAGTACTTAAAACGTACCCACAAATCTATTGATTCCAGATATGTTCACTTGAAATTATGAATAAACATATAGTACCAAAAAAAAAATAATAATAATAATTTAACAAAAAAAATCCACCTACCAATAATGCTATAAATGAAAATACTTACACTATTTTGACTGGAAAAATACAAAGACTAACCAGTTGTGGCGGAAAGGTCAAGTAACAGACACAAACATTTTTATACTCTCTATTGTCAAAATTCTTTCCAAGGGAAAGAGGGAAAGCGGGACAGAGAAGAGCTGAATCCTCAGTAAATGTGAATACAAGGTTATTGTAAAATTTAACTTGATTTTTCCAACTTACCCTTAAATATTCAGTCTTAACAAATCTAAAGATACTAATTCCATAATAATATTTTTCATTACACTATTCAGTTTTATTAAATGTCAGTCATTATTCAAAAGTATACGTGAGGGACAAGTGAACGTACGTTTTTATTTTAGCTTAGAGCAACAATGCTCTCAGCTGAAGTGGAAAGATGAACTGCAAATTCCACAGAATCACTCATCTCCGGGCTCCAATAAAAATTGCTGATCGGCTTGGTTGCCAAAACAGAATTCGGATAGAATATCTTCTCATTATCATATCTCAAGAAGATTGTTGTCAAAATGTTCATCTCTTCAAAGACCATTTGTAAGATTTCAACACGAGATAAATGAGTTAAAAATGACTCACACTAAAAAAAAACGCCAGATGACTGCTTGTACTCCATCAATGACGCAACGATCACCTACATCATATGGGTGCATCACAAATACAAAGATAATGGCTTCAAATGCAGTCTTACATGTGTTGCCAAACACAAACACTACAAGTAAGAGCTGAGATGAAATAAACACAAGCACTTGGGTTGTTGCAAAGCCCATCAAAATTAACCACACAATTACAATCACCACTAGTACTGCCCCTGAGGCAATTTGTTCAGCTCCTCCACGGCTGTTTTTGTGTCATTTAAAGAATGTGCCAGTGAATACAACCTGCGGACAACGAAGAATACATCAGAGGAAATATATAAAATTTACCCATGGAATAACAGGTTTCTGTCCATGAATATGAATCTGATTTACAAAAGAATGGTGGTTTCTAGAACAAGTTCAATGACCTGTTTGGGAATGCTAGGATTTGGTTCAACCCCAGTCTGTTTTATAAGAACCGATAACTACGGTGGTTTGAAAAAGAACCGGTGGTTTGAAAAAGAACCAAGAGCGATTAGACTGGGTACTAAGTCATGTGCAATAAGATTCACCCAACACTTGAATTTCCAAACATATCCTAAGGTTCTAAACTACTTTATCCCTGTTTTAACAAGGCTAAGAGCAGATGCTACAATTGATCTTAACGTAAAGGCCATGCAAAGGGCAGCCCCATGTTCAAAAGTATGTTAAATAGCTAATCAAAAGTCCAAACTGTTTTAAAGGATAGGTTGTTTGATTTAGCTGTTAAAACTGGGAAAGTTAGTGACTTCAGGGCAAAATAACTGCAACTATTTCTGCTGCTACTCAGCTTTTCATAAATCCAGATTCTCCTGATGCCCATCCATAGCTTCAGACAGCCGTTTGATCAAGGGGAAAGAATACTGCTATCCTATATTCAAAAGGAATAAAGCTTCAAAATTCAGTAATTCACTACAACGGAAGTTAGAGTATCATCTAGTCATAATAGAAGCACAGAATTACAAAAGCACGTGCATTGGAGAATAAATAAACAAAAAGATTACATACCACCCAATTCCTTAAAGCCTTTTCCTTAATCTTTCCCGTTTCTTCTGCTCCCTCGATCAATGAAAGCAATTTATCCACCTCCTCTTTTTTCATAAAGTGCAAGGTCCTCCTCATCAATATGGCTAGTCCATATGACAATGAGAATAGTGTGATAATAAGATTAACCGGGCATAAACTAGAGAAGATAACATTCAAAGCAAGGATTCTTACTTGCTACCAGGCTTTGCTACATTTTTCAAGATCCGAATAGCAGCAACTTTTGCTTCCCATTCGCTGGTTCTCGATCTCTTTTTGTTCAACACTATCATCATCAACACTCTCATCAAGTGCACCGGAAATTGTGGACAGCCCTGAACTCCTTATCACCTTAATTAACCTTCCCATGGTCCAAGCAGTAATCTTCTCTTGATTTATCTTATGAAGCTTTTCTACATTAATTACCTCTTCTTTCCTCCTTTTCTTTTCCCTTGTTCGTATTTTTGAAACTCAACTGACCACTCATCCTTTTACTGCCAACCCTTTTCTGCATACTCCATAGATGGAGGCCCCAAAAGGGTCTGAAGAACATACTGATGAATGATAGATTCTTGAATTCTGTTAAAAAAGCATCGTGACGTGAAAAGAAGAAGCTAATAGCTTTACCAGTAAAGTCTTCACCATCCACAAACCGGCCACCCCACAAAGACAAGATGCAATGACAGTATTGAACACAGTTTTGAAATTAAATTTAAAATTGTATTCTTTTGTTTTGCAATTAATAAAGTGTTTTTCGTTGTCCACGTCCACCCGATGTCTTTTTTGGGTGACCCGTTTATGTGTTTATAGCATTACTCTATTATTAATAAATATGGAAAGCACCCTATGGTATGATTTAAAGTGGACATTCCACATCGTGTGGGGACTCTTATGGTCACGCCCAAGAGGGGTTTTCTTGACATAAATGGTCTAAGGAGTATTTTGCTCCAAATAAAAAAGAATATGAGAAATTCAAATGGAAGTCAAATTATTAAACTCAGGATTAGCTGCTTATTATTATAATATATATATATATATATATATTTTTTATAGATAATTTCATATAATTTATGACTGTTTAGCCGCAAAAGAATAGAAAATATAAAAATAAATAGAAAGACCAAATTCTAGTCTTTCTAGGATTTGTCAAAACAACCCTTTTCTGTACAAATTCTCGGAATTGTGAAACGTAATCGCGTTTCTTTGTCCTCACGAAAGACGGATTTCAAATTGGACCAATTGTAGGAATTGTCATATATATATATATATATACACACACATACATATAGGAAATTACTATATTCACCACCTTTACTCACAAATTTTTATATATATATACATAGACGTATATATATATATATATTGTTGCCTAATTAAACAGACTTCAACCAATCCTTTGCAGTTTATTATAACAAAGAAGTCTGTATTTTTCCTCTCCAAGGCAAAAGGCCTAAGTGTTTGGAGCTACGTACTTTTGAACGATCATCCCTTCATTCAATGGAGTTACCTGATCTATGTTTTGATGTCATCTTTGAGATTTTAAGTCGAACTTCATTGAAAACTCTGGACCTGTGTAAATCAGTTTGTAAAGAGTGGAAGAATCTTACGTACGAGTCTTGGTTTGAGTCCCTTCATCACCAGAGAACAGATACGATAATTTCAGGTTACTTCGTTCAAAACATGGAATCGAACAATCACTTGTCAAAGTTTGTGTCGTCCAACAATCAGAGGCTGAGGAGCGGTGATTCAAATTTGTCTCTGGATTTCTTGCCTCACAATGTGAAGATTCTGGGTTCTTCCAAACAAGGTATATTGTGCTGTGTGAGCCGTCGTGACAGACATTATCGATACTATATTTGCAAGCCTAGTACTAGACAACTGCAAGCTCTTCCCAATCCAAAGTTGCGATACAAGATGGATAATGTCGCCCTCGTCGTTCTAGGATCAACCCCTTTGCGCTTCAAAGTTGTTCGGTTTACCTCGCACTCGTAAGTCGTTAATTAAAACTATTCTATATCTATCTCTATCTCGATCTACCTTGATTTTGAATCAGGGCCGGCCGATGTCAAAATTTCGGCCGAGACCTCAAACCAACTTTTAAAGGCCGGGCTTAAAAAATTGACGCGTCTATACTAAGTTTCATAGAAGAAAATAGGCTTAAAAACGATAAATTTTTATAGAAATTAGGAGGAAATTAGAACTAAAAATGAGGCCCCATTCGACGGCTCAATTCGCCGCTTTGCCTCAGGGCCGGCACTATTTAGAATTAGTGATAGATTAGGTCAAAGCATGTGTTGATGCATGCATGGACCGTTATGTGCAACGGTGAAGTACCCATGAATTTTTAAAGGGATAGGCTAACATTAGTAATTAGTTAATAAGAGAGTGGGTTGTGGAATAAGCTAGGTTAAATTAGGTGTGCGTTGTGGAGGACTGAACTAAAATAAACCTAAAAAAAAAAATTTCTTCAATTAAAAGATTTACAGTGGACTACATTCTGGCTAAGCCCACCCCTGAATTCGTCCTTGGTTATGCATTTTTAAGTTATTATTTACTGCTAAAATTTGTTTTTCGTGTTCGAAGAACTAGTACGCTTAATTTGTTTCAGAGTTTTAGCAAGAATTTTGCTATAAAAATAAGTAACAAAGTAGCTGAGGATAAATTTAACTTAACAAAAAGGTCAAATTTACCATTCGTATGGATGCCAATGCCTTGAAACTATTTATAATACAGTATATTTGATTTTTCATGTTTTTGTGCATGCCATTAGAAAAATTTATCAATTGCTGGACATATATATATATATATATACACAATATGATTTTTGATTTTACATCTATGCTTACAACGTTTTATTCTTTTGATTTCTAGGTTGTGTTACAAAGAATTAAAAAGCTACTACAAATATCGGTGTGAGATATTCGATTCGAAAATTTGGGCATGGAAAGAAACAGAGATGTTATTGCCGTATGGTACGGTGTTCAACGGTGTTGAACCAGTGGTTGTTGGAGGTTCAATTTACTGGCTAACTAATGATGATCATGTATTGGCTTTTAATGAAGATCATGAGACTCACAGTTTATTTCCAATACCAAACCCAATGTGTGGGAATTATAATTACAAATACAAACAACTGGTGGAGTATCAAGGAAGGCTGGCCTTTGTTTGTATGTCACCACAACTACAAGGGTGTTTTGAACTCTGGGTTATGGAAGATTTTACAGATCATGTGTGGAAAAGGAGACAATTGTTGAATATTAAAGAAAGAGAAGTAGTTCATCCTTCTGTGGAAGCTTTTTGCAATACTGATGTTGCATTGGTGAAGGAATACAGAAGTGTTGTGTTTTATAACTTTCAAAATTGCAGTTTTAACAGAGTCAATCTTGGTCAATTCAAGAATCTTAGACAAGTTTTTCCCTTCCGCTCAGATTTTGAGCCAATTAATTTGAAGGGCACAACATGAAATTCTTAGTTTTTCTCTTTTTTTCCCCTAAGGAGGTAGGTACTAGTAATTCATTTTTTTTTATTAAATTTTTATTAGAGTGAATGTCATTTTTTTATTTTTTATTTTTAAGAGAACGAGCTAATTTCTGTTTAGACTTGTGGATATATATATATATATATTATATAGTTTTAATGTTTGATTATTACCTAATTAAAGAGCTGAGTTTACTTTTAGATCTTAGTAAATCTGTTGCAATAAAGACTTTATAGTTCATTAATAATATGTTATTATGTGTTACTTGATTCGTAAAGTCGCAGGAAATTTAGGTATATTTTACTACTAAATAGGAAATATTTGAGCACTCCTAGAACTCCAAGTGGCATGTTTACTTTATGTGGTATCTTTGTATTTAATACATAGGAGTGGATTTTTTTGAGTGAAATTTATATCTTGGGACTCACAAATAGTAGGACATATTGGAAGAGACTTTTTTGTATATGATATCAAAGGGAGCGGAAACTGCAAAAATTCTTTGGCAGAGCTTGGGCATTATGAGAATCAAAGCAGAAATAATCAAGTTTTTATAATAAATAAGATAAAATAATTTAAGTTAAAGAGCTATCTTTTATGTTAATTTTATGTATTAAGAAGTTCGTCGTATAGAAATTGATCGGTAATTTTAGAAATTTGTTTAGATTTGGTATCTTAATTACTTTTGCCTATTTGATAATGAAATGAGTTTATGTGAGCCTGGGTCCCTCTCTCTCATTCGCTCTTCCGTCTCATCTTCTTCTTCCACTTATTTATATTGCATTGGTCATCAATGAGCTCTGCCTAAAAGACTCATACTCATTGTCTGCTAGTTACACAAGATCTTAACCAAATCATCTTTGGTGAGATGACCAAGAATCAGGATTCATACTTTTTAATTGGGAGGTTGTGAGTTTGATCCTTATAGACCGTCACTAGGGAATTTTCTTTTATATCTTGGGACTCACAAATAGTAGGGACATATTGTAAGAGACTTTTTTTTTATTATACGTTTTTGGAGATAATTAAAATTCAGTCTATATTATGTAGAGTATTTAAAAGTCAGTCAAGTGTATTATTGAAAAATAAAAGAAAGTCTATATAAAGTCACTAAATTAGAAATGTATCAACTTTTTGTCTAAAATGCCTAAAATACCCATCTCTCTTTGGTCTCTCTCTCTCCTCACATGGCCACCACCACCACCACCGACAGCCACCTCTACCAGCCACCGCCGCCACCACCTCTCGATTTTTTTTTCTCTCTCTCTCTTTCTCTATATATATATACACATGAGTATATATATCTAATATATGGCCACCACCACCCCTACCTCTCTTCTTATCACCACCACTACCACCAGCACAAGTCACCTCCCTCATCCACCACTACCATTGCAGGAAAAAAGAAGAAGAAAGAGTTAAAGTTTTTGGAGCAACTGTCCAAACCGAAGGAGCAACTCACCCAACGTAAGGAGCTGCGGTTAATATTAATAATCGAATAAGTAATCCTACTTTCGGAGTTTGTGAATTAGTAGTTTTGAGGGGGGAGCGCAAAAAAGTTTCCAATCAGAAGGGATTTGGGAAGGACTGGAACATCTTACCAAACGTATCGGGAGCAACTCAGCAAACGTAAGGAGCAACTCACCAAACGTATCGGGAGCAACCCACCAAACGTAAAGAGCAACTCACCAAACATATTAGGAGCAACTCACCAAACGCACCGGGAGCAACTCTCCAAACGTGTTGCTCCTTACCACCACCAATCGCTGCCACCACCACCACCACGGAAGCTGCCATCACCACCGGGTCACCATCAATACCACCACCACCACCACCACCACCACCACCCCAACTTCTTTATCTCTTCTCTATCTTTGATCTCATCTCTCTCTTCTTACAACCACCTCCACCACCAACACCACCAAACCCAAACCCCAACCTCTCTGTATCTCTCATCTCTATTCTCATCATCACCACCACCACCACCACCACCACGGACAATCTTCCTCATCCACCATCGCCATTGCAGAAAAGGAAAAAAAAAGTTGCAAGTTGGAGTAACTGTCCAAACGGAAGGAGCAACCCACCAAACGTATCAGGAGCAACTCACAAAACGTAAGGAGCAACGCGTTTAGTGATTTGCTCATTCTGTTTGGTGAGTTGTTCCCGATACGTTTGGTGAGTTGTTCCTTCCGTTTGGACAATTGTTCCATTGTTTTTTTTTTTAATTATTAATTTTTTTGTGCTGCAGTGGCGGTGGTGGATGAAGGAGGTGACCGGTGATGGTGGTGGTGGTGAGAAGAGAGATAAAAGATACAAAGAGCTTGGGGTAGTGGTGGCCATATGTTAGATATGTATATATACTCATGTATATATATATATATAGAGAGAGAGAGAGAGAGAGAGAGAGAGAGAGAGAGAGAGAGAGAGGGAGGGGGGGGGGGGGGGGGGGGGGGGGGGGTTGGGGTTTGAGTTTGGGTTTGGGTTGGTGGTAGTGGTGGTGGTGGTGGCTGTGAGAAAAGAGAGAGAGAGAGAGAGAGAGAGAGAGAGAGAGAAGAGTTAGAGAGTTAGAGAGTTAGATATTCAAAGATTTATGCGCTATCATTGGGTTCCTACTGGAGATAATGATAGTAACGAACCATTTTGGAAAGAGAAATTCATAAATAGTTTACCTAGTTTATTTGCACATAAAATTAGATAAGTGCTTAATAATGATAAAAGAATCATAAATTATACAAATTTAACTTATGGTGAAATAATTAGTATAGCCAGAGAGAAGGGTTAAAAATGTGTATAGACACGAAAATCAGTAATTAAGCTAAAAATGAAAAGTGGTTACATGCATGAGTGTAGACCCGGTTGGTGTGTTTGTTCTTGTAGTCACATGCATGAGTATGTCTCGTATATATACATATATATTATTTTACTATATTATAATATATTTATATATATATATATATTGAATAACCAAATAACTCTTATGTCTTTTACAAATTACTCTTTTGTTAAAAAGAATTACCAAATTATCCTTTTGTCTTTCGTAAATTACCCTTTTGTATATTTGTGTGTGTGTATATATATATATATATATATCTATCTGTACATTAAATAAAAGTGTCTAAAAGTTTAAAGTGTGCATAATTGTAAATTGAATAACCAAATTACCCTTATGCTTTTTACAAATTACCCTTTTGTTAAGTTGAATTACCAAATTACCATTTTGCATTCTGTAAATTATCGTATATAGGCATATACACACACATATATATATATATATATATATGTACTAGCATCGGCCCGTGTTATGCACAGGTATTGTCACGCCCCGGAACCACTCAGATGATTCTAGGACACGTGGCACACCACCAAGGCTTAACCCCAATCATTAAAGTTCTAAAATAAGTTTAAAATAACTTAAACCAAAGAAGCTCAACAATATTAATAAAAAAAAACCAAAATCCGGTTTTTGCAATTAGTCAAAAATCCTGTTTTAGCAAATAGTAAATTCACAAATAATATTACCAAACCACAATTTGAAAATCAACATTAATGCTTTAAACCATTTAGAATAAATTCAAAGTCACGAGCATGAGCTTCCAAGTACAAGCAAGAATTTTTAAATAATTTAAGAAAAATACTAAATATAACCATTTACAACCAACCCAATAAATAAAGCTCTAAGTTCAAACGTCCCAATCTAATAACATTAGCCATAGCAACACTGCGATAAAACACAACCCCAACTAACACAGTCCAACCATATATTACAGAAGTTAAGTTACAATCCAACTAAAGTATAAAGTTTAACTAGAAATATTACATAAATCTTAAACTAACCAAAGTATGACTCGTACTACAATCCAGATTAAAACTGATTAATTACAATTATATTGCAAGCTTTAAACTAAAAAGTAAGTAACTATTAACAAGGTTACAACAACCCCCAAAATCCATGCACTAGCTAGCCACTTCCCAGCTCACTTCCCCGATTCCTCTCCGCGATCTCCTACGATGGTTATTCAATAACCATTACAATACATAAACTATATGCTTAGTGAGTAATGCTAATCATGATTATGGATAATAAACACGCTCAATTCAATATATTACAAAGAACTATAGTCTCTGGCAATTACTAGTTCACTCCCACCACTACCAGCTAGCCCATGGCTCCACTCTCCAAGCCCACGTGACAAGTCATGACCCACGCCCTCACACGTGCGGTCCCATAGGCCTTTGGCGGCCATGGTCGTCACCACAAAGATTATCTCATGGTGATATAGAACTAGCAATTTCCATTGACCCAAATAGACAACTCAACATGCTCATTTAATCATTACACCGTGCTTTCACAATCAAATTGGGCCTAATTTAACCACATGAATTTTGCCCAATAATAAGCTAAATAAATTAAATTATGCTAATTAGACATGCTTTGGCATCACAATTGAACCCAACGTGAAAATCATCCAAATATCAAAATTAACATCACTCACCTCTTGGGTTTCGCTCCTAATTGTGAGATTAAAGCCCTACTAAGAACCATGTACAAATCCTATATAAAAACTACAAGTTATGAGCTAAAACCCTAAAATGGGTCGTGGAAAAACTACCACAGAACTCAATAAAATTAGTACCAATATATTAGACTCACCCCAGGAGTCTGAATATGTAGCTCGTTTTAAAAACCGACGCCGTTCGTCTCGTCAACCGTCGTCGATAACGTCACCGTCAACATTTCCGTCACGTCTCGTGTCTCTGTCTCTGCTATACCTATACTAACTGAGATTAGTATTAAATAAGATGAAGAGTCATCCATCTTAGGTGGCTTAGTTATATAAGTTTATTCATTTTATTATAAAACCCCCACTAGTTTGCTAGTTTTGCAATTACGCCCCTATTAATTATGAAACTGTATTAAAACTATCCCAAACCGAAATGGATATTTGTCTATGTCTCGCATGGGTCCCATAAGTGATCCCATATAATAATATGAAGTTGCTAATTAGCCTACTAATTATGTAACGTGTTCAATTCGTGCTCACAAAGGTATCCCTAATTGACCATAAAAGTGATCACTACCTAATAACATGATATTATCAACAATAAAATAATAAATCATTTAAGCTTTAATAAACATTTAGGCACATAGAGTATTCCACATATTGCAGTCCCATCTCAACTGGGACTCATCAACACATATCCCAACTTGGGATTGTCATACTAGCCATAACTGGGTTCCTAACTGGACACTCATAATCAACTTAGTAGGTTAATTCCCACTTTCAATAAGTGTCACATAACACATTAATTAACATTAACTCATGATTATGCATGCTAAAGCAATATTAAATATAAACCGCGGGAGCGGGTGTCACAGGTATCATTGAATTTTTTTGAATCTATATATGTATATCTTCCCAAGCTAGAAGTCTGCAAAAAAAATAAAAAAAATAAAAAATTAAAAAACGTGAAAAAATAGGATATATAGTGAGAGAGGGGCAGTTACAGTGAGTGTGAGGGAAGTTACTGCAAAAATGTAGGAGCGTAAGAAGCAATTTTTTTTTTATTTTTACTTTTTGAATATCATTTTATTTCAAATCTATATATACAATTGTATATCTATACTATAGTATTGTGTAGCAATGCCATGTGGCAACCCAACTACATAGAGAGTGCCACATCACACCTATATTGCTATTTATATACATATATATTTAGATACTACCTGTACATGAAAAAAAAATTAGACTTAAATTGTAGGTTGAACGTCAATTAATATAGTTGTTCAAGCATGTTTTTTTCTAAAACTATTTTAATAATTAATAGATCATATTAATGTTTCTCTTTCTCGATCAAGAAAACAAAAAAAAAAGGACATGTTTCTCTTTCTTGTACATACAAAAAAAAAAAAATTACATTACATTTTTTCTACCAAATCTAATGCCCGTGCCTTGCACGCCGTCTTCCTTGTTGTATATAATATTCCTAAATTTTTTGCTAACACATAATTATTAGAGTTAGCTATTATAATTAGTTTTATTTATATTTAGCTTTAGGGTAGTTTAGTCTTTTACTTTATATTAGGGTATTCCTAGATATACTATTATTCTCTCTTCCTTTTGTATTGTATTCATTCATTCAGTTTTGGGTTATGAGAAACTCTAGCTCTCTTCTCTCTTTTCTCTTTTTTGTTATCTTTATTTGATATATTCACAATAATAACATATTATTAATGAATTATAAAGTCCTTATTGCAACGGATTTACTAATTAGATAAGTAAACTCAGCTCTTTAAATAGGTAGTAATCAAACATTAAAACTGTAATTTTTAACCACAAGTCTAAACAGAAATTAGCTCATTCTCTTAAAAAAAAAAAAAAAAAATTAAATTAAAAAAAATGACATTCACCCTCGAAAAGCCCAATAAAAATTTAATCAAAAAAGACAAATTACTAGTACCTTAGGGGAAAAAGAAGAGAAACTAAGAATTTCATTTTGCACCCTTCAAATCAATTGGCTCAAAATCTGAGTGAAAGGCAAAAACTTGTCTAAGAATTTCATGAAATGTTATGTTAGGTGGATAAAGGATGGGTAAGTTTGGCCACTTATGGTCTCTTTTGATTAACAGAATTGGAGAGAAGAGGAGATTTATTTGGATGAAGGGTCTTTCCACATTGTTTAGATGAAAGATTGAGAATGTTATTATCATTTTTGGATGAAAGAGTGAGCATGAATAATAAAAATAAACCTTTTTCCGAATAAAATGAATAAAAATAAACTTCTTCAATAACACATTTACTACAACATGGTTTAATGCATTTTTTTTTTTTTTTTTTGGCAAACACCATGTTCCAGCTTGAAAACTTCCTAAAAGAAATCTTCCCCAACACAAAAATGAAAACTTCAATGTTACAATGTTCAACAACTCTCTAAGATTTAATACACACAATGTTCAACCCCAGCCTGGTTTTGCTGTAGCCATTCTCACCAATTCCATTTGCACAGGAAAGAATAACAAGAAGTGGGAGGTGGATAGATTTGGTGGTTTGGAAGGTTCAGAAAGTTCAGTCTCTTTGATCTTCGCAAGCATTTAAATCAAGGAATGGAACTGAGTACACGACTAATCACGCAAATTGGATCTGAACAACTAGTTGTAGGCATACATAAAATGTGAATAAACTTGCACCGGCAAACTTATCATCAGCGTGGAACATTTGCAAAAGTTAAGGCAGCAGAGCCAACGTAGCTAAGGTGAACGTCTTGAGGGAGAAGATGATATTTAATACCAAGCTCCTCAAACATTTTCTTTAGCTCAAAGACTAGGTCAGATCTTCGATTGGCTTTTTCCCCATAATTCTGAAAGTTAATGGTATGATTGATGTAGAGACCCATTTTCATCTTGTTCACATCTTCAATCTCATTAATCTGCACACTGTGGTCAGGACGCCAGTGTTGAGGCTTGCTCTCCAAGTACCTGAACGTACCCCACAAATCTATTGATTCCAGATATGTTCACTAGAAATTTTGAATAAACATAGAGAATACAAAAATTAAAAAATTAACAAAAAAATCCACCCACCAAAAATGCTATAAATGAAAATACTTTCACTATCTTGACTGGAAAAACACAGAGACTACCCGGTTGAGGCGGAACAGTCAAGTAACAGACACAAACATTTTTTTGCTCTTTATTGTCAAACTCTTTCTGAGGGAAAGCGGGACAGAGAAGAGCTGAATCCTCGGTAAATGTGAATACAAAGTTATTGTAAAATTTAACTTGATTTTTCCAACTTACCCATAAATATTCAGTCTTAACAAATCTAAAGATGCTAATTCCATAGTAATATTTTTCATTATACTTTTGTGTTTTAATATATCAGTCATTATTCAAAAAGTATACGTGAGACACAAGTGAACGTACGCTTTTATTTTAGCTTTTAGAGCAACAATACTCTCAGCTGAAGTGGAAATATGAACTGCAAACTCCACAGAATCACTCATCTCCGGGCTCCGATAAAAATTGCTGATCGGCTTGGTTGCCAAAACAGAATTCGGATAGAATATTTTCTCATTATCATATCTCAAGAAGATTGTTGTCAAAATGTTCATCTCTTCAACGACCATCTGCAAGATTTCAACACGAGATAAATGAGTTAAAAGTGACTCTCACACTAACAAAAAAAAAAAAAAAAATCATGTGCATTTCAGGCCAGATGACTTGCCTGTACTCCATCAATGACGCAACGATCACCTACATCAAATGGGTGCACCACAAATACAAAAATAATGGCTTCAAATGCAGTCTTACATGTGTTGCCAAACACAAACACTACAAGTAAGAGCTGAGATGAAATAAACACGAGCACTTGGGTTGTTGCAAAGCCCATCAAAATTAACCACACAATTACAATCACCACTAATACTGCCCCGGAGGCAATTTTGTTCAGCTCCTCCACGGCTGTTTTTGTGTCATTTAAAGAATGTGCCAGTGATTTCCTTTCATTGTACACATTCACCTGCGGACAACGAAGAATACGTCAGAGGAAATATATAAATTTTACACATGGAAAACAGGTTTCTGTCCATGAATGCGAATCTGATGTACAAAAGAATGGTGGTTTCTAGAACAAGTTTAAGGGCCTGTTTGGGAATGCTAGGACTTGGTTCAGCCCCACTTTGACATTCTATCTGTTTTTATAAGAACTGATTATTACGGTGGTTTGAAAAAGAACCAGTTGTTACAAAGCGATTATACTGGGTACTAAGTCATGTGCAATAAGATTCACCAAACACTTGAATTTGTAGAAACAGTTCTTTGGCTTTCCAAACATCCCCTAAGGTTCTAAACTAGTTTATCCCTGTTTTAACAAGGCTATGAGCAGATGCTGCAATTGATCTTAACGTGAAGGCCATGCAAAGGGCAGTCCCATGTTCAAAAGTATGTTAAATAGCTAATCAAAAGTCCAAACTCTTTTTGAAGGATAGGTTGTATGATTTAGCTGTTAAAACTGGGCAAAATTACTGCAACTATTTATGCTACTCCTCAGCTTTTCATAAATCCAGATTCTCCTGAGGCGCATAGCTTCAGACAGTCATTTGATCAAGGGGAAAAAATACTGCTATCCTTATTCATAAGGAATAAAGCTCCAAAATTCAATAATTCAATACAACGGAAGTTAAGAGTATCATCTAGTCATAATAGAAGCACAGAATTAAGAAAATAAACAAAGAGATTACTTACCACCCAATTCCTTAAAGCTTTTTTCTTAATCTTTCCCGTTTCTGCTGCTCCCTCGAACAATGGAAGCAAATTATTCACCTCCTCCTTTTTCATAAAGCGCAAGAGGTCCTCCTCATCAATATAGCTAGTACATATGACAATGAGAGAATAGTCATGAGATAATAAGATTAACCGGGCATAAACTAGAGAAGATAACATTCAAAGCAAGGATTCTTACTTGCTACCAGGCTTTGCAACATTTTTTAAGATCCGAATAGCAGCAAGTTTTGCTTCCGGTTCGCTGGTTATCTCTTTTTGTTCAACACTATCATCATCAACACTCTCATCGAGTGCACCGGAAATTGTGGACAGCCCTGAACTCCTTATCACCTTAATTAACCTTCCCATGGTCCAAGCCGAAATCTTCTCTTGCTTTATCTTATGAAGCTTTTCTACATCAATTACCTCTTTTTTCTCCTTTTCTTTTTTTCCCTTCTTCGTACTTTTGAAACTCAACTGACCACTCATCCATTTACTGCCATCCTTTTCTGCATACTCCACAAATGGAGGACCCGAAAGGGTTTGAAGAACATACTGATGAAAGATAGATTCTTGAATTCTGTCAAAAAACGTAGTGACGTGAAAAGAAGAAGCTAATAGCTTTACCAGTAAAGTCTTCACCATCCACAAACCCGCCCCAAAAAGACAAGATGCAATACACCTAGTAATATAATTTAAGTCCCTGGCCGTTTTCTTTGATCGCTTGACCCCCCGATTGATCAACAGAGCCCAAGCAAGAAGAATCAATCCCAACCAAATAAAAACCCGAACACTCTGCTTCAAACCGTAAACAAAATATAGAACCTTCTTTTTAAGCAGAAAGTTCCATTCAATCAAGAAAACAATAATATTAACAGACCATTCAGTAACCAATCGACCACAAAAGATAACCAGGACAAGCACAGACCATTTCCAAATTTTCAAACCCCAAAGCTTATGCGTATGCAATTTGTGGACAGTTAGGCTAGCAATTAAGATTCCAATTATGCATGCAAATACTGTCCATTCAGTTAAGACCATGACCTTCACTGAGTTACCTGTATTTTCATCGTCGTGAAGATTAGTGGTCTTATAAACCTCATCATCTTCGTCTTCCCATCTGGGTGACGCCATTAACGGTGTCTTTGGGGTAATGGGGGCAGTTCTTACAGCTTCTTTAGGAGTACTGGGCCTACTGGCATTGCCCTTGTTGATGGGTGAATTCCTATAAGGTGAGCTTGACTGTACCAATTGGGTAATAGTACTACTCTCTTCAACCAAATGTGAATCATTGGGATATGATGACTCCACCAACCTTGATTTGGGTTTTGAGTATGCAGATCTTGACAGGTTTCGGTTTCGAAAAATGATTTCATCTGAGATTTTGGGATGCTTGTTTGGGGTTGGGGTTTTCTCTGGAGAAGAGATTTTAAGTGTGGATATTGGGACTCTGGATTCAAATTCAAGTACATCAGCATTTGATTTTGGGGACATGATTGGAATATTGTATGAGAAAGAGGGTGACCCAGACTCTAACTCTAGAGTTGTGAAACTTTTAGAATCTCCACATTGCTTGCTAGTCTTCAAAGCTTCTTCAGTACCCGAAATCGTGACTACGACATCGTTGGTACCCATCTTCTGTTCCATGAGAGCTACTCTAGCATCCAATTGAACAGCAAAAAGGTCGAAACTTCAAGTTTGTTGATCACTCTCCTATCATGGATCTTCAAATTTGCAGCACAGCGGGAAATTTGAATTTTCTAGGAGACCAGACAAAGCATTAGGACAACACCAGAACAAGATTACAAAAACAACAATGCTAGACACACACCTTCAACCGCGCTCCAAACCACAATAATGCTTTAAATGCATGTACTTTATTCTCCTTAAAAAAGTGTGAACCCTATATAAAAATACACACAACACAAGGTACATACATTTAAAACATGTTTTGTGGTTTGAGGTGTGGTTGAAAGTGTGTGACTAGCATTATTGTTACAAAAAATACTAGAGTGTCCAACTTTGAAGTTCTGGTGTTTAAAGGTTTGAGGATCAGATGTTTGCGTAATATTTGCAAATTTGTTTTTGAGGCGATCTGGGAGATGTTTAAGTTAATGCTTTTTTATTTTAATATATATAAGACTCTGCATACGTGTGTGATATGTATATGTGTATATATTGTACATGTGAAAACTGCAAAACAAACTTAAAAGTTAATAAAAGTAAGTTTTTTTCCTGCTAAAAGTTAGTTGAAAATTAAAATGTTGATCTGGAGGTTTGCCATGTGGCTTTGGGTATGCCCACTTTAACATGACTAAGTTTTTTTACCCGTGAAAAACAAACTTAAAAGTTAATAAAAGTAAGTTTTTTTTCTGTTAAAAGTGAGTTTTATTTTTGTTTGCCACAAGTATGTTGAAAATTGAAACGTTGATCTGGAGCTTTGCCATGTGGCCCATGGGTATGCCCACTTTAACATGACTAGTCTTTTTATCCGTGAAATGCACGGGTAAACTATTATATAAGATAAAGTGTAAAAATTAATCAAAGTTTTTCACTCTTGTAAATAACATCTAATCTCAATTTTTAAAACATTTTAAATTGAACACCCATAATAAAAATAATTGAGTTATTATTAAGGATTCAATGCTAAAAAAGAAAAGGTGCTTGGAGTAATTTAATGAGCAAAATTGTAAAACTTGTTAGATACAATGGATAAGAAACTTCAATAACACAGTGAATAAACTTAAGATCGAAGCACGTATGAATAAGTTGTCACACCGTTGTTTTGTGGACTACGACGCCTTGTTCTTGAAAATACTATGATCTAACAATTGAAGTACAACTAAACTTCAGTTGTTCTGCATGTATGTATATGAATTGCTCACAATTGACTCTAGAAGAATGAAGAAGAGAAGAGATAAAATCTGCGAAAAGTATTTTTCGAACTAACTTACTATATTGTATATATAGAGGTGTCTATTGGGTAATAGATGTCTCTTTATACAAATGGTTGTATTCCAACACCTATACACTAAATATATAATAGTATACTCGTTTATTAACTATTAGAATAGATGAAGTTCAAACAAATTCAAAATTTCTACATGAAGAGTTGTGACTCTTCAGAAACAGGGTCCAGTCGACCAGTCGAATGCCCCTCTGCCAGAAATGTTTAGAACTTCATATGACCATTGACCCGGTCGACCGGTCTAAGGAACCCGATTGACCGGTCGAAAACCCTTCTGCTAGAATCTTGAAACTTAAAGTTTCAAACCTTTCCCTGAGCATTGAGCCGGCCCATAGTGATTCTAGCGATCCCCTTGAGTTTACATAAGCTCCCATTTACACCTTGAATCTAACAAAACTTTGCTAGCCTTGCCTCTCTTTTGCCTCTCTTTGTTGATAATGAGTAATATTTGGGGCACTAACAAATTCCACTAACATTCACACCCACACTCTATCCTCTTCTAGTGGCACTGTGGGGTCCGCAGTGAACCCAAAGTGCCACTATGAGAGAGATAGAGTGTGGGTGTGAGTGTTAGTGAAATTTGTTAGTGCCCCTAGCATTGTTGTATTATAATACTAGTTTTATAACCAGTGCAATGCATGGGAAAACATTATTAATAAGATGAAGTCGATAAAAAAATGGTACTAATAATTTTTCAAATATAAAAAGTGATTCTAATAAGAATGAAATGACCAATCTTGCGAGCGTAGTCAGAATATATGAATGTAAGACTAAGTTTGATACAAATTTGCTTATGTATTGAATTCAATAAAAACATATTGCAAAAACAAGATACCATAAAAGCCCCTTGGTTTTATTGAATAGGAGGGAGAACATGATTTGTTTTGGTTGCTCATTTATTTGACACGTGGCACTTTGAGGCTTCCATATTATAATAATATAATAAGATACTAGCTTCTAAACCCGTGCAATGCACCGCAATCATTTTTTTTTTATATAGATTTGATGGTTTAAAAAAAGCGACTATTTTTTCCTTTCATTGGATGAAATCATGTAAATATTTGCTTTTGGAACCAAAAATAGGAAGAAGAAAAAATTAAAAAAAAAAAAGTTGGCTTCAGAGAATATGCTAAAACAACAATCATGAGCGATGAGAACTGTCATTGCAAAGAAAAATTATAATACCCGAAGAAAAAAAGTCTCTAATCTCTGGTGAAAGTACTCCACGAGCTACAAAAACATACCACCGGAGAAATAGAGAAACCCGACTCCATTGGTCAAACAACCTAAGATTAACTTGAAAGAATACAAAAGGACTGCCAAAATGAAAAATGAAAGAAATTATATTACAAATACTAATATCCCATTAGAGATCCTCATTAAGAAGAAGAAGAAAGAAAGAACAAAAAAACACATATATACATGTATACATGTTTACATAGATTAGCTCATAGATGTTGTACCTGGTAGAAGATCAATTTTTGCTGGTGTCTTCCATTGTGTTCTTCTCTCGAGAGAAATAGAGAGTTGGAGAGAGAGAATTGAAAAAGTAGATTTAAAGTAGAGAAAGAAAGAGAGTTTGCACAGATTGTGGGATATCTATGCTGAATAATGAGATTACAAATCATGCCACCTTTAAAAGAAAATTGGATTAGTTGCACTTTACTCCCCTGAAGTTTGGGTGATTTTACACTTTGCACTCTAAAGTTTCAAAGTTGGCACTTGGGTCCCTAAATTTTTACAAATGTGGTAAATAAGTCCAAATAGCCCTTTAGTGACAAATGTTTTCGTCACTAAAGTGAAAATTTCATCGCAAAAAGTTTTGGAGAGACTAAAGTGCAACTCACCCTGAACTTTAGAGACCAAAGTATCAAATTTAAACTTTAGGGTGTAAAGTATAATTAATCCAAAAAAATTATGAGGGTAAATTACACCAACCTCGTTTGACTTAAGGTCAAAATATAGAACATCCCTTATGGTTAATGCCATAGCTTCCAAGTATGGTTCATGCATGGGACCACATTTATTAATGGTGGAATCATTTTATCATCCTCTAATAAAAATCAATTAGACCTATTGTCACTTTGTGTTAAAAACCACCTTTGAGATACAACATTAGGAAGCATAGAATTATATTACTATATAATTTGGAGAAGGATAGTTCACATCTGTCTAACACAATGACAAGTAACGACATACTTAGTTTAGGGGGGGTGGAAGTAAAAAGGGCAATACATGAGGGAGTGTCTATATAATTTACCCGGGAAAAAAATGAACTTTGTGTATGGAAAGGTGGTTACCATCACACGAGGCAATAATGATTTGTTTATCGGAGGTTGTTGAAGTGATCCTATCACACCACTGCCACGTGAATGAATAACAATTGCGATACAAAATTTGGAAAGTATATCATTACTTCACAATGATGGTGTTGAGTCATAGAGTGAGAACTTTCTGTGAGCCTTAGAGCATTTCCAAGGGATATGCCAAAATTTGGTATGCCAAATAAATTTGAGGGCTTATGTGACAATTTGGCATATTAGAATTTGGTATTTCGGTTGAAGTAAATGATAGCCAATATGTCAAATTTATTATTTTATAATTTTTAAATATTTTTAAAGAGAAAATTGGATATAAATCCCTTAGTGAATTCTAGTGGTTAGTAGACAACTAATATTTACACTTTTGTTTAGATACCTCACTAGGGTAATTGTGTTTACTAAGGTTCATTATTTGTGTATTATTCATATTTTACGATCATTATACCCCTGTTCAAAGTGGTAAAATTTCACCAAGTTTTGAAAAGTGGTAAAATTTCAAAAAGTTTTGAAATTTTTATCAGAAATTATTGTTTTTCGTTTATGACGATTATACCCCTGTTCAAATTGGTGAAATTTCACCAAGTTTTTAAGAGGTAAAATTTTACCAAGTTTTGAAATTTTAATCAGTAATGATTTTTTTTAACTTATGATGATTATACCCATGTTCAAAGTGATGAAATTGCACCAAGTTTTGAAGAGTAGTGAAATTTTTATCAATGATGATTTTTTTCCATTTATAACGATTATACCTCTATTCAAAGTGATGAAATTTCACAAAGTTTTGAAGAGTGGTGAAATTTTTATCAGTAATGCTTTTCGTTCGTTTATGACGATTATACCCTTGTTCAAAGTGGTGAAATTTCACCACGTTTTGAAATTTTTATTAGTAATGATTTTTCTTCGCATATGGCGATTATATCCTTGTTCAAAGTGGTTAAATTTCACAAAGTTTTGAAATTTTAATCAGTAATGATTTTTTTCACTTTTGACGATTATACCCTTATTCAAAGTGATGAAATTTCACCAAGTTTTGAAGAGTGACGAAATTTTTATCAATAATGATTTTTTCTGTTTATGACGACTATACCCCTAGTCAAAGTGGTGAAATTTACCAAGTTTTGAAGAGTGGTGAAATTTTAAAAAGTGGTGAAATTTTTATCAATAGTGATTTTCTTTTCGTTTATGACGATTATACCCTTGGTAAAAAAAGTGGTGAAATTTCACCAAGTTTTGAAGAGTGGTGAAACTTTTATTAGTATTGATTTTTTTTTTTTTGTTTATAACGATTATACCCTTGTTAAAGAGGCAAAATTTTACCAAGTTTTGATGAGTGGTGAAAACTTTACTAGTACTATTTTTTTTTTCGTTTATGACGATTATATCCCTGTTCCAAGTGGTGAAATGTCACACCCCGATTTTTGGACAACCAAATATTTAATCTAGAGCATGTATCCAGACTAATATTCAATTTCCAAAACCCCGAGAGTGTGGCGCCCCGACCCGGCGAGGTCAGAACGCCTACTAAACAGCTCAGCTAACAGGAAAGACAATTAATTAATCTTGAAACTGATAGTTTTAAAACAAATCAGCTATATAACGGCTCAAATTTGGATAATCCAACCTGTATTGAACAACTTAAAAAAAAAAACATGCTCAATTATTTTGAAAATCCAAATATATTACAAATAATTTACAACGACTAACCTAGCCCAAACAAACTAATTCCACTTGTGACTAATAGATTTAATATTGAAACCACATCTATTTAGCAGGATTTACACTAAATCCCACATAACATTATATCACAAAATTTAAAGTGTTTACACATATTCAAAGTTTTTCTGTCATCCACAATTCAAACTATTATATATTAAACTAATCCACACTACTGAACTTAAAAGTTTAAATTTTTACAACGTCTAACAAAAGTTATAAACTAGATTGTATTTTACACTTCCGGCAAAATACCACTTTTATATGGCCATCCACAGCGAACCTAGACCCATGGCAGTGCAATCCTATAGTCCAAGAGATTATTGTACCTGCACAAGAAAATCTGTGTGGGCGTGAGCAAACCACGGCTCACAAACAACTAGATATAAAGATATGCGAATTTAAGCATATATACAGCTCAGCACAGCACAAACACAACTTAACGCATACCTACAATGCAATCTCATACATGCCATGACTCACACACCCGGGCCCATCAGCTTTAGCCTCTTTTGGCTAATTTACCAAGTTTTCAGCTACTTGGTTTAACAGCTCAGCAATGCAAGTGCACAACATACAGTTTATGTCATGCTAGTAATGAAGTTAAAATCATACAGCATACAACTCAGCACTATTGCATAACATTCATGTTATGCCAGCTATGTATATAACATAAACAGCAATAAAATTATATCTAGAAGACCCACCTCAAATCCGGTAAGTGAATAAAATTCACCTTTCTGCTTGCTTCTCGGTCACCTCCTTGGGTCCACTAGTACTAGCCTCGGTCCCTGAAATCTTAAAAATTAGATTTCCTAACAAAGCAAATCTTATAATAGCAAAAAGTTAACAACTTAGGCTTTCCAATTAATAAAAAAAAATCATATTTCTCAATCTTCAATTTCATAACTAGTAAGTAAAAATAAACAACTTCTATTATAAATAACAAAGTAAAAATAAGTAACTTCTATAAGAAACATTTAAGGAGAAACAACTTTTATAAGAAATAAAAATGTAAGAAGTTCAAGTTTTCATTTGAAACCACCCAAATTCCCAAAATCATACCCAAATAGCTAATTTCTAACTTTCTCTCTCTCTACCCCAATCAAGGTTTATAAAAAAAAACTAACTCTTTCATGGAGGCTTTCAAGTTCCAATAATATTCATAATGTATTAAAAAAAAATTCACATCTAATATTTACCATCAAATAAAAATCAAGAACCCATTTCAAAGGCTCAAGAACATCTTCAATGGTGTTTTACCCAAATCATAACCCAACTCTAATATTTTCTATATACTTCTCCAATATACATATATATATATATATATATTGTTGTTGCAACTATCAAATTTAAACATCAATTCATAATCAACCATTTTTCCAATTCAAATAATACCCATAAGTTAGAGTATTTTAAAAACACACACTACACCAAGAACACACACTACACCAAGAACACATACCAATCTTTACTTCTCTTCCCAACTCAACTCTTTCAAAGTTTCTTGTAAGAGTAATCCAAAGCATTAAAAATGTCATTATAACAACAAAAATCAACCAACATATAGATTTGAAACAACAATTTTCAAGAACCAATAACACCCAAAAGCTTCAAAGTTCATCAATGGTGGCTACCACCTCAAACCCAAATCCAAATTTCATCCATGGTCAAACCCAAATCAATCTTTTCAAGACTTGAACTAGCAATATTTCAAGACATTAATAATATGCTCCCAACACCAACAACATTAAAATCAAAACCCAAAATAAAATGCAATTTTCGGATTTATTGAAAACCCTTAAATTTCACCACCCCAACAATTCCAAAATCAACTATATTCAAGCAAAAATTGCCATACATGATATACATATCACCTAAGGCATATAGAACACATATTCACTATCAAAATCAACCAAATCAAACTTCAAATTTGAATCTAAAATATTCAATTTTCGGATTTATACCAAACCCTAAAAATACATGTTTCAAATTTGCCAAAAACTCAAGTTTTACATAAAAATCTTCATACCACATCATATATACATATCAAGGATCATGTAAACAAGTTCTACAACCTCAATTACAACTTTAATTTCATATTTTAATCCATGAACACAAAACCCCAATTCAAGCTTTTAACCAAAAACTTACCTCCTTGTTGCTCTTGGGTAAAACCCCAATTCCTAAGGAAGAAGATGAACCTCCTAAGGCTTCTCTTGAATCCTTCTTCTTGATCTCTTCCTTTTCTCTTTTTCTTTTTCTCTCTGTTTCTCTTCTTTCTCTCTACTGTCTCTTATTTCTCTCTCAGAGAAAGGAACGATAGATATATGTATATGTAGATAAACTTTAACTTTTGCTAAATTCTAATAAACTCCCCAATTGTTTTTAATTACAACTTCTTTAACTTTCTACTTCACATATATATCTCCTACACCTCCAAATGAGTTATTTACCTATCAAATAACCCAAATCAACTTTAATATTCACAGCTCAGCGATATAACGATTTACAGCATAACATAAAATTTTAATTAACAGCTCAGCATTTAAATTAAATAATTTACAGCTCAACATTATATTAGCCGCTCATCATTATATGAACTAAGTATTTTATAACTCAGCAGAATAATAATATAAATAACTCAGCTAAATAATTTAATGACAGCAATTTAATTGGTTTTACTGTTCTGTGTCTCACAGAGAGTGACACCCTCACATAGGCTAAAAGATAATTTATTGAAAGCAGTATTTAATACTCCTTAATAAGGACATAGACCCGTTCTTAAAAACCTGATTAAAACATTTATAATAAAATCTCTATTTCTTTTTAAAATAAAACCAACACATTTTCATTTAAAAAAAAAAACAACTCACACGATTCCGAAAATTCTCAAATCCATTTGATTAAAGTTAAATCAACTAAATCATTTAAATTGACAAACGGAAACTGAATAAACATTTCTAATTCTCATTAATAATAATAAAAAAAACTTTTCATTTACAATTAAAGCTTTGAAAGAATAACCTCTATTACAACCTCTAGTTAGAGCAATTAAAACGTTCCCAATACCCAATATACAATCCTTATAGCAATTATACAAACATGACCCACATTGCTAGAAATAAACCAGTACAACAAGAAAAGAAATTAAAACTCAAAAAAAAAAAAAAAATACAGTATCAATTTCTTCACACCTTGGGTTTCTTGGTTCCCTAAAGACCAAGTGGCGACTCTGTATCTGTTTTCAACAGACCTAGACCTTTTCTTTTCCTTTCAAAACAATTTCAAACAAACAAAGGAAGAGGTGGAATTCCGCGTGTCCACAGTCTCCTTGATCTCTTTCCTTTTTTTTTTTTTTTTTTACTTCTTTTTTTGTATTACTTTTAATTTCAGTAAATAATAGTAACGATTATATCCGTTAGTATTGTTTCCAAATCCGTTAGAAATAATATATTATAATATAGAGAGTCATTACTAACGAATATATACCATTTCTGACGGATATATCCGTTAGTAATTACTAATGGATATATCCGTTAGAAATCATAAAAGTTGTCCGTTAGAAGTCTGGTCATATGGTGTAGTGTAAGGCTTACTGTTTGTTTCTATCTCGTTCTCTTTGTCATATCACTCGTTGAAAGTCTCATTATTCTTTTTGACTGATCACTAGAAGAGAACGTTTAGAATTTACCAAATTTAGAACTTCTAAATTGCTCAAATGAACAAAGTCAATCTATTTTGAAAATGATTTAGGCCATCTTTTCTTTCAAATGCACCTCCCTTCACCTAATTTGCCTTATTCTTAGTTATCTTCAAATCATGCATTTCTCCACCTGGGAGTCCAAACCTCACTTCTATATTCAGGTATGTGATTGGACTGTAATAATATTGTAAGAAAAGAAAGAAGTGGTAAAGAAATAAAGGAGTGGTAAAAAAAAGAAAGAAAAAGAAATTGACAAAAGACAATACATATGATAAAAACGAGAAGAAAAAGAAGAGATTGGAATGAATTGCGCAAACATTCCAATCACATGCTTAGAACAAATACACCACAAATCTCCTAATCATCTTAATTTCTACCCAATACTAGTCAAAGTCCTGATGATTTGAAAGAAATTGATTTTTAAATTTAAGTGATAAAGATGTTCTCCACGGTAGATCACTCTTCTAGTGCTAAGTATCCTTTCATGAGACTTATTGTACTCCAAATGCCTATATATTGAGTCATGAAAATGAAAGTAGCTTCCCTGTCTTTGCTTTCCTACCATGTGAGATGTTCTCTACACCAATTTCTGAGAGTTTTTCATTAAAAGAGTGAAATTCCAGCGAGGGAGTTAAAACTACAAGTTTTATGACTGTTGTTGGTTATGTAAACTTTGAAATTAAGATCAGCTGCTTGACTTTTCAAGCACACTGTAAGTTTAAAGAGTATAAAAAACTATTGCTATTGACAAACTATGAGTGTGTGTGTGTTGCATTACTATTACATACTTGGAAATTTTATTTTATTGCCAAGTTTAATCCGATTTGTTGTAAAAGGAGAAAATCTACCTTTATTTTTATATTGGGAAAATTGGTGAAAGGGTCATTAAAAGGAGTTTTATTGGGATTAAAGACAATTTAAAATACACATTGAAAATAAGTCCAGCCAATGATAAAAAGACAAAAAGATACACATTAAAACACACGCGCCACATGCGCTGGAATAGCTGGATCACGCTGCCCAAAGCATGCCCACGCGCCTCACGCGCATGCTTTGTTTCCCAGGCCGCTTGCACCATGCGAGCATTGCACCATATAATTTTCAATTCCGAAAAAATGTTTTTTAAGCTTAAACCTTCATAACTTTTGATCTACAACTCCATTTTTTGTAAATTTTATACCGTTGGAATCGTGTCAACGAGAGCTACAAAACTAGTGCCATTGTTGATATGTTTTGAGCAAAAAAAAAAATCAAATTTTTACATACATCAATAATAAGTGAAATTTTACTTAATATTTCATTTAATATTAAATTTCACTTAATATTAAGTTAAATTTCACTGAATATATAAAATGTTAAGTAAAATTTCACTTACTGCATATTATATCCCGCTCTTCACTGCATATTATGCCAAACTCCCTAACTTCGAATTTATGCGCACTATAGAACTTGGAAAGCAGTTCCCTCACTTGGACAATGACCGGATGATCTCAATGTCCATTGGATATTTTATTTTATTAGTCCAACCAACAAGTCAACCATAAATTATTCTAATTGATAATATTAATTGGAATCTCCCAAATTGTATGTCAAGTGAAATTTCTCTTAATATTTATGTATATTAAGTATGACTCAGTGAAATATGAGCCGTTGGAATTGTGTCAAGGAGAGCTACAAAACTAGTACCATTGTTGATATGTTTTGAGCAAAAAAAAAAATTTTCAAATTTTTACATACATCAATAATAAGTGAAAATTCACTTAATATTTCACTTAATTTTACTGAATATTTAAAATGTTAAGTGAAATTTTACTTGACTGCATATTATGTCCTGCATTATGTCAAACTCTCTAACTTTGAGAAGACACTTTATAGATTGCAGGATTGTTTAAATTTCACTTAACATTTTAATTTTAATTTTCCCTACAATAGTCATGATTCATGAGAATGGCATCTCATTGTTCAATGTCCAAAATTCTGGTTAATTATCCATTCTAAAGAAGAAATGAAGTTTGAGTGACTTCATAAAAAAAGAAGAAGTTGCCAGTTCTTTTAGCATAGGCATGATACCTAGGACTTATCACAAAGAAAATGGGGCACAAGAAACTCCATATTTGTGAATACTTCAGAGTCAAGGCATTTGAAAACTTCCTTTTAGCAGTTTTGGTATTGCTTTTGCAAGTGATACAACTGTAGATGAAATTGAGATTTGCACAAACATTGTGCAGGAATTAAGAAGCCAGTTGTAACATAACACATCAGAAATAATTCATGAAAACTCAATTACTTTATTAAGTTTTCAGCATGTAATGAAAAACACTGTTAATAGTTTGGAATTTAGTTCCTGTGTTTCAGAAACATATTGGCATAACAAATTTAACGGTTAAGTTATATGATGCTATACTAGACTGACATTGTAATGTTTTTGTCTTTGGAGCACTACTTTCACTTTTACTCCACAAGGTCCTTACTTGATGAACTAACTACCAACTTAATCTTACTCAAGTCGATCTTATGTTTCTTCTTTTTTGTGATCATAGCATTTGATGGTATAGATCAAGTTTACTATATCATGCATGACCAGTTCAACCTCTATAAATATTAAGTGAAATTTCACTTAATATTTTATGTACTCAATGAAATTTTACATAATATTCTAGATATCAAGTGAAATTTCACTTATTATGTATATATGTAAAAACTTGAATTTTTTTTTGCTCAAAACATATCAACAATGGTACTAGTTTTGTAGATCTCGTCGACACGATTCCATCGGTATAAAATTTGTGGAAAATGGAATTGTAGATCAAAAGTTATGGAGGTTTAAAGTTTAAAAAAAATTTCGAAATTAGAAATCATAGGGTACAATACTCACACCATGTGAGTGGCGTGGGTGACAATATTGGCGCGTGTTGGTGCTGTGGGGTGAAAATTCGTGCACGTGGGTGTGCTTAGGTGCCGTTTGATTTGGATATTTTATAATTCCTTTAAGGGTAGTTTGGTCAGATAAGAATAGTAAAATGGACTTGAAAAGTGATATTTTAATATTTTGGATGTAAGTTAAAATTGGGTTTGGGCTTTTGTCCTTGGAGAGTTTATTGTTAATAGGCCGTCTTTTAATTCAAGTATGCCCAACTTTAAGGACCTTAAGCCAAGCCTCCCTTTTATATTTTGATATTTAAAATTAAATTTTATGGTTATATTCACTGCAAACCCCCACAAGATAACACTCGTCCACTAGAGATAACCTAGGGGTTTAACGGCTTGTTGCATATGCTAAATGCAATCACGATTCCTGCGATAATGAGTTAAGTTTTATTTTCATTAGTCTACTCCTACTCTTAAATACTTTTAGAACAATTTCTCTTTCACTTCATTGCTAGGAACTAGCAATAAGCTAGTTGAGGGGTATGACAAACAATGAATATTGCATATTCATGTGTTAATATAATAGATATAGTGCTCATTTAATCCCCAAATCCCTATATTTACATGCATTTTGGAATTAATATGATTTAATGATGATATCACTCAAATGTCTGTAATTATGTGTTTTTTCATGTTTTATATGCTTAAGTGAAAATAAAGTTGAAATAATGCAATAAAAAGAAGGAAAGAAGCAGCAAACACACAGAATTATCTCCCATGTTCATTTATGCTTATTAAAATTTACGTTGTCAACTACCGGTCTCAAACAACAAAAGGAAAAAAACAAAGAAAGAAAAAAAACAAATGTGAAGAAAATTGAGACAAGGCAATTAATGCCTTGAAAGCAACATTTCTACATGTATATGTAACATATGGAAATGTTTCTCTCTCTCTCTCTACATATTGATTTAAGCTGGTGTTAGAAGAAAAAAATGGGCGAGGATTGAAAAAAATAAGCAAACCCTCACTTTCATCCATGTTCAATGATGAATTGGATGACGATTCTTCTCATCCTTCACTTAGCAAGACAGATGATCTTCGTCTATAAATAGATAGCCACAGAAAAAGAGGGAGACACACAGCCACACAGACACACAGCCATATAGAAATAGCACAGAGACCCAAAGAAGAGAAAACCATAGGAAGATTTCCATAGCCAAAGTTACCATGTAGAAACTTAAGCTTTTCTTTGTTTAATTTTGTTCTAAAAGTTGTAAAAATTTTCTTTTTTGTAATTGATGATTTCAAGTTCAAAAATCTTTGTAATTATTTTCATCTACTGTATGAAAATTCTATTTTCAAATTTTAGTGTTATTAATGTTTTTAGTATAGTTGGTAGTTGTAGATCTTCCCTAAAATAGTTTGTAACCCCAAATTTCCAGTTCTTGTAACAAAATTCCATTCACTGTATGACACAATTTTTAATTAAACTCTGGACTTGTTTGCTATGTAGTTATAATCACCTATTAGAGGCCCAAGAATACCCACAATACCCATATCCCATTCCTAAATTAGATTAGGATTTGGTTTGACCTTGTTTGTGTTCTTAGAGTTCATCCACTGTGACCCATCAAGAATTCAAAGTTAAAGGTTTAGTATCTTATTTTTGGTTTAGCATTTCAATTTATTTATGTTTTATTAGTTGTACTAAACTTTGTTATTTTACAGATTTCACGATTTCAATCCCAACTATTATGAAGTGATTAAAGTGAATAATAAATATCCCCAAACTTGCTGACCTAAATGCAATTACACATATTACAATATATGAATCCTAAATTTGAGAGAAGAAGTTGATCAAATTGTAAATATTAGTGACCAATTCCTAAATAACCACTAAAATAGCCACTTTTTAAAAAAAATTTATGAAGTGAATAATAAATATCCCAAAAAATATTGACCCAAATGTAATTAGACACGAATTGTTGATTGAAACCTCATTTGAGAGAAGAAGTTGACCAAATTATAAATATTAGTGATCAATCCCTAAATAGCCACCAAAATAGCCACTTTTGTTGACTTTTTTTGAAGTTAATAATAAATATCCCAAAAATTGTTGACCCAAATGTAATTAGACACAAGAATGTTGATTAAAACCTCATTATTATATTAAATAAAATTTCAAAAGCTGACTTGAATGAAATTATTTGTCCAAAATGACAGATTTACCCTCAAATAAATCAATATATCCTTACGATGTATAGAGAAATATATGGGTAATTATGGTATTGTGAAGGGTAAAAGAGGAAGTTGATATAGTATAGTAGATATGCGCACACACATATACATATCACACATATATGCAGGCTTATATTAAAAATGTTGGAAGTATAATTTGAAATTTCCAAATTATTCTAGAATGGTTTAGGTGAAGTAATAGTTTTAAGGTGATGGTTAGTATTTCTATGGTTGACTAGTCTTCCTAGGTGAATTAATTATATTTCTAGAATATTCTTTGTACTAGTATAAAAAGACGATATGGTTAGTGTAATGGATGTCAAAAAAAGAAATGGCTAAGGCCATATGAAAAAGATTGTAAGAATTCTATGTGTTGAAATATAAATACTAAAAATATTTCGAGTATCCAAATTTTTTACAAAAAACGCATTAACAAAACATGGTTATACTATCACACAGTCCCCTAACCAAAAGTTGTTTTTCGGTCAAATGTCCCCTAACCATCAAGATTAGCATATTCTTTACTTCTTCTCCAGATCGCATCAACAACAAATTTGCACGAACATCTGAGCCTCAACCTCAACCTCAAGAAGGCTGAAGCAGAGAGAGAGAGAGAGAGAGAGAGAGAGTCATCCACGGATTTAAACACCAGAGCTTCAAAGTCGGAACACTCAGGGCCTGTCATCTCTAGTTTTTATTTTTTGGTGTAATCTTCATCTAATGCTTTGTCTTGTCTCCTACAAAAATTCAAATTCCCCGGTGTGCTACAAATTTGAAGTGTTTGTTGTTTTGACAGATAGGAGAGTGATCAACAAACTTGAAGCTTCGGCCTTTTTTTGGATGCTAGTACTGAATCTAGAGTAGTTTCTCATGGAACAGAAGATGGGTACCAACGACGTCGTAGTCACGATTTCGGGTACTGAAGAAGCTTTGAAGACTAGCAATCAATGTGGAGGTTCTAAAAATTTAACCACAACACTAGAGTTAGAGTCTGGGACTGGGTCACCCTCTTTCTCAAACAATATTCCAATTGTGTCCTCCCCAAAGTCAAATGCTGATTTACTTGAATTTGAATCCAGAGTCCCAATATCCACACTTAAAATCTCGTCTCCAGAGATAACCAAGTTGAGTCCAACCCCAAACAAGCCTCCCAAAATCCCAGATGAGACCATTTTTCGAAAGCGAAGCCTTTCAAGATCTGCATACTCAAAACCCAAATCAAGGTTGGTGGAGCCATCATATCCCAATGATTCACATTTGGTTGAAGAGAGTAGTACTAGTACCCAATTGGTACAGTCAAGCTCACCTTATAGGAATTCACCCATCAATAAGGGCAATGCCAGTAGGCCCAGTACTCCTAAAGAAGCTGTCAGAACAGCCCCCATTACCCCAAAGACACCGTTAATGGCGTCACCCAGATGGGAAGAGGAAGATGATGAGGTTTATAAGACCACAAATCTTCACGACGATGAAAATACAGGTAACTCAGTGAAGGTCATGGTCTTAACTGAATGGATAGTATTTGTATGCATAATAGGTATCTTAATTGCTAGCTTAACTGTCCACAAATTGCATACACATGAGCTTTGGGGTTTGGAAATTTGGAAATGGTCTGTGCTTGTCCTGGTTATCTTTTGTGGTCGATTGGTTACTGAATGGTCTGTTAACATTATAGTTTTCTTGATTGAAAGGAGCTTTCTGCTTAAAAAGAAGGTTCTGTATTTTGTTTATGGTTTGAAGAAGAGTGTTCGGTTTTCTATTTGGTTGGGGTTGATTCTTCTTGCTTGGGCTCTGTTGATCAATCGGGGGGTCAAGCGATCAAAGAAAACTGCCAGGATCTTAAACTATATTACTAGGGGCATTGCATCTTGTCTTTTTGGGGCAGGTTTGTGGATGGTGAAGACTTTATCGGTGAAGCTATTAGCTTCTTCTTTTCACGTCACGAGGTTTTTTGACAGAATTCAAGAATCAATCTTTCATCAGTATGTTCTTCAGACCCTTTCGGGGCCTCCATCTATGGAGTATGCAGAAAAGGTTGGCAGTAAAAGGACGAGTGGTCGGTTGAGTTTCAAAAATACGAACAAGGGAAAAGAAAAGGAGAAAGAAGAGGTAATTGATGTAGAAAAGCTTCATAGGATAAAGCAAGAGAAGATTTCTGCTTGGACCATGGGAAGGTTAATTAAGGTGATAAGGAGTTCAGGGCTGTCCACAATTTCCGGTGCACTCGATGAGAGTGTTGATGATGATAGTGTTGAACAAAAAGAGATAACCAGCGAATGGGAAGCAAAAGTTGCTGCTATTCGGATCTTGAAAAATGTAGCAAAGCCCGGTAGCGAGTAAGAATCCTTGCTTTGAATGTTATCTTCTCTAGTTTATGCTTGGTTAATCTTATTATCTCACTGTTCTCTCATTTTCATATGTGCTAGCTATATTGATGAGGAGGACCTCTTGCGCTTTATGAAAAAGGAGGAGGTGGATAATTTGCTTCCATTGTTCGAGGGAGCAGCAGAAACGGGAAAGATTAAGAAAAAAGCTTTAAGGAATTGGGTGGTAAGTAATCTCTTTGTTTATTTTCTTAATTATGTGCTTCTATTATGACTAGATGATACTCTTAACTTCCGTTGTTGTGAATTATTGAATTTTGGAGCTTTATTCCTTATGAATAATGGATAGCAGTATTCTTTCCCCTTGATCAATTGACTGTCTGAAGCTATGGGCCTCAGGAGAATCTGGATTTAAGAAAAGCTGACGAGTGGCAGAAGGCACTAACTTTCCCAGTTTTAACAGCTAAATCATACAACCTACCCTTCAAAAGAGTTGGGACTTTTGATTAGCTATTTAACATAATTTTGAACATGGGGACTGCCCTTTGCATGGCCTTTATGTTAAGATCAATTGTAGCATCTGCTCTTAGCCTTGTTAAAAGTTAAAACAGGGATAGAACCTTAGGGGATGTTTAGTAAGCCAAAGAACTGTTTCCACAAATTCAAGTGTGGTGAATCTTATCGAACATGACTTAGTACCCAGTTTAATCGCTTTCTAATAACAACTGGTTCTTTTTCATACCACCATAGTAATCGGTTCTTATAAAAACAGATAGAAAGTCAGACTGGGGCTGAACCAAATCCTAGCATACCCAAACAGGTCCTTAGACTTGTTCTAGAAACCACCATTCTTTTGTACATCAGATTCATATTCATGGACAGAAACCTGTTTTCCATGGGTAAATTTTATATAATTCCTCTGACGTATTCTTCGTTGTCCACAGGTGAATGTGTACAATGAAAGGAAATCACTGGCACATTCTTTAAATGACACAAAAACAGCCGTGGAGGAGCTGAACAAAATTGCCTCCGGGGCAGTACTGGTGGTGATTGTAATTGTGTGGTTAATTTTGATGGGCTTTGCAACAACCCAAGTGCTTGTGCTTATTTCATCTCAGCTCTTACTTGTAGTGTTTGTGTTTGGCAACACATGTAAGACTGCATTTGAAGCCATTATCTTTGTATTTGTGATGCACCCATTTGATGTAGGTGATCGTTGCGTCATTGATGGAGTACAGGTAAGTCATCTGGCCGGAAATGCACATGTTTTTTTTTTTGTTAGCGTGAGAGTCACTTTTAACTCATTTATCTCGTGTTGAAATCTTGCAGATGGTCGTTGAAGAGATGAACATTTTGACAACAATCTTCTTGAGATATGATAATGAGAAAATATTCTATCCGAATTCTGTTTTGGCAACCAAACCGATCAGCAATTTTTATCGGAGCCCGGAGATGAGTGATTCTGTGGAGTTTGCAGTTCATATTTCCACTTCAGCTGAGAGTATTGTTGCTCTAAAAGCTAAAATAAAAGCGTAAGTTCACTTGTGTCTCACGTATACTTTTGAATAGTGACTGATATTTAATAAAACCGAATAGTATAATGAAAAATGTTACTATGGAATTAGTCTTTAGATTTGTTAAGACTGAATATTTAAGGGTTAGTTGGAAAAATCAAGTTAAATTTTACAATAACTTTGTATTCACATTTACCGAGGATTCAGCTCTTCTCTGTCCCGCTTTCCCTCTCCCCTCGGAGAGAGTTTGACAATAAAGAGCAGAAAAATGTTTGAGTCTGTTACTTGACTGTTCTGCTTCAACTGGGTAGTCTTTGTATTTTTCCAGTCAAGATAGTGAAAGTATTTTCATTTATAGCATTATTGGTGGGTGGATTTTTTTGTTAATTTTTTTATTTTTGTATTCTCTACGTTTATTCAGAATTTCACGTTTATTCATAATTTCTAGTGAACATACCTGGAATCAATATATTTGTGGGTACATTCAGGTACTTGGAGAGCAAGCCTCAGCACTGGCGTCCTAATCACAGCGTGCAGATTAAGGAGATTGAAGATGTGAACAAGATGAAAATGGGTCTCTACATCAATCATACCATTAACTTTCAGAATTATGGGGAAAAAGCCAATCGAAGATCTGACCTAGTCTTTGAGCTAAAGAAAATGTTTGAGGAGCTTGGTATAAAATATCATCTTCTCCCTCAAGACGTTCACCTTAGCTACGTTGGCTCTGCTGCCTCAACTTTCGCAAATGTTCCACGCTGATGATAAATTCGCCGGTGCAAGTTTATTTACATTTTATGTATGTGCCTTCAGCTAGTTGCTCATATCCAATTTGCGTGATTAGTCGTGTACGTACTCAGTTCCATTCCTTGATTTAAATGCTTGCGAAGATCAAAGAGACACCGAACTTTCTGAACCTTCCAAAACCACCAAATCTATCCACCTCCCCCTTCTTGTTATTCTTTCCCGTGCAAATGGAATTGGTGACAATGGCTACAGCAAAACTAGTTGGCAGGTATAAATACGTAATATCAGATTGATTTGGTCCCATTCGCTCTCCAGAAGGGAAACCCGACTATTTTGTGCCCTGCGCATTTTTGATGCCACATAATTGCCCATTTTCAAAGCATCCAGTGATCTAGCAACGTTGTATATTAAATCTTAGAGAGTGGTTGAACATTGGAACATTGAAGTTTTCATTTTTGTGTTGGGGAAGATTTCTTTAAGGAAGTTTTCACGCTGGAACATGGTGTTTGCCAAAAAAAAAAAAATGTATTAAACCATGTTGTAGTAAATGTGTTATTGAAGCAGGTTTATTTTTATTCATACTCTCTCTTTCATCCAAAAATAATTAGAACATACGCACTCTTTCATCCAAACAATGTGAAAAGACTCTTCATCCAAACAATGTGAAAAGACCCTACTTCCTCTTTCCTTCTGTTCTAATTTTTTTTATTAAAAAAATCTCTTCCCCTCTCTCCAATTCTCTCAATCACAAGAGACCATAAAGTAGCCAATATCATTCCACCTAAGCAGTAACAAACTTACTCATGCGCATTCAATTACTTAATACTCCTTTATCCACCTAACATAACATTTCATGAAAGGCTATTACTAATGCTAAAGCAGAAAGTGCTAATATCAAAGTAGAAAGTTAAACTTACTCATGCGCATTCAACTACTTAAATCTTCTTTATCCACCTAACATAACATTTCATGAAAGACTATTGCTAATGCCAAAGCAGAAAATGCTAATGTCAAAGTAGAAAGTATTGCTAATGTCAAAGCAGAAAGTGCTAATGCCAAAGTAGAAAGTTATTTATATTAGATTACCCTGAAATGAAATTCTTAGACAAGTTTTTGCATTTCGCTCAGATTTTGAGCCAATTAATTTGAAGGGTGCAACATGAAATTCTTAGTTTCTCTTTCTTTTTCCCCCAAGGACGTACTAGTAATTTATATATATTTTTTAAATATTTATTGGACTTTTTGAGGGTGAATGTCATTTTTTTTTAATTTTTTATTAAGACAACGGGCTAATTTCTGTTTAGACCTGTGTGTATATATATATACTAGTCTTAAAACACGTGCTTTGCACGTGCTAGTGCACAAAAGGGTGGATAATAACAAATTGAAGGATTCAACTATCTAAACACTTGACTCGCACAAATAAATTTTTAAAGGCTTAACTACATTTTGCACCCTTCTAGTTTGCCCTTTGTGTCAGTTTGGTCCCTATAGTTTAGAAAGTATCATTTTAGTCCCTATAGTTTCATAAGTGTGTCATTTTAGTCCCTCAAACACTTTTTGTGACAAATTTTTTACTTTCAATGACAAAATTATTCGTCACTAAAGGACCTATTGGACTTATTTGATACACTTATGAAACTACAGGGACTACAATGATAATTTCTAAATAACAGGGTCTAAACTGACACAAATGACAAACTACAAGGGTATAAAATGTATTTAACCCATTTTTAAAATATTTTTGAAAAGTATTAAAAGCTAGGAGAATTCACATCAGACACCTAATATTAAAGTATTTAGATGCTATAGTATATTACAAGTGGTGAAGTGATGCACTGAAACACTTCCTAATTATTTACTTTAATTTATGTCATAAGTTCTTGAAAATATTTTGACAATTTTTACTATGCTCCGTTATTGCTAATTATGTGATCATAAGGATGCAAGTTAGAGCTGAAATTCCGAAACCAGTTCGGAAGACTACGATTATGGAATCATAAAATTAGCTTTGAATTACAATCATTGAAAATTTGAAAAATTGCACCCAAAAATATATATATATATATATATATATTCGAATCGAAAATGGACATGGAAATTTTAAAATTTTAATTTCCAAAATATTCTGGACAACTTCTAGCCTGCAAAGAATTTTAATTCTATGTATGCCTATATATTTTATTTTCAATACTTATAACATGAAAGGTTTTATTTTAAAATTCCAATAAAAAAATCTGATTTCAAAATTTGTGAAATAAATTAAAATTCCAAAATTTTGGAATCTAATTGGAATTTTGAAATTTGGAAGTTTCGGAATCAGAATGAGCATCTCTGTATATTATGAAAATTATATGATTTTTTTTAATACATCAATTCTGATCTGATCCATTCGAAAATTAGCGCCATGTGTTCATATATGTTTCTTTTATAGATTATGTTGAGGGGAACCCCTCCTTAGGCTCTAGAGATGAATAATTACGTGATTAATACTTTTTATGAGCATAATTTTAGTTGCGGTAAGATGAAGAAGTGTTTTGTTAGTAACTTGTTTTTTCTCTTCTAAATTACAAACTAACACATCCTCATGTATCCATTTGAATAAATTTGTGGTGAAATATTGAATGCTAGTAGCTCGGGTCAAGAAAATTTTAGCAAAGAATAAAAGAAATAATTACGAACAAAATAAAGCAATCAAAATGAACTTTCAAAATGGCTGGCTTGTCAACAAAACAACTAAACGTAGAAACGAAGTCAAATTTGGTTCCCAAATACAATTTTGAGAGACCTTAAAAATGCAACCAATTGACATTACAAATGCCACCCAAATAAAAGAGAAAAATAGCTTCTGGACTGAAATGGATAGAAATATGGAATAGTTGATTAACCTGGTTTGAAATGGGTATTATCTCAAGAATGGTTAATAATCCATGAAAAGAAGAAAAGCACACCAATTGTTGTCTTATCTTTTTCCAATCGAATTTCTAGATTCCCAATAAAGATTGCATTTAAGGCCAATCCATAGGCCTTTCTCAACTTTCACAATGTTATTGCATCAGTAGATATATATCATTCATTGATCATTTGATCCCCACAAAACACAGCAAAAAAAATGAATTGACAAAGCCAGAAGCACAAAACCCGTGGATATAATGAAATTGTAGTCTTATGCTTCATATTGTTTTACCTTTTTTTTCCAACAAAGGTTTTGGATATAAAGTGTTAACGTTTTCTATGGTTTGAAATTAAATTTATTTCCTTTTTTCTTATTATTTGTCGAAAGCATTTCGTAATTGCTTTGAAGAGTTAGGAGTTAACATGCACCAATCAAGTAAAAACATGATGAAATACACAACACTTAAAAAATTGAAGCAAAGGTAGTTCTTGACTATTTTTTTTTTATTATTTATTATTTATTTTTTATTTTTTAATATTTTTCAAAGATATACACTACACAAGGTAGTGCTCTCCTACCCCATCAACCCCTCAATCATTGAGACACGAACACTTTCTTGGCTACTTCGTGCACCACCCAACTAATTAATTTATTATTTTTATTTAGAAAAATGCGAGAAATTAAAATTAAGTTAAAATAATTTACAAACTTTAAGCAAAATAGAATTTCAAAATATTGAAATCTAATACAGTTGTAATCTATTATCATTATTGTTGGTGCTAGCTATTTATGGAATCAAAATCATGTTCAAGGCGTAGCATTATCTTAGAAATTCTTAGGAAGACCAATGATGTTCGTTATTGTTTCCATGATTTTGTGCTTCATAGGAAGGAGTAGGGATAAAAATATTAAATGTTTAACAACAAAAAAAGGGTCTATAACCTCTCAAATATTAGTAGCCGTGTAACATATACAAAGCTTAGGGAGTGCTTGATAAAGTTGAAAATTTAGCACTGAAAATTAAGTGCTGAATTTTAAGTAATGAAAATTTTAAGCAATTGAATTTACAAAACTGAAAACAGTGTTTTAAGTTTTGAAATAGAATGCATTCAGTGAATAGTTTCAGCAGAAAATTTTCACTTAAAGTTTTCAGTGAATTTTTGGTTGCTTTTTCAATTAAGTGGTACATTATCAAACGCACTGAATAGAAATAAGTGCTGAAAATTTTCATTTTCACCACTTAATTGGATTATTAAACACACCCTTAGTGAAAAAAAAAAAAAGATAAAAGAAAAGATAAAAGCATCTTAAAACATGTTCGTTGATCTTGCACAGAGAAGAAAAAAAGACATCAATGGCAAATGTAAGGAAGGAAAAAGATGTACAAATGGCTATGTGATGTGAAAGGAGGAAGAAAAACCGGTGACGTGAAATTCAATAAATTAAGCTACTTTAATTAGCTTCCTAATGCCAAAGGCTGTTAAATTTTATTAGGATTCTTAATCCATGTATCTCTACTTTTTTTTCTGTCAAAGGTTTTTGACCTTAAATAGGATTCCTAAATGATTTTTCCAAAGAGAACAAATATGGCAGGAATCTATGGATTTGCTCAAAATGTCTCACGATTCATGTCATCACAATTATATGCCATTTTTTGTTTCTATTTAATTATTATATACATACATATATATACTTTATTAAAGAAGATGTGGGTTAGCTTAAAATATGTGACAGATTCATATAACCATATTAATAAAGATTATATCCAAAAATAAAAAAAGAGTAGGACAATTATATGCCATTTTTTGTTTCTATTTAATTGTTATATATATATACATATATATACTTTATTAAAGAAGATGTGGGTTAGCTTAAAATATGTGACAGATTCATATAAGCATATTAATAAACATTGTATCCAAAAATAAAAAAAGAGTAGGACTCTTATGGACACACCAAAAAAAAAAAAAAGTGGCATACTAAAGTTAATAAAACTCTAAAGAGAATAACGTAAGTAAAAGTGCACCGATTGATAAAAGTGTAAAACACTTATGGGCATCCGTGCACTTATATATATATTATAGATATATATATTATAGTTTTAATGTTTGATTACTACGTATTTAAAGAGCTGAGTTTATGTAGATCTAACTAGTAAATCCTTTGCAATAAAGACTTTATAGTTCATTAATAATATGTTATTATGTGTTACTGGAGTCGCAAAGTTGCAGAAAATTTAGGAATATCTATATAACCAAAGGGCTCTCTGCTTAGCCCTCCATCCCAGTGCCTAGGTGGTATCCTTAAATGAAAGATAAAATCTGACTGTCCTCTACAGGGTGCCTCTATTTTGTTATCAAACCTGCCTTTAATTAATCAGACAAGAAGTAGGGGGTGGCAGTCGGGTTGGGTTATAATCGTGTCGAGTTATAATTGTGTCAGATCATAATCGTGCCGGGTCATACACGGGTCACCTGTTTAACCCGTCTAACCTATGTAGGGTGTCATTGGTTCGGTTCGGTTCGGTTCAAATTTTTATTTTTATTTTTTTTATTTTCGGTTTTTTTATTTTTCATTTTTTGAAAACCGACCGATGTGGTCAGTTCGGTCGTTTTTCGACTTTTGGTCAATTTTGCCAATTTGGATGGTCGGATCGGTTTTTTAGTTGTAGGTAATTTTAAGAGAACCTATCGGTTAGCTCGGTTCGGTTATTCAAAAAAAGCTTACAACCTTACTAAAAACACAAATAAGTCTTCCCATCAAATGTATCAATTATTAACACGTATTGCATATTATCTTAAATACCAAAATACTACAAATATAACAATATCCAACTATTATAAACTTATTAGGTATTAATTATTATTATTTTTATTACATTAGTTATTAATTATTATATATAGATTTACTTGTTTGGTAAGTTGGTAATTACTCTTTTTTTTTTGCTTTATATTTAACATATATTGATAGGTCAGAAAATACCCGGTCAAAGTTATATCGCCACGTCAACACAGAGACGCTGGGTCAGCCAGGGAAGGTGCCTGGAATTCAGCTAACCCGGGGTCATCATTTCTGAACCGCTCGGTTTGAGCCCGCAGCTCGGGATCACGAGGCAGACTCATCCCCCGGTGAATGTGACCCAGGCCTGCCTCGCGATTCGCTCTACAAGACTGCTGGCAGCTCCCTAACTTAGTCAGAAGATTAATTCGAGCAGTTTCCTAAACCACTAAGGAAATCTCCATGATATGTGCCAATCACATGTAATCAAGTTGGGCTTCCTAACTTGGCTAGTTACCTTGTACGAGTGGTCTCTTACATCTATAAGAGAGACCCCTCACCCTCATTGAAGGAATCACATTCTTATTTTTGAGAACTGCAATACATATCACCTACACGCATACACCCGGCCGGTTTTCTGGTAGGGCCGCCCTCTTTGTTGGCTCACCAAAAGGCCGCCGGTGGTCTGTTAATAAATGTGCTCCGACGCACCCGTGGACGTAGGTCACCTAATTAACGGGGTCGAACCACCTACAAACTTCTTGCCTCTCCTTAATCACACTTCTTGTCCTTTACCAATTTTTGGCATCATCAGTTTGGCGCCGTCTATGGGAACGAAAAACTCTCCCAGGAAAACAAATCTTTGACTGATAAACACGCCGCCAAAGAAGGGTAAGAAAACTGCTGCTTTAGCAGGCCAGGCAGATTCACAACCTGAGCAACTGGCTGATTCCATGACCTCCGAGCAGATTACCGCGGCCCTTGCGCAACTCCTGGAGGGCCAGCGGCAAACGCATCAGCAGATCGAAGCATTGCTGGCCCATCAGGAAAAAACTCCCTAAAATAGAGGAACAGCCCGGGAAGGGCGCGCACGACCAGGATCCCGTACAGGTCCGAAGGCATGCCTACACCGAGCTAGTATCCCCGCCTGCTTTGGGTCGGTTCAGGAACGATAAGCGTAGCCAGGCTCTCGAGCGGACCCGGCAACGTCCCCGAGCCAAGATGCGCCGGGCTGGGGACGCCAGAGAAATCGTCAACAACAGACGAGCTGCCAGAGGGGAGGGATAAGGCCGAACTGCCCGGGATTCAACCAAGGACTCCCCGGCTAAGAGCCTTGGGGATCTTAGGCACACGATTACCCGGAGTCGGAGCCGGGCCCTATCCCAAAGGATAATGCACTTCGAGGAAGAAGCCATCATTGTCCGACCCTACGTACCATTCAGATACGGAGCGGAAGACCGGTCAGAAAGATGTCAAGGCCCAAATCGACGACCTGCAAAAGCAAATTGAGAAATTGAGCCATAAGCAGCGCCATGATCACACTAATACAGAAATCGAGTCGCCCTTTACCGTCCGGGTCACAGGATTCCCCATCCTGCGAAAGTTCAAATCACCACATCTCGACTCTTATGACGGTGCGGGAAACCCGGTGGATCATGTCAGGACTTATAAGGCCCAGATGGCACTGATCACCACCACTGACGAACTACTGTGCCTGGCTTTTCCCAGCACTCTCAAAGGGCTGGGCGCACAGTGGTTCCATGCTCTCAAGCCCCGAACAATCGACAACTTCAAGGCCCTCAGCAAGCTCTTTATCAGTCAGTTTGTGGGGATGCTAGACCAGTCGCAGCCCAACACCCAACTGCTGACCGTCAAGCAGTGCAAGGGATAATCCTTGAAGTATTACGTAGACCGTTTCAACCAGCAAAGGCTCCAAATCCACCACTTGAACGAAACAGTCGCTATCACGGCCTTCTGCTCGGGAGTTCAGCACACCAAAGTTGCTACATCATTCCACCATGACTGACCGGCAACATTGGTTGAGCTCTCCCAGAGGGTTGGGAAGTACATCGAAACGGAGGAGTTCCTAAAGTCCAAGCGTGCTAGCTTTGTGGGAGATGAGTCCCCGAGATTCAAACGCAAGCGCAAAGGCCCGAGAAGGGCCCATGAAAGAAGCCAAAGCAGGATTAGCAAAGAGGCGGTCAGGATCGGGCCCCAATTACCTTTACGCCCCTTTCCCAGCCTATCCACGAGGTCATGGCCACCGCCGAGACCTAGAGGCTCCTCCAGCAGCCAGCGAAGCTGAAGAGGCTGCCCGGGAAGAGAAATCAGGATAAGTTTTGCCGGTATCATAAAGACCACGGTCATGACACAGAAGACTGCTTCAAACTTAAGATTCCTATCGAGAAACTAATTGAGCAGGGCCACCTCGCCGAGTTTGTCACGACTGATAGGAGGCTTTGGCCTGACACCCGAGTTACCGAGCAGCTTCAACCGCTCGGTCAAATCAATGTGTTCTCTGAAGGAACCTCGGGTGGAGGGGATTCACAGTCATCCAGGAAGAGGCATGCTCCGGCATCCCAATCGGATGTCTGACATGTCCAATCTGCCAGCTCCCCGCCGGCCGACGTTCTGATGATCTCGTCCTATGACGTGAATGACCTGCACTGCCCCATGACGATCTACTGGTGGTTACACTCTGCATAGCAAAAGTCAATAGGGTGTTAGTGGACACGGGCAGCTCCTCTGATATCTTGTTTATCTTGGCTTTCGATCAGCTCGGGATATCAAAGGATCGGCTCCGACCCGTAGCCCTTCCCCTGGTAGGGTTCAATGGGTCTAGCATGTATCCACTTTGTACAATCGAGCTCCCAGTCCTCATGGGGACCTACCCCCAGCAAGTCTCCATACTTGCAAACTTTGTGGTGGTAAAAGCCCGGTGCGCCTATAATTTCAACCTGGGGAGGCCTACACTCAATAGGGACAAGGCGGTTGTGTCAACGTACGGCCTAGTGATCAAGTTTCCAATCCCACTGTGGCCCGGGACCTTACGCGGAGATCAAGCAACTGCTCGTTGCTATTTATGTTAGCTCCCTGCGCAGAGAAGCAGTTACAAAAATATTGAATGTCCAGGAGATGGACCCGAGGGACATAAGGGATGGAGTGGGCCCAGTTGAAGAACTAAAACAAGTGCTGTTAGACCCCCAACTCCCCGATGTCCGTCAGCATCGGCGCCCTCCTAGAGCTAAGCCTCAGGGAGAAGTTGATCCAGTTCCTGCGACAGAACCAGGACGTCTTCGCCTGGTGTCATGAAAACATGCCCGGGATAGACCTCGGGTCATGTCCCACCGCCTTAGCACCAACCCAGACTCTTGACCAGTCAAGCAGAAGAGGAAGGGAATGGCCCCTAAAAGGCAGGCAGCAGGGCGGGAAGAAGTTGAAAAGCTTCTGAAGGTGAAATCCATCCGAGAGGTCCACTATCCCGACTGGTTGGCAAATGTGGTACTAGTCAAAAAAAGCAATGAGAAGTGGAGAATGTGCATGGATTTCACCGACCTGAACAAAGCTTGCCCCAAGGATTGCTATCCGTTGCCTAGGATAGACCTACTTGTGGACTCCACGGCTGGTCACTCGCTTCTCTCATTCATGGATGCCTACTCGGGGTCCAACTAGATTAGCATGTACCCCAGGGACGAGGAAAAGACGTCCTTCATTACTGACCAAGGGACATACTGCTATAAGGTGATGCATTTCGGCCTTAAAAATGCTGGGGCGACTTATCAGCGCCTGGTCAATCACATGTTCAAGGATTTGATCAGGAAATCAATAGAGGTGTACGTCGACGATCTGTTGGTCAAGAGCTGGGAATAGTCTGACCATCTCGAGCACTTGGCTGGGACCTTTACCATCTTAAGAAAATTCTAGATGAGGTTGACCCCAGCCAAGTACACCTTTGGATTCTCGTACGAGAAGTTCTTGGGACATATGGTCAGCAGGCGAGGGATTGAAGCAAACCCTGAGAAGATTCAGGCTATTATTAACATGCAGACGCCCAAGTCAACCAAAGAAGTTCAAAGTTTGATCGGACGAGTGGCGGCGCTGAATCGATTTGTCTTCCTAGCTACCGATCGGTGTCTACTGTTCTTCAAAATCCTCCGTAAAGCGTTTCAATGGTCGAAAGAATGTGAGGATGCATTTCAGGACCATAAAAAATGCTTGACATCACCCCCTCTACTCTCCACACCTGTACCGAAGGAGGAGCTATTCTTGTACTTGGCGGTATCACCCTCAGCGGTCAGCTCGGCACTCATACGAGAAGAGCATGGGATACAATTCCCGGTCTATTATACCAGTCGGGCACTTCAAGGCGCAAAAACTAGTACTCCTGCATTGATAAACTGGCCTTTGCCCTCATCACTTCTGCTCGGAGACTCCGCCCATACTTTCAGGCCCACGTTATTATGGTCCTCACAAATTAGCCTCTTCGCCGGGTACTAGGCAAGCCCGAGACATCCGGAAGGCTTGTCAAGTGGGCGTTGGAGTTAGAGGAATTTGAAATAGTCTACAGACCTCGGACAGCGATCAAGGGGCAAGTAGTGGCAGATTTCCTCATTGAGTTCACATATCTAGAAGATTCGATCAAGGAGCTCAACCCGTCGGTTCTACCACCCGGCTTACAGCCTGACGCCCTGACCCGGGTACTCTATGTGGACGGGTCCTCCAACAAACAGGGTAGTGGAGTGGGGATCATCCTGACCATACCCGATGGGATCCAACTGGAGTACGCGCTAAGGTTTAGGTTCCGAGCCTCTAAAAATGAGGCCTAGTATGAAGCCCTGTTGGTCGGGTTGCAGTTGGCCACCATGGGTGCACAGCAAATCCAAGGGTATAGCGACTCCCAGCTCGTGGTCAATCAAGTCAATCAGGAGCACGAAGCTCAGGAAGATAACATGGTAGCTTATTTAGCCCTTGTCCGAACAGTTTCAAAAAATCTAAAGGGGCTCTCTGTCATGCAGATCTCGAGGGAGGAGAACACGAGGGCCGATCGGTTAGCCCGACTTGCCTCATCTCCGAGTCAGACTTCTCCGGGATAAGGATAGAATACGTATCCAAGCCCAGCGTGGTCAATATAGAAGGCATGGAGGTTGAAGCGGTCGCCCTAGGGCTCAGCTGGATGGATCCGATCGTGACGTTTTTAACAACCAGTACTTTACCAGATGAAAAAGAAGAAGCCCGGTGGGTAAAATACCGGGCGACCAGATACCACCTTGTTGATGGCATTCTTTATAAAAGGGAGTTATCTATCCCATATCTCCGATGCGTCCACCTAACACAAGTCCAGGGAATATTATATGAAATCCACGAGGGAGTGTGTGGAAACCATGTTGGAGGTCCGGTGCTTTCCCTAAAGGCCTTGATGCAAGGCTATTACTGGCCAACGATGGCCTAGGATTCCCAAGAATATGTCAAGCGATGTGACAAGTGTCAGAGATATTCGCCCATGTGTGGATATCGTAATTTTTCCTTACCAACAGCTTTTCTTTCAAAATCTTTTTCAAATTTCAAAACATAAAACAATGAGTCGCCATTTAATTTTTGAAAGGAAAATTAAGAAACCATTTTAAAGCAAACTGATCTTTTCAGAAACCAGAGGTTTTCTAGGTCCGGAGATTATAGAATGAGAGGGGAAGGAGCCCGTCGGACTAAAACACCCCCTCTCATCCTATCTCGCGATAGGCCTGTACTTAACATCCTTTTAATCGAATTAATAAACTAATCATGGCCTCAACTAATACATATGTATAAATATACATTACAAAAGCGTGTCTAAAGGGTGTAAGATTGCAAGTGATAAAATATCATTGAAAAACCACATAATTCAAGTAGCAAGCGATATGATATGCAAATAGGGAACTATAGAACTTACCTGGGATCCATGCCGTGAATATTAAACGTGCAATGCATACGAATAAAAAGTAAAACCTAAGAAAAGGTCTCTAATCACATGTATTCACATAAGGCAAGATCTTAGTTCTATTGTGTCGCGCATGAGGTCATAAAATCAATAAAAAAATCAAGGAATTAAATAAACTAGAGAAAGAGTTAAAAAGTTGTACCTCAAGTGCGCTGCAAAACAAGGGTTAGTCCACATACTTTAGGAAGAATGTATAATATCGGATTATTATTCTTAAATGTCTAGCTTAATTCTATCAAGTAGAGGAAACGACGCAATTATGAATTCCAATACCGATCTATATGGATGAATGTATACATGAATAAGAGTAAATTATGAAATATTCATTGATTTGGATCACTTAAACTTTGAATTCAAGTTTAATTGATCATTATTAAAACATGGTTTGAGCCCTAGGTCATAGAAAAGTCATTTGGACCATTATTTACAAAGTTCGTCAAATCTGTCATAAAATTATGAAAATTACAGAGAGCAGACCAGAAAGTAAAAGAAATAAAAAGCATGCTTCCCATGATTTGATGTCGATGAATTTTGGACACAAGATGCTTCTGTGTGTCTAGTTTCCATCCCAAAAAGAAAATCAAAGTTTCAACAGTTAGATCTCTGGGAAATGGACAAAAATCAGACGTCACTCAGAGATTTATAAATCTCTGTCCAGAGATTTTGTACGATTTTTTAAAAATAGTAAAAAAAATCAGAAATGCTTTGGTCTTTTTAGGGTAGCTTCCTAACACATTAAACTACCTAGAAAAATTTATTTTGAATCAAGAAAGCTTGATTAAGGTTCTGATTTGCTTATTTCAAAAGAGTGTTACTGTTCTGAAACTCTGGACAAATTGTAGTGACTTCAGAAAACTCACGACCAAACCACTTTAAACATGAAATCTCCTTAAAACAAAAATCACAGTGGTAAAACTTCGTGTTATTGACAGTCTCCAAGTGGTTTCACTTAATTCCAATGGTTAGATATTTAACTAAAAATCTATGATCAAAAACAGTTTATGAACTCACTGTATCATTGTTGAGTTCATCTTTTTGTTACATCTATCAACCAAGCCATGGATATTGGCTTGCCCTAAACTTAACTCTCATTTCCATTGAGGGTCATTGGAGATCAAGACATGACTAGTACTCATGAGTTTTCAAGGAATATAAAAAGGATTCCATGGAAACTCCAAGTTAGAGAACCCAAACCATGGTAGGGGTTTGGATTCATCTACTTGTTCTTAATGAGATGGTGATCAAAGTTTGACTCCCATGTGAAGTATAAGCTTACATGAGACTAAAAGATCAAACTCATGAGATTCAAGTGAGATATGGAAGATCCCCAAGAGTCACAAGAGAAGAGCATAAACAAGAAAAAGAAAAGAAGAATCAAAGAACTAGCTCATGAACTTCAAGAGAATATGGAGAAGATCCCATGAAATTACAAGGTAGAGAATCCAAGTCATAAGTATGGACTTGGATCCATCTATTTGTTTACAAATGATGATCAAACTTTGGCTTCCATATGAAGCATAAGCTTACATGGAATCAAAAATCAAACTCAATAGCTTTTAAGAGAGATATTGAAGATCTCCAAGAACCTCAAGAGAGATATTGAAGATCTCCAAGAACCTCAAGAGAAAAGCAAAAACAACAAGAAGGAATGAAACAAAGAAAACTAAGAGAGCAAGTGCTCTAAATCCATAAAAGAAAACTAACAAGAGTAGAGCCTCACCTCGAACTATCCTCAAACTTCTATATTTTGAAGAGATTCCAAGCTCTTCTTCAAGCTTTCAAAAACTCTCTTTATCCCAAAATTCTTTTTGTTTTTCTCTTTAAAATTCCACTCTCCTAAAAATGTGTAGCAGTTCTCCTCAAAAAAAGATCCCTTGTAATGGAGTATTCACCCTCTATTTATAGATAAATTTTCTGAAGGGTATTTTAGTATTTTCAAGCCAAAAACCCTAACTTCGGATGTACTTTTGAAGGTACAAGGCGTACAGCTGGCTGCAAAAACGTGGCACTCAGTGGAGATGGAAGCGACACTCACTGAGTACCGGAACGAAATTCAATGATTGTCGGCGCGACATTCAATGACTATCGATGCGGCACTTAATGAATGCCGCAGACAACTCCATGGACTGCCGTCTTTTTTGAAATTCCAATTTTAGCGGCACTTGATGTGTTTTTACGACAGTTACGGACTACTGGTCCACCAAACACAGAGTGCCACTGCGGCACTGCGTGACTGCCGCAGCCCACACCATGTGCCGTTCTATTCCTTTTTCTTTTCTTTCTTTTTTGTTTGAATTGAAGAGTCTTTTGAAGAGCTTGAATAGTCTTGGAAGCCTTAGTTTTGTTCGGACATTATCATCATCGGACTTGGAGGTAACACTCCCCTTAATTCGACGTTTGGTCAAAATTGGGGTGTCTACACCATGATAAACCAGCCGGGAGAGCTCCAAAAGCCAATCCTCAACCCCTTGTCGTTCACCCAGTGGGGCATTGATATTGTCGGTCCATTCCCAATGGGAAGAGGACAAGTCAAGTGTGCGGTCATCGCCGTTGATTATTTCACTAAGTGGGCGGAAGCCGACCCCTTAGCAGCAATCGTCGAGAAAAAGATGGAAAGTTTCATTGAGAAAAACATTCTCAGCAGATTCGGGATCTCCTGGGTCCTCGTCAGTGACAACGGCAGGCAGTTTGACACTCTGGTCTTCAGGCAATTCTGCTCGGGATATAGAATATCAAGTCACTACTCTTCCCCCGAGCACCCTCAAGCCAATGGCCAAGTAGAGGTGACGAACTGGACCATTCTACAGTCAATTAAAACTAGGCTTGAAAATGCTAAAGGACTTTGGACCGAAGAACTACCGACCATCCTGTGGGCATATCGCACCACACCTAGAGCGACCACAGGGGAGACCCCTTTTTTTTCTCACCTACAGCTACAAGGCAGTGGTCCCCACCGAGCTCGGGTTACCCACTTACCGAGTAGCATATTTCAGCGAGCAGGGCAACGAAGAATCCCTCAGAGGAGAACTCGACTTGGTAGAAGAGAAAAGGGACTGGGCATATCTGAAAGTGGCAGCCTACAAGCAGCGGGTTTCTCGGTACTTCAACAAAAAAGTCAAACATTGTAGTTTCCAGGTGGGAGACCTGGTCCTGAAGGTAGTGAACCAATCTACCAAAGTCTCGAGCCATGAAAAGTTAGGGCCAAACTGGGAAGGACCATACAGCGTTGCCCGGGTAAAATCGACTGGGAACCTACTGGTTGTAGACTTTGGACGGGCACGATCTATCTCACCCTTGGAAAGTCCAACACCTCCGTAAGTATTTTCAGTGAAACTTAGGGGAAAAGCGTATTAACATTGGTTAGGAAATTTGTAGCTCTTTTAAACAATTACTATGATTTTCAAAAAGGAATAAATTTTTTTTGTTTTTGCTACAAGTCATTACCCTCACCAGTGTTCCATGCAAAAAGGCACAAAAGACCTCGGGAACACACCCGAGGCACAAAAGACCTCGGTAACACACCCGAGGCTTCGCTTAGGTCCATAACCGACAATGGGGGCCAAATCCCTCTAGGTGGCTAACGATGGCAAGCCCAAAAAGACCCTACAACTACCCACGTTCTAGGTCGGTTCCCCACGGTCGCCCCCTCTACCAACGCCCCGCCTTAGTAAAGCTCGGGGGGTAGAGGGATGTTGGACTAAAGCAGGAAATCACACCGGGCACTACAGGACTTGGAATTCCAAAACATTCCTAATTACCTACAGTGCCCAGAGAAACCAACCGGGACAGTAACGGGACCTAACTCCTACACTGTACCTAACGGGGCCTTTAAACAGGTCCCGAGAAGACCAAGTGTTCTTTACCGGTCACGGTCTTAAACTTTTGCTAAGGCTGGGTTTCCATAGGATTACAGCCGGTCGGGCACAGGCAATTAAAGACAGGCGATTGCAAAAATGATGAAACGATTGATGCAAAAAGGTGGCTTCAGAGGGCCTTTTCATTGATCAAATAAAGAAATTTGTACAGAGCTTGGGGGCAGTTGTAGTAGCCTCCCAAAAAAAAAAAGAAAAAAAAGAAAAATGTACAAGACAAGGGGGCAGGCAAAGGGGCTAGGCGTCCACCACGACCACATCCTTGGTCTCACCAGCCTTTCCTCCCGGAGAAACCTCTCCTCCCGGGACAGCATCTCCAGCAAGCCCAGCCTCATCAGCAGAACCTTCGCCAGCGACGGGACCCATGTCCCAGTAGTCCGAGTCGATCCCTTCATAGGACGAGATATCGCACTCAGGATGATCTCGGGATAGCCTTCTTTTCAGGTGCTCATAGGCCTGAAAGAAGCCGTCGTCGAAGGCCTCTTCCATAGACCCTGCAGCCGCTGTCCCGTCGAGGGCCTTTTCCCGAGCTTCCATCACTGCCAGGCTGGCCCGGGCAGCCTCCAAACTAGCCAAGATGACCGCCAGCTCTGCTTACGCAGCGCCAAGGCCCAGGCCCATGACCTTGTCCTTCTCAATAGCCAAGGCAGTCTCTTTGGCCTCAGAGGCTGCCCACTCCTGTGACAAGGTGGCATCAGCAGTAGTGGCCCTCCCGACCAGGGAGGGCAGAAAGGATTCGGCTGTGACGGCCATGCAACCGACCTATAGAAAACAACACAAATCGGTCAGTTACCTAATAGATACAAAATAAAGAAAATTTTTTAAGGACAGGAAAAATAGCAAAGATAGTTATGAAGTGGGAGAGGCTGTACAGCCACCCCTGGAAGACTTGGGGAGACATGTTTGCACACATCTCCACCTGGCTGGGGAAAAGGACTAGTCTGATTCTCTCCCTTATCTCCTCCGACTCTCCCAACGATGTCCCGGACGGCAGGTCCGCCTGGGGAGCAGTTTCCTCCACCACCACCACGGGAGGGGCCGACGTCCCCCCGGGTTCCTTATGTGTCGCCGTCCCGTGCCTTATTCTCCTGAGCGGACGATCGCTGCCTGAGGTCTCGGCCGCGGGCCTCTTGCCTCTATCTGCCACCTGGGCGGCGGTGGCCTGTCTGGCCCTCAGCTGTTCTATATCTCTCCGGGGGCCCATTTTTGCGAAGGAATAGGATCGCAAAGTCAGTATCTGGGAAAAATAGCAAAAGACAGATAAAGCCAAATAATTCGCCTAAGAATTTACCCGGGATGATTGGAGGAAAGACGGGAGCTTCAACAGGTTCGTCCGAGGTGTGGGAGGCAATAAAGTACCCCGTTCGGGACAACACGTTCCAGACGTTGGTGGGCAGGTCAACCAAATGCCTGATCCTAGCTTGACACTCCTCGGGAATGCTCGGCGGGTCGGTAGATCCCACTATAAAACGAAGCATGAAATAGTTAGCTACCAAGTTGCAACCAAAAGAAAAGGAAAGCAAAGGGAGAAATGATAGATGAGCTTACTGCTCAACTCTCCCACCCTGGAAGTCCTTAGCTGAATCCCTGGGGCTCGCTCGCAAGGCTCGGGAGTGGATACTTGGAAGAACTTGTTCTTCCACCCCTTGTTATTGCTCGGGCAGTTGACAATAATTTTTCTCCCTTGCCGAGCCCCTAGAGAAAAGAACCCGACCTCCCCGTGCACAGGGAATGGTCGGTGGGTCTAAAAGAACTCTTAAAGGGTGAGCTCATACCCAAAGACTTGAGGCCAGAGAGAAATGGACCCCCATCAGGAACCTCCACCCATTAGGGGCTAACTGCCCAAGAGCGATCCCGAGGTAGATCAGGACGTCCCGGGCGACCGAGTGGAATGGAATACGAAACCCCGCCTTGAGGGAGTCCTTGTATAAAGTGACGAAGCCCGGGTGATAGGTCTGGGCTCTGTCGATTGCACAATCAGGGAGCAACCGTCGGGAATAACGTATTTATCCCTAATTCGGCTAAGGTCTTGGGCACGTAAGACAGAAGGAGTAAACTTACAAGCAAACACTACCTCGGGGTCAGGACCCTTCGATATCTCGTCACCAGAACCCCGCCAGACGGAGTCCACTGGGGCCTCCTAGTCTGACTCATCATCCGATACACGAATCGGGATCCTACCCTCGCTTTGGTGGTCCGATGGAGTAGCAGAGGGTGGACCTAGGCTCGTGTCCAGGGTCCCGGACCGCGATTGTTCGTCCTCTGATCGGGAAGAGGAATTAAAGTCAGAGTATTCCATCTCTAGGTTTTCTAGGACTAGACGGGGAAGTAATTAGTGGCCTAGATAGGGGTCAGCGACAACAAGTCTAAGGTCCAAGGGTGGCGGATCCAACAGCCTGTAGGGTAAAGTGTACAAAGTTCTCAGGGTAAAGAAATACTCAGTTAACACAGTTACAGAACAACCCGACTGGTTTAACCACTCTATCACAGAGGGTGGGTTATTTGACCTAAGAACGAAGATGAACCTAAGGAAGAAGAAATCCCACTCCCGCGCAAGCCCTAACGGGTTCGTGCTCTCTAGTGTCACTCGAAAAAAAAAAGATAAAAGGAGAAGGAAGAGAGTAGTGAATTGAAACTGGGAAAGTAAGGACTTACAAGAGTTAGAGCAGGAAAAGAGCTCGGGAAGCTTGACCGGGGACTTTTGCTCTCAAAACTGCTCGATAATCTCTGTCTCAGGGTAGCAGGAATGAAGGAAATGAACAAGGACCCCTTATATATCAAGCACAGACGATTCAGATCAAATCAGATCCAAAAACCAGGAAGTTTTCCCGCCTAAACCACCTACAAGTTGTCTCCTCGGGCACGTAAAGCGTCGTCTCAAAAGATGTGCACATTAAATGCATGACGTGACGGTCCGGTTACCATGCGACTGGTCGGTTACGCCAGCACTGGCCTCATTGGATCTTAATCGAGCCAGTCACACCCTGATACGTAGCGGCCACCGGCCCTAGGTCCCCAACGGTACCGTTCGGTTTGACCCCGGGTGGCTGAGGGCTAAGGGTGTAAACGGTTCGGTTCGGTGTGGTTTTTGACGAAACCGATCGGTTTTGGTTCGGTTCGGAGTGTATAAATGTTCGGTTCGGTTTCGGTTTTGCACTGCACAAATCAAATAAAAACCGATCGGTTCGGTTCGGTTCGGTTTGTCGGTTCAGTTCGGTTTTTGAACACCCCTACTGAGGGCGGACCCATTCCCGAGGAGTAGACGGGCAATTTCCCGGCCGGTACATTGAATAGCACGGATTTTCAAACCTCATCTGATGTAGCATCACCTCTGCTTAAAAAATGGGGAGTAGCTGATAGGTCAAAAAATACCCGGTCAAAGTCATATCGCCACGTCAACATAGAGACATTGGGTCAGCCAGGGAAGGTGCCTGGAATTCAGCTAACCCGGGGTCATCATTTCTGAATCGCTCGGTCTGAGCTCGCAGCTCAGGATCACGAGGCAGACTCGTCCCCTGGTGAATGCGACCCAGGCCTGCCTCACGATTCGCTCTACAAGACTGCTAACAGCTCCCTAACTTAGTCAGAAGATTAATTCGAGTAGTTTCCTAAACCATTAAGGAAACCTCCATAATTTGTGCTAATCACATGTAATCAAGTTGGGCTTCCTAACTTGTCTAGTTACCTTGTACGAGAGGTCTCTTGCATCTATAAAAGAGACCCCTCACCCTTATTGAAGGGATCGCATTCTTATATCTGAGAACTGCAATACATATCACCTACACGCATGCACCCGCCGGGTTTTTTGGTAGGGCCTCCCTCCTTGTTGGCTCACCAAAAGGCCGTTGGTAATCTGTTAATAAACGTGCTGCGACGCACCCGTGGACGTAGGTCACCTAATTAACGGGGTCGAACCACATACGAACTTCTTGCCTCTCCTTAAATCACACTTCTTGTCCTTTACCAATTTTTGGCATCATCATATATATTTTTTAAAAATAAAATTTTTTAATTCTTATTTATATTATTTGTATTTTAGATTTCCAGATTATTAAAAATTATTTTTAAAACTAAAAAAAATGCCTCAACTGCACTTAAATACTTAATCGGGTTTAAATGGGTTAGACGAGTTGACCCGCTTAAACCCGTTTATTAATCGTGTCAAACGGGTCGACTCGTTTATGACCCGTGCCCTTATACGAGTCACCCAAACCCGTTTATTTTTGTATCGGGTCGTGTCGGGTCGAAAATTGTCACCCCTAACTAGATGTTTCTTCTAAAATGTTCCCACCTATCCACGAGAAAACACTCTCCCTCTATAGCGGAAGCTAAGCGAAACTTCACCTGCGAATGACACATGGCAAAAGTTCTGAATCTACGTTTCTATTTTTTTTTTGGTGTTCATTAATTTTGTGATAAGAACATCTCTCTCTTTTTCTCCAAAATCTCTCACACTCCCTCATCCTCACGAATTAGTCTCGCATGATCTCCTTCAGTCTCTTTGATTCTCCATTGACTCTATGTCACCATCGATTTTCTTTGCCCATCAGTCACAAACAATCAAACACCATATATTCTATCTCCCTGTGTCTCTACACACCGTTGTTTGATACTCCATCTGTCCCAAATTGCTGGGCACTCTTTCTATTTTGGGCTGTCCCAAAATGCTTGTCCATTTTGAAAAGTCAACACACCAAATTTTTTATCTTTCCTAGTTTGCCATTTCTTTTTTCACAGTTCCCACAAATCTTAGTTTATAGGGAAACTAAACTAAGGGTAAAGTTGGAATAAGAATATTTAAACATGAAAACAGTATAATAACTGATGTTCCCATAAAAAGTTAGGTTCCCCAAAAGTGCCGAGCAATTTGGGACAGAGGGAGTAAATTAAGGGTGCGTTTGATAAAACTGAAAATTAAGTGCTGAAAATTAAGTGTTGAATTTTAAGTACTAAAAAGTTTAAGTGATCGAATTTGTAATACTGAAAACAGTGCTTCAACTACTGAAATAGACTGCATTCAGTGATTTCAGTACAAAGTTTTCACTTAAAGTTTTCAATGTTTTTTGGTTGCTTTTTCAATTAAGTGGTATGTTATCAAACGCACTGAAAAAGAACAAGTGTTGAATCTTTTCATTTTCAGCACTTAATTGGGTTATCAAGCATACCCTAAGGGTTTTAGGGTTTTTTTTTTTTTAAGTACGAAATAGGGTTTTAAATTCTATGAATCGAATCTGTCTCTCTAGCCTAATCCCGCCTTTCAATTTTCGCCTAGGGCTCCCAATTTGTCAAGACCGGCCCTGAAAGACGAGGCCCTTTAAATAACGAGGGTGCTACTCCCGAAGAAAATTTTGGGTCTATTTATACATGTTTGCGAGTATAATTTCTATATCCAGCATGTTATAAACTTTTAGTGTTGATTTGGTTTTTTTTTTTTTTTTTTGTGGTCATTTTTTAGAATTCGGATGTTTAGTGATTGTAATCCTTATTACATATATTGATTCTAATATTCTTCTCCTCCCGCTAGCCCCCTTTGGCCCTATAGTCCCACATGTATTCATATTATTACTTTTTGTTGATAATAAGAGCTTATCCTTAACGTAAAATAATTTAGGTTGGGCTAAGCAAAAAAGCTTAGAGAAGTATTGGTTTAAATATTGAAGGTGTGCTGGATTATAATATTGGGGCACATACATTTATTTATTTTTCAGTATTTATTTCGACTCTATTACAATTGGTTCAACATATTACAGATGAAACTTATATTTTGGGTCTTACTCAGTATTTTTCAAGACCCTTTTGAAGAGCAAAAAATAAACAAAATGTGGAGCCTTAGGGAACTGCCTACCCTGCCTACGTGTTGTGTGACAGTATGAGAGTGAGTGGACGAAGATGATATTTAATTAAAATTTTTTTTTTGGTTGTTGATAGGATTCCACTAACACTAGACTTATTTACATTGCGGAGATATTGCCTTGTAAATTTTGCAGTCCCTTGATTTGATGAATATAACGAAAGTGTTTCATTAACTTTTTTATTCATCAATGCTTAGCTAACTTCATGTTTGTTTTTCAATTAAAGCATTTGGGGTGATGTTATGGCCTGTTTGCGCATCCCATATATTTGAATGAGCTCATTTATGATTTGTAAATCATTGTAATATATAAACTAATTATCTTGAATTTGTTCAATGTAAAAAATGGAAAAGATCTGCATGTTTCTTCACATAGAGTCATTCCTTGGTTCCATTAAGATGATATAATTGATGAGTTTAAGCATTAATATGAGTAAAGCTATTAGTATCCGAAAAGATCTAATTCGAGATGATGGAATGCTTTGTAAATCGTGAATTATCTCATTCATATTCATGCATGGACGCGCAAACAATACCATGCCAAGTTATCTCATTCGACGTGATCTTAGGAATCGACTGGCTCGTGAAATACCATGCCAAGTTAGATTGTGCTAGCAAATCAATTTCCTTTTCAGTACCCGAAAGCCAACCATTCGATTTCAAATACAATCCCTCGTGTGACGTATTTCTCACCAACTGTCTAGATACCCTTAAAACCATGAGTGCAGAGATTTCGATCACACAAATTCCAGTAGCCTGAGACTTCGAAGACGTTTTCCAAGACGTTAAAGGACTACCACCCAAGGGAGATATTGACTTCAACATTGAGTTGACACCTGGAACCTCGTCGATATCAAAGACACCATACCGAATGGCTCTAATGAAAATGAAAGAGCTGAAGACGAGTGAGGATGTTAGTATATATGGCTAGTTCGTATGTAATCGGGTTGGGCCGGGTTGGGTCCCCTATAAGTTGGATGACATCGTTTTAGGCTGTAGGATAAAATAATTAGTTTAGTTTAATTAATTCGTTTTAATTAGTTTAATTCACGTTTAGTTATTAATTTGCATGTTTTAATCTTGCTAATTATTCTATTAATTATACTTAGTAATTTATTAACTGTGTTAGTGATAAATTTAGGTTAATTAGTATGATTAATTATTTTGTTATGTAAGATTAGTAGTTATACATATTATTAACTACTAATTTTATATTAATAAATAGTTATATACATTTATAAATTGTTTTAAATTATGTAAAAACTAGTTTTAAATGATATGATTAAGTTTTTATAATTCTGAAATTTTACATTTTAATATTTCTTATATTCTGAAATTATAATTTTTTTTATTATTTATGCATTACACTTATTATTTATTTAAGTTTAAATAAATAATAAATGTTAGTTAAATTATAATAATTTGGTAATAAATACCTATTGGCCATTTTTAAAATTTGACAAATTATATTATCAATCCGAAGGCCAATTATTATTGTTTTATAGATTATTTAATTATAAAACCCAACTGTAGTATTTTATTAAATTATACGGATCTATTTATCCGTCCTTTAATCATTTTAAATATCAAACAAGTTCCGAAATTATGAGAATTAATGTCTAGTATGTAATGAAAATATTTCTAAGGACTGTTTGTCTTCCTCAGATATATTTTGTAATTATGGCCTTTTAGGACTATATATCATATAGTTTAAACTTCAATAATTCATAGTAAATAAACCGTAGCTCAGATTAATATGCGGCCAGTTCTTAAATTCCTATAACGATGCTTAGACCTACCCCCTTAAGTTTAGTTGCTTTATGATTTGGTCATAAATACAACTTACTGATAAGGCCCACACTGGTATAGAAAATTTAGCCTTTTATATGATAGACTCTGATTTGTGTCTAGTCAATGGCGTTGGATTCAGAATGATGCTAGGATCATTATGTTGAGGTTTAGGTTCCCATCCTGCATAATTACCATTATACCCATACTATTAGAATGTATATTAATCGCCGTTCTATGCAATGGAATACAATATAAGAGCCGAGGACGTATCCGCATCGGCAGGATCACTTCCTTATCCCTACGAGGTGAATCCTAACTCACTTGGTATACTATACGAATATTCCATGTATCCCATATGTATACTTTATGTGTATGTTATGTGTATGTAGTTAGCAAAGTAGAGCTCGTGCGTTTCCTGTTTGATGGCGTTGGTGATCTCAAGTTCATGGGGGATGTAAACTTGAGTAATGGTGTAGCTGAATAGCTTGGGGGATGGCAAAGGCAATGCATATCGCTGTGGAAGTTGAAGATTACAAGAGGAAGACTCTGAGGATTGATGGGAAGTAATTTGAGGCAAGGTGAAGATTGTGCCAAAAATTCGATTAGTAGAATTGTTTCCTAATCTTTGATTTGGTTCCTTATCTGGTCCTTTCCTTATCAAATAAGGTTTCACTTGATAGTGGAAGTTACCATTTTATTGGAATATTTGTGAGAGTATTCCTTGATGTACAAGACTTACTACCATAGGGGTAAAACCTACTACAACTAGGATTAGGACGCTACAATTTATATAAATATATGGTTTACTTAAGGAATTGATAAGATTGGTTAGAAATTTTGTACATAAACAAGAGAGGGCTGCAAACTAGTGATGGGAGAGATTAGTTTCTAGCAATTTTGTGTATCATATAACTTGGTTGGAGAGTTATACACGTGAGGTATTGAGTGCTTGTAATCTTCATATTAATCGAGGTGAGTGCCTTTGCACATGGACGTAGGCATTGTTGGGCCGAACCCCCCCCCCCCACACACACACACACATATATATATATATCTTGGTGTCATGTGATTGCTTGTTTTCTTTCACAGTTATGTCGTTCTTGTTCTATTTATCTCTATATTTGTGGGTGTGGTTTTCTTGTTGTGATTGTGGGCCCATTCCCAACAGAAACATTAACTGCTGAAATTTTAAGTGGTGAAATATTAAGCTGTTGGATGTTTGGGTTAGCTGAAATATTTATCACTTAAAAAACAAAAGCGTTTGGCAAACCAACTGAAAGAAAGTGATTGTTTCTATAAAATGACCAAACAGGACAACATGTTTATACTATTCAACTCTTTTATTTTCGGACATTTTTTACTTTTAACAACTTAAAAGTGAAATTAAGTGATTGTTTGAAAAACAAGCTTCTTTTTTCAACTAATTTCTTTAAGTGCTAAAATCTTAAGCTGTACTAGCATGTATTTCCGTTGTACTTGTGTATGTCTGCATATATATATATATATATGCCCTTGTTATTTTCCTCGTCTTTGATGGATTTAAGTGCCCAATCGATTGCACATTTCCCTAATTGCCACTTGCTACCTACCACCAATCAATTAGATATTGTCCCAATCAATTGCACATTTCCCACCTAACCCTAATCGATTGGTAGCAGCTGAACTTGGTCACCACGTTTGGATTGTGTGGCCACAGTTTAACACCCCCCCTCCCTATATATATACCCCCTCATATATACATATATATGTTTGGTCTCTGTGTGTGTGTTTGAGAGAGGGATAGATATACACACTCATATATATATATATATTTATACATTCATACACATACACACACATATATATACCGTACATATATATACATCCACTCACACTCTCTCTCGGATAGATGAGAGGAAGGAGCAAAAGAAGAAAAGAAGACAGAAGAGAGGCAGTGAGAGAGAGAGAGAGAAAGATATACAGACAGATAGAGAAGAAGGAAAGAGGAAAAATAAAGCTCACCGTCACCATAGTCGCAGCCACTTCGATCGTCACCGCGACCTGACCTTTCTGGTGAGTTCTAAACTCACTTGGTATCATCTTTATGGTGTTTCTACACGTTTAAAAGAAGGAAAGACGTGTTATACATCTTTCCCCAAATTTTCTGTTCTGGACTGCACATCTCTATGAAGAAGACGTAGTTCCAATCGTTTGGGACTTTCATTAATCCCCGCATGAAATACTATAGTAGTAAGAGATAATGGGATGCTATAATGTAGTAACGTTAGGATTAACGTGTTATGGCTTTGTAATGATAGTTAACATATTAGTCATGAATCATTTGGTTAATGCACGAGTCGTGATGTATTATGCTCGCAAGCGTTCTGCAAAGCGGTGAACTAGGGTTATTTAAAGTGGTGAACAAAGTACATTGGTACGTCCATAGAATGGTCATGATGTTAGAGTGATGTATTATGCTCGCAAGCATTCTTAAAGGTGGTGAACTAGGGTTCTTAAAAGCAGTGAATAAAGAGCATTGGTATGTTCATAGAATGGTCGTGATATTTGGGTAATGTGTTGTGCTTGCAAGAGTTCTTAAAGGCGATGAACTAGGGTTCTTAAAAGAGGTGAACAAGAGTACTGGTATATCATTAAAGTATCACTATGAAATGGTTGTCAGTCGGTAATAGTATTATCGGTCTTTGCATAATAAGACGAGTAAGAATTCTGACTACGAGATTAATAGGAGTTTGTTAAGAGAAGATACTATTAGTAGAACTTAATCCTATATCGTTTCATAACTTGTAATAACTTCATAATTTTGATACTTGGTTAGTATTTAACTCACTCGGCTTTCATTAGCTGATGGCGTTTATGCCCTGAATATCCTACGTCCAGCTTATCCTATTTATGTCCATACAGGTGAAGGACCCAATGATGTGAGCTTCTACCCGGAGGGAAATTATTCTGAGAGCGGCCCCGCTGAAGATGGTTATGCCGAGGAGGATTCCTATATATGTTGATGGCTATGTTTACCCCAGTTGAAGACTAGGATAGATTGTAGTCTTTCTATTTTTGTCATGTCATACTTTATCTTTTGTATATTTTGTATTCGGTATACGTTGCCATAAAACTCAAGTGCTTTTATTTACTGCAAGCCTCTTATGTGATAGTTTAGAATCCTTACGATATATTTATAAACGATGAACTTAGAATTTTTTAATCTGTCTCCATTTATGTTATTTGGATCTTGTGTAATGCACAATTATGTGACTTCACCAGTCACGGCCTATGGACCCAAAAAGAAATTTATTTTCTCTATTTTGGTTGTTCCGGGGCGTGACATAAGCTAACACAAACACTTCCATTTTTACAAAAATAATCACTTTTATTTCCTCAAAATCTGCAATTCATCACTTAATTTTTATTTTTCAGCTAACCCAAACTGGCTCATAGAGACAAATGCACGATCTGAATTTTCAAAGTTGAATTGAAATATTCTTAATCATCGTACTTTTTCAAAATTAGTTTTTTTTTTTTTGGTTCAACTTTTGCAAGATTAGTTAATCATATATGATCAAGCAATGTTGGGTTATATGCTAGGAAGCACAGGTATGGGTACGGGGATACAGATGCGGGTGCAAGGGATTAGACAATTTTTCAATAGTAAAAGGTGCGGGTACGGGTGCGGGGTACTTTATACAGATTATTGGAAAAATATACTTTGGAACAATTTTATAAAGTGGGTTAATTAGTGTCACGACCCATCCCGCTTTGCGCGAAAATAGGACATGTGGCACGCCACCAAGGCTCATCCAATTCTGTTAAAGTAAATAGCAACGGAAAACATAAGTAAAAACTATGAAAATTTGAGTTATAAAAATTTTGCGCATTTCAAACACTTAAAGAAAACATCCTGTTAGAAAACAACAATCCAGTCGACTGATCTCAGGTCCGGTCGACTAGAAATGCAAGATACAGAGACCCAAAACTCAGCAGCTAATCCAGTCGACTGTGTCGAAGTACCTAGTCGACTGGAGCCTCAAATTCTCAGTCAACTGAATCTCCCAGTCGACAAAACCAAAAATTTCAAGTTTTGAAAATACAAACCAGTCAATTGTGGTTTCCACCCAGTCGACTATTTTTATCACAGAATGAAAATCACATTCAAAACCAAAATCCAGTCGACTGTGGTCTCCCACCCAGTCAACTGTTTCTTTCACAGAATCAAAACAACAATTCCCTCAATAATCCAGTCGACTGTGTCGGGGACCCAGTCGACTGTTTTTCAGTATCTCAGGACAGTGGATGGATCAAACAGACCTCCAGTCGACTGTTTTTATAAACCAGTCGACTGTTTTCATAAACCAGTCGACTGGTTTACCTCAGATTGCAAAGCATTCTGTTGATTTCAAACTGTGACTAAGCCAACACGTTACAACACATTCTCTTCTATATTACAACGATTAAAAATATGAGTACACGGGTTTTACTATAGATTACAACAACTACGAATTCTTTCCAAGATTCTCAACTAAACACAGGTTTACTCTCAAAGTCTTACAATATTTGGAAAGAAAAACAAAAACATATACAAGGATAGCCCCGTTATCCCATCGGCCTCACTCTTCTCGCTTCTTCTTTCCTTTCTTCTTATCACCGGTAATGGAGTAAAGCTCCACGGCTCAACTATATGTTGAGTGCACAAATTCTAACATATGCAATATATGATAAAACAAGCTTTAATCTCATAATCACATCAAATATAGTCTCTAGGGAGAAAAACACGCATTCATCCGGTAGCGGCAATTCCAAGTCTTAAACTGCGATGCCAATGGCTAGTCTAAGTCTACAACCATCGCATCCCAAGTGCCCTGGCAAGTCCATGTCTTAAACCATGCACAGTAGCCGTCGCTACTAAGTTTTCAAACATCGAGAAGCTTACTTTGGCATGAAATTGTATAAAACTTCCATTTGACCCACATGATCAATTAATGTGCTTGAGTCAAAGTAGACATGCTTTTCACATTTAAGCGTGTGCATAATTAACAGGCCTATTATTAGCACATGAATTTTGTCCAGATCACAATTTCATCGTCGAAAGTCAAAACATGTATATTTCCTATATAACATAGGTTAAAACTTCACACCTCATGCTACATCTCCCGATTAAACATTGAATTTCCGATTATATGCGATTCCTATAAGTTTATAGGTATTTTCCCTAATTTTATAAAAATTAGATTTTATGAAAAACTTAGCCAAACAAGGCCTAAGAGGTATCAAAATGTAGATTTTACCTCCATAAGTTCAAATATGAAATATGATTGAAAATTGACGGACGAACGGTCGTCGATCTGTGTCGCCAAGCTCGGGGGAATAAATCTCCATTTCTCTCTCTCTCTCTCTCTCTCTCTCTTTCTCTCTCTCTAAGATATTATTTGTTTTGAGATAAATGACAAAATATCTCATTCTTTTCTATTTATAGCCACGATTCTAAAAAATTATGTTTACACCCCCATGAGTTCTCAAAACTCCTAATTATCTCTCGAAATGTCTTAAACGTCCATTTTATCACTTCACGAGTGAAAACATCCTACTCTCTCTAGGATCTCAAACAGTCCTATAAATCTCGGATTAAGCTTCCCTTGTTTGCCAAATCGAACAATGCCTTTCGATCAAGTACACAAAGTTTTCTACTTCAAATGTCATCGGTCATTGCTTTGAGTCTGCATAGCTCTTATAACGACTTCGTGCTACCTTAAGTTGCTCTTGGATCAGCTTTGCTTTTTCCGTGGTCAACTATATTATCTCTGGTCCTATCAACCTTCTTTCTTTCACTTTAGTCCAACAAACAGGTGATTGACGACACATAGGTCTAGACAAAGCCTCATACGGTGCCATTCTGATACTTGACTGAAATCCATTGTTGTAAGCGAATGCAATCAATGGTAGATGTTTCTCCCAATCACTTTCAAAGTCTAGAACACACAATCGAAGCATATCCTTTAATGTCTGAATCATGCGCTCTGACTGTCTGTCAGTCTGAGGATGAAAAGCAGTACTAAAACTCAACATAGTACCCTTGGCCTTCTGTAAACTTTCCCAAAACCTCGACGTAAAACTACTATCACGATCCAATACGATCACTGCTGGAACCCTATGTAGTCTCACAATCTCTTTCACATGCAACTCTGCTAATCTAGATAGCTTAGTCGTCTTAATCGATAGGAAATGAGCTGATTTTGTCAATCTATCAACTATAACCCAAATCTTGTCGTTCTTGTTCAGCGATTGCGAAAAATCCAAAAACAAATCCACTGTGATCTCATCCCATTTACACTCTGCCACTGGTAATGGTTGTAGTAGTCCTGCAGGTACTTGTCTCTCTACCTTGACTTGTTGACATGCTGAACACTCTACTACAAACTTAGCAACATCCCACTTCATTCCTCTCCACCAAAAGTTCTCTTGTAAGTTCCAGTACATCTTGTTACTCCATGGATGAACTGAACATCTAGTACTATGAGCCTCTTCCAAAAGTCGTTCTTTCAAGTCTTTTACGTTCGGTACACACAAATAACTCCCAAGCATCAACACTTCATATTCCAAAGTAAACCCCGGTCGCTTTCCCAAAGACATCTCATGTCTCATTTTACACAAATAACAGTCATTAAACTGTTCCGCCTTGACCTCATCTATAATATCTGGATGAGCTATGATCGCCATCATTAAGCCACCATGGGTCTTTGGGATCACATCTAACTCTCAACGTTCCATCTCCTTTACCAACTCTTTTTGTTGGGTCAGCTCGTCGACTAAGTTCCTTGTCGTCTTTCGGCTTAAAGCGTCGGCTACTACATTTTCCTTTCCCGGATGATACTCAATCGAAAGATCGTAATCCTTCATCAACTCTAACCATATTCTCTGTCTCATATTGAAGTCCCGTTGGGTGAAAATGTATTTCAAACTCTTGTGGTCTGCAAAAATCTCACACTTCTCCCCGTATAAGTAATGTCTCCAAATTTTTAAAGCACGGATTACCGTGGCCAATTTAAGGTCATGAGTCGGATAATTAACCTCATGTGTCTTTAGCTGTCTTGAAGCGTAAATAATTACCTTGCCACCTTGCATAAGTATACATCCCAAACCCTGATGTGAAGCAACACTATAGATCACAAATCCCTCAGTTCCAGATGGTATTGTCAAAATAGGTGCACTCGTCAACCGCGACTTCAACTCTTAAAAACTGTCTTCACATTCTTGACTCCATTCAAATGTAATGCCCTTTTTCATCAACTTTGTCATAGACAATGAAATCTTCGAGAAATTCTCAATAAAACGACGGTAGTATCCAGCTAGCCCTAAAAAACTTCAAATTTTGAATACGGATGTCGGTTTCTGCCAATTAGACAATGCTTCTACCTTGTGAGGATCAATTGAAACCCCATTCTTGTCAATCACGTGACCAAGAAAAGTAATGCTAGATAGCCAGAATTCATATTTCCTCAATTTCCCAAATAGTTACTTTTCCCGCAGTCTCTGAAGTATAAGTCTCAAGTGTTTCTCGTGCTCCATCTCACTCGGTGAATAGATAGGAATGTCATCTATGAACACAATCACAAAGTCATCCAAATAGTCTTTAAAGACTCGGTTCATAAGATCCATGAACGCAGCTGGTACATTTGTAACTCCAAATGGCATTACTAGCACCATACCTGAGACAACTGTCTCTGAAGCAGCCATATCTCCTGGGTTCATCTGAAATGATCTCCCCTGACCTTGCTCTATCTTCGGCCTCCTACCATTTGACTGCTTAGTCTTTGAACCACTGGAAGCCATAGAACTCGCTCCTTGTTGAGGACGCTTTCTTGGACAATTCCAGGATTGATGCCTAACCATCCCACAATCATAATACTTGCCCCTCATACCAGGTATCGAACTAACACTGTTTATCCCATGAGTTTTGTTCTGAAAGTTAGTTAGAAAACATCGGCCGGTATATGGTCTATTGCAGAGTAAACACAATGGTATGTTACTTGGTGGTCTCCTAGTATCACTAAAACTAGAATCAGAGCCTCGTATAAACGACCTCTTGAAAGATCTGCCTTAGTTCCGATCACACCCTCATTACTTCACTTGCCTTACTGGTTTTGTCTCGATCTCTCCATCCCACTTTCGACTACAAGTGCTGTTTGTTGCTCTGCTGCCACGGTTGAATGCTCATAGGTCTCTACCCTTAAATGGATATTCTCCCTTAAACCTTCCTTGCTCTATCCTCCTCCTATGGCACTAAACCTTTACCGAATCTTAACAACGCATCATACTTGGAAGTATATTCAGTTACAATCATATCTCCCTGCTTAGGGTTGTCAAATTCCCTCTTCTTTGCATTGTGAGCAGCTCGTGGAAAGAACCGGCGATTAAACTCTACCTTGAATCCCTCCCAAGTTATCAGTGCTCCTTGATCTAGAACATTCACCCACTAATTCTGGGCTTTACCTCTCAGTACATCGCTTGCATTCTCAATTTTTTCACTATCGGACATTGGGATAGACCGAAAAATTCTCTCCATGTCCATAACCAATCCTCTGCTAGCGACGTGTCAGATGTTCCATTGAATTCCATTGGTTTCTTCCTCGTGAATTGTTCTGACATAGGTCTCCTACCCCGAATCTCAGGTGCATGTACCATAGCTTTCGGTGCTATCTCAAATGGAGGTGTCGGAGGTAACCGTTCTGTTAAATTATGAACCAATTCTCTAATATTCCCAAACATTTGGGTCATTTGGTCCATTCGTCGAGTATGGGGTGATAGATCTCGGTCGCCGTCACTCATGATTGCACAATTCTGTAACTCTCAATGCATAAACGCTATGCATATATGACAACAAACAGAATTTGTATGCGCAACCATATACCATATGAATTAAACATCTCCATTCTGTACGAATGCAATCTAGAATATACACCAAATCACTCAACACTCCACTCGACGTCGCACATTCCCAAGGTTTTGTTACCTATTGCTCTGATACTAATAAATATCACGACCCATCCTGCTTCGTGCGGAAATAGGACACGTGGCACACCGTAAAGGCTCATCCAATTCCGTTAAAGTAAATAACAGCGGAAAACATAAGTAAAAACCGTGAAAAATTTGAGTTTTAAAAAGTTTTGCGAATTTGAAACACTTAAAGAAAACATCCTGTTAGAAAACAGCAATCTAGTTGACTGATCTCAAGTCTGGTCGAATGGAAATGCAAGATACAGAGACCCAAAACTCAACATCCAATCCAGTCGACTGTGTCGAGGGACCCAGTCGATTGGAGCCTCAAATTCTCATTTGACTGAGTCTCCCAGTCGGTGAAACCAAAAATTTCAAAATTTGAAAATACAAACAAGTTGATTGTGGTTTCCACCCAGTCGACAGTTTTTCTCATAGAATGAAAACCACATTTAAAAACCAAAATCTAGTTGACTGCGGTCTCCCACCCAATTGACTGTTTCCTTTACAAAATCAAAACAACAATTTCCTAAATAATCCAGTTGACTGTGTCAGGGACCCAGTCGATTATTTTTCAGTATCTCAGGGCAGTGGTTGGATCAAACAGGACTCCAGTCGACTGTTTTCATAAACCATTCGATTGGTTTACCTCAGATTACAAAGCATTATGCCGATTTTAACTGTGATTAAACTAACACATTACAACACATTCACTACTATATTGCAACGATTAAAAACATGATTACACGCGTTTTACTACAGATTACAACAACTAAGAATTCTTTCCAAGATTCTTAAATAAGCGTGGGTTAACTCTCAAAGTCTTACAATATTTGGAAAGAAAAACAAAAACATGTACAAGGATAGCCCCGTCGTCCCATCAGCCTCACTCTTCTCGCTTCTTCTTTCATTTCTTCTTATCACCTGCAATGGAGTAAAACTCCATTGCTCAGCGATATGCTGAGTGCACAAATTCTAACATATGCAATATATGATAAAACATGTTTTAATCTCATAATCACATCAAATATAGTCTCTAGGGAGAAAAATACGCATTCATCCGGTAGCGGTAAGTCCAAGTCTTAAACTGCGATGCCAATGGCTAGTCCAAGTCTACAACCATTGCATTCCAAGTGCTCTGGCAAGTCCAAGTCTTAACCATGCATAGTAGCCGTCGGTACTAAATTCTCAAACTTCGAGAAGCTTACTCCGGTATGAATTATATAAAATTCCCATTTGACCCACATAATCAATTGACGTGATCGCGTCAAAGTAGACATAGTTAATCGGCCTACTATTAACACATGAATTTTGCCCGGATCACAATTTCGTCGTCGAAAGTCAAAACATGTATAATTCCTATATAACATAGGTTAGAGCTTCATACCTCGTGCTATATCTCTCAAACTTTGAGGAAAGTACTAGAGGCCCGATTGAACGTCGGATCTCAGATTATACGCGATTTCTATAAGTTTACAGGTATTTTTCCAAATTTTTTAGAAATTCAATTTTATGAAAAACTTAGCCAAACAAGGCCTAAGAGGTATCAAACGTAGATCTTACCTCCAAGAGTTCAAATATGAAATCTGATTGAAACTGACGGACGAACGTTCGTCGATCTGCATCGCCAAGCTCAGGGGAATAAATCTCCTTGTCTCTCTCTCTCTCTCTCTCTCTCTCTCTCTCTCTCTAAGATATTTTTTGTTTTGAGATTTATGACAAAATATCTCATGCTTTCCTATTTATAATCACGACTCTCAGAAATTTTTTTTACCTTTCCACGGGTTATCAAAACTCCTAATTACCTCCCGAAACGTCTTAGACGTCCATTTTATCACTTCACGAGTAAAAGCTAAAAATTATAAAAGTTTTTGTCTAAATTCCGTTTGGGTCTAAAATCACGTTCTAAAACCTATTTCCGTGGAATCTCTATAAAACCTACCTTTTATGCAACGTATTACCTACGTTCTCATTAAAACAACCAAAATGATCTAAAAAAAGATCAAAACAATAAGAAATTTACTCTACACAGGTAAAATCACTATTCACTAAATACCAAATAATTCAAATAATATTTAAATCGCATATATGTCATTTAATCATGCCAATGCATAATCATGCAAATGCATTATGACTCCTCTGATTACCGTGTCCTCAATTGACACTTCATCGTTGACCCACGTCAACTCCTCTAAATTATTAATCAACGTTAATAATTTCCAAAATTCAAATATGAAATTTAAAATAAAAGGTTTTCCAGAACGGGTGTGACAATTAGATATAAGGGCGTTCTATTGTAAATATGTTGGTTTAAGGACAACTTAAAAAAAATATGTTGATATAAGTCCTTCAAAAAAATTTTGGATAGAAAAACCCTCCCTAGCTGGCCAAGCGCGCCACACGCCCACACTGTAGCATTTTTAAATCCCAACGGTAAGAAAAGACAGCCACAAATAGAGGCCGCGCCTTCTTTCCTAGCCACTCACATTGTATGAGTGGTTGTACCAGATAAAATCTCGTTTCAAAATTATTTTATAAACTTTAAACCTTCATAACTTTTGATCGATAACTCTATGTTTTGCAAAATTTATATCGTTGGAATCGTATCGAAGAGAGCTACAAAACTAGTACCATTGTTGATATGTTTTGAGCAAAAAAAAAAAAAAGAAACTCGAATTTTTTACACGCTTGACAGCCTTGTTCCTCAGAACAATGGAAAATTTTCACCACTTTGAATATGGAAAAATTTCATAAATTTTACAAGTTTTGACACCCGGAATTAAAAGTGGTGATATTTCATCATTATTTTAAAATGTGTTCAAAATAATGGTGAAACAGTGGTGAAATTTTACCACTTTTGAATATTGGTAAAATTACATCACTGTTTTAAAATGTGCTCAAAACATTGATAATATTTCACCACTTTTGAAATGCGCTGAAACAATGATGAAATTTTACCACTTTTCAGGAGTAAGGCTGTCAAGGCATGTAATTTTTATTTTATATTTTGCTCAAAACATATCGACAATGATACTAGTTATATAGCTCTCGTCGACACGATTCCAACGGTATAAAATTTGTAAAAATTGGAATTGTAGATCAAAAGTTATGGAGATTTAAAGTTTGGAAAACAATTTCAAAATATGAACTGCTATTGTGTATGCACTTACACCGTGTGAGTGGACTGGGAAATGGGAGTCTTTTGCGTTACGCTCGTGGGGTGTAATTTTTATTTTTCTATTTGTTGTACGAGAAACAAAAGGGTAAATCTGGGTTTTAATTTCATTTTGTCATTTTGTCTAAGACATTTATTTGGGAAGGGACTAAACCAACGTGAAAAGAATTAGTTATCCTTAAACCACTATATAAATTACACTATCACTATTTATATATATATATATATAATTAAGACAAGTAACAAACCCATATAAGTAATACTAACATTTTGACTTGTAATATAATTCTAAAAAAAATTTTTTAAAAACATACTGTCGCAACTCCTTTATGCACATTAAAAGAGTTCATACTTACTTGGTCATATGAAAAAAAATGTAAAAAATTTGTTGGATCTCACTAAATTTTATCTGGGTAAATTGCAAATTATACCCCTGTAGTTTGAGGAGTGTGTAAATTAAACCTTATAGTTTCAATTTTGGCAATTTACACCCTATAATTTGAAAATTGTGCAAAATCTACCCAATTACAAAAAAAACAAGGGCATAATGGGAATATCACATTATTTCCAGCCCAAAATAACCCCATGTGTAGGGGCGGATCATAGTTCAGTGGGAGCAGAAGCTTATACAGGGGTTCAAGGGCAGCGCCCTGACCTGGTTTTTTTTGGGTAGAAATAGTAGAATTCTATGTGTATGTGTGTGTGTGGTTTTTTTTTTTTGTTGTACAAAGTAATCTATCCTTTAATTCTTTCACGCAAATTTTGTATTGTACGCTTAATTAGTGATTTATATTTATCAATTTCACTGTCCCAGAACTCCGTATAGGCTTCTGCTTCCAGTGAACTACACTCCTGGGTCTGCCTCTACACATGAGGTCATTTTGGGCTAAAAATAATGTGATATTCCCATTGTGCCCTTACTTTTTTTGCAATTGGGTGAATTTTGTACAATTTTCAAATTGTAGGGTGTAAATTGCCAAAATTAAAATCACAGGGTGTAATTTGCACAACTCTCAAACTACAAGGGTATAACTTACAATTTACCTTTCTTATTTTTATCTTCCAATCTTTTCCATTCCAAACACAGAATTATTTCCTTCTTTACACAAGTTAGGGAGTCACGATAATGTTAGGCTAGTAGCCAAAGAAAAAAGAGTTGTGGGCCAGTGAATTGGATGAAAAAGTAATATACAAGGGCTTAAAAAGTACTAATTTAATAACGTGAAATACACCTGCTAGTCTTTGACTTTCTGTGTTTGGGATTTTTCCCAAAGCAAAGTTAGAATTTCTTTTTCTTCTTGGGCGAAAGATGGAATTTAATATTCCCAAAGGGCTATATGATAGAAAATTCTAAATGCATTTATTTAATTGCTCTCTATTCATTGTGTAATATTCACCTCTTATAACTATTTAATGCAATATGTGAGTGTAGAGAGTAAAGTAGACGGGTATAGATAGAACTTCCCCTATATAATTGTTTCACTAATATTTTTGTACAAACATTTTCTATACTTTTTTTTTTTAGAAATGTAGATGAAAGTCCCTAGAATAACTCTCTAGAGTTTAAAGTCCAATTTAATTCTTAGTTTGTTTAAAGGTCCCTCAAATATCGAATTAAGTAAAATTTCAATCAATATTCATATACAATTTAGTGAAATTTCACTTGATATTCATGTATGTCAAGTAAAATTTCACTTAATATTCATGTATGGAAGACATTTCCCTAATTAAGAATCTTAATTATCCTTGACTCTAATTTTTTTTTATTATAAAGTCATTTTTACTAATTATACCTATTTTTGGGTGGTTAAAAAAGTTGGTAAAATTGGATCAGAATCAGCTCAAATTGCACTTTTTATCTGCTTCTTGTGAGTAGTTTATTATGTTAGTTAGAAAAAGAACCAGTTTCAACAGGGTTGTTAGATTGAGCACGGACTCTTGTACAAGAAATTGATATTTATCAAAAATTTAAATTTGTAGAATCGCTACATTTATGAACCGTATACCACATCTTTGTTTCCCCAAGTAGCCTCTAAGAGCATATCCAACAGATCAACAATGCTAGGGGCGCTAACAAATTCCACTAACATTCACACCCATACTCTATCTTTCTCCTAGTGGCACTTTGAGTCCACTACGGACCCTACAGTGCCACTAGGAGAGAGATAGAGTGTGGGTGTAAGTGTTAGTGAAATTTATTAGTGTCCCAAATATTACTCCTTTCAATGTGGTATGCCATATGACAAAATTTGACATATTATTCTCCTCCAACCAAAATACCAAAAGTCCATGTGACAAATGACATACTTTTCATATGTCAAAAATTACATATCAAAAGTTGGCATGACATTTTCACTTTTTCATTAAAAATTTATTGCATTTATTTATTAAACCAACGACATAATTTGTTAAATGATTAAAAAAGGGATCAATTATGTTTAAGGACAATTTAGTGTACTTATGTTGGTCAAGGACAACAAAAAATAATGTTTAGTCATAAGTCCCTCACTTTTTTGGACCAAACTACCCCTTGCCAACCTCGAACCACCACCACCGCCTTTGACCTCATTCCTATTTGGCATCACTGCCTCCTTCGGCTTCACCGATCTGTGCCGTCCAGTGGCGGACCAAGAACTTTAATTCAGTGGGGGCGAAGTTTTTACGGGGGTTCGGGGGAAGCGCTTCCGACCGAATTTTTTTGTAGGAATAGTATAATTTTGAGTGATTTTTTCCATAAAGTTTGTGTATATATGGGGTTGAAAATTTTGTGTTTTTGTGTGTGTATATATGGTCTTTGTTTTGCTTTTGGGACTTTTATTATATAACATATACATATATACACACAATATAATTATAATACAACAAAAATAAGAGTCGGAACAAGTTGTCAATTAAAACCGTGTCAAAGTTCTTCAAAGTTTTAAATTTACAAAAGAGTAATACTATGCTTCTCAAATTTCTATTTAAAAAGTGATTGCCAAATGACCAAGCAGTGGGGCGAGATAAACAACTTCCGATCAAAATTCAACTGGTCCCACTCTATTTGACCTGACCCATAGCCACATCATTTGAAAAATACTTTTGGGATAAAAATTTAGGAAGCATATCATTACTCTTTACAAAAAGCCCCCGAATTGACAGAAAATCTTAATAAAAATTCACATTTTTTTTAAAACTATCATATATAACCTATTTTTTCCCGAAAGTTTAGTGGGGCGGCTACCTCACTCGCCCCCACTGTAGGTCCGCCCCTGGTGCCGCCTCGCCAACAACGTCTTAATGTGCTTCACCGAAGACGGTGGCAGGAACGGCCGCTGGAACAACTGCTTCGGCGTCAAATTTGAACTCGCATTCGCCGGAGACTTCTTCGACCACAATAGTGTGCCAGACTCGAACTTTAGAACGGAAAGCATGGCAATTTCTTACCTACCTCTGAATCTGATTCTTCTCTTGCTGATTGTTAAGGTTTTCGACATTATGGGCTTGATTAGGGTGGTCCTTCGGCGAAATAGCTCCATTTTCCTTCACCGGTGGTTGGTGATTGCCGAAGATAATGGTCTTCGACAATGATTTGGAGCTGTAGAGACCCATTACTATTTCAAATCCTTGGTCAGTGTTAGAGCATTTGATTGGATTTTGGAATGAGAGATTTTGAAATTGGCTTTGTTTTCTAGGTTTTCCCTTCATCTTTTGTCTATGGCAATGTAGAGAGAGAGAGAGAGAGAGAGAGAGAGACAGAGAGAGAGATCCAGAGATGGTGATAAAATGGAAACGACGGCGTGTTTGCTTTTGTTGAGGACAATGGGATGGGAATGTCTCTCTGATTCATCAGTGCCTAAATGAAATGAAAATGAGAAATAAATTGGAGTAAATTTTAATTCCATGTGGCAATCAATTGATTTATTGGTGTGCATTTTACATGTACACACACATATATATACACACACTAGTGGGGCTGCACGTGCCCATGAAATACATTTTTTTTTGTTTAAATGAAGAGGAGAATTTTACAAAATAAATGTGAAACAATAAAATTACTGCAAAATAACAACCTATATTGTGAATTTGCTGGTGTTTGAAATCTATTACTACTCATTGTAGAGTTGTTTAACGAGTCAGTATTAAAGCAAGCAAATAAGAATATGAAAACAACATATTCAGACGTAACAGAATGATGGTCTTTGATGTTAGCCTTATATACAAAATATGTACAGAAGTTTGTAGAACGAAAACACTCCATTTTGTTCAATTGAATTGAACCTAGAATCAAAGTTTGGTTTGCACAGACTTCCATGTTTCCTTGTCCTGTATAGTTACCTATGACGTATAGTCCATTAAAGTGGAGGCTTTGATTGATAATAATCTCTCAACAATGTATCCATATACCAAGGCGTCTTTCTGTCTAGTTGAGTCTGCTAGGTTGATCTCAACACAACATCTACGTCTATGCATCATTTGTATGTGTAAAAAATTACTTGAGAGAATATGAAAAAAATTCATCAGTAAAACAAAAATTAAATGATTGAGACCTTACATGGTGATGATGATGTGCTGGTATTTCTTTTACATAAAATAGCATTGGAAGGTTCCAATCCCAACAACAGAAGGTTCCCCCTTAATATGACTGCCATTCACAAAGCAGTTATGAAGTTAGGAAAATTGAATAGAAAGATACGAAAGCCAGAATAACCAAGCCATATGGTCAAACCTATCTTGGGTAAATTGAATTTTCATTTCTCTCTTTGTGGTAAAGATCAAATTGCAGATAACTAAATTAATCATGACTACCATAATCTACTGAAAAACAGTTATGCAACAAGTGCTTTAGCAAGTTCTCTTTTAGTTTTTCAGCTATGTGCAATTAAAGAATAAAAATGTGATGGCCCAACCTCAGTAAATAGTCAGTACTTTTCAACTTACTCCATGTTTGTTGAATTGATAATAGTAATCCAAATAAACAAAAAAAATAGAGGTGTACTAAATGGCAGCATTTGCAGTACTCGGGCTGAAACTGAACTGGAGCACATCCTTCGTTTCCTATCCTTCTAATTTGACACGTTGGCCAGACATCTCAGTTGTAGTCATGACACACCTTCTCGGCGTGGGTGCCATCCTTCTATATTTCAACTATGGTCACACACCTTCTCATTGTGGCTGCCAATCCCAGAGAGTTCAATAAGAATAGTAAGGATAACCATGATTCAATGACGTGAGAACTTGTCATGACAGAAACAATTAAAATTTTTTAATTCAAATTGATTTTGAGTTGAGACAATTGACTCTGATCTAACCAGAGGATGATTATTCAGCAATACAACACTTGTTATACAAACGAGAAAATACATCTTTATCCAGTAGCTTCTAGGTTGAAGAATGCGATTTGCAAAATAACCTCAGCATTCCCTTTGTTAGAAAATTTATGAAGGACGGCTCAGAAGGAAGTGCAATTCATAATAAATTGTGATTTGCAACATAACCTAAACTTAGGGAATGGTTTACAAGAATTTCTATTATGGTTTCCTATAAATTTTTCAATTTTCTAATCTTCATTCTATGTGCCTAAAATCTTAATTGATTTTTTTTCCTTTGGTTAAAAAGACAATCTTAAGTGATATCCTAAGCAATCCCTTCATTAGAGATTGAGTGCTTGCACCCAAAATTAAAAATCGATAATCACATCACACCCCTCTTGAATGCTTCCTCTCGAGTCATAATCCTCAATATCGTGTTCAAACTTTCCCCTCTAAGTCGTAGCCAATCGTAACCAGTTTCCTCACCTTCTTGCCTTTTGAGTAACATACTAACACCCAAACCATAGTAGTTGTTGTCCATAACTTCCTGCGTCTACTTTTGGGATTGACTAATTTGATTCTAATTAAAATCCATCTCCTATTACACATTTGTATTGTAGATTCAAATCAACCCATAATAACAAAAACAAAAGTAAAAACCCACAATTTCTTTTTATCGGGAAAAGGCAAGATTGATTAAAGGAAATGGAAACTAAAAGAGCACATGGGCATACCTCCAGTGGTCTCTGAAGATATGGTGGCGAAAGAGAGCGCGCACAAGGTAACCAAAGTGCCAGAATAGGAAGCAAATGCGTAGCCCTAACTCCAACGCTTTCGAAGCCGCAGTTAAGTGGAAGAAAGTGGGGAGAGAGAGAGAGAGAGAGAGAGAGAGAGAGAGAGAGAGAATGAAGATAAAGAACGTGTTAGCTCTAACACGGGTCACTCACAACATTTTTCCATCTGTCCTAGGAAGAATCAGAACATACAGGTGTAGGGTGTAAAATAACAATTGAAGAGGGGTATTATGGTAAGCTGTCCTCATAACATCATGGGCCAAACAGGAAGTTCAAAAAATTTGACACTCTAACTTATTGAGCTGCTATCTTCTTATTATATAGTAATAGATATACTAGTGAGAGAGTCTTATTGCCCGTGTTTAAGATGATAGTGATGGTGCAATTTGGTGTGTATTGGCCTAATTTTGTGGGTTAGCGTATGAGATCAGGGTAAGAATTGAGCTTTAAAAATTTGAAGTTGGGAGAAACAAAGACAATGTTTCAATTCCTCTTGTATAGTTTCAAATAGATTTTTTGCAGTCTAATTGAAGCTCAGAAATCGCAAAGGTATATGGGTAGATCACCAATGGTTGATGCTCTTACAGAGAATTTGGCACTCTTCCAATTCTCAGTGCTCCATGATCTCAATGGCTTTTAGGTGTGCATGTACGATGCATTCTGACAACGATGGAGATATGTATTCAATGTATTTTTTTTGAAGCATATTCAATGTATTTTTAAGGCTAAATAAATAGTGCCATTTCAAACTCTTATTTCACAATCCCTAACAACCTCAATTATGGAAATCAACAGCAACAATCAAATGAACTCTTTCATCAATTCAATTACTCACATTTCGCTAGCTGATGGGCCTCCATTCCATGAAGAATCAGTTGGTAGGTGTTGCACTTCTGCCCTTTTCTGTAGCTAAGCTATCATCACCGCCCATCCCTGTGACTGTTTCACTTCCTCTATCCTTGCTTGGCCGACTGCACTTTTAGATGTGAATGTAAGACCCGGTCTTTGTGTCTCACATGATATGTGATGTGTGTATGTGTTAGTGGGTTACCATCTCTTAGTGGGTTGGAGAAGTTACTTCCAACTATCCCTACTTTGATGGGTAAGTAAGATGAGGAAGTTGTTGGAAGTTGGTCCTCTCTCTATTATAAATATACACAACCCCATCATTTGTGTATCTAAGTTAAAAGCATAGAGAGAGAAACCAACTTCTTCTTCCGATATTCTTTGCTAAGCATTATCATGGAGCAAGGTATTATTTATTATGTGAAAATCATGAAAGCTCAGATTCTCTTGGAATCATCAAAGCCTACAGTGAAATCTTGGAAAAAAGAGAGAATGTTTTGAAATTTTGTTTCAAGAATTTTATAACACTAAATTTGTCCCACAAGCATGTTATGAAATGCACATTTTCTGAACCATTCAAAAAAATTGATGAAGAACTAAATTTGAATGTTATTGCTATGATCAAGACCTTAATGCCGTCACTTCTTTGGTCATAATTTACAAATCCCAAATAACTTCTTTGGTCATAATTTACAAATCCCATATAACAAGAGTTCAAATTGGTTAATATATCCCAACGTGGTCAAATACTTAGGCTAGTCCAAAGATATATGGTTGGAGGAAAAGTTAGAACTATTTTCTCACTTCTCTGATAGAAAAATTGGAGGAAATTAAATCATCTGATCACGTACTTAAACAATCCTTTCCTTGCTGTGTAACAATTTTTGGAAAACTTATTTTCCCACCATTATCATAAATCTGTTAAATTTGAATAGTAATGGACAGACCCTAAAGCTCTCCTTATTCCTAAAAATTTTATTCTCATAATACTCTTTTGCACACTTCAACCCAAGCGAATGCTCTTGAGTGACTTATCCAAGAGAAGTGAAAATCAACCTGTTTGTTAGGGATTTCATTTTGAAAATTATCTTCTGCATGATACAACAACTCAATCTTATAGGTTGCATCTCATCCAGTAGCTCTACTCGACTAAATTTCTAGACTTAACTACAGACTCCACTCAACTGTAAAGAAGTGTGCAAAACGAGACTTATATTAGTAACACTTATAAAGACTCCACTAAACTGCGAAGGTAATACAGAAATCATACGGTTATTTCTCATGTGCAAGGAATATCATGGAATACGTTATATATAACTCATCCATTCTACTGGGCTGAAGGCGCGCCTCAAATTGGACCAAGGTTTACACTAAGTGGAAACATTCTTAAAATGACCAAATACTTTAAATGGGCTTTTGCAAAAAGTCTAGATTGCTTAGAAGAATTTTGCTCGCAGTTTAAAGCTGTTGGATTTGCAAGTAGTTCATAAATAGTGCTGCATAATATCCATGGATAAAATCCCACATTAGAATGAATCGATTGAAATCTCCATTGATTGCATAGAGAAACAGAAAAAAGATGAAGCATAAGAACAAGGACAAAAGCATTAATCTAATCCTTTTAAATAGGTGGGAACCAAAACAATTAATAGTTGGAAAATTAGAAAGACCAGGTGACGACTCCTACTAATGCGTTTTCTTATCAACACCCAAAGTGTAGGTGATTGTACAAGTAATGAAGTTCTGGTAAGACCAGGTCGAACCCACAGGGAATGGTAAAAAGAATTTTTTTAAGATAGGAAGTAACTATTTTGTCCCTAAAAAGAAAATAAAAGATGATGGATTTTTGAGGCTTTTCCTTAACTACTAGTTCTTATATTTTTGCAGAAAAACTTAATTAAAAGGTTATTTTTTTTAGTAGTTTACGGTTAATATTTTAACGCAACACATTAAAAATAGACTAGCTAAGATGCTAGTAAGAAAAGAAAGAAAAAGAAATAAAAGCTAGATTCACATTAAATGAACTTTTTAGATTTATTATAGCGAAAGATGAAAATAATACAAATATTTAGTCTAAGTTATTTAAAAACAGGAAATATTAATTAACTTAGAAGAAATGATTTTAAGGAACTAGGAATATGCAAATCAACACTAGATCACATAACTTTTGTGCTTTTGAAAGGGTTTGGCATGTTCAAACAGAGTGATTCTTTATTTAAAAATAAACTTATACTAGTTGAAGTCATATCAAGTGTGTCAAGTTTGATATAAAACGACGTCGTTTAGTTTAAAGAAAAATAAAGAGACAGTCGGGCAGTAGCCAGGTTCGAACTCAAGCCCACGAACGTGGGTTATTCGGCGCTTCGTCCCCACCACTACACGATTGCCTGTCCATTAATGGATAGAAATATACATATATATATACACATATACTTGAAATATAAACTTTATTAAATAAATTGTTTTGTATGCTAGATGTTTTTTTTTTATGACAAATGGCATAGTTTGACAATTCAGATAATTAAATTCTTATCTCAAATACGTAATATTTTGAAGTACAATATAGCTAAAGTCTGTTAATATGTTAAATAGTCATAAACTATAGATATTTGTGGCCATAAATAGAAAAACAACCCATCCAGATAAATTTGTCCATAAAGATTAGTGCACAGAAGTTGCGTTTATGAGTTTTTATTGCATATCCCCAATTAAAGTTTTAGTCTAACATTTTTGGAATTGAAACTGTTTTCTAAATAACCTTTTAAAGATAAATTAAATAGGTGTACACAATCACTGTCTAGTTAAGATTAAGGTCTTAACACCAAGGTAAGATGGAAAACTAATGTTTAAGTTTTAAAAAAGTGACTATTTTAGTAGCTATTTAGGAATTGGTCACTAATTTCACATTTTGGTCAACTTCTTCTCTAATATTTATGTTCTGGAATATTTAAAATGTCAAATAAAGTGGCTATTTTAGTACTACGTAGCTATTATGAATTGGTCACTAATATTTACATCGTGGTCAACTTCTTCCCTCAAATCAGGATTTATAGATTGTATTCGAATGTCAATTAAGACCTACAAACACATTCATTGCCTTTTTTTTTTTAGAGGAAATACCCTACTTGTGTCATATATTTTTAGTGGCGCTTTATTAGGTACCTTTACTACTCATTTATAAGATAGTCAGAATTATCAACTTCTTCCGTGAGAAGAGTTTTAGATTAAATAGTTACATTTACAGTTTCCTATTTAACTGTTTCAACATCTTATTATACACTTTTAACAACCACTTAACCACATGAAACGACACAATCAAATTCCCTGCGCAACGCAACGCGCAAGGCTCCAACTAGTATATATATATATATATATAGTGTACATGGGAACTTGCAAAACAATTCCATCAAAAAAAAATTTTTGCACTGACCTCCCTTGAGGTATATGACAATTACAGGAACCTCCCCTCTAGTTTGGAAAATAAAACTCACCTCCTCTCTACATACTTTTTGAGTGTAGGATTACCAATTTACCCTTTATCCCATTATATATATATATATATATCTACTATATTATACAAACGAATAAACAATCACGTCAAAAAATATGAACTTCCTCTTTTGCCCTTCACAACACCATAATTACACATATATCTCTCTATACATCGTAAGGATATATTGATTTATCTTAGGGTAAATCTGTCATTTTAGACAAATAATTACATTCAAGTCAGCTTTTGAAATTTTATTTAATATAATATGAGGTTTTAATAAACAATCTTGTGTCTAATTACATTTGGGTCAACAATTTTTGGGACATTTATTATTGACTTCAAAAAAAGTCAACAACAGTGGCTATGTTGGTGGCTATTTAGGAATTGGTCACTAATATTTACAATTTGGTCAACTTCTTCTCTGAAATGAGATTTCAATTAACAATGTGTCTAATTACATTTGGGTCAATAATTTTTGGGATATTTATTATGCACTTCATAAAAAGTAAAAAAAAAAAGTGACTATTTTAGTGGTTATTTAGGAATTGGTCACTAATATTTACAATTTGCTCAACTTCTTCTCTCAAATTTAGGATTCATATATTGTAATATGTGTAATTACATTTAGATCAGCAGGTTTTGGATATTTATTATTCACTTTAAAAAAGTTTTAAAAAGTGGCTATTTTAGAGGCTATTTAGGAATTGGTCACTAATTTCACATTTTGGTCAACTTCTTCTCTAAAATTTAAGTTCTGGTTTATATACTGTCAAACAAAGTGGCTATTTTACTAGCTATTATGAATTGGTCACTAATATTTACATTTTGGTCAACTTCTTCCCTCCAATTCATGATTTATAGATTGTATTCGAATATCAATTAAGGCCTACAAACACATTCATGCCCTTTTTTTTAGAGGAAATACCCTACTTGTGTCATATATTTTTAGTGGCGCTTTATTAGGTACCTTTACTACTGATTTATGAGATAATCAGAATTATCAACTTCTTCCGTAAGACGAGTTTTAGATTAAATAGTTACATTTACAATTTCCTATTTAACTGTTTTAACATCTTATTATACACTTTTAACAACCAATTAACCACACAAAACGACATAATTAAATTTTCTGCGCAACGCGCAGAGCTCCAACTAATATATATATATGCAGAATACAAGTTATATAACTGAAATTTTTGTTATGTCAATTGGCCAAGAATAATGTTAAGAGTTTCAAAAGGGTCGCAAAGATATGCTCACAAAAAGATGTGACATCTAATGTAGTACTCATGTGGCAGAGTTAAGTGTAGTGTAGTAGGTCCTACTGTCACATGGGATGCCACATCATTTTGTGAGCATATATTTGTGACTCTAACATTACTAATTAGCCAAAATGCATTGTATCTACGGGGAGAGAATCATTTAGTGAGCCTATCACACTACGTCATTAACATGTATGGTTTGAATAAAATGCATGGTTTGAACAATTAAATGGTCACACTACATCAACATGCGTGACATGACGGGTCCACTGAATAATTTTCCTATGAACATGTGATATTGTACGTAATGTACCAACCACCGTAGTACAGTACAGAAATGGTCTCACTCCGAAATGGAGCTACCCATAATCCGATCATTATCTGGTTTAAGGACCACTGGGCTTGTGGCTATTCCATGTTATGTTAAAACCAAGTGGTGGCCCATATAAATTTGCTGGTCCTGATTTTTCCAGACCCACTTGGTGAAATTATGTTATCTCACTGTCACTTCTAGGCGCTAGCTGCCACAGATTAAACGTGATTAATAATGGCTAAAATGGAGATACATTTATCTACATACAAATGTAACTAAATATATGTGTGTGAATGAGTATCTTTCTGTTCTTTTTTTTGCTAGAAAGGGCAAATTCATTAAAAAAAAAGAAACTACAACAGGAGCCAAATCCCCACATTTCCTTTGATGTCCAACCTCAAAAACAAAAGGAGGAATGTCGTCAATGGGAATAGGATTATCGGAACAACAAAAAGGAGCCCATTGGGCTAAATTGTGCGCTACAAAGTTAGCAGATCGAGTAATTTTTACAACTTTCCAAGAAACAAAAAAATCAGCCAAAAGGGACCTACCTTTGCGAATAGTGCTGTCAATAGTCCATTCAGGAGTCGTATCCCAGCAGCAAAGGGGTTCACAAGTCAACAAAGAGTCTCCTTCAAAGATGACCCGCTGGAGGCCAAGATCCGCAGTAGCTTGGATGGCATGGATACCGGCAAGGGCTTCGGCCTGAAGAGGTTCCATGGCTTTGTCTTTCCAAACAAAGGCAAACATTGGGGCAGCTTTGTCGTCCCAAAAAATAGCTGCCAACATGGTACAGTTAGGCCTGATAGCCACATCAAAGTTCACTTTAAACCAGCCCAGAGGAGGAGGGATCCAAATCTTTGGCAAAGAATCTGCAAGATTTCCACACCAACATTGAGCATTCCAATGGTCACGAGCCAAAGCATCAATTCTTTTTTTCCAAGCCAAAGCAGACACTTCCATTTTATCATGGAGAATCTTGTTGCGCAAGACCCAAATTTGTTCTAGAACAAGAGTAGCAAAGATGGTAAACTCAGTAGCATCTTGCTGCTCAATTCCCAGATTTCGGGTAGGGTGGATGATCTCGTCAATCCATTTAAAAATTCTGGCATCCATGAACCGTGCCACATCCAATGGCCATCGGGATGTCCTCCAAAGGAAACGAGACATGAAGCATCCAAGGAAAATATGCTCCAGCGATTCAAGAGGATAATCACAGATCACACAACTTGTATTTTCAATAGAAAAGTGAGTGGACAACGCCTCTCTAGTGGGGATTGCTCTCGAAGCAACCTTCCAAAGGAAAAGCTTATGTCTCTCATGAAGTCTAGAATTCCAAATCTTGTTCCAAAAACAACAAGGAGGGCCAGATGCCATCCACAACCGAGAGCTAGCATTTGTGAGATAAGCCGATTTGACAGAAAATTTCCCTTTTTTGTCCGGAACCCAAATTAACTTGTCTTCACCTCTACCAGAGGGCATATCAATACCAAGGATTGCATGATTGTATCCTCATCAAATAATTCAGTCAGTAAGACATTGTTCCACCCACCACCATTTGCCAAAGTAAGTTGCCTAACCATGATATGTGGGGTATGTGAAAGAACTTTTGGTTGCGGACAGAAACTAGGTCTGGAAGGAATCCAGGGATCTTTCCAAACATTAATAGAATTTCCAGAGCCAACGAGAAAGCAGAAGCCCTTTTGAAGAGAAGGAATAGTGTCCAAAATGCCTTGCCACACCCATGATGAGTGAGACTTTTTCCCAGCCTGGAGAAGGTTTGAGTTTTTGAGATACTTACCCACCAAAAGCTGGACCCAAGGCTTTGTTTTTGCCACTTGGAGATGCCACCCAAGTTTTGCCATCAAAGCTCTATTATAATCTTTCATACAACGAAGCCCCAGTCCTCCGGCAGATTTGGGTCGACAGATCGAAGCCCAAGCTTTTAGGCACAAACCCCTATTGTGATCCCTTTTGTGACCCCACCAGAAGTTCCGGAAAAGCGAGTCCATTGCTGAGCAGATCGACTTTGGAAAGGGAAAAGTTGACATACAATACACTGGGATTGCTTGAACGGTCGTTCTGATCAAGGTGGTTCTGGCTGCCTGAGAGAGGAGAGAGGCTTTCCAACCCTGCAGGCGTTGTTGGACTTTTTTAAGAGCCTCGGCATACATGAGACGTCTGGAACCTTGCACCGAAAGAGAAATGCCCAGATATTTCAAGTTAGTAGATGCTTGCTGGAGGCCACTTTCAAAGGAGATGGCACGGGCCACCTCAGGGAGGACATTACGGCTGAACAAAATTCTAGACTTTGATTGATTTATGCGCTGACCAGACCACTGCTCAAATTTTGAAAGAACACCAAGAATGTTGGTAGCTTCATCTGGTTTTGCCTGGCTAAACACAATCAAATCATCTGCAAAAAGAAGATGATGAAAAGATGGACAATCTCTTCCAGCCTTTATCCCTCAAATCAAGCCGTTGTCAGCATCTCTTTGAATGAGGCGAGATAGAATGTCTGAGCACAAAATAAAGAGGAAAGGGGAAAGGGGGTCCCCCTGTCGAAGTCCTCTCTCGGGTTTAAAGAAGCCATTTGGTCTTCCGTTGATAAGAACAGAGAAGGAAACCGTGGAGATACATTGGAAAATCCAATTGCACCATTTGTCATTAAAGCCAAAACTTTTCAAAACTTGGACAAGAAATGGCCATTCCACCCTATCATATGCTTTTTCCATGTCAAACTTGATAGCCGTGAGGCCACTTTTCCCTTTTTTGTGTTTCATGGAGTGCACAATTTCTTGAGCAATAATACTATTGTCATGGATGAGGCGACCCGGGACAAAAGCAGATTGCAAAGGAGAAATTAGTTTTTCTAGGAAGGGCTTTAGTCTATCAGACAGAATTTTGGAAATAGTTTTATAGATCACATTACAGAGACTAATGGGGCGGAAGTGATTGACATTGGATGGCCTTTCCACCTTAGGGATAAGAGCAATATTGGTATGATTTAAATTTTTCAGAATAAAGCCACTCTCAAAAAACCCATTAACGGCAGCAATGACATCTCTTTTTACAATGCTCCAAAAAAATTTATAAAACAAAGCAGGCATACCATCTGGCCCCGGGGCCTTAGAGGATCCGATATGGAAGATAGCAGCTTTTATCTCATCTTCATGTGGAATACGGCAAAGAAGGTCATTATCAGCATTGGTGATGATTTTTTGGGTAAGGCCCTCCAAGTCATTTGGAAAAAAAGGATGAGAAGTTTTGAAGGTAGTTTGGAATTTTGAAATAAAGGCATTGCAGATCTGATCCGGGTCTTCCGTCCAAGAGCCATCATCCATTCTCAAGCAGTCAATGGAATTTTTCCTTCTCCTGATGATAGTCGAAAGGTGGAAAAATCGAGTGCTACGGTCCCCTTCCTTCAACCAGTTGATCCTAGATTTTTGGTGCCACATAACTTCTTCTCTATTCAAATTCTCAGAAAGGTCATTTTTAAGGGCAGAAATGCGATCACAAATATCAGCAGTGGCATCCACACTCTGGAGTTGTTCAATTTCTTTTCGAGCCTCACAGATCTTCACTTGAACGCGCCCAAAGTGGTGGATATTCCAGTGTTTTAAAGCATACTTCACCGCTTTCAGCTTCTGACATAGTCTGTGAGCGGGTGAACCAAAGGTAGGTGTAGTTTGCCAGGTAAAGTCAATAACTTGAACACAGCTAGCGTCCCGAATCCACATGGCCTCAAACTTGAAGCTCCTAGGTTTCCCTGTTTTCTCACCCATAGAGTTGAGAATGATGGGGGAGTGATCAGAGTCAATGATGGGAAGATGTCGGACAGTAGCTCTTTGGAAGAGTTCACACCAAGAAAGATTAGCAATGCCTCTATCGAGTCTCTGCCGGATATTCTTCCAGCTGGGTCTTCCGTTATCCCAAGTAAACAAGTTCCCCATAAAGCCCAAATCCACCAGACCATGAGCTTCAATGAAACCTTTAAGCCCCTGTGAAGAGGAAGAGGCAAAAGGTCTCCCTCCTTTTTTCTCCGATTGTTTGGTGATAGAATTGAAGTCCCCAATGGCCATCCAGGGACCGTTGGCTGCTTCAACAACCACCTCCAAGGCATTCCAGAAGCTAGCTTTTGCCTTCCAATACGGAGGACCATACACACAAGACAAGACCCACGGTTGGGAGGGTGGGTCGGAGAAAACAGTAGCATTAATCAGGTTGCTGTGAGAAAGAGAGATGATAATATCCACACCATTTTTCCAAGCAAGACAAAGGCCCCCAGCCTTGTTGGAGGCAGGGGCGATAGAGAAATTTGGGAAATCTAACTGAATCATGAGGGCAGCCATTCGTTCCGGATTTATTTTAGTTTCTGACAAGAAGAGGCACTCCGTCTTATGCTCTCTTATCATGGCCCTAAGAGCACTAACTGCCGCAGCCCGGGCGAGGTCGCGACAGTTCCAGCTGGCGATAATCATTGGCCGAGAGGGGGCTTCTCGCCTACCTCTTCGGCTGTAGCTTGGGAAATAAGATTTGTTGGGTTTGTTACAAGGTGAGCCTCTACACTCACAGTGGACTCCCAAAAGCTAAGGATTCCCCTCTCAGCAATAATCTGTGGTCTATTTCTTGCCATTTGTTTCACATTGATTCTCCTTCTACCACCAACGTTAGGAGCTTGTCCTGACTGTACTTGGAGAGGGTCATGGGTGGGGTGGGGTGGGGTGGGGTGGGGTGGGGGTGGCATTTGGAGTAGGGCTTCAGAAAGGGTAATATCAATTTGGTTGTCACTATGGGAGGGAGTTACCAGGTGAGAGAAGGGGGATATAGGGGGTAGTAATGGTGTTGTGTATTTTGATTTTTTTGTCATGGTGTGGGTATCAGGTTGATCTTGGGCTCTTTTAGAGGGTAGGATTGAGTAACTTGGATTTCTTGAAGTGGGAGAGCAGGCCTCAGGGAGTTCTGTAATATGGAGGCGGTTTTGGGTATGAGAAGGGTTGGGCCAGAGAGATGGGGCTCTTTGTATATTTGGGAGTAGACGTAGATGGGGAATGACATAGGCCTGGTGGGTTGTGGGATTTAGCTTGTAACATGGGCTTTGTTGGGCCTGATCAGTGGGCTGGCTTTGTGGGGGTATAGGAGATTCAGGTTTAAAGTGGCTAGTAAGTATATGGTGACCTAAGGGCTGTGTATTTGGTTGCATTTGGGTGAGGATGGTTGGGAACTGACCTGATTTACCCATCCAGTTGGTAGCAGCTGTAAGGAGGGTTTCTGGTGTCAGAGAAACGACAGGTCCTTGCGCTTTGCACCTAGTCCCTCTGAACAGATGTTGATGTGATGATCTCTCCACCCCCATCGAGGTGGAACCATCGGCGGAGGGAGCTAAGCCGGACTGGTTGAACGGAGAAATTCCAGCATCATTACCTGGGGCTTTCAGAGGCTTTGGGTGGTGGTTAAGATTACCGCACCCAGACGTCGCCGGTGGCTCCCGAAACTGACTCCGTTGTTTGCCTCTGTCATCAGCTCGTAACCACGGGCCAAAGGCCTGTGACCCATGTCTAGGGTTTTGTGAACTGCCATCCGGGGGTTTTGGTTCAAAGCTGCAAAATTTGAGGGTATGGCTAATTCTCCCACACTGGTAACAGAAATCAGATAGTCTCTCGTACTTGAATTGAATCCAAACCTCGGGAAGTGTCTTCCTTTTCCATAAGAACCCTATTTTAAGAGGAAGGGAAGAGTCAAACTCAACCTCCAGCCTCATGGCTCTGGACCAAAATGGTGAAGCTCCACCCGCGAGATCTGTCTCCAATAAGATGCCAATAGTCATCCCAATCAGAGTTGCATTCTTCGGAGTGATTTGGTTTGGTGGGAGGCCATGGACTTGAATCCAAAAGGAAGTGAGGTGAAGTGGCAGTTCTTCCAAAATGAGTCCCGAGGTCCATGGTTTTAGTGCCAGATGACACCCTAGCACAGACCACGGAGCTTGAACATTTACCCGCTTGTAGTCTCTGAGCAACTCGAAAGTAAAGAGTAAAGTATTGCTCTCTACTTCTGAAATAGTGAGTTTTCCAGATGGGTTCCATGCTTTTTGGATTATGGATCTGGCGATTTGGAAATTTATGGGTTTGTCGGCGATGATTTTTCCAACAAGAGGGAAAGCCTTCTCATCACTGTTGTCATCCTCCAAAGTCAAAGAGTCTTCAAAGCAAGAAAGATGTGAAGTTTGAGAGATGATCTGAGAGATTTGAGATGGTAGATCTTCTATGTGAGTAAAAGCAGGGGGGACCACCAGGAGAAGAAAAAGACAAAGGGAGAAGAAGAGCAGGATGCAAAGTAAAGAGGGGGTAGTTGGAAAGTAACTGTGGGGTATTGAAAGCAGATGAAGAAAATCAGGGGAAGGACAGAGGGACTGGACACCGGAATCAGCTCAACTGGACAGGGCAAAACAATGCTGGTCGGTGGGCCAGAACGTGGATGAAACGCTACAGAGAGCGTGGATTTCTCTCTCTCTCTCAGTTGTTGAGTATCTTTCTGTTCTATTATACTACGTCCTATCCCTGTTCATTGCAGGTGGTCCCAAATATCCGTACTTACCGGACAATCCAACCGCTCTATTATATATATATATATGGAGAGAGATGTATACATTAATACATATATATATATATAGATGCACACATTTCCAGCAGCAGATTGGACAAGTTAGTTTGATGGTTGATGGAAAAATTAAAGATGTAGATCCAATACTAGTATATATATAATCAGCAAGCCTCAGATTATTGTTTTTTCATGGATGTTGCCTTGAGCCATACCTCATATTGTGTTGTAGTTGGGTTATGCCTCAATTCAACACAAGTAGACTCCTCACAATCCCTCTCAGTGTGTCCCATTATTCCACAAATGAAGCAAAAATTAGGAAGACGTTCTTACCGAAAATTGATCCATAAGCTTTTCCCATTTACGTTAATCCTTGAGCCTCATTTCAGTGGTTTTGTGAAGTCAAAACTGACACGCACATGAAGAGTAGATCCCCAACCAATTCCTGCATAATCAACATCTACCATTAGAGCTTCCCCAATCTTCTGTCCCAATTTGATGTCGGCCTCTTTTGTCATACTACCAATCGGAAGATCATGTATATGGACCCACATGGTCATGGTGTTGAACTCCATATAATTAATAGGACAGTGCACATCGAGTTCTCGAAGACATAGAAGATGATTATTGAACATCCATGGTTCTGTATTCAAAATCCTAGCTTTGTCCCTCAGGTCCTTAAATTCAAATAGAAAACGGTTAGCTCCTAAATCCGTGATTGAACACCCTTTCCCTTTCCAGAGTGATACTAGGGTTTTTTTCATCGCATTGATGCTAAACGATCGAACCGTACAGAGCTTTCCTACCAACTAGAGATCTTGTTTCACCCTCACCTGAGCAAAAAATATCTTCTCCCAACTGCACTTCATCCTCTATCAGATTATTAAGATCATTAGCCATGTGAAGAGAAAGAAAAGAGATGGAGTTAAATAGAGCAAAAAAATAGAGTAAGATCATAAATTAATAGAGAGAGGAAGAGGAAAAAACCAAAAGAAAACAAAAGCTCCTTGAGAATCAGCGAGATCAATAGGAGAGATCAATAGTAGGGCAGTGGGAGCTTAGGGCCAGGGTGGGCTCAGGTCCTCCCCTGAGATTTTGGAAATTAATTTTTTTATTATGAGTCTTTTTATTATTTTATGTTTAGCACCCCACAACCCCCCCCCCATCTTATATTTAGGACCCCCTCAAAGGTCTAATTTAAGGGGTCCAAGGTTCAATTTAGTGTCATTAACTACATATATATTGACATACATGTATATACAACTCTAAAGCAAAGGCCCTTAGAATTTTGAAAATTACACTTTTAGTTTAAGAATTTATGAGTTTTAGAAATATGCCCCCTAGAATTTTGAAAGTCACCATACAATTACTTGTCACCAAATAGACTCACATTATAACATTATAAGTAGTTCCCAAAAAAATCGCCAATCATGTATAAATAGACCCTAAACAAATTGTCAATTATTGTGGATATCGCAGGTTGACTTACCCACAACTTTTCTTAAAATCTTTTCTAAATTTCAATTTCAAAAACAAATGAGTCGCCACTTAATTTTTAAAAGGAAAATTAAGAAACCATTTAAAAGGAAACTGATCTTTTACGAAACCAAAGATTAAACTAGGTCCGGGGATTATGGAATGAGAGAGGAAGGAGCCCGTCGGACTAAAACACCCTCTCTCATCCTATCTTGCGATAGGCCTCTACTCAACATCCTTTTTTAATCGAATTATTAATTTAAGTGTGCCCTCAACTAATACATATATATACATCACAAATGCATGTCCAAAGGGTGTAAAATTGTTAATGACAAAAATATCATTCATAAGCCACATATGTCAAATAGCAAGCAATATGATATGCAAATAGGGAACAAGAGAGCTTACCCGGGATCCAGCTGCGAATATTAAACGTGCAATGCATGTGATTAAATAAAACCTAGGAAAAGAGTCTCTAATCCATATATACACATAAGGCAAATCTTAACTCTAAGGTGTCGCGCATGAGGTCGAAAATCAATTAAAATCAAGTAATACAATAAACTAGAGAAGGGTTGAGAAAATTGTACCTCAATAGCGCTACAAAACAAGGGTTAGTACACATGGTATACAAGAGGTGAAGTTAAATAACAATCCTAAATTTTTAGCTTAAATCTACCTAATGTAATTAAATCCAAACAAATAAGTCCTAATTACAAGTGTCAAATCATATGGATGAATATGTACATGGACAAGGATGAACTATGAAATACTCTTAAACTTTGAATCCAAGCTCAACTAATCATTATTAAAACATGGTTTAAGCCCTAGGTCATAGAAAAGTCATTTGGGCCATTATTTACAAAGTTGGTCAAATGTGTCATAAAACTCTGAAAATTGCAGAGAGCAGAGCAGACCTTTAAGAAAATAAAAAGCACGTCTCTTATGGTTTGATGTTGGTGAATTTTGGACACAAGATGCCTCTATGAGTCTAGTTTCCAAATCAAAAAGAAAATCAAAATTTCAACGGTCGGATCTCTGGGAAAAGGACAAACATCATACATCACTCAGAGATGTACAACTCTCTGTCCAGAGATATTGTTTGATTTTTTAAAAATAGTAAAAAAATCGGAAATGCTTTGTTCTTTTTAGGGTGACTTCCTAACACATTAAATCTCATAGAAAAAATTATTTGGAGTCAAGAACTGTCACACCCCAACCCGCCTCGGCAAGTTGGGACACGTGTAACAAGCCCACACGTTCAAAATACTCTTAATTCATTAAGAAATACATGAATTGGACCTCATAAAACAGCTTATTTGACACAAAACAGACCCAAGGGCAAAATGGTCATTAATAAAGTATATCAAATTTTATATGGAAAGATAGCTCTTTGAGTCCCGGTTCCAACGCAAAAAACGGTGCGCGAATCCGAGTTTTCTAGAGAGAGTTATGCGCGTTTCCGTAAAAGCCGTCGAGGCTGAAACTGGACAAGCGGATCGATCCGCCCCAAATCCGGATCGATCCGGATTTAACAGAACTTCATTTTCTGCAGTTCCAAATGCCCCGGATCGATCCGCACTTGGCCCGGATCGATCCGGTTCCTCTAGAGTTCAAATTTTAGCAGAAAAACCCCTGTTTAACAAGCCCAAACATATCCAAAGCCAACCCAAACCTCATGAAACATTAACCAACCATTTTTAATCTATTTGAAGACACATTGGAACATTCCCAACACCAATTTAAGTTCTTCCAACATTCAAAACATAAACATCACTTTGTTTGGATCAAATTAAACCATAGACACATCCTTTGAATCAAATCAAGTGTGGTTGAAGTTTAACTCTTGGCAAAAGATAAGATCTCATAAAACGTCTTGGGAATGAATCCAAGTTATAACCAACAACATAAAACATTAAAGAACTAAACCAAAACCATTTTCAAACAACCATTTACATAAACCTTCCAACAAGAGGATCAAATCTCCCAAAACATTTGTTTACGAAAGGAACTTGATTAAATTCTACAACCCATGTTTTCGAACTTGCCGAAATGATTCAAACTAGGGGTGTAAGAAAAAACCGCGGACCGCAAACCGACCGCAAACCGACCAAACCAAAAACCGATTGGTCGGTTTTCAAAATACATTTTCAAGCTAAAACCGACCGCAAAACCGACCGAACCCCTAAAAAACCGACCGACCGACCGCTTTACACCTCTATTGGTCGGTTTTTATACACCAAAAAAACCGAAAAAAACCGACCGACCGACCGATTTACACCCCTAATTCAAACATACAACCTACAACTTTTGCATAGAAATTTACATTAGTTTCTCCAAACTACATTAACCACATGAGTCATAGAATTCTAAAACTAACTCCATGGACACAACCACGAGTCAAGTCTTAAATCCACAAGTCAAGGATACTAACCCATAAGTTACATTATATTACAAGTTATAAACATAATTACAAGTTTTCAAAGAACCCATGATACATTTACATTGCTAACCAAAAGATACATTCTAGACACAAACTAACTAGGCATATGAACACATGAACACTACTACCACGCCCAACCCGTCGCGCGTATCATTTCCTCTCCTCGTCTCGTTTGGTACCTGCGATGGTTATTCAATAACCACAACAGAAAATATATATTCGTTTAAGCTTTCGCTTAGTGAGGGAACTAATCATGCCATTGGAATGCAAAGTATGTAAATGCAACAATCATTATAAATGACAACAAATTGATCTCCGGAAAGTCAAGTCATTCCAGCCACCACCCCCGGGTCCTTCTCACCCCGGATCTTTCTCACTTTTGGCGCATATAGCGCAACACACACTCTCTTGTGACCCCGAAGGCATCACCGGCATTTCATTGTGGTCGTCACCACGTCCTACTCATTGAGGACTTCCTATCCCTTACATATGGGACCTATAAATGGTGACCACTACTTGACTTCCCTTTGATCCATATAAACATTTAAGCAACTTAGCACATAAGCATCACAATTTCACCTTATTGGCATGCTTTTTGCCCAAATTCAACAACATATACATACATGAGCATGAGTTTAGCAACTATGAACAACAATTATCCCACTAACATAACTAAACAACCACTTGAGAGATTAGAACACTCACCTCTTTGATTTATACACAACTAAGCTTAGATTTCCCCAATTCCTTCCCAAGTTTAGCTCAATTCCTAGTTGGTGATAATCCTACACAAGTTTGGTACCAAGAACATCATTTATCAAAGACGGTTGCCGTAAAAACGTTGCCGAAAACAAAAAAAAATTACATGCATGTGATCCTCTTACCTCCACGAGTCCAAAAGTGGTCTCGGATCGTAAATCCGACGCCGGACGGCAAAGGAACGGCGAGAAACGTCGTCGGAGAATTTCCGTCGTCTTCGTCGAGAGCTCTCGGTCCTTTCCTCTCTCAATTCCCAGCTGTGTAACAAATGGAGAGACACATATGCCTCATGCATATGTGTTGTCTCCACTTTGCATTAATTGTATTTACCTCCCCTGACTTTCTTTAAGTTTTATTATAAAACCCCCAAGTCAATTACAATATCTACCCATCTTTTCTAAAAGGATTTAATCTAAGTCCCGCGTGGGTCCCAAACGTGGTCCCACATAAATTATGAGGTTGCTATAAAACCTACCAGTTATCAACTTTATTCAAATACGCCCTCACATGGGTACCCAAATTGGTCCCCTTTCCTATCATAAGACATAATAATATCAATAAGCATTTAAACAAGTAATCATATAAGCACATAATGACATCGAAATGCAAATTTTTTTAATTAGACCCTCGTTAGGCCCCACTTTTATACCAGTCCTGCCTTTCACAGGACTTTCATCTGTGTCCGCATTTGAACACCTTTTCACATGTGGGTTCATAACCCCACCTTAATTCATCTCATGCATTAATTATCTTTAATTAACACATATTATTATCACATTAATCTTCTTTTCCGGGTACGGGTGTTACATTTCTCCCTCCCTTTTAAGAAGTTTGTCCCCAAACTTATTCTTATCTCATCAGTCGAACAAGTGTGGATATCTTTCTTTGATTTCATCTTCTCGTTCCCAAGTTGCCTCTTCAATGCTATGATTATGCCAAAGAACCATGACCAACGGAATTGTCTTCGTTCTTAACACTTGATCTTTCCTATCCAGAATTCGTACCGGATGTTCAACATATGTCATATCTTCTCGGACTTCCAACGGCTCTGGTTCAAGGATATGACTCGGATCTGACACGTAACGTCTGAGCATAGATACGTGGAACACGTTATGAACATGTGCCAATTCTTGTGACAACTCCAATCTATAAGCTACCGGTCCCACTTTACTCAAAATCAGAAAAGGTCCAACATATCTTGGACTTAACTTACCCTTCTTACCAAACCGTGTAATACCTTTCGAAGGTGAAACTTTCAAGAACACATAATCACCAACCTCGAACTCCAACGGTCTTCTACCCGTATCAGCATAACTTTTGTAGCGACTTTGTGCCACTTGTAACCGTTGCTTAATTAACTTAACCTTATCAGTGGTGATTTGTACAATTTCCGGCCCCAGAAGTTGCTTCTCCCCAACCTCTGTCCAACACACAGGCGATCTACACTTTCGACCATACAATGCCTCAAAAGACGCCATTCCAATGCTTGTCTGGAAACTATTGTTATAAGAAAACTCAATTAACGGCAAGTGAGTTTCCCAGTCAGCCTTGAAATCCATAACACAAACTCTAAGCATATCCTCGAGAATCTGGATAACCCGTTCCGACTGGCCGTCAGTTTGCGGATGAAACACTGTGCTAAAATGCAAAGCTGTTCCCATTGCTCTTTGTAGCCCTTCCCAAAATCTGGATACAAAACGTGTATCACGATCTGACACTATAGATACCGGTGCCCCATGCAATCTTACAATCTCTTTAACATAAAGTTTCGCTAACTTTGTCGGTTCTGTGGTCTTAATCGGCAAGAAGTGGGCTGACTTAGTCAACCTGTCAACGATTACCCAAATGCTATCATTAGATTTAGGAGATCTCGGTAATCCAGACACAAAATCCATTGTAATGTGCTCCCATTTCCATTTCGGTATTTCCAATGGTTGTACTTCCCCCGCAGGTCGTTGATGTTCAAGCTTTACCAACACTTTCCCGTTGGTTTCACTTGATTTCAACGGTTAGATTTCGAACTAAAAATCTTTGATCAAAAACAGTTTGTGAACTCACTGTTTTCATTTGTCAAGTTCAACTTTTATTTGGTAACTCCAACTATTAAACCATGAAGTTGGGTCTAAACCAAACAACTTCTCCTACCATTTGATGGTCATTGGAGACTAAAGACTTTTGTTCCCCATAGGTTTCAAATGAAGTATGGATGGACTTCATGAAATCTACAAGATAAGGAACCCAAGCCATGGAGATGGACTTAGACTCAAAACCACTTCCTCTTACCATTTGATGGCCATTGGAGATGAAGACATGACTAAAACTCATGAGTTTTCAAGGAATATAAGGAGACTCCATGAAGACTCAAGCTTAGAGGACCCAAGTCATGAGTATGGACTTGGATCCATCTATTTGTTTATGATGATCAAACTTTGACTTCCATGTGAAGCATAAGCTTTCATGGGATTCAAAAGATCACATTCAAGAGATTTCAAGAGAGATATTGAGAATCTCCAAGAGTCTCAAGAAGGAAGTATGAACAATAAAAGAAATGAAGCAAGGAAAATAAAATAGTTTGAGGATTCAAAGGAAAGAATGCAAATAAAATAACTTATAGTTAGAGGATCACCTCCAACTATCCTCAAAGTTTCTCTTCTTTGAAGATCTTCCAAGCTCTTCTTCCTAGTTTTATCTAAACTCTCTCTTTTCTCTCTAAAATGTTGGTGTAATGGTAGTGTATTTTTTGTATGTGTTGTGCTCCCCTTCTCCAATTCCCCCCAATATTTTTCTCTTGGTTGGTCCCCCCTTTCTCCATGAAGATACCTCTTCTTATATAGACAAAATAACCCAGGTATTTTCAGTAAATTCGGAGTAAAAGACATGTGTAAGCATCTTATTTGGTGGTACAATGTGTACTTTCTGAAATTAAGCAGACTGCTGCCCAGTGCGGCAGTCCAGAAACTGTCGCGGCAGTCCGTGACTGCCGCTGCGGTAGTTCATGAATGCCGTCGCGGCACTCCATGACTGCCGCACGGCATTCATCAAATGCCGCGGAAATTAATGGATTGCCGCGTTTTTGTCAGTCTTACTTTATCAGTTTTTTGTTCTTATTCGCATACGCATACGTATTGCACTGCAAAATACAGACTTTAAAAGTGAACGGCAGTCAGAAATTTTTGGCGGCACTTGGTGAATGTCGGGCCGGCACTCTCTGACTGCCGCGCGGCACTCAGTCAGTGCCGTGGCAGTCTGCCGTGTGCCGTTTTAAGCTGAGATTCCCCTTTTTAGGTCTTCCCTCTTTTTGAAACAAATTATTTTTGAAGATCCTTTCCAAAAATCATGTCTTATACCTGAATTCTCCTAAATACCTGGTATTTTTCCTCTTTCTGTGAAATTTTATCGCGTTTTGGAGATTTTCTGAAGAGCTTGGAATACTTCAATTTTTCGGTCCTTGTCATCATCGGATACGGAGGTGACACTCTCCTAAATTCGACGGTCGGTCAAAATTGGGGTGTCTACAATTATATATAAGTAGACCCCAAAAAAAACACTTTGGGGGAACCCCCGTGTACGTAGCCTCGAACCCCCTGACCAAAATTTCTGGCTCCGCCCCTGATCAACATGAGACAAAGCTTGGAAAAACCAAGACAAAACCCAGACAACATGTTATTAATACTCTATTTTGTTTGTTCTGATATACAACTAAGAAAATTTTGTTAAATCTAATGGGACAGTATATGTCAGGTCTTTGAGGCCGAAAAAGAAATAATTTATAAGCCTAATTGCACTTTACACCCTCGTACTATACCCGTGTTTTCAATTGGGTGCATGAACTATTTTTTTTTTTTTGTAATTGGGTACACGAACTACCAGTATCGTTGTAATTAGTTCCAAATGATAATGTCATCCATATAAAACTAACACAACCTCATGTGCCACGCATGTGAGCTCATCTTCTTTTATAACTGAGATTGTTATCGAGGCAGAAGGTTAATGGTGCGAAAATGTGGGTGCACTGGTCTGCTTTTGGCACCAATTGTTGTGTAAAATACTGAACCCAAGTGGAAGATTAACCCTAACAAGGAAGGGACCCTAACCAATGAGAATAGTTGAGGCTTAGGGATTGTACTTTGCAAGCCCTAATTCATCTGGTATGAAACGAGAATCTCATGTGCGTTTTACGATTGGGGATTTCAATCTTAGGTTAGGATTTGGTGATTTCAATCTCAGTTATAGCATTGGGGTTTAGAAGACGAGCTCACGTGTGAGGCACATGAGGTTTCCATTAGTTTTATATGGACGGCTTTATTGTTTGGAGCGAATTGTAACGATATTGGTAGTTCATGTACACAATTGCAAACCTAAAAATAAATAAATTAATAAAAAATAGTTTATGTACCCAATTGAAAACACGGGTGTAGTAGGAGGGTGTAAAGTGCAACTATGCCTAATTTATACTGTTATAAAGGGAAGGGTTAATTGCACTTTGCACCCTTGAAGTTTGCGTGGTTTTGCACTTTGCACCTTAAAGTTTCAAATTTGGTACTTTGGTCCCTAAAGTTTGGAATGAGTTGCACTTTAATCCTTCCAAGACTTTTTGCGACGAAATTTTTAATATTATGATTTCGTCACTATTGGGCTGTTTGGACTTATTTGCCATATTTGTGAAACTTTAGGGACCAAGATGCCAACTTTAAAACTTTAGGGTGCAAAGTCCAAAACCACCCAAACGTCAAGGGTGCAAAGTGCAACTAATCCTAAAGGGAAATGGAGGGGTACCAACTACATTTTACTTACACTCCATATTTACAATTTAACCAAAGTAAAAGGGTACTAATTTGTCACACAAATTATTAAAACAAAATCAATTAAAACTGTCAAAAACCATCATCAAAACTGCCTCAATAAATTCCCAAAAATAAAAATAAAAAACTGTTGCAACTCACATAGTGAGTGGGCCCCTACTAGTAATAATAATTTGGAAGAGAAGTTATAAACACAAGGAAAGTCTGCTTGTTTATAATAACCTTTTGGGGTAAAAAGCATTTTGCCCCCTCAAACAATACACGCTTTTGCAATTCACATCCCGAACTTTAAAAAGTTGCAGTCCTCCCTGAACTATCTTTAGGGTTGCAATGTCCCCCTGAACTTCAAAAAGTTGAAATTCCCCCATGAACCATCATCTGTGTTGCAATGTCCCCCCAGAACTATCTTTCACGTTGCAATGTCAACCCTGCCATTACATTCCGTCAATAAATGTGATGGAATTTGCTCATGTGGGACGCACATGCCAAATTTCAAGGGCATTTATGACATTTCACTTCTAAATTGACAATCATAAAAATCATAAAAACTCGGTAATTTCACTGGGCTGCCCTTTTCTTTATTCTCTTAATTTGTTGTGTAGCAAGAAAAAGATGAAATTTTTTTATGATTTTTATGATCCAATTTGCTTTGTGCATGATTTGTCATATATTCACAATTTATCGCTTACTTGCAATTTCACTATTTCGAACTACGTGTATCTTTATTTTTTAATTTATCCATATGTAGTTTCAAACCTATAACTAATAACTCTGTAGTTTGGACTAACATGTAAGCATTCGTAAATATGTTAAATTCATTTTATTCTCAAGCCAATCCGATACTATCCTATGCAAGCTTTCACCCATAAAGTTTAATTGATTTACAATTAATTAATACATTTGTGAACCACGGGGGTATTAGTGACACGTGTAAAGTACAAGGATAAAACATGCGATAACACATTGATTTAGGCGCTATTTGGTTCATGGATTTAATAGGGAAAGAAAACACATAGGAAAACACTTTTCTTTGCTTGGTTTGTAAGAAAAACCATAGGGAAAATACAAAGGAAAAAAGAAGATAAAAATAGAATTACAAGTTCTTAGATTTTCTATGTCAACATCGTTCCTCTTTCCTTGATTTACTGCATATTGGGACATAGTTGTAACTTTGGGATTAAATTACTACATTTTGACATTGATATAACCAAAACTACTAGCTAGGATGTATCATAGAAGATATCGTAAGTTATGTGTTGGAAAAATTAGTTTTTAGGAAATTAATGTGGTATAAGTCGTGTCACGGCTTAGCATTTTGACAAACACTTGTTGTGCATTCCCTAGAGGAAGGTTTTAGAATTTTGGAGGACTTGTATAACATTCTTGAAGGTTTTAGGGTTCCTATACGCCTATGTAAATTGTACATTGTAGATAATTCTATAAGGCAGGAGATTTTGTAAATATATAGATATTTCTTAGGAGAATTATGGATGATTGAATAAGACCGTAGATACTAAAAGGGATCATCCATTTTATTTTGGTTTCCTATTAATAGGGAGGCCTTCATTTGGCCAAACCATCCAAGAGCTGGAAAGCTTTCTTGAGAGCAATAAAAATAGATTCTTCTCAATTCTCTCTTTCTTCTCTACTTGTGCACTAGAAGGCTGGCTTAGCTAAAAAAAAAATTCAAATCACAATAGTTATCTATACATATACATTTGGTAATTTTTAAGATCAGAGCTACAAATATCAATTATTGTTAATACTCATCGTAAGCACCGAGAATTTGAACAAAAATGTAACTCTTACATTCAGAATAACAAATTTCCGCTAGTGTTATATGTATACAAATACAATTTTAGTCAGAGAACTCGGACGGAGTCGACTTGGTGCCGATATTGAGCCACTGCTTTGTACTATGAATTGGTGCATGGAAGATGAGATAGTACTGAACATCGTGGTTGTGATCTTATTGTGATTTCGGTGAGCATTTGTAATAAGAAATGGGACCGCATCTACATTGTGAACATGCATTATGTACACACACGTACACGCACGCGCGCGCGTGCACACACACACACACACACACACACACATATACATGTAGAGAGAAATAGAAAGATACCCAGATTATGAACTGTTCCTTCATGATCAGACCGTTTCTTAGCATTTTTGTACTTGTTTTTGCAGATTGAACATTCTGAACACACTTTCATTGTTTTCTTCGAGACCATTTTTGTCAAATGTTCTTTCACATTCATAACACCTTTTTGTTGAGTTGATTCCATTTCTCTTTTTTGTTTTGATTTGTAGTTTTCTTGGCATCTTTGACTTTCTTTCCTCCATTTCTACCCATCAACTTTCTCAAATCACTTTTTTTTTTTACTTTTCTTTCTTACTTCACTGTTGTTGCAGAGAAGAGAGGGCTTTTCTTTTTTTGAAATAAAGAAGTCAAGTGAGAGAGAGAGTCTGGATTTTGATACAAATGCATACGATTTTTCTCCAGTTGTTAGTTGCTCTTTGAAGTGTTGAGACTTTGAGGTATGCTAATTTCTCTTGCATTGTCTTCTTTGGATATTTTTAGATTTTTTAGAATCGTTTTATATTTGTTTATATTTGTATTTCTGATTTTCTCAAAGTTGTTCTAATTTTTTAAAGTATTCCCACAAAAAATCTCTGACAAATTTTCTTATCTTTATACTTTGTTAATGTTCTTTTTTGTTTTGTATTTTTCACGCAGTACCAAAGCTGTGCTGAGCACTACAAAAAGATTGAGGATGAAGACGTCTTGGGATAGTGAAGGAGTACATAAGCGGATTATGGCAACAAATAATGGGGAGAACAATGAATCACTTATACCAAGATACAGTCCACTTGGCATAGACAAAGAAAAGGTGATGGCCTATTACATCAAGACTGGCTTATTTCTACATTCCAAATTTCTGATGATGGTTCAAAAGCTTAGAGAACTCTTTTTTGAACAAAAGCTTGATTTGGAATTAGCCAAGACGCTATATGACAAAACTGGTGAGGATTACTAAAAGGAAGTTAAACACAGTGTATTTATCAATAGCTGACTACATGAGTTGGATAAGCCGGATTCGAGATCACAATAGTTTTATCCAGTTTACGAACGAGACTTAAGTGTATGTTGTCAACTCCCTAGAGACGATGTTGCACCATCCTGTCATGGTGTTTTGTTGGTCTCCTCCCCATAAAAATTCTTATAAGCTGAACTTTGATGGGAGTTATTACAAGAAAGGCAATGAACAAAATCAGGAAGTGCTTCCCTTTTAAGGGATGTCAATGGAGATGCCTTGATGATAGCGATTAAACGACATTCTTATGTTAAATCAACGTATGAAGCAGAATTGCTGGTTGTATATAGTGGACTTAAAGAAGCATTACATATCCTTTTGAAGTGCTTACTGTCATGATCATAATCAAGCTGCAGATGACTCCCAGGATTGTCTTGTTCGCTTCATTGATACACCATCGTAATTGATCGAATGATAATGTTTGATCGCCATAGATCTTTTGCTTTGCTTTTTCAACACTATACCATGCGGCGTTGTACGAAATTGCTAATCCATACTTTTTCTTTATATGGTTCTTCACATAAATTGGTCGTGTCAAAGGATCATCACATCATCAAGGATAAGACTCCCAACCAAGTTGGAAGTCACTCTTGGATTCTTGTCTGTACGAAGGATAGCACTACAAGTATGATTGTTTGACAATGTTTTAATGTAGAAGTTTCTATTGGCACTCTGTAACGTAGCATGAACTCTCTACAAGCAGCCTTTGATTCCTTCAAAGAACAAACTATTGTCACTCTTTTTTTGTCATTCTTTAGGTAGTTGAATGTGAACCCAACTTCAATAGAATATTTTGTAAGCACATTATGAAATTCCATAACACCTCCTTTAAATGCACCACCAACGCTACATATCCCTTTAGACCAACTACTACCCAACAACTCTGTTTCACTGTGAGGACAATACTTTGCTAGTAGATCAGTCTCATTCCTTTGATTATTATTATTCCCCACCTCGTCAATATGGTATGCATCAATAACTATACTATTCGAAGAGATAAAGTCATCATTACAATCAAGCATGCATATAGAGTTTCTGGGAATCGAGTAAAAAGATGAACACGAGTATCTTGTAAACTTCTCCACCTTGAATAGACAAAGTCAAGTAAATTCTTATACTTAGATTCATTAGAAACTTTCAGCATAGCTGTAAACTCTCCATACTTAAAGAGAAGCAAGACAGTAATATTCATTGCAGCCTACAAAAAAAAGAAAAGAAAAAAAAAACAGCAACATTAGGTGACAGATTGTATGTTAATATTTTTTGGGATATTTATTATTCACTTCATAAAATTTTTTTAAAAAAGTGGCTATTTTAGTGGTTATTTAGGAATTGGTCACTAATATTTACAATTTGATCAACTTCTTCTCTCAAATTTAGGATTCATATATTGTAATATGTGTAATTGCATTTAGGTCAGCAAGTTTGGGGATATTTATTATTCACTTTAAAAAAAGTTTTAAAAAGTGACTATTTTAGTAGCTATTTAGGAATTGGTCACTAATTTCACATTTTGGTCAACTTCTTCTCTAATATTTATGTTCTGGAATATTTAAAATGTCAAATAAAGTGGCTATTTTAGTAGCTATTATGAATTGGTCACTAATATTTACATCTTGGTCAACTTCTTCCCTCAAATTTAGGATTTATAGATTGTATTCGAATATCAATTAAGGCCTACAAACACATTCATGGCCTTTTTTTTTAGAGGAAATACCCTACTTGTGTCATATATTTTTAGTGGCGCTTTATTAGGTACCTTTACTACTCATTTATAAGATAGTCAGAATTATCAACTTCTTCCGTGAGAAGAGTTTTAGATTAAATAGTTACATTTACAGTTTCCTATTTAACTGTTTCAACATCTTATTATACACTTTTAACAACCACTTAACCACATGAAACGACACAATTAAATTCTCTGCGCAACGCAACGCGCAGGGCTCCAGCTAGTATATATATATATATATATATAGTGTACATGGGAACTTGCAAAACAATTCCATCAAAAAAAAAATTTTTGCACTGACCTCCCTTGAGGTATATGACAATTACAGGAACCTCCCCTCTAGTTTGGAAAATAAAACTCATCTCTACCTACTTTTTGAGTGTAGGATTACCAATTTACCCCTTATCCCTATATATATATATATGTATGTGTGTATGAATGTGTGTACATGTGCGCATTAGATAGAATAATATATACATTAGCAAATTTTACTTTTATAGTACTTAGCCCTAACTTTATAAAAATTTGCAGCTCGAAATTTTTTTTTTCAAATTTAGGTTATAAATCTTTAGCCTAACTTACAATAGTTTACAAATTTAGTTTTTTAATATTAAGCCATTAACTTTTTTGTCCAAGTAGTAGGTGAAAGATATTAGAACATTTATTTAGAGTAACACTATGCTTCCCAAATTTTCATCCCAAATGATGTTGAAGTGGGACCACAGTGAACCACTTAACATCACAACCAATCAAAATCAACAGGGTCCACTACCACATGTGTTAGGAAACACTTTTGGAAAAGAAATTTGGGAAGATTTTCAAATTTAGATTATAAATCTTTAGCCTAACTTACAATACTTTACAAAATTAGTTTTTTAATATTAAGCCATTAACTTTTTTGTCCAAGTAGTAGGTAGGGATGACAATGGGGCGGGTTTTTCGGGTTTCTCGCCCCCACCCCGCCCCTAATAGGTAGGGTATGGGGGTGACTAATTTGGGGTAGGAGGCGAGTATGGGGGAATTTTTCTTAACCCAGGTCGGGATAAGGTGCAAATCCCCCGAACCCGCCCCGATTATACATAGAAATTACATTTGTACCCTTATTTCTTTTAACTATTACTACATAAAACCCTTCTACTATAAATACTTCCTAATTGTATTAGGGCTTCAGATTCACCACTAACCACTGCGCCTGTCATCTCTCTCAAGGCTCTCATCTGAAATCTCACTCTCAAGGCTCTCATCGGTACAACCTACTAATCAAGCTTGGATTTAAGCTAGAGGATGCCACAAGTGCTTCTATGATTAGCTTATATGGAAAGCAACAGAAATTGGAACAAGCTGGAGAAGGTCGCAACGTCAAGATTTTGTAATCGTCAACAACTCTGACCACCAACTATGGTTGTGTTATTGGCGTCCAAGAAGGTCGCAACATCGAGATCTTCAATTGCTTCGAGCTTCTCTACGATTCCTCAACCATTCCCTCGAATCCATCGATCTCTGCGTGTGTATATATATATAGATCTGTGTGTATATTTATAGAGATCTGTGTGTTTGTATATATATATAGAGAGAGATCTGTGTATATAGATATAGATCTATGTTTATATATGTGTGTGTGTGTGTGTGTGTGTTTATTTTACTATATTTTAGCTTTGTTCCCTTCAATTCAACCAATTTGTGTGTGTGTGTGAGTGATCGTGTATATGGGGTTGCTGATTTGTTCTTTAACAGCAAATGCAATAAATAGATATAGAGATAGATCTATGTTTGGTCTTCAATTTTTTTTGTGTGTGTGTCACTGTGTATATAGATATAGATCTATTTTTGTTAATTTTTTTTTGGAATTGTTATTGCCACTCCATCGTTAAACTAAGGCACTCCATGGTACCATTCTTAGAGTATGTTGTATCATGTATGCAATGCCTGACATACATGGTACCACATGCTCTAAGAGTGGTACCATGGAGTGCCTTAGTTCAATGATTGAGTGAAAATAGCATCACCCTTTTTTTTGGCTAATGTGTGAATGCTGATTTTTGCTAAAGGAAAAAAAAAATACTAATAATAATAATCAGGGCGGGGCGGGGCGGGGGCGGGTTTCTGTTTACGGGGCGGGGTCGGAGTTGGGATACATCCCCTCGGGGTGGGGCGGGGTCGGGGGAAGGGTTCTTTCAATCGAGGCGGGGTCTGGGGAAGGGGGTCCCGTCCCACACCCGCCACGTTGTCATCCCTAGTAGTAGGTGAAAGATATTAGAACATTTATTTAGAGTAACACTATTCTTCCCAAATTTTCATCCCAAATGATGTTGAAGTGGGAATACAGTTGAACCACTTTAACATCACAACCACTCAAAATCAACAGGGTCCACTGCCACATGTGTTAGGAAACACTTTTGTGAAACAAATTTGGGAAGCGTAGCATTACTCTTTATTTATAAATATCAATAATAATTTTAAAACATAAAAAATCATCAATAAAATTCTACTTTAAAATGAAAAGAATAATAACAATAATAAAATAAAATTAAAAAAAAAATCATCAACAAAATTTTTAAGAAAATGAAGTTGATATGTCCAGGAATATCTTGTAATTGCTTAACCGCCACGTGTTCAGTTAGTGACCCGAAGAAACCGGACTTGAGGCATGGAGCCCGCGCTCCCGAGGGATACTGCCATGGCCGACTGAGATACTCGGGCGGTCGCAGTAAGGCCCCGGGGATCACGGCATCAATCACGTTTCCTATCAAATCGTCACACAGCTGTCACTCTATCAAGAGAATCAGTGGTTTCCTTAACTACTTAGGAAACTCATCAAATATTAGGCAAATCTATTGTGATTAGATTAGGCTTCCTAATCTAAATAAACTTACCATGTAAGGGTGGACTCTTACACTTATAAAAGAGCCCACCTACCCTCTCAAAGGGGATCCGAATATCAACTCTCTAAGCAAATACATCTTAGAGAAATCACCAACATACACGCATAGACCCGGCCGGTATTACTGGTAGTGCCGCCCTATTTTGTTGGCTCACCAGGCCCGCCGGTGATCTGCTAGTGAACGCGCACAGACGCAACCGTGGACGTAGGTCACCTCATTAACGGGGCCGAACTACACGCAAACCTTCTGTGGTCTTGACTTCTTCTCAAATTGCTCTCACCAGTTTTCGGCATCATCAGTTTGGCGCCGTCTGTGGGAAACGACACAGTTTCCTCATCGAAAAAATCTTTGACTGATCAACATGCCGAAGAAGAAGGGCAAGAAGACCGCTGACTCGACCGGTCAGGCGGATCAGTCAGGTCAGGCGGACCAGTCAGGCCAGGAGGACCTACAGATCGAGACACGGGCTGCCTCCATGTCCACCGAGCAAGTCACGGCGGCACTGGAGCAACTCTTGGAGGGTCAGATCCGGACGCAACGGCAAATAGAGGCGCTCATGGCCCAGCATGGAAAGGTGGTCAAGGATCACGAGAAAAACCCTTCGTCGGGGAAGCGGCCCGAAAAGAGCGTTCCTAGCCAAAGGCCCGCTCGGACCCGCGGAAAAGCCCGATCTGCACCAGTGTCCCCACCAGATCGAGAACACCATGGAGAGGGAGAACGTAGCCGGCCTACGAGGCGTCCAAAGGAAGGGCCTCGGTATGTTCCTCGCCGAGCACGCCGAGTGGAGGACGCCCGGTTACTCATCGAACGGCGTCGAGCCGCAAGGGGAGAGGCATCCGGACGAAAGGTGAGGGAACCGGTCGACGATCCGCCCGCCCTGAGCCGGGAGGATCTTAGGCACAGGCTATCCCGGACCCGTAGCCGAGTGCTATCCCCAAGATCGACACGCTTCGAGGACGAGGACGAGGCATCATCGTCCGACCCCACTTATCATTCAGATGCAGATAGGAGGACCGGGCACACTGACGTTAAAGCCCAGGTCGAAGAGTTGCAGCAGCAAATCGAGAGGCTGAACCGTAAGTCCGGTCACGACCTCACAAACACGGAAACGGAATCGCCCTACACCTCCCGGGTGACACAGTTCCCCATTCCGCGGAAATTCAAGCCCCCGCACCTTAGCTCTTACGATGGCAAGGGGAGTCCGGTGGACCACATCCGCACCTATAAGGCGCAGATGGCACTGGTCACTACAACGGACGGGCTGCTGTGCCTAGCGTTCCCCAGTACTCTAAAGGGATCAGCCGCACAGTGGTTCGATGCCTTGAATCCAAGAACAGTGGATAACTTCAAGACACTCGGCAAACTCTTCATCAGTCAGTTTGTCGGGATGTTGGACCGGTCACAGCCGGACACCCAGTTGTTAGCCGTCAAACAGCAAAAGGGGGAATCTCTGAGGGAGTACGTGGATCGCTTCAACCAGCAGAGGCTCCTGATCCGCAACCTCAACGAGACGGCCGCGATCATGGCTTTCTGTTCGGGGGTTCAACACACCAAGGTGGCCTCGTCTTTCCATCGCAACAGACCGGCCACCCTGGTGGAGCTATCAGAGAGAGTCGGAAAATATATCGATACCGAGGAATTCTTAAAGGCAAAGCGCGCCAGCCAAGCGGGGGAGGAATCCCCAAAAGACAAGCGCAAGCGCGAGGGACCCGAGAAGGGCCCGGGGAAAAAGCCGAAACAGGATCCAAGGGACGCCAGGGGCCAGCCCCCAATGGCTTTCACTCCACTTTCCCGGCCTATACATGAGGTAATGGCCGCTGCAGAAGCACAAAGGCTGCTTCCGCAACCTGCTAAGCTCAGAGCCCTACCCGGTAAGAGAAACCGGGAAAAGTTCTGCCGTTATCACAGGGATCACGGCCATGAAACGAAGGATTGCTTCAAGTTGAAGATAGCAATCGAAAAGTTGATCGAGCAGGGCCATCTTGCCGAGTTTGTCACAGCAGACAGACGACCCCGACAGGATGCCCGAGCTCCCGGTCAGCCCCCTCCACCGCTCGGCCACATCAACGTAATCTCCGGAGGAACATCTGGCGGAGGTGATTCACAGTCGGCACGGAAGAGGCACGCCCGAGCATCCCGAGCGGATGTATGGCAGGTCCAATCCACCGGCCCCTCATCAATAGACGTTCTGACGTTCTCATCCGATGATGTACAGGGCCTCCACTGCCCCCACGACGACCCGCTGGTAGTGACACTGTCTATAGCGAACTACATGGTCCAAAGGGTACTGGTTGACACGGGCAGCTCGTCGGATATAATGTTCGCAGCGGCATTCGACCAACTTGGGATCGACCGAGATCGGCTCCGGCCAGTTGCTACTCCCCTGGTCGGATTTAATGGCTCTAGCACTCAACCGCTCGGCACGATCGAACTCCCAGTACTCATGGGGACCTATCCACAACAGGTTTCCCTGCTCACCAGTTTCGTGATAGTGGATGCCCCATCGGCCTACAACGTTATCCTTGGGAGGCCGACCCTCAACAGAGCACGAGCAGTTGTCTCCACATACAGCCTAACCGTAAAATTCCCGACCCCTCAGGGACCGGGATGCTTGCGAGGAGACCAGACCACGGCTCGGAGTTGTTATGTTAGCTCGTTGCGACGGGGGGCAATCACCGAGACTCTGAATGTCCAAGAAATGGATCCCCGGGACCCGAGGGACATGATAGGGCCTATGGAAGAATTGGAGCGAGTTGTGCTGGATTCGGAGCACCCGGATCGGACGATCAACGTAGGCGCGTTGCTGGAGCCCGCCTTGAAAGAAGAATTGGTCCAGTTCCTGAAGCAAAACCAGGATGTCTTTGCTTGGAGTCATGAGGACATGCCCGGGATTGATCCCCGGATAATGTCCCATCGTCTCAATGTCAGCCCAGACTGCCGTCCGGTAAAGCAGAAGCGAAGGGGTATGGCCCCCAAAAGACAAAAGGCTGTAAGTGAGGAGGTCGAGAAGCTCCAAAAGGCTAGCTCCATTCGGGAGGTCTATTACCCCGACTGGCTGGCCAATGTCGTTCTGGTCAAGAAGAGCAATGGCAAATGGAGGATGTGTGTAGACTTCACCGACCTCAACAAGGCTTGCCCCAAGGACTGTTATCCGCTGCCCAGGATAGACCTCCTTGTCGACTCAACGGCAGGCCACTCACTCCTCTCGTTCATGGACGCCTACTCGGGGTACAATCAAATCAGCATGTACCCCGGGGATGAAGAGAAGACGGCGTTCATCACCGACCAAGGCACGTACTGTTACAAAGTTATGCCCTTCGGCCTCAAGAATGCTGGGGCTACGTATCAACGCCTGGTCAATTTTATGTTCAGAGACCTTATCGGAAAATCCATGGAGGTATACGTGGACGATCTCCTGGTCAAGAGCCGAGACGAATCCAATCACCTGGAGCATTTGGCCGGGGCCTTCAACATTTTGAGAAAGTTCAGGATGAGGTTGAACCCGACCAAATGTACCTTTGGGGTCTCGTCGGGGAAGTTCCTCGGTCATCTGGTCAGCAGACGGGGGATCGAAGCAAACCCCGACAAAATCCAGGCTATCATCAACATGCGGTCACCCAAGTCAACAAAAGAAGTTCAAAGCTTAGCTGGACGGGTGGCCGCACTGAATAGATTCGTTTCTGGAGCAACTGACCGTTGCCTACCATTCTTCAAAATCCTCCGTAAAGCTTTTCAATGGTCGGAGGAGTGCGAGGAGGCGTTCCAGGAACTTAAGAAGTACCTGGCCTCTCCCCCTTTACTCACGACACCTACGGCCGGAGAAGAACTGTTCCTTTACCTGGCAGTGTCACCATCGGCAGTCAGCTCAGCACTTGTTCGGGAAGAGCACGGAATACAGTTCCCGGTATATTACACTAGCCGAGCGCTGCAAGGCGCCGAAAGCCGGTACTCCCGCATCGAGAAACTGGCCTTCGCCCTCATCACCTCGGCCCGAAGGCTCCGCCCGTACTTCCAGGCCCATGCCATCGTAGTACTGACAGACCAACCCCTCCGCAAAATTCTCTCTCGGCCGGACACATCCGGAAGGCTCGTCAAATGGGCTCTGGAACTGGAGGAGTTTGAGGTAACTTACAAACCACGGACGGCCATCAAGGGACAAGCCGTCGCAGATTTCCTGGTCGAGTTTACGTATCCTGAAGACCCGATCGAGGAATCCGAGCCCCCGGCATTACCGCCCGGATTGCTCACCGGCATCCCCACTTGGGTGTTACATGTCGATGGCTCTTCAAACCAGCAGGGTAGTGGAGTCGGGATCATCTTGACTACCCCTTATGGCATCCAGCTTGAGTACGCGCTGCGATTCGGGTTTCGCGCCTCCAACAACGAGGCCGAGTACGAAGCCCTCCTGGTCGGGTTACAACTGGCCGTCTCCATGAGTGCACAGCAGGTCCAAGGCTACAGTGACTCCCAACTCGTGGTAAACCAAGTAAACCAAGAGTACGAAGCACGGGAAGACAGCATGGTTGCCTACTTGGCCCTCGTCCGGACAATTTCCAAACAGCTCCGAGGACTCTCCATCAGTCGGATACCCAGAGAAGAAAACACCAGAACCGACCGTCTGGCCCGCCTCGCCTCGTCCTCTGAGTCAGACTTACCTGGGATAAGGGTCCAGTTCTTGCCCGAGCCTAGTGTGATCAACTCAGAAGGCATGGAGGTCGACCCGGTCATTCTGGCGCCCAGTTGGATGGATCCAATCATGAAGTTCTTGACGACAGGAGGTTTGCCGGACGACAGAGAGGAAGCTAGACGGGTTAGGTACCGGGCAGCACGATACCACATTCTGGACGGTGTCCTGTACAAGAGAGGATTCACCATCCCATACCTTCGCTGCGTTCATCCTACGCAGGTTCAGGGAATATTGTTCGAAATCCACGAAGGTGTGTGTGGGAACCACGTAGGAGGGCGGACACTTTCTAGAAAGGCCCTACTGCAAGGTTATTACTGGCCAACCATGACCCGAGACTCGCAGGAGTACGTTCGAAGATGTGACAAGTGCCAGCGGTACTCTCCCATGATAAATCAACCAGGAGAGCTCCAGACCCCAGTCCATAGTCCCTGGCCATTCGCCCAATGGGGAATCGACATCGTTGGCCCATTACCAACAGGGAAAGGGCAGGTCAAGTTTGCTGTGATAGCCGTTGACTACTTCACCAAGTGGGCGGAAGCCGAGCCCCTGGCAACGATAACCGAGCAAAAGATGGAACATTTTGTGGAAAGGAATATCCTTAGCAGGTTCGGTATTCCACGAGTCCTGATTAGCGACAATGGGAGACAATTCGATACACCTATTTTTAGAAAGTTCTGCTCGGATTATGGGATACTGAATCGTTACTCTTCCCCAGAGCATCCACAAGCTAATGGTCAGGCCGAGGTCACCAATCGCACGATCTTGCAGTCGATTAAAACGAGGCTGGAAGGTGCAAAAGGCCTATGGGCTGAGGAACTCCCCGCCCTCCTGTGGGCCTACCGCACCACACCCCGGGCAGCTACTGGCGAAACCCCATTTTCATTAACTTATGGCTTCGAGGCAGTAGTCCCTACAGAGCTCGGGCTGCCCACATACCGGGTGGCTACCTTCACTAACTCAAATAATGAAGAAGCCCTCAGGGCAGAGCTAGATCTAGTGGAAGAAAAAAGAGACCGGGCCTATCTCAAGGTAGCAGCTTACAAGCAAAGGGTCTCACGGTATTACAATAGCAAGGTGAAGCACCGTAGCTTTCAGGTCGGGGACCTCGTCCTTAAGGCGGTAAACCAGTCAACCCGGATCCCAAGCCATGGGAAGTTGGGCGCAAACTGGGAAGGGCCGTATATAGTGACTCAGGTTAATCGGCCCGGAACCTACTGGCTGCGGAGTATGGACGGCCATGATCTCACCCATCCTTGGAACGTGCAACACCTCCGAAAGTATTATCAATAGCATCTGGCTACAGGGGAATAGTACTGTAAAAATAATCTTCTCTTGTAGCTCGACCTGAGCAACCGTCCCGAATTATTGCTTCTTGAATAAAATTGATAGTTTGTTTTAAAAGATGTATTCCGGAGCACAAAAGACCTCGGGCCTAACCCCGAGGCGCAAAAGACCTCGGGCCTAACCCCGAGGCCCAAAAGACCTCGGGCCTAACCCCGAGGCACTAAAGACCTCGGGCTCCGAACCCAGGCACCAAAGGACCCTGCGACCACCCATGTCCCAGGTCGGTTTCCTATGGTTGATCCCCAGCACGCCCCCGTCTTTAGAGGACGCCCGAGGGTAAGAGGATTCTAGACCTAAAACAGGAAATTAACTAAAGTTTCGCCTAGGTCCAGCCAGCGATGGGGCCAAACCCCTAGGTGGCCAACGATGGCAAGCTTCAAATGCTCCTGCAACCACCCATGTTCCAGGTCGATTTCCTACGGCCATTCAGTCCCGTACTCCCGTACTCCTGCCTTAACAAAATGCTTGGGGGGCAGGGGACAGGAGGACAAAGGGCAATGCTAAGGCCAAAACAGGGAATTATATCAGTCGACTAGGTGTTCTGTGGGTTACGGTCCTAAAGCATTTGCTAAGGCAGATGTTAGGTTGGCCAAGGCCGTACGGATACTAGCAAAAGTTAAAAGCACAGTACAACAAAATTAACGGAAGGATGACCTCAAGGGCCTTTTCATTAATTAAAATAAGTGTACAAGGCTTGGGGGGCAATTGTAGTAGCCTCCCCGAAAAATAAAAGTCTACAAACGATAAAAGCAAACAACACGAAGGAGGAACCGGGAAGTCAGTTCTCCGCATTGATCACGTTCTCGGTCTCCCCGGTCTGTTCCCCCGGAATGGCAAGTCCCTCCTCCGCTAGGCCTCCCCCCGGGGCAAGCTCGGTGGCCTCCACAATGACCACAGGATCCCCAACGGCCGCCAGACCCTCGCCAGCGGCTGGAGCTTCACCGTGTCCGGGATCCTCACCGATGTCCCAGTAATCCGAGTCAATCCCCACGTAGGCCGAGAGGACCCACTCGGGGTGGTCCCGAGCTACCCGCCGCTTCAGATCCTCATAACCTTGGAAGAAGCCATCGTCAAAAGCTCCCTCCAAGGCCTCTGCGGAAGGCGCCTCGGTCACCGCCTTAGCCTGGGCTTCGGCTGCCGCGAGAAGGGCCCGGGAAGTTTCCAGTTCGGCCAAAGCCGCTGCCAGGTTCGCCTGAGCCGCCCCTAAGCTCAAGGCCAGCGACTTCGTCTTGCTCGTCTCCACGGCCAGAGCAGCCTTCGCTGTTTGTAGCTCTTTCCGCTCCTTCGAAAGGGCGGCTTCAGCGATGCTCACCTTCTCGGACAGGGACGAATGGACGGATTCAGATCCCGCAGCTATGCAGCCAACCTACAGCAGGAGAATGCGCATCAGTTAAACAAGTGATAAGTACAGGGCAAGCCCACGTTTAAACAAAAAGAGGGGTACTCACCAGGTGGGAGACGCTATATAGCCATCCTTGGATCCCTTGGGGGGATAGCTCGGCACACGCTGTCACCTGGCTTGGCGCGAGGCAGGGCCTAAGCCTCTCCCGGGCCTCGTCATGCCCGCCCGGGGGCAAACTCGACGGCATATCAGCCCTGGGCGCGGGCTCTTCAACAGCCGGCCTGGGAGGAGCCGATGCCCCCACGGGACCTGGACGGGTATTGGTCCCATGGCGAATGCGCTTGAGCGGGCGGTCGCCGCCGGGAACCTCGGTGGCCGGCCTTTTTCCTTGAGCGATTGCCACCCGAGCGGCAGCGGTGGCGGTGGCGGCATCCTGTCTCTCCCGCAGCTGATTCAAGTTGCGTTTGGGAGCCATTTCTGTAGAAACAAAGATTGTACGATCAGAGGTGCAAGGGGCAGAAATAGTACAAGTACATGTTACTGGGATACTTACCAGGGATGATGGGTGTAAAGCTGGGGGCCGGAATAGGCGGCTCGGGGGAATAGCTAGCGATAAACCCTCCCGACCGGGACAGCACGTTCCAGATGCTGGTGGGCAACTTCGCTAGCTTCAAGATCCTGGCCTGGCACGCCTCAGGAATTTCTGGGGATTTAGCTGAGCCCGCTGTAAACAAGAGAGAAAACTGGTCAACAACCCACTGTGTTCCGGATAGATCGAGATAGCAGATAAGGTCGGAAGGGCGGTCTTACCCTTCAACTCCCTGGCCCAGGATGTCCTCAGCTGGCTCCCCGGAGCCATGTCACAGAGATAAAGGGTAGACACCTGGAAGAATTTTCCCTTCCACCCTTTATTATTACTAGGGCAGTTGTCAATGATTTTCCTGCCCGGACGGGCAGAAAACGAGAAAAACCCCAACTCATTATGCACAGGGAATGGCCGGTGTGCCCAAAGGAATTCCTGTAGGGTAAGATCATACCCGAACGCCTGGGGCCACAATGATATGCACCCCATCAAGAACCTCCACCCGTTGGGAGCCAACTGACCGGGAGCGATGTCCAGAAAAATCAACATGTCCCGAGCCACCGGGTGAAGCGGGAGTCGCAGGCCCGCCATCATAGCGTCCTCAAACAGGGTGACGAACCCTGACTGATATAGGTGTGCGCCGCCGGAATTTACGGCTAGGGCGCAACTGTCAGGAAGGGAGTACCTCTCCCTGATCCGGCGAAGGTCTCCAGAGTGAAGAACGGAGGAAGTGGACTCACAAGCGAAGATCGTGCGGTCGGTCCCCTCAGGCAGCTCGTCGCCTAAACCCCTCGAAACGGAGGCGACAGGGGCCTCCTCAGAAGACTGACTACTGGACAGACGAATGGGGATCCAGGCCCCGCTTTGGTGGTCGGACGGGGATTCCGGGAGCTGGCCTTGGCTAGCACCGGGGGACCCGGACCGATACTGCTCACTCTCCGATCTCGACGCGGAATTGAAGCCGGAGTGCTCCATCTCTGGCCCTCCGGCAGGAAGAAACCGACACAAAGGACGACTCGCGAAGAGATCGCAAACCCCAAGCCTGATATACAGGGGGGGCAGGGTTACTAACCTGAATGGTAGCGAGTAGATGCTCCGCAGCACCAGGTAGCACTCTCTCAGAACAGCGCAAGGGACACCCGTCCGGTTCAGGCGAGTTAGGGTTCCACCTGACTCGAAAAACGCACCGAATCTAAGAAGGAAGAAATCCCACTCCCGCTCAAACCCCACAAGGTTCGTTCTCTCCAGTTTCGCTTCAAAAGGAAAAAGGAACAGGAAAGAGAGGAAAGAAAGATCAGAGAGAAGAGAATCAGGAGGGTGCGCAGGAGGTGGGGCGAGTGCTCCTTATATAAAGACCTCGAACGGCCCAGATCAGAACGGATCCAGTGGTTCAGAAGATATCCCGCCCAAAACCGTCGCTTCGGTCACGTGAGGGGTCGCCTCAAAAGGCGCGCACATTAAATACACGAAAGGACGGTTCCGTTAGTTTGCGAGCGGTTCGGTTACTTCCACGTCCCCATCCGTTAAGATCTAGCCTGACCAATGATTGGTTGACACGTGGTGGCAGCGATCCGGGCCCAAGCCATAGCCCGGGCACATTTTGCGAGCTGGTCGGGAATTAACCTCACAGAGTTGTACAGAATTGATACACAGTTCAAAGGGCTTAATGAAGGAAAAAGATGGCCTCAGGGACCTTTTTATTTATATAAAAGAAGAACTGTACAAAGCCGGGAGCAATTATGATGGCCTTCCCGGTAAAAAAAAAAAAAAAAAAAAAAAAGGGGAAAAGAAAAAAATATACATATGTATGTAAGCAAAAAAGTGCCCTTAAGGTCCTTGGCCCTTCAAAGCCTTGACCTCCTCCTCCAAGGCCGCCACCTTTGCCACCAGCCCCTCAACGGCGATCTCCAGAGCGTGGACGTCCACCCCCCGCAGGGCGGAGTCCATCTGGAGTTCGTCACTCGCCTTCTCTACCGCCTGCAAGCATTCTTCCATGTTCACGAGAGAGAAGTCCGACCATGAGCCCGGCATGCGGGGACTGGTGAATATTTCCGGTCGACTCCTCTTCGGTGGGGGCTGAGGCTCTTCTTCGACCTCCTTCTCCTTGCCCTTCCTGGACGGGCCCGGTGGCGGGCTTACATCTTCAGAGGAGGAGGAGTCACTGCTGGTGGACAAGGTGACTGGCCCCTCGGGTTGGCCCGCCCGGCTAGCAGGCCGCGCCCCGGTCGCCATGGATCGGGTATAGCGGCGCGACCCAGAAGCTGTAGCGGCAGGGGCCGCAGAAGAAGGTCCGGCAACCTCGTTCTCCGCGGGTCTCCCTTTCAAATAGAAAAACGACATGCCGGCCTCAATGGCTTGATTAAACGCCTCCATGTCATCCTCGGAAGGAACGACTCCACGAAGGTCGGTGAAAGCCTGTTTGCAGCGGTCGGGATTATAATCCGCAGGAGGGGAGAGACCGTCATTCTCCAGCCAGTTACCAGCAACCAGGACCCAAGGGTACCGTTGTCAGTTCTTGTTTGGGAAGTCTAGACCTCGGACAAGATCTTTTCCCTCAGTCTTAGGGCGGAAGTAGGGGCCTCCGTTGTCAATGCCCATTATGTAACACCTCGCGACGTCGGCGGCCCGGAGAAATAACCCCAGTCGCTCGTTCAGCGCTGCAATCCCCCATAAGAGGCGGGCAACGTTTGGTCGGCATTTGTGTAATGGAATATGCAATCCCTGAAGAAGGTCGCAGAAGGAGACCGGCAGAGGAAAGCGTAATCCCACGATCAGCAGCAGATAGCTGCTGATGAGGAAGAAAGGATGGGCTACTTCTTCTCCTTCAACGAATGGACGGATCACCACGTCCTCGGGAATTTGGCAATCTTCTCGAAAAGCCCTAAGCCCCTCGTCTGATGTTAGGTCAATGTGTGAAGCCATTTGGTGCAGATGAAAGTTTGGAAAGGCAAAGACAGCAGAGGATAGGGGGCTCGGAGAGTTTGCTCAGGCGACTCAGATGGTGTTGTGTAGTGAAGAAGCAAGGATAAATAGTGCTCCTTATATAAGCAGCACGAACGGTTGGGATCAAATCTGATCGAACGGTTCACGTACTCTCCCGCCGAAACTGTCGTTTCGGGCACGTGGGGCGTCGCCTCAGAAAGCGTGAGCATTAAATGTAGGACGTGATGGTTTGGTTGCCAGCTGGACGATTCAGTTACCTCTTAAACTGGATGCTTTGAGCCCGAACTATGCTTGTAACTAGTAGGCACGTGGCGTCGGGGATCTTAGGCTTGTACAGCTACCACTCGGTCCTTGCGCCGCCGGGTTGTCCCATGTCAGCCGTGGTCCGATGGGAGACCTGGCATTTTCCCGGACGGTCTGTGAGGGGTGTTCTTAATTTTCCGACCTCATCTGATAAAGCGTCATCTCAGCTCTGAAAATGGGGGGCAGCTGATATGTCCAGGAATATCTTGTAATTGCTTAACCGCCACGTGTTCAGTTAGTGACCCGAAGAAACCGGACTTGAGGCATGGAGCCCGCGCTCCCGAGGGATACTGCCATGGCCGACTGAGATACTCGGGCGGTCGCAGTAAGGCCCCGGGGATCACGGCATCAATCACGTTTCCTATCAAATCGTCACACAGCTGTCACTCTATCAAGAGAATCAGTGGTTTCCTTAACTACTTAGGAAACTCATCAAATATTAGGCAAATCTATTGTGATTAGATTAGGCTTCCTAATCTAAATAAACTTACCATGTAAGGGTGGACTCTTACACTTATAAAAGAGCCCACCTACCCTCTCAAAGGGGATCCGAATATCAACTCTCTAAGCAAATACATCTTAGAGAAATCACCAACATACACGCATAGACCCGGCCGGTATTACTGGTAGTGCCGCCCTATTTTGTTGGCTCACCAGGCCCGCCGGTGATCTGCTAGTGAACGCGCACAGACGCAACCGTGGACGTAGGTCACCTCATTAACGGGGCCGAACCACACGCAAACCTTCTGTGGTCTTGACTTCTTCTCAAATTGCTCTCACCAGTTTTCGGCATCATCAGAAGTTATATTGCATTTTTTTTTTTTTGCTTTATTTTTTTTAAAAAAAAATATGCTCAGTAGAGTCTTACACACACACACACACACACACACACTAGGGCATTGCTCGTGCAAGGCGTGTATTAATTAAGTTTCATTGGAGCAGCTCATTCACAAAACTGGGAGTAAGTTCACAGTTTTAAAAATCTAAAGTAGACAAAAATACAATATAACGATTCATATTTTTTAAAAAAAATTTGTTGATGTTTTTTTTTTTTCATTATTGTTATTATTCTTTTCATTTTAAAGTGGTAGTAGATAATTTTGTTGATGATTTTTTTATGTTTTTTTAAATTTACTGTTGATTTTTTTTTTAAAAAAAAATTAGTAAAAGCTTGATTTGATATATACTGAAATTTTGTCAATGTTTTTTTTATTTATTTTTTTCATACTTAATATTATTTATTTCATTTTTAAAAGGTAGTGGATATTTTTTTTTTGATGATTTGTCCAGGGTTATAACAGTCATTTTTAAAATAGAAGGGAGGTAAGTGTGATTTGAAAACACAGGGGAGGTCTCTGTAATTGTCAGATACCTTAGGGGAGGTCAGTGTAATTTGTCCAAAAAAAAAAGAGGGTAAAGCTATAGTGAGCAACTTCTCATATGAGAAAGCACATTTAACCCTTAGATGAGTCAATAGCCATCAATATACCTCGAGATCCTCCAAAATCTATCAAAATAACAAAAGAAAGAAAAGAAAACTACAGAACAAACTTAAAAGAGTGTTGAAAATTGAAACGTTGAATGAAATAAAAGAGTAGTACTACACCCACACATTTTTTATACCCAACTTTAAATGTATAAACTATGTGCTGTGTAAGTGGTGTATAAAAAAGAGTAAAAAATTCAAACAGCATAAGGTATATGCATTTAAAGCATACTATGTGGAAAAGTGTGTCGAAAAATATGTAAGTCTAGCAATTTTCGAAATAAAAAGCCCAATAATGTTAGGCACACCCCAAAATCTACATTGAAAAATATGTATAGCTTTCATAGCATCTTCAATTGTTGAAAAATGAACGGGAGTATTAAAAGCTTTCTACACGAGATATTGTTCTTCTTTTTAGGCGATATATTCATGCTTCTTATGCTTTTGTCGCGATCCTTTTGGCCATCATTGTTTGCTTGTAATTTGTACGGGCGTGCCAGAACCAATAGTGGTTTGAGTGTGTGCAAACTAATTTCTTATGTGCTTGAGTGAGTGATACTCAAGGCTTTATGATCTGACTTCTAACAAAACGACTGTGTGAGATGAGTAGAAAAGTACCATCACCAAAAGTCCTATGGCAGTACTGAAGTGCACAAGCCATACAAGCGATGAAAGAGATATTGCCATACAAGCGATGAAAGAGATATTAAATAAAATAGACTTTTATTTAATAAATCGAAAAGAAATTACAAGAAGTAATTAATGCTTAAGAAAGCCTAAGAAAATAAAATAAAATAAAAAAAAGGATGCTTTTTTATTTGCCTAAAAAACTAAGAATGTATGCTGAATGCTTTTCGGATGCGGTTGTCGAAGTGACGCGGGGTCCTTTGACTGCTTGGCCTGCCTGCTAATTTATAACGGCCTGTATTGATAGAGATAAGGCAAGTAAAATCTGATGAACACAATCTGATAATATTTACCAGATTATTTCCTCCCATATCAGTATAGATAATGTCAATCAAGAGATAATAATCTCCAATTACTCTCTAATAATCTTGATAAAAATCTTCATCAACCTTCTAACGTGGACCCATTGTGTACGTCCAAAGTGGCATTGTATTGCCCAAGTTCATGCATTGGCAAAACTTGGTTGAAATTACAACTTGGTCATCTAAAATAGTAATAATGACAAGGTGGTCAAATTGGGTCATGACCAACTACTACATGCCCAAATTGTATGCGGTAAAAATATATCTCCATAATGTGGAAGCAAATAATATTTTCATATCCTTATAATTGATGAATCTGGTCCATATTATGCCTTAATTTGCTTCGCTTCCCTTCCAAGCAAATGATATACTCCCAAAATTTTGAAATATTTTCTTTCCAAAAGTGATAATATTTTCTCCCATAAAAGATTATATCAAATATATTATCTTTTCTAATCCTGATCATATTCCAAATATTGATAATATCATCATATACTTCCCTTATCAATACAGTAATGTATATCACCAATATTAGAGAGATTGAATGCTGACAAACTTCTCAAAGGTGGCCCATCTCACACTTTCCTATGCTGATAAGAATAATATGCGTATATAACCAAATTTACATGACTGCCTTGGACCTACCATAGCGTGACATCATCAATCATGTGCCTGATATTATCATATGCACGGTCCGATGGCACTGAACTGCCAAACAAGGCCTAGCTAGACTGAATTAATAAATACCCAAAAAGTTGGTCAGTCCAATTATTAGTACTGCTCCAACCCGATAGCTAGTAGTGGGATAGACAAAGTAGACTATTAAATAGCCACCTTACATTAAATCCCCTTCCACTTGGGCCCACTATGGCTATGACCAAATGCCAATTAAATGGTGCTTAGCCCGATAACAATTGCCAAACAGAGCCTACACCTTAATACAGTGAGGTTTTGTCACCACACGTGAGACTTGGTAATCAACAAAGTGGTGATGATGTCTGGGCCCACTATGTCATTGACTTGTTGAATGTGAAGCATGCCTGACTTATCGCCTCACAAGTCAGTCCGATTATTGCAAAAATAATCCAAAAAGTCATGAACCTATCAACTTTTAAGCAACCACTTGGCCCCTAATTTATGTAATCGGTCTTACTTTTTGATTAAAATATTATAATCGACCTCTACCAATTTTGACTTTAAAAAATGTATTTTTTAGATGCAAACAATTGCCCCCTGACTCTTTATATGAAAACTAGTGAAATTTGAAGAGCCATAATTTACCTGACCGATTACCTTTGGACTAACTTCGGCCTTGTCATGTAGACGATGGTACACCATAGTTTTAGTGTAAATCTTTTAACCAATGATCTGTATAGTCATACCAAGACTACTGCACACCAAGGCTTTAGTCAAAGCCAATGATGATGTGGTCGATTAATACATTGTCATATGCCTTATTTCCTTTTTGGTCCGCTATCCCAGTTCAAGTACCATGTTTGTTCACAAATCTCAAATATCTTTCCAGACTTGTCAGTTGGCTTGGATAAAGAAGCAAACTGAGACCCACTGTCTTTAGCATGTATCAATGCCATTTATCCTTGCTGACGAAAAATTAGCCCAAGACCAGTAAAACATGAGTATTGAATATTACGTCCCTACTGGAACCCACCATGTGATCTCAACAACCTGACCCTGCCACTTCAAACTTTTATGAATTAGTCACAGCACCCAAAACATCACAGACTGACCCCTTTTTTTTCTTTCTCTTCTCAGTCTGGTATCCCAATCCGAGTAGCGCTTATTCTGACCGAATTAATATATATATATATATATATATTTTTAGCCTCCTCTGATAGTACCATTGTTGCAAAAACAACCACCAAATTAAATTTATTTTTTGGTGACATCCACACAGCCAACGTGGATATAAATTAATAATAGCCAAATTATTAATTGGCTTAAAATAAAAAAATCTTTTGGCAATAAAAATGCCAAAAAATTTAAACAACTCCTCAAGGGTTAATTTCCTCAAAGCAAGTTGTTGAAAAAATTCATGGACCGAATTAAAATCAATTGGTCTCTTTGGAGTTTGCCCCCCGAGCGCTTCATCGTCTACTTCTTCATCAACAAGAGGGTCTGTGGCCGAAATAAGATCATCCGGCCTATCAAACTCTTCCTTTACAGCCTCAACAGAATTGTGATGCTCGTTTAGAGTTTACCCCCCGAGCGGTAAATCAGATAAACCGCTTGGCTTTTTCCTCCAACCACCGTCTAAAAATTCTTTTATTGACATGAAAAAATTTCCATTAGGTGGTGGCTCTTCCGCTTCACTTACGGCAAGAAGGAGACCGATTTCAGTGTTGAAGAACTGTATATCGGCCTTAAAACGGTCAATATCTTTGTAAGGATGACCGATCTCATCATCATATCGGTCCTTAAACCTATAAATTAAACCATGAAAATGACTTATTTTTTCGTTCCGCCAACGAATCTGGTCGTGGTAGAACTGCAGCCATGCTTCGCGGTGTGTATGGCTCATCACATTGTTGTCCCACCGGGTGTGCCAAAATGTTTGCTTGTAATTTGCGCGGGCGTGCCAGAACCAATAGTGGTTCGAGTGTGTGCAAACTAATTTCCTATGTGCTTGAGTGAGTGATACTCAAGGCTTTATGATCTGACTTCTAACAAAACGACTGTGTGAGATGAGTAGGAAAGTACCCTCACCAAAAGTCCTATGGCAGTACTGAAGCGCACAAGCCATACAAGCGATGAAAGACATATTAAATAAAATAGACTTTTATTTAATAAATCGAAAAGAAATTACAAAAAGTAATTAATGCTTAAAAAAGGCTAAGAAAATAAAAAAGGATGCTTTTTTATTTGCCTAAAAAACTAAGAATGCATGTTGAATGCTTTTTGGATGCGGTTGTCGAAGTGACGCGGGGTCCTTTGACTGCTTGGCTTGCCTGCTAATATATAGCGGCCTGTACTGATAGAGATAAGGCAAGTAAAATCTTATGAACACAATCTGATAATATTTACCAGATTATCTCCTCCCATATCAGTATAGATAATGTCAATCAAGAGATAATAATCTCCAATTACTCTCTAATAATCTTGATAAAAATCTTCATCAACCTTCTAACGTGGACCCTTGTGTACGTCCAAAGTGGCATTGTATTGCCCAAGTTCATGCATTGGCAAAACTTGGTTGAAATTACAACTTGGTCATCTAAAGTGGTAATAATGGCAAGGTGGTCAAATTGGGTCATGACCAACTACTTCATTCCCGAATTGTATGTGCTAAAACTATATCTCCATAATGTGGAAGCAAATAATATTTTCATATTCTTATAATTGATGAATCTAGTCCATACTATGCCTTAATTTGCTTTGCTTCCCCTCCAAACAAATGATCTACTCCCAAAATCTTGAAATATTATCTTCCCAAAAGTGATAATATTTTCTCCCATAAAAGATATATCAAATATATTATCTTTCCTAATCCTGATCACATTCCAAATATTGATAATATCATCATATACTTCCCTTATTAATACAGTAATGTACATCACCAATATTAGAGAGATTGAATGCTGACAAACTTCCCAAAGGTGGCCCACATCACACTTTCCTATGCTGATAAGAATAATATGCGTATATAACCAAATTTACATGACTGCCTTGGACCCACCATAGCGTGACATCATCAATCATGTGCCCGATATTATCACATGCACTGTCCGATGGCGCTGAACTGCCAAACAAGGCCTAGCCAGACTGAATTAATAAATACCCAAAAAGTTGGTCAGTCCGATTATTAGTACTGCTCCAGCCCGATAGCTAGTAGTAGGATAGACAAGTAGACTATTAAATAGCCACCTTACATTAAATTCCCTTCCACTTGGGCCCACTATGGCTATGACCAAATGCCAATTAAATGGTGCTTAGCCCGATAAACAGAGCCTACACCTTAATACAGTGAGGTTGGCATTTGTCACCACACGTGAGACTTGGTAATCAACAAAGTGGTGATGATGCCTGGGCCCACTATGTCATTGACTTATTGAATGTGAAGCATGCCTGACTTATCGCCCTAACAAGTCAGTCCGATTATTACAAAAATAATCCAAAAGTCATATGAACCTACCAATTTTTAAGCAACCACTTGGCCCCTAATTTATGTAATCGGTCTTACTTGTGACACCCGCTCCCGCGGTTTATATTTAATATTGCTTTAGCATGCATAATTATGAGTTAATGATAATTAATGTGTTATGTGACACTCATTGGAGGTGGGATTAACCCACTAAGTTGATTATGGGTGTCCAGTTGGGAACCTAGTTGTGGCCAATGTGGCAATCCCAAGTTGGGATATGTGTTGATGGGTCCCAGTTGAGATGGGACATTATATGTGGAACACCCTATGTGCCTAAATGTTTATTAATGCTTAAATGATTTATTATTTTATTGTTGATAATATCATGTTATTAGGTAGTGACCACTTTTGGGGTCAATTAGGGGTACCTTTGTGAGCACGAAGTGAACACGTTATATAATTAGTAGGCTAATTAGCAACTTCACATAATTATATCGGACCACTTATGGGACCCATGCAAGACATAGACAAATACCCTTTTAAGTTTGGAATAGTTTTAATACAGTTTCATAATTAGTAGGGGCGTAAGTGCGAAATTAGTAAACTAATGGGGGTGTTATAATAAAATGAGAAAAACTTACATAACAAGCCACGTCCAATATTAAGATGAGTCAATCTCATCATTCTCATTTAGATGGTAACAGAAGAGATATAGGAAGGTTTACGTCAAGTTTTGACGGTGACGTTCTCGACGACGGTTGTCGAGCCGAACGACGTTGGTTTTTAATTCTGATCACATATTCGGACTCCTGGGGTGAGTCTAATCTATTGGTACTAATTTTATTGAGTTCTGTAATAGTTTTTCCGCGACCCATTTTAGGGTTTAAGCTCATAACTTGTAATTTTTATATAGGATTTGTACCTGGTTCTCAGTAGGGCTTTAATTTCACTATTAGGAGCGAAACCCAAGAGGTGAGTGATGTTAATTTTGATATTTGGATGATTTTCATGTTAGGTTCAATTGTGATGCCAAAGCATGCCTAATTAGCGTAATTTAATTTATTTAGATTATTATTGGGCAAAATTCATGTGGTTAAATTAGGCCCAATTTGATTGTGAAAGCACGGTGTAATGATTAAATGAGCATGTTGAGTTGCCTATTTGGGTCCATGGAAATTGCTAGTTCTATACCACCATGAGGTAATCTTTGTGGTGACGACCACGGCCGCCAGAGGCCTATGGGACCGCACGTGTGAGGGCGTGGGTCATGACTAATCACCTGGGCTTGGGGAGTGGAGCCGCGGGCTAGCCGGTAGTGGTGGGAGTGAACTAGTAGTTGCCAGAGACTATAGTTTTGTGTAATATGTTGGATTGAGCATGTCAACTATCCATAATCATGATTAGCATTACACACTAAGCATATAGCTTATATATTGTAATGGTTATTGAATAACCATCGTAGGTGATCGTGGCGAGGAATTAGGGAAGTGAGCTGGGAAGTGGCTTGGTTAGGGTTTGGGAAGTTGTTGTAATTATGTTAATAGTTACTTGCTTTTTAGCTTAAAGTTTGCAATATAGTTGTAATTAATCGGTTTTAATCTAGATTGTAGTACGAGTCATACTTTGGTTGGTTTAAGCTTATGTAATATTTCTAGTTAAGCTGCATACTTTAGTTGGATTGTAACTTAACTCCTGTAATATAAGGTTGGACTGTGTTAGTTGGATTATTTGATCATAGTGTTACTATGACTAATGTTATTAGATTGAGACGTTTGAACTTGGAGATTTATTCATTGGGTTGGTTGTAAATGGTTATATTTAGTATTTTCTTAAATTATTTAAAAACTCTTGCTTGTACTTGGAAGCTCATGTTGTGACTTTGGTTTTATTCTAAATGGTTTAAAGCACTAGTGTTGATTTTAAGTGGTGATCTGTTATTCTTATATGAAAATTTACTACTTGCTAAAACAGGGTTTTTGGCTAATTACAAAGACAGGATTTTTTTTTTTTTATTATAATTGTTGAGCTTCTTTGGTTTAAGTTATTTTAAACTTATTTTGGAATTTTAATGACTGGGGTTAAGCCTTGGTGGCGTGCCACGTGTCCTAGGATCATCTGGGTGGTTCCGGGGCGTGACATTTAGTGGTATCAGAGCATTAGGCTTAGAGCCTTGAGTACGAGAGACGACGATTGAGAGTACGCATTGATGACGAGCATATAAATGCATTTCATGAATGCATATGAATAATTGTTGCTATGTTGTCATATAACATGTTGGCATGACATGCAAGATATTTATGTAAAATGACTGACAGGTAAAGAAAGGATCATAATCGGGAACGTTCACCTCATTCGAGGATGGACCACTTAGAAGATGTGGTAAGCAATTTCGTAAGGGCAATAAGTGATCAGATGGGACGTGATAGACCTGCAAACCCACAACCACGGACTGAATGGGGAGTCATTGAATAATTCTATAAAAGAAAACCAAGTCAATTTGATGGAGGCCCAGATCCATCACAAGCTGATCATTGGGTGATGGATATGAACCATATCTTTCGGGCAGTAGAGTGTACAGATGAAGAAAAGATAATGTGTGCTACCGACACTTTGAAGGGTGAAGCTCAAAACTGGTGGACAAATGTGATTGAACAAGGCGCACCAGAGACATGGGACAGATTTGTAAAGGTCTTCTATAAGCGGTACTTTCCAGCATCCGTCAAGACACAGTTGGGCCGTGAATTTGCAAATCTACAACAAGGGGATATGACAGTAAATGAGTACGCAGCTAAGTACAACAGTTTACTTCGGTTTGCATATCGAACAGTACCAAGAGAAGTGGATAGGGCACGGAAATTTGAAGAAGGCCTACGAGATAATATTAGAAGCCGAGTGGATACACATCAACTCAGAAAGGTGGCCGATGTGCAAGATGTTGCTTTGATCGCAGAAAGGGATATTGACAAGTATAAACAGAGCCAACAGAATAAGCGGCCAGCCGAGGGAAAAAGTAAAGGACAAGGTTTCTTTAAGAAGCCGTTCTCGCGAGGTTCCAGTTCTAGCTCAGGAGTTCAAAGGGGAAGTTCCTTATCTGGGGAGAGTCGCCCATTATGTCCAACGTGCAATCGTCAACATTGGGGTGTATGCCACTTGACGCTAGTATGCAATATCTGCAAGCAGAAGGGGCATATAGCGAGAAATTGCTCACAAGCTCGAACCCAGAGTACGGGGAGTATCAATCCAGACATGAGGGGAAAATGCTTCGAATGTGGACAGCCAGGACATCAAGCTAAAGATTGCCCAACAAGACGACAGCGAGGGGCAGGTTCTGTGGCTTCAACTGGGGCAAAATCAGGGACAATTATGGATAAGGGAAAAGGGTCAGAACAAAGACAAGGAAGGTATTATCGACTAATGCCGGGGGATGCTGCAGTAGCCGATTCTGTTGTGTTAGGTACATTACTCATTTGCTCACACCCGGCGTATGTTTTAATAGATTCAGGTTCAACACATTCTTTTGTTGCACATGAATTTGTTAGACATTTAGACAACATGTCAGAACCTTTAGGGTTTGATTTGTCGATATCTTTACCCTTAAGCAAATCTATGGTGACCTCATCAATATTTAAAGCATGTGACATCAGGATAAATGATAGGGTTTTGACAGTGGATTTAATTCCGTTGGCCGTTAATTATTTTAACGTAATTTTGGGTATGGACTGGTTATCAGCGAACCAAGCTACAATCGATTGTGAACAGAAAAGAGTTACTTTTCGACCAATGGGACAAGGGGAGTTTAGTTTTCAGGGAACTAGTGTTGTAGCACCACCATATCTGGTTTCAGCAATTCGGGCAGGCAAGTTGTTGAAACAAAGTTGTCAGGGGTTCTTATGTTCAATAATTTACACACGGGTCACAGGGACTAAGGTAGAAGACATTTCAATTGTACGAGAGTTCCCAGATGTCTTCCCTGAAGATCTACTTGATGTATTAATTGAGCGGGAAATTGAATTTACCATTGAAGTAGCCTCGGGGTCTCAGCCAGTATCGAAAACACCGTATAGAATGGCACCGGTGGAGTTGAAGGAATTGAAGATTCAGTTGCAAGATCTTCTAGATAAGGGATTCATTCAACCTAGTGTATCGCCGTGGGGTGCACCAGTTTTGTTTGTCAATAAGAAAGACGGGACTATGAGGATGTGTATCGATTATCGAGAACTCAATAAGTTAACTATCAAGAACAAGTATCCGTTGCCTAGAATTGATGACTTGTTTGATCAACTTCAAGGAGCCCAAGTCTTTTCCAAGATTGATTTGCGATCAGGTTACCACCAACTAAAAGTCAAAGAACAAGACGTGGAGAAAACAGCGTTTAGGACCCGTTATGGTCATTATGAATTTCTTGTTATGCCTTTTGGAGTTACGAATGCACCGGCAGCATTTATGGATTTAATGAATCGAGTGTTCAAAGATTATTTGGATGAGTTTGTAATTATCTTCATAGATGATATCTTAATATATTCCAAGAGTATAGAAGATCACGAGAGGCATCTACGGTTGGTTCTACAGCGACTTCGTGAAAAGAAACTATTCGGAAAGTTGAAGAAATATGAATTCTGGTTAATTGAGATAGCATTTTTGGGGCACGTGATTTCAAAGGAGGGTGTATCAGTAGATCCACATAAAATTGAAGCTGTAGCCAATTGGAAGTCGCCAACAAGTGTGCCAAAGGTACGAAGCTTCTTGGGATTAGCTGGATATTACCGAAGGTTCGTGGAAAATTTTTCAAGGATTGCAATGCCAATGACACAACTTATGCGAAAAGATGTCCCTTTTGTTTGGAGTCCAGAGTGTGAGGAAAGCTTTGTTGAATTGAAGACTCGTTTGATGACGGCACCTATATTGACTATTCCTTCGGGGACTGAGGGGTTTGTGATATATAGCGATGCTTCCTATCGAGGTTTGGGTTGTGTTTTGATGCAAAACAATAAGGTGATTGCATATGCCTCACGACAATTAAGGCCACACGAAGTGAACTATCCGACACATGATCTTGAATTAGCAGCAGTGATCTTTGCCTTAAAGATTTGGAGGCATTATCTCTATGGGGAAAAGTACAAAATTTATACCGATCATAAAAGTCTAAAATATCTGTTTACACAGCGGGATTTGAATATGAGACAGAGGAGGTGGTTAGAGCTAATGAAGGATTACGACTTATCAATCCATTATCATCCGGGGAAAGCTAATGTGGTGGCCGATGCGCTGAGTCGAAAGTGTATAACTAATTTGTCCTATGCTTTGACTTCACAAGAAAAGTTAATTCGGGAAATAGAGCATCTAAAGTTGGAGGTGATTCCAGAAACTAGAGGTGGTCTAATGTCAGCTATTATTGCACAGCCGTCTCTTATTGATGAAATTCGAGCCAAACAGCTTTAAGATCCAATATTGAAGAAGATTCATGATGAAATACTTGAGGGTAAGCAACCAGAATTTACTTTTGAGAATGGTATGTTGAAATTCAGGAATCGGATTTGTATAGCCAATATAGATGGTATCAAGGAAGTAATTTTGGAAGAGGCGCACAATACGAGGTACTCAATCCAGCCGGGTAGCACTAAAATGTATCGTGATTTGCGAGAGATTTATTGGTGGTCAGGGATAAAACGCGAAGTAACAGAACACGTGGCAAAGTGTGTAGCTTGTCAGAGGGTAAAGGTGGAACACCAGAAACCAGCGGGAAAATTGGAACCACTACCTATACCAGAGTGGAAATGGGAAAATATCACAATGGACTTTGTGGGAGGTTTACCGAGGTCTAGGAAGTCAAATGACAGTGTTTGGGTAATCATTGATCGATTGACCAAGTCGGCACATTTTCTACCTATCAAGACTAATGATCCAAAGAAACTAGCTGAATTGTATGTTCAAGAAATTGTGAGACTTCATGGAGTTCCAGTATCTATAGTCTCTGATCGAGATAGTGCATTTACATCAAGATTTTGGCAAGGGATGCAGAGAGCAATGGGTACTAAATTGAGTTTCAGCACAGCCTTCCATCCTCAAACCGATGGACAATCAGAACGTGTAATTCAGATACTTGAAGATATGCTTCGACTTTGTGTTTTGGATTTTAAAGGTGATTGGGAAGAGCACTTGCCATTGGCTGAATTTGCTTATAATAATAGTTATCAATCCAGTATTGGAATGGCACCTTTTGAGGCTTTATATGAGCGTAAGTGTCGTTCTCCACTTTGTTGGACCGAGGTTGGTGAGAGAAGATTGATAGGGCCAGAAATTGTTCAGCAGACCACAGAGAAGATAAAGGCAATACAACAACGGCTTCAAACAGCTCAAAGTAGATATAAAAGCTATGCGGATTTGAAAAGAAGACCGATGGAGTTTGAAGTTGGGGATTTTGAATTCTTGAAAGTATCACCTTCAAAGGGTATTACGAGGTTTGGGAAACGTGAAAAGTTGAATCCAAGGTATGTTGGGCCATTTGAGATCATTGGAAAAGTTGGACCAGTAGCCTATCGATTAGAATTGCCACCAGAATTAGCTAATGTGCATGATGTATTTCATATATCAATGTTAAGAAAATGTGTATTAGATCCGAAGAAAGTAATTATTCCAGAGCCTTTGGAAGTCAGGGAAGACTTGACATATACGAGCAGCCAGTCAAGATTCTTGATAGAAAAGAACAAGTTCTGAGGACAAAGACTATTCCTTTGGTTATGGTGCTATGGCGGAATCACTCCGTTGAGGAAGCCACATGGGAAAGAGAAGATGAAATGAAAGAGAAGTATCCATTCTTATTTGAAACTTGAGGTACTACGAGTTTGAGGACAAACTCCTTTTTAAGGAGGGGAGAGATGTGACACCCGCTCCCGCGGTTTATATTTAATATTGCTTTAGCATGCATAATTATGAGTTAATGATAATTAATGTGTTATGTGACACTCATTGGAGGTGGGATTAACCCACTAAGTTGATTATGGGTGTCCAGTTGGGAACCTAGTTGTGGCCAATGTGGCAATCCCAAGTTGGGATATGTGTTGATGGGTCCCAGTTGAGATGGGACATTATATGTGGAACACCCTATGTGCCTAAATGTTTATTAATGCTTAAATGATTTATTATTTTATTGTTGATAATATCATGTTATTAGGTAGTGACCACTTTTGGGGTCAATTAGGGGTACCTTTGTGAGCACGAAGTGAACACGTTATATAATTAGTAGGCTAATTAGCAACTTCACATAATTATATGGGACCACTTATGGGACCCATGCAAGACATAGACAAATACCCTTTTAAGTTTGGAATAGTTTTAATACAGTTTCATAATTAGTAGGGGCGTAAGTGCGAAATTAGTAAACTAATGGGGGTGTTATAATAAAATGAGAAAAACTTACATAACAAGCCACGTCCAATATTAAGATGAGTCAATCTCATCATTCTCATTTAGATGGTAACAGAAGAGATATAGGAAGGTTTACGTCAAGTTTTGACGGTGACGTTCTCGACGACGGTTGTCGAGCCAAACGACGTTGGTTTTTAATTCTGATCACACATTCGGACTGCTGGGGGTGAGTCTAATCTATTGGTACTAATTTCATTGAGTTCTGTAATAGTTTTTCCGCGACCCATTTTAGGGTTTAAGCTCATAACTTGTAATTTTTATATAGGATTTGTACCTGGTTCTCAGTAGGGCTTTAATTTCACTATTAGGAGCGAAACCCAAGAGGTGAGTGATGTTAATTTTGATATTTGGATGATTTTCATGTTAGGTTCAATTGTGATGCCAAAGCATGCCTAATTAGCGTAATTTAATTTATTTAGATTATTATTGGGCAAAATTCATGTGGTTAAATTAGGCCCAATTTGATTGTGAAAGCACGGTGTAATGATTAAATGAGCATGTTGAGTTGCCTATTTGGGTCCATGAAAATTGCTAGTTCTATACCACCATGAGGTAATCTTTGTGGTGACGACCACGGCCGCCAGAGGCCTATGGGACCGCACGTGTGAGGGCGTGGGTCTTGACTAGTCACGTGGGCTTGGGGAGTGGAGCCGCGGGCTAGCCGGTAGTGGTGGGAGTGAACTAGTAGTTGCCAGAGACTATAGTTTTGTGTAATATGTTGGATTGAGCATGTCAATTATCCATAATCATGATTAGCATTACACACTAAGCATATAGCTTATATATTGTAATGGTTATTGAATAACCATCGTAGGTGATCGTGGCGAGGAATTGGGGAAGTGAGCTGGGAAGTGGCTTGGTTAGGGTTTGGGAAGTTGTTGTAATTATATATGTTAATAGTTACTTGCTTTTTAGCTTAAAGCTTGCAATATAGTTGTAATTAATCGGTTTTAATCTAGATTGTAGTACGAGTCATACTTTGGTTGGTTTAAGCTTATGTAATATTTCTAGTTAAGCTGCATACTTTAGTTGGATTGTAACTTAACTCCTGTAATATAAGGTTGGACTGTGTTAGTTGGATTATTTGATCATAGTGTTACTATGACTAATGTTATTAGATTGGGACGTTTGAACTTGGAGATTTATTCATTGGGTTGGTTGTAAATGGTTATATTTAGTATTTTCTTAAATTATTTAAAAACTCTTGCTTGTACTTGGAAGCTCATGTTGTGACTTTGGTTTTATTCTAAATGGTTTAAAGCACTAGTGTTGATTTTAACTGGTGATCTGGTATTCTTATATGAAAATTTACTACTTGCTAAAACAGGGTTTTTGGCTAATTACAAAGACGGGATTTTGTTTTTTTTTTATTATTATAATTATTGAGCTTCTTTGGTTTAAGTTATTTTAAACTTATTTTGGAACTTTAATGACTGGGGTTAAGCCTTGGTGGCGTGCCACGTGTCTTAGGATCATTTGGGTGGTTCCGGGGCGTGACATTACTGCCCGATTAAAATATTATAATTGGCCTCTACCAATTTTGACTTTAAAAAATGTATTTTTTAGGTGCAAACAATAAACACAAAATTATTTTCGGTTCGGGTGTGCCAGAGCCTTGTTAGGTAGACCCATACTAATAAATACAAAATTTCATAAATCACTTGTGTGAGTGATACACAAGGTTTTGAAAATCTGACTTCTAACAGGTGATTGTTGTCACGCCCCGACGTAGCATAAATATGGAAAGCATTTAATTTCCTTTATGGACCCGTAGGTCGCGACAGTTTGAAGGATCGATTCCGTCCCAAAACGTCGAACAACATAAAACCATTAATCAGAGTAGGGTAATCAGGGCTCATAAAAATTTTTCTAACTTATTACATCCTATGGTACGGGGTTTACTAAGGCACAGACCGCCTTGAAAATAAAACAATACTTAAAGTCTATTACAGTCATCCTTATTACAAAACCAAAACATATCTTAAAGCACATAAACATAAAACATATAAAAGTAACATCTCTTCTCAGCAACTGATCTCAATTAGCATAGTCATAAGGTTCATCCTGATTATAACCTGCAAAGCCTGAACACGAATGTCCAGGACGCATCAACGCCGTCAGCTTCAAGAAGCTGGTGAGTATTGAAAACATAACTCTGAATGTAAAAACATGTCCATTTACCTTTTTCCCATTTCCATTTAAATACCACAAGTTTATATTTATGATAAAGAGCTTGTTAGAAAAACAACCACAACAATAATTAAAAGATAAATTCACACATATGTGACCGTGTATGAGAACAATGCACCATCTCATCTAACCGACTCTTTTCTCTCGACAAAACCCAACAACCCTCTATCCTACTCCTGGTATCTTTGAAATACTAAGATAGCCACACTTTAGCAACGGGGCGCCAGGGAGTGTCCAGTTTGCCTCACACTTTGGTCCGGGGTACCAGGGAGTGTCCAATGCCTCACACTTTGAATACCCTAACCGCCATGCAAATACCGGGGCAACCCCCACACAGGTATCCAGACTCGAGTCATTCAGGGAGTGTCTATAGGCCACACTTTAGCACTTCCATGGGTGCCAGTGAGTGTCCAAGTTCGGCTTCACACACTTTAACGCTTCCATGGGCGTCAGGGAGTGTCCATTTTTGCCACCTTCGCATTTCAAAGACACCCTCATCCTCTTTTTCAACTCCAACCACAATCACATCCACAACCACAACCATAACCACAGCCACAATTACAACCACAACCACAACCACAACCACAACTCAAACTCATACTCTTTCCACACAATCATTACTCTTTTCCACACTATCATTACTCTTTTACACACTACCAACACTCACCATGCATGTACAACTGACTCCACATGAATGTCATCAAACTTTAAACATAAAGGAATTCACAGAATTAAAGAAATAATACGCGTACGGGGATTGAAAATTCGTAATTCATTGCCTTAATCATTTTAAACATAACTAATAGCATTCTAAAAACTGCTACTGAAATCCTCGTTTTCTGTCCAAACGGTGCAGAATCTGAGAAAATTGCATTAGACGAAAAGTGTGCAGAATCGAGTTTTACTTGGGACAACGCGGGCAGAACCTTAAATTTCATTCGTTTTCCTAACAAAAATCTGAAAACAAAATTCTGCTACTGTTAAAATTAAAAGAGAAAATATTAGATTGAATTTCTAATATACTTTTTCTGCTACTGTAATCCTCATTTTCTGCCCAAACGGTGCAAAATCTGAGAAAATTGTATTAGACGAAAAGTGTGCAGAATCGAGTTTTACTTGGGACAGCGCGGGCAGAACCTTAAATTTCATTCGTTTTCCTAACAAAAATCTGAAAACAAAATTCTGCTACTGTTAAAATTAACTACCTAAATCAGTAAATAAGGAATGAGTTACATTTGGAGTGAGTTAGTAATACTCACCGTGATGTAGATTGAAGAAGTTGTTGAGAAAAATATACAAGAATTAAGAATCTCCAATTTCAAGCTTGGCTATGGAGGATTGAGCTCTTCAAATTCTGAAATTATTATCTCTCTATGTGACTCTCTCAAGCTCTCTATGTTAGGAGTGTAGAATGTGTAGTGTGGTTGGGTGTATAAATACTCAAACTCCCACTTAGAAAACATTTGCCTAACATCCCACTCATTCTCCATTAATCTCCACTAATTACAAAGAAAGTGCAGCAATGATGTGTAAATATACACTTGCAATTCATAATGCTCCATTGATAATTGAAAGGGTAGGTGGAGTTGGTGTGGGTCAAGGTGTGTTTGAGAATCAAGCTTATGGCATTAGGACAACACACATACTACAAGCATTTGCCAAACAAGGCCTAAGGGAAAACTTTAGCAATAATAATTGGGTATAAAGAAATTTGTCCAATCATTTACTTCCAAAATTCTGTGGAAGTTTAACACTGCGCGGACAGTTTTAAACCTACACTGGTATTTTCGTGACACGGTGTTTATCACAAAAATACAGAGAATTCATTTTAACGTTAGAAATAGTTTTCTGATTTTATAAAAATACAGTTTGAGTTTAAAAGAAATAATTCCACCGTTTTGAAATACAGATTTAAGATTTAACACCGATATTACCAGTTTTTATGAAAATTGCATTTTGACCCCAGAAGTAATTTCAATTATGAAATTAGTCAAGAAATAGATTTTTCACATAAGAATTAAAATTAACATATAAACAGACAATATATATTAAATTTTAAATATGATAATGCAAATGATAATGAAGATTTTAATTATAATCATGCAGGAAAATGCAGGTTATTACAATTGTGATGGCCAAGTAAGAAAGTACCCTTGGCCTGTAGTCCCTAGACAGTATTGAAGCATACAAGTCTAGCAAGTGATGAAAAGTAGAGAAGAAGTAATTAAATAAAAGCATGTTTTATTTAATTGATGTAAAAGAGAAATTACAAGAGAGTAATTAAAATGCTAAGAAAATAAAAGACAGCTTTATTTGCCTAAAAGCTAATCCTAAGAATGCTAAGAACGCTGTTGAATGCGGTTTGTCGAAGTGACGCGGAGTGCTCTGACTGATTGGCCTGCCTGCTGATTTATAGCGGCCTTGGAGGTATTCTAGATAAGTTAGAAAATCTTATGAGAATAATAATCTGGTAAAAAATATCAGTTTATTTCCAAAAACTGCTCAAAGCTTCCATATCTTCAAATGTATATATGTATGCGCATATATATATATATATATTGCACCTAGCCCGAATTTAGTCTTCATTCAGCTTCCTTCGTTTGCAAGTAATATATATATATATATAATGATATTATCTCCAAATATTATCTTTCCATATGTGATAATATCTTTCCAAAGGTGGTTGATATTATCTTGGCTTCCCTTATCACAATATAGCAATTTATATCACCAATATTAAACAAATTGCATGTTGTCAAACTTCCCAAAGGTGGCCCACCGTGTATATATATATATATACGTATATATTCTGAAAGTAGCCAAACAAAGCAAAAAGCCAATCATGGCTTAGCCCGATGGAAAGAAGCAACATCCAAATAAGGCTTAGCTAGAGACAATGCACTGTTAATTTGATATAAAGGCCATGTGTTCTCAGTGTTAAGATTGTCAACCAATGGGCCCCACCATTCACGACATGGAATTATGCTTAGCTTGCGTGCCCGATTCCCAAAGGATAGCTATAGTCCGATAGATATTACCTTGTCACTTTGGCCATGAACACGTTGCCCACCACGTACTCCACTGCCAAACTAAGATGTTGATAATAATCCACGTGGCAAATTGAATGAAGAGCCATTTGAGCATAATTACTACACAGTCAATTAAGTTGGCCAAATTTATAAGTAGATCAGACTAAATGGCCAAAAACCATCGGGCTACTTACTGGACCAAAATAATATGTATGCCAACCAAACAGTCCGAATGAAATATGTTAGCCATCCCGATGATTCGTCCGAATAAAACTCATTCGGCCTTACCAACTTTGAACCAATCACTTGTCCCTTAATTTATACAAACGGACTGTAAGTCCGATCAAAAATTTCAATCGGCCTTGTACAAATTTTTGAAACTAAAAATGTATTTTTTGGGTTCAAACAATGCCACCCTGGCTCTTTAAAAATGAAAAAGTAATGTAATTTTTGGAGAGCCAAATTTTTCCACAGACCGATTTTTAGGACTATGTATGTACCTTGTTAACATCGGCCTTATCTTGTTGACTGATTTAATGCTGCAGGACCATTTGGTTTAATAACAAGCCCATCCTTCATCAACATGCTTTGTAGCACCCTAGTTATAGCTGCAAGTCTTCATTGGGCTGATACCAGACAACCTCAAGTGATATCAATCCAACAAGTCTTGACATCAAAAATACATATTGATATTTTGAATAAAGCTTGGGCCCACCATAAGATGTCATACTTGTGTGTTAGAATTGGCAATTTATGGATCAGTAGACCTACCCTCATGTTGACTTGATTACTCCCATTGCCATCACTCCTATCACAATTACACCGCCTCTTCTTTTACGTGCAACCACAAGAAGCCAAGTGCTCTTCCCAGACCGATTTCCAAATAATCAGATGACCCATGAACAGTCATCAAAGTCTTAGACATTTTCTTCTTTGATGATGTGGCCTTAGTGTTGACATCCTTCCACAGTGAATTAGAGACTTACCTTAATGAACTTGGGCCCACCATGAACAAGCACACCTTTACATTCAACCATGGACCACTCATAACAGGGACGTGCCAACGCTGGATGTACCTCCCCCCCCCCCCTTTTTTCATCCTTTTCGGTCGGGAGGACAGTCCAAATATTATTTATTCTAACCGAATTAATTTTGTGTTCGACCTTTAGTACTTTTTCAATCTTCTTTGATAATACCATTATAGCAAAAACAACCACCAAATAATTTTTAATTTTTGGTGACATCCACACATCCATTGTGGATGTAAATTAACAGTAGCCAAATTATTAATTGGCTTAGAATGAAGAATAAAATCGGTCACTACAACAACAAGACCAAAAAATTTGAACAACTCCTCAAGGCTGAGTTTCCTCAAAGGAATATGTTCAAAAACTTCATGGGCCGATTTAGAATCAATCGGTCTTGGTGAAACTTGCCCCCCAAGTGCCAAATCGCCGTCTTCTTCACCATCAAGGGGGTCTTCATCCTCATCCTACTCATCATTAGGAGGCTCTATGGCCGATACGGGATCACTCGGCCTATCACGCTCTTCTCTTTTGGCCTCAACAAAATTGTGAGGCTCATCTTGAATTTGTCCCCCGAGCGGTTTGTCGTCTTCTTCAATGTCGGTGAGGAGCTCTATGGCCGAAATAAGATTATTCGGCTCTTTATTTATTTTTTTGCCGTCTTGCCCCCCGAGCGGTTTGGACAGCGTGGAATCAAGATGACCAGAGACATCGGTCTCTTGATTTAGAGTGGTAACATCGGCCTTCTCAGGTCGTTGTTGTGACTTTAAAAATTGTTCGATCTTTTGCTCTTAAGCTTCTAGTATTGCCAGGCTTGCTTTCGTGCCTTCTTCAAATCGGCTAAGCTTTGCCTGCTGTTCTCTCGAGAACGCCTTCATATCTTCAAGAGCACGATAAATGTTTTCACAAAGTAGCTTCTTTCGCCAGTCACCGTATAGAAAATCGTCTAGAGACATGAACGAATTTCCCTCGGGCGGCGGTTCATCAGCTCCACTCGAAGCTTTGAGGAGGCCGATTTTCTGATTAAAAAATTGCATGTCGGCCTCAAAACGGTCTATCTCATTATAAAAATGACCAGTTTCATTCCAATATCCATCGTTGTAGAGACGATAGATTTCTTCGTGAAGTTAGCGTATTGACTCATTCCGCCAACCAATCAGGTTGTTGTAAAAGTGAAGCCATGCTTCGGTGTATGCATGGCTCATCACTTGGCTATCCCACCGGGAGTGCCAAATTGTTTGCTATATTTTCGGTTCAGGCGTGCCAGAGCCTTGTTAGGTAGACCAAACTAATAAACACAAAATTTTCTAAATCACTTGTATGAGTGATACACAAGGTTTTGAAAATCTGACTTCTAACAGGTGATTGTGATGGCCAAGTAGGAAAGTACCCTTGGCCTGTAGTCCCTAGACAGTATTGAAGCATACAAGTCTAGCAAGTGATGAAAAGTAGAGAAGAAGGAATTAAATAAAAGCATGTTTTATTTAATTGATGTAAAAGAGAAATTACAAGAGAGTAATTAAAATGCTAAGAAAATAAAAGACTGCTTTATTTGCCTAAAAGCTAATCCTAAGAATGCTAAGAACGCTGTTGAATGCGGTTTGTCGAAGTGACGCGGAGTGCTCTGACTGCTTGGCCTGCCTGCTGATTTATAGCGGCCTTAGAGGTATTCTAGATGAGTTAGAAAATCTTATGAGAATAATAATCTGGTAAAAAATATCAGTTTATTTCCAAAAACTGCTCAAAGCTTCCATATCTTCAAATATATATATATATATATATGCTCATATATATATTGCACCTAGCCCGAATTTAGTCTTCATTCAGCTTCCTTCGTTTGCAAGTAATATATATATATATATATAATGATATTATCTCCAAATATTATCTTTCCATATGTGATAATATCTTTCCAAAGGTGGTTGATATTATCTTGGCTTCCCTTATCACAATATAGCAATTTATATCACCAATATTAAACAAATTGCATGTTGTCAAACTTCCCAAAGGTGGCCCACCGTGTATATATATATACGTATATATTCTGAAAGTAGCCAAACAAAGCAAAAAACCAATCATGGCTTAGCCCGATGGAAAGAAGCAACATCCAAATAAGGCTTAGCTAGAGACAATGCACTGTTAATTTGATATAAAGGCCATGTGTTCTCAGTGTTAAGATTGTCAACCAATGGGCCCCACCATTCACGACATGGAATTATGCTTAGCTTGCGTGCCCGATTCCCAAAGGATAGCTATAGTCCGATAGATATTACCTTGTCACTTTGGCCATGAACACGTTGCCCACCACGTACTCCACTGCCAAACTAAGATGTTGATAATAATCCATGTGGCAAATTGAATGAAGAGCCATTTGAGCATAATTACTACACAGTCAATTAAGTTGGCCAAATTTATAAGTAGATCAGACTAAATGGCCAAAAACCATCGGGCTACTTACTGGACCAAAATAATATGTATGCCAACCAAACAGTCCGAATGAAATATGTTAGCCAGCCCGATGATTCGTCCGAATAAAACTCATTCGGCCCTACCAACTTTGAACCAATCACTTGTCCCTTAATTTATGCAAACGGTCTGTAAGTCCGATCAAAAATTCCAATCGGCCTTGTACAAATTTTGAAACTAAAAATGTATTTTTTGGGTGCAAACAATCATCAAAAGGAGGGAGAGCAATCCCCAACCAAGATCGGTATCTGTGAATGATCAAGTATTTGCGATAGGAACATCGGCAGGGGTCATATAAGGCTCTGTTTGGAAATGCTTAGAATAAGTCAGAGTCATACAAAGTCTCACTTTAACTAATTTTCTTCCCAACTACCGAATCAGTTCATTTAGTTCCCAAACAGACTCTAAACCTCAAACAAACCAAATTTTGCTATTTTTTTTGTTGTCTTTGCATTTTCGTGAATTGGGTATGTGGAATGCTTTTGCACCAGACTCTGCTACTAATGGAAATTCATATTCTACTGGTAATGCCTTGGTGCCAATGTCCATATTGGTTTCAAGTTTTATAGCAGTGAGTTTTGCTTTTCTTTTATTGCTCTCTTAAAATTCGTTAAGTGTCCATTTTTTCGATTAGTTTTCCTGATTCTTTTATTGTGATATGACATGATATAAAAGAAGCTAATGATACGAAAACTCAATGTACTCAGAGAGAGAGAGTACAAGTAGTGTTTTGAGCTCCAAAGAAAAATAAAAAGTAATAATAAAGAAAATTGAAACTAAAATGACATATATGGAATGATCTACCAAAACTTCTTGGTGGTTAGTCAAAGAACCTTATTTCCTTTTCTACTGCAACAGTGAGCTGCCGGAATTTTTGGGTGATACATGCACTTGTGCAAATAAAGGTGGTTTTATGCATTCCGATAAGGACCCGTGGAATGACCTTGATATATTAAAGATTAACTTTGAACTTGTCCTTTTTCAATTGTATTTTTTTTTCCTTGAGTGGTTCAATATTATGGAATTTGTTAATGATATATTGTTAACGACCAGCCAGATGGTTCACAATGGTAAAGCCAAATGCTCGTCAAATATTCAATATCAACCATTGATGAGAAGACAATTTCTGAGGACGAGACTGCCAACCCAAAGGTATGCAGTCTTCTTCCTTTCCTGTTTGGAAATCCTCAAAATAGGATGTGCTTCATTGTTAGGGGCTGTTTGGGAATTTAAAGAGGTTCATAAGTGATGGAATAAATTTCCCTTATATGGTCTCCTTTTGAAAAGGAAAATGGAGAGAGGAATGTACCTATTAAGAGCTTCACCCTTAAGGTTCGTCAAAAAGATAAGTGACACAATCCCTACAATTACACCTCTTCCAAAACTATATACATACAAGTTAAAAACCATGAATCTGCACATCCCTCTTTGTCCTCATTTCCTTTCAATTTATATAATGCAAGTTTTACTAAACAATGGAATTTGAAAAATGAAATACAACATCCTTCCAAAAAAAAAAATTTGAAATACAATTGCAACATCTTTTTCTTCTTTCCGTATTCAGTTTTTGCTGATCAGAGTTGAAAATATTCTTGTACACATTTTTTAACTGAAAATTCCAGAGGGACAAAAAAGAAAAAAAAAAACCACTTTGCAAGCTAACTTGAGCAAAACTTTAGGTTCCTATGATGACTTGGCTACAATGATTGACAAGGCTGTGGATGCTACTTGGTCTAAAGCTATGCAAGATGAGGAATTTTCCCTTTCTAAAGGTACATAACTTGCTTCTTTAACTTTCCCGTAATTGCTGTTAAACTTTGTACAGGCACGCTGACATGCACAGTGATGGTATAGAAAGGTGTATATATAATCCACCAGTCCATGTGTTCCACAGTGGACATTTGCTGTTTCTAACAACACTATATGTTTTGATGACATTGGAATGAGAACTTTCCCATGTTATTTTAGATTCCTTCACTTTTCCCTCCTAACTTCATTCTGAACTGTGGGATCCACTCCAATGCTTATGAGTTGGCGCTTGGCTCAAGTGTAGCTAAAGCCAAAGATTCTGCATATATTGTTTGTAAAAGATGGTCAAGTGGGCCTCGACGCTCATGTAGGGGTGGTAATCGACCTTCCCAAGGTCCAATTAATTTGTCCCCCTATAACATTAAGTTCGCAGATTTGTTCAAAGATAATCATGTCCAGAATGTTTCTTTGGACCGTCAGTCCAAAAGCGGTGAGAGTGTGGATGACAAGAGCTCTATTAGTAAAGATCTTAAGGAGTTTTCTCTTGAGTTTGTGCCCCATGGGCCTCGAAATGAAAACTTTCACCTCAAAATTCCATCTGAGCTGATCGAAGAGGGGGAAAAAGGAGTGACAGTCCACATTAGTTGGACACTTTGTGGGTAAGAAAAGGAATCTGCCATATAATATTGTTTACAACACAACAAAACAACTCTGGGGTAACAAAGGCCTTATTGATACTGTAACACCCGTACCCAGAAAAGAAGATTAATTTAGTGTTAATGTGTGTTAATTAAAGATAATTAATACATGAGATGAATTAAGGTGGGGTTATGAACCCACATGTGAAAAGGTGTTCAAATGCGGACACAGATGAAAGTCCTGTGAAAGGCAGGACTGGTATAAAAGTGGGGCCCAACGAGGGTCTAATTAAAATAATTTGCATTTTTATGTCATTATGTGCTTATATGATTACTTGTTTAAATGCTTATTGATATTATTATGTCTTATGATAGGAAAGGGGACCAATTTGGGTACCCATGTGAGGGCGTATTTGAATAAAAATTGATAACTGGTACGTTTAATAGCAACCTCATAATTTATGTGGGACCACGTTTGGGACCCATGCGGGACTTAGATTAAATCCATTTAGAAAATGTGGGTAGATATTGTAATTGACTTGGGGGTTTCATAATAAAGCTTAAGAAAGATTGGGGGGTGTAAATGTAATATAGGGAGAGTTGATGACAACACATATGCTTCATGCATATGTGTCTCATTCACAAGATCTCCAGCAATTTAGAGAGAACGAGAGCTCGGGTCGGCGACGAAAATTCTCGACGACGTTTCTTGCCGTTTCTATTCACGATCCGAGACCACTTTTGGACTCGTGGAGGTAAGAGGATCACATGCATGTAATTTATTTTCATTTTCGGCAACGTTTTTACGGCAACCGTATTTAATAGACGATGTTCTTGATACCAAACTTATGTAGGAATTACACCGGTGAAATTTGGGTTGGAAATTAGCAAGAGATTGGGAAAATCGCTAGTAAATCGAAGAGGTGAGTGTCCTAATCTTTCAATTGGATGTTTAGCTATGATAATGTGATAATTGTGGTTCATAGTTGTTAAACTCATGCTCATGTATGTATATGTTGTTGAATTTGGGTAAAAAGCATGCCAATAAGGTGAAATTGTTATGCTTATGTGCTAAGTTGCTTAAATGTTTATATGGATCAAAGGGAAGTCAAGTAGTGGTCACCATTTATAGGTCCCATATGTAAGGGATAGGAAGTACTCAATGAGTAGGACGTGGTGACGACCACAATGAAATGTCGGTGACGCCTTCGGGGTCACAAAAAGAGTGTGTGTTGCGCTATATGCGCCAAAAGTGAGAAAGATCCGGGGTGAGAAGGACCCGGGGGTGGTGGCTGGAATGACTTGACTTCTTGGAGATCAATTTGTTGTCATTTATAATGATTGTTGCATTTACATACTTTGCATTCCAATGGCATGATTAGTTCCCTCACTAAGCGAAAGCTTAAACGAAAATGTATTTTCTGTTGTGGTTATTGAATAACCATCGCAGGTACCAAACGAGACGAGGAGACTTGTGTATATGCCTAGCTAGTTTATGCTTAGAATGTATCTTTTGTTGGCAAATGTAAATGTAGCTTGGGTTTGTTTTTGGAGACTTATCATATGTAAAGTTGGGTATGGTTGGTTGTTTCTGTTCCAAACCATGAGTTGTACTTGCAAGTTGCGAGTTATGTATTTTGGGAGTGAAGTTGGGAAGAATTAGTAGCTTTGGTTGTGAAACTAACTTAGTTTCTCCTTATGTGTAAATATTTGTGTGTGTGTTGGAAGAACATGGTTTTGAATGTAAAATTAAGGTTCTTAGTGGGAATTCTATGGATTATGAATAGTTAAACTACTTTCCAAATGGTTGGTAATGGTTGGGAAAACTCTTATGATGTTTGGGTAAAGTTTTGGGACACTTGGGTACATTTCCTAAATGGTTTTGGATGTGGCTATGAGGATTTGGTATGGATTAATCAAGTTTTGACAGCTTTTTTATTCTTGTTTTGAGGAAGTTTGTAATATGTCAAGTTGGGGGTTTATGTTTGGTTGTGTAGCAAACCATGTGTCATGGTTGCTAGTTACTAGTCATGTGTCTTGGGAGTAACTTGGAAGAACCTAAGTGATTTTTGCTATAAATTTAACTTGGTTTTTCTATATTGAATGGTTGTGTGTGTATTTGAGAGAAACATGGATTTTTGAAATGAACTTATGAACCACATGAGGAATTAATGTATTTTGATTGTCCATTCTTACTTGGATAGGTTGTGTAGATGTTTTAAAACATTTGGAAATGTTTTGGTAAAGGTCATTAATGTTTCTCCAAAGTTTGGTTATGTTTGGTGATGAATTGAACTCAAAATCTGATGTTTTAGCAGCAGGAAAACTCATCTGCAGGAACCGGATCGATCCGGGGCATCTGGAACTGCAGAAAATGACGTTCTGTTAAATCCGGATCGATCCGAATTTGGGGCGGATCGATCCGCTTGTCCAGTTTCAGCCTCGACGGCTTTTATGGAAACGCGCATAACTCTCTCTAGAAAACTCGATTCGAGCACCGTTTTTTGCGTTGGAACCGGGACTCAAAGAGTTATCTTTCCATATAAAATTTGCTATACTTTATTAATGAACATTTTGCCCTTGGGTCTATTTTGTATCAACGGAACTGTTTTATGAGGTCTAATTCATGTGTTTCTTAATGAATTAAGGGTGTTTTGAATGTGTGGGCTTGTTACACGTGTCCCAACTCGCCCGAGGCGGGTTGGGGTGTGACAGATACCCTTGGCAATTCTGGTTTTTATTTCTTCATAGTCTCTAATGTGGAGGAAAGGGATGTTGTGCTTGAAGGTGGCCCATGGTATATGTTGGGTCAACCTCTTATTCTTAGACCTTGGAAGCCAAATTTGAAGTTAAGTAAAGAGGAGGTTCACGCTATTCCTATCTGGGTCAATTTATTTGGTATCCCCTTGGAACTTTGGAACCATAAGGGTATTAGCTTCATTGCTAGCTACCTTGGCAAACCTCTACGGATGGACAAAGTTACTGCCAGTCGTAGGCGTGTGTCCTTTGCTAGGGTCTGTGTGGAAGTGAGTGGAGCACATGATCTAATCACTAAGTTTTCCCTTGAGACTGAGGATGAGATGGGCGGGATTGTTTTAACTGACATTACTATGGAATACCCGTGGACCCCTCCCAGGTGTGCTAAATGCTCCGCATTTGGTCATGATTGTTCTAAAGATGTGACCCCGAAACCTGTCCTGGCTCGTCGCATTTCCCGTCGTCGTCCTCCCCATCCCTCCTTTCCCTCTTTTTCCTATAGCAAGAAACCAGAGATTGGGGAATGGATAGTTGTGAAAGGAAAAGGTAAAGGTAAGTTGGTTGAATCTGTGGATGTGCCCCCGGCGAGGGCAATATGTTTTTTGTGCTTTCCCCTTATGTTGATCAGGGTGAAGTTGTGGTCTCTCCTCTAGGGAAAGATTTGGGTATGGCTAATCCTTCTCACCACCCCTCTACTGGGGTTGATACAGGCCGAGAGGCTTCCAGCTCTCCCCCTGATGAGGGATATGAAGTTAGTGATCTGATTATGAGGAAGGTCCCCCGTTTGTCAAGAACGTTGCCTCTAACAGACAAATGAAACGGAAGGCGAAGATAAAATTCAGTGGGAACCGTCCTAAGGGTCGGCATAGAAACTGAATGTGTTCAGCATCTGTTGACTGTTTTGTTGTGCCTTGCTTTCCTTGGTTGTTGTTGATTTGGCCTTGTTTAGCCTCTTTGGGCATTGATTGCTAGTTTAGAGGTTGACTCCGTCTCCTTTCTTTTCTTTAGCTGGTTTTTGAGCTTATTGTAATATCCTAGGGTAAGGCCCTTTTTTCGTAAATTAACCATTTTTTCGAAGAAAAAAAAAACTTCGTTCTGAACCCACAACTGCAATCCAACCATAAAGTTGTAAATCATAGATTACTTATCTTAAGTTATGCTTGGAATTTACTTAAAACTACATAAGCATTTACAGTTTTAGTTGCTATGATTGCCATGAAAGACTCTTATTGAACACTAACCCACTGCAATGGGCATGGGCTTTTATGCCTAAAAAAATCTGCAGTCTGACCCGTGCCCCGTCCTGCTAATCCGCAGAATGTTTGGACTTAAAAACCCAATGCACTCTAAGAGTCTCTCCCTATATATATACTAGGTAACACACGTGCATTGCAATTAAATTACTCATATTTTCACGCATGCACAGTTGAAAAGGCATTTTACCAGGTTATAGAAGTTTTTAAATGCAAGGATTACAAATTAATAAATACTTATATAATTTTGAAAAGAATGGACGACAAGATTAGTACATTTCATATATTGTCTTGTATGTACATCAGAAACTAAGGAATTTGCAGTTCAAAAAATAAATGCACTGGCTGCCGTCTTTACTGGCTAATCTTATTTGTACTCAGAATGTTGGGATGTGCCTGAACCACCTATTGAAATGAGGAATTTAATAGCATTTTAGTGAAATTTCCACCCAAATTTATTTGTTTGGTCTCTCAAGTTTCAACACAAGCAATTGTAGTACAGTTGCACATTAATTTTCATAATTTTCTCATCAAGCTACAGATTGTTTCTCTATGAACGATCCTCACAAGCTTTCCCAAGGAGTAAGCAATCAGATCTTTACCGGGGTCATGATGTTTGTAAAGAGTATTGTAACTATGGTTCGTTTGACCCTATATATTCAAGTTCTATGTTTTTTTACTAGAAGTTGTATTTCTTCAAGATCTAAAATGAATAGCTCTATTAGTGGAATCAATACTCATTGTAGTAATCTTTTATTTCTCTAGAAATTGTTGTTTATAATCATTTTTCTTAGTTTTGTATGAATATGTATGTGTGTGTGTTTCAATCCAACTTTGCTTTTCCTTCAATTTGACTAGGGGAAATGTATCTGGTTGCTGTAATAGCCTATATTATGTAGGTAATTTGTTCAGTTAACTTATGGATGCTTATTGTTCCTCGGATCTTACAAGTATCCTTGTACAATTACTTTGCAAAGATTACCTCAAACTTTGTTTAACATTATCATCATTTGGCTCCTCCTAGCTCAACCACATACAATCAAAGTAAAAACCACAACCATAACCACACACTTTACTACATGCAACACACGTAGTTTATTGACGTGAGCTGTCAATCAAGAATAGAATGTAGGATTGCATTTACCTTATTTATATTTGCCTCCACAAATTGTGGGTCAACCTTAATCTTAGCCAAATTTAGTTCACAACCATGAATAGCTCCTGTATAAGCTATATATGTTTGCTCTCTGTTAAAAAAAGAATAAATATATAAGAAATATACAGAATTTGTACATGGTATCAGAGCAGAGATCTTAGGGTTTCTACTCTACTTGAAACCTCAGACGACTATGGAAAGCCCCACCGATGTGTCCTCCACCACCAATCCAAACCTTGAAGATCTGACATCCAGATTGACAAAATTATTAACCCAGAATCAGACCCAGACACCAAACTATGACTCTTCCGCTACACAGATCAGCATCAAGTTGGACGGCACCAACTATGCCCTATGGTCCCAAGTTGTTGAGATGTATATCTCCGGCAAAGACAAACTGGGATATATTAATGGGGATCTTCCACAACCCCAACAGAAAGACCCAACTTTTAGGAAATGGAGAACTGAGAACTCGATTGTGAAGGGATGGCTAATCAACTCCATAGAGCCGAGCATGATTAGCAATTTCATCCGATTCCCAACAGCAAAGGCAGTATGGGATCCAATTGCTACGACCTTTTTTTATGGCACCTACACATCTCAAGTATATGATCTCAAAAGACGAGTAACCAGACTGAGACAAGCTGGTGGGTCTATTGAGATGTACTACAATGGTCTTCAAAGCTTGTGGAGGGATATTGATTTTCGTCGCCCTAATCCGATGGTGTGTGAAACAGATATTCTAAAATTCAATTCAATTCTACAGGAGGATAGGATTTATACCTTTCTTGATGGGTTGGATGATCGCCTTGACAAAGTTCGGAGTGATGTGCTCCAAATGACACCATTTCCCATGGTGGAACAGGCATATGCCCATGTTCGAAGGGAAGATTCACGCCAAGCAGTGATGATGATGGGGACAGAGGCTACGACCAGTGCTGTTATGGCATCTAAAGGAGGAACCAGGCTTGCTGGACAGTCAACAGTTCCAAGCTGCTCAGGTCGGCAGGTTGCTCAGCAGGCGTCTTTGCTCCATATGATACCTGGTGCGATGAGCATGGAAGCTGTGAAAAATGGGCCTCTTCCTGCAAGTGGTGGGAAGCCAACTATAGCATCTAAGCCCAAGTTACAATCCGAAGGTGGAGGCTACACATATTGTGGAAATTTAAAACATACTCGTGAGACTTGTTTTAAATTGCATGGGTATCCAGAATGGTGGGATGAACTCAAGGCCCGGAAACAACGTGAGGCTGCTGCCAATGGTGGTTCAGGTCGAGCGGCTTTGGTAAATGCAGAGCCTCAGTTGTCTTTTATTTCACAAGTGGAACCCTCAAGTGCTTTGCCTGTCATTGAGGGGTCTGATTCAGGTAACTGTGGTTATGCTTTAAATAGTTTGAATCAAAATGATTACCATAGATGGATAATTGATTCAGGTGCAACCGATCACATAATGTTTGATTCCAATGACTTCATTAGTACTACTCAATCAAGACGAACCAGTATTGCCAATGCCAATGGGGTTACATATCCAGTTACAGGAGCTGGAACTGTTACATTATCACCCTCTATTTCATTATCAAATACTCTACTTGTTCCGTCTCTCTCAAATATATTGATGTCTGTGGGTCAGGCTACTGAGGAATTAAATTATTGTGCACTAATCTATCCGAGTTTCTATTTTCTTCAGGATATTCTCACCAAGGAGATCATTGGTCGTGGTACTAAAAGAGGGGGGTTGTATTATATGGATGATTTCAGTTATGGCAGAGCTAATACTATGCAACATTCATCGGGTGACAAGCAGAGGCAGATTTGGTTGTGGCACCGTCGTTTGGGGCATCCATGCTTTAGTTATTTGAAGCATTTATTACCTGATTTGTTTTTAAATTTACATGACTCAGATTTTAAATGTGACACTTGCATTTTAGCCAAAAGTCATTGTATGCCTTATCCTTTGAGTTTGAATAAGAGTGTTACCCCCTTTGCTCTAATTCATTCTGATGTTTGGGGACCCTCTCCCATCCCTACTTCTTCTGGCATTCATTGGTTTGTGATTTTTTGTAGATGATTGTACACGCATGACCTGGCTTTATTTAATGAAACATAAGAATGAAGTGTTTAGTATGTTTCAAATTTTTCATACCATGATTCAGACACAATTTTCAGCTAAAATTCAAATTCTCCGATCTGACAATGGGAGAGAATATGATAATCGTGACTTTTACGATTTTTTTCAAACTCATGGCATCCTTCAAGAAACCACTTGTACCAGGACACCTCAACAAATTGGTGTTGCAGAACGAAAGAACAGACATGTTTAAGAAACTGCTAGGGCTCTCCTTATTGGAACTAATGTGCCTCGTAGTTATTGGGCTGATGCAGTTGTCACAGCTGTTTATTTACTGAACAGGATGCCTTCTACAGTGTTGAATTTTCAAACTCCACTTCGGACTCTCTCCAAACATGGACCACTGCCCTCTATTTTGATGCTTCCTCCTTGTATCTTTGGATGTGTTGCCTTTGTTTATATCCATAAAAATCAACGTACTAAGCTTGATCCATGTGTTGTCCGCTATATTTTTCTAGGGTATGCTACACATAAAAAAGGATACCGGTGTTACCATCCTTCCACCCGGCGGACTTATGTTACTATGGATGTCACTTTTTTGGAGTCTGAAACATTTTTTCCAGTATCTATTTCTCCTCCTCAGGGGGAGATACAAAGTGAGGAGCATAATTGGACGGGAACAAGTTTTTTGACAGACTTTGAGAATCTGGAAAATCCAGTTGAGCAAACTGGCTTGGGCATTGAGGAAGGCCAGTCCACTGCTCCAATCGTATCATCTGTTGTGGAAGAAGTTGAATAGGTAAAAGAAGCTGCAATCGAAACTAAACCTGAACTTGAAGAACCCTCTCTCACTCTCCAGTACCGGAAGACCAATATCCTGAGAATATCCCTGTAAGCTCTCCTACTACCTCTCTTCCTGCTAATATATTGGATACTTCTGGTCGTTATAAATTACTTTTTAGGAATAATCATGGTAAACCACTGGATTGGTACTCTCCAGATTATGAGGTAAAGAAATCGAAATACCCGATTGCCAATCAGGTATCATCTCAAAAATTATCAGAACCACTCAAGGCTTTTGTGCACAAGTTGTCCTCTATTGATGTTCCCAGCAGAGTACAAGAAGCTTTAACAAATCCAAAGTGGACTCAAGCAATAAAGGAAGAAATGGAGGTGCTACACGAAAATCAAACATGGACTCTTGTTCCATTGCCAAAAGGAAATAAGACAGTGGGATGCAAATGGATTTTTTCTATCAAACACAAGGCAGACGGATCCATTGAAAGATACAAGGCAAGACTTGTGGCGAAGGATATACGCAGACATATGGTATAGATTATCAGGAGACTTTTTCTCCAGTGGCGAAACTGAATACTGTTAGGGTATTACTATCCCTCGCAGCTAATTTAGATTGGCCGTTGCATCAGTTTGACGTAAAAAAATGCCTTTCTCCACGGCGATCTCAAGGAGGAAGTATACATGGACATTCCGCCAGGGTGCACTATATCCTCACAAATGGGGGTTGTGTGTAAATTGCAAAAGGCACTATATGGCTTAAAGTAATCGCCTCATGCATGGTTTGGGCGGTTCAGTTTGGCTATGAGAAAGTGTGGTTTCAAGCAAAGTAACTCAGATCATACTCTATTCTTGAAACACCGACAGGGAAAGGTAACAGTCTTGATAATTTATGCTGATGATATGATAATTACAGGAGATGACATGGAAGAGATTACTAGACTTCAGAAGTATTTGGCAACCGAATTTGAAATGAAAGACCTTGGAGGACTAAAGTATTTCTTAGGTATTGAGGTGGCTCGATCAAAGCAAGGCATATTTCTATCTCAAAGGAAGTATGTGTTAGACTTGCTGTCAGAAACTGGAATGCTTGATTGTAAGCCTGCTGACACTCCAATTATTCAAAATCATAGTCTGGGGGAATATCCTGATCATGTACCTACTAATAAGAAGAGATATCAAAGGTTAGTTGGAAAGCTAATTTATCTGTCACATACACGACCAGATATTGCTTATGCTGTGAGCTTAATAAGTCAATTTATGCATTGTCCGAGTGAAGAGCACATGAAAGCAGTAGTTCGAATTCTTCGCTACCTGAAATCTGCTCCTGGGAAGGGACTTATGTTCTCATAGAATAATCATCTGGATATTGGTGGCTATACAGATGCAGATTGGGCAGGAAGTGTTATCGACAGGAAATCCACCTCAGGTTATTTTACCTTCGTAGGAGGCAACTTAGTCACTTGGAGGAGTACGAAGTAGAAGGTAGTAGCATTGTCCAGTGTAGAAGCCGAGTTTAGATGAACGACCAATGGGCTTTGTGAACTTCTGTGGTTAAAGAGGTTACTTACAGAGATTGGTTGCACACCTATTTCTATGATGAGTTTATTTTGTGACAACAAGGCGGCCATAGACATTGCTCATAATCCAGTTCAGCATGATCGCACAAAACATGTTGAGGTGGACCGACATTTCATTAAACAGAAACTTGAGGCCAAGATAGTTCAGTTCCCATTTGTTAAGTCTGAAGACCAACTGGCAGATATACTAACAAAGGTTGTTTCTAGTAAAGTATTCCACAACTCACTCGACAAGTTGGGCATTGGAGATATCTATGCACCAACTTGAGGGGGAGTATTGACGTGAGCTGTCAATCAAGAATAGAATGTAGTGATTGTAGGATTGCATTTACCTTATTTGTATTTGACTCCACAGATTGTGGGTCAACCTTAATCTTAGCCTAATTTAGTTCACAGCCATGAATAGCTCCTGTATAAGCTATATATGTTTGCTCTCTGTAAAAAAAAGAAGAAATATACAGAATTTGTAAAAGTTCCAATCTAATATATATATATATATATATATTAGATTATAAATTATGGTTTTCGGACATTATTGATAGGATCACTCTCCATATGATAAAAATCAAATAATAAAAAAGATTTAAGAACCTAACCACCCTTACTACACGACAGTCCAAATAAGTACATTACCATATTTTATTCTTTGGTAGGTTTGCCTCTAATCAACTAGCTTAATTATGTACTCCTCACATCACCGTCACCATAGAATAAAGTCCTTAATCCTTGTTTTAGGAGAACATTTATCGTAATTTGAGGGTATGACGTATTAATGTGGATTATTTAGTTGAGATCCATATCTCAAGACCCACAAAAAATAGGACCCCTAAATATATGGGCGGAGGTCTCAATCAAATAAATTATTGTACACAACACATTCCACAATACATTCTACAATAGGGCTTTAAATATATATACCATGTGCTGTGTAAATGACGTATAGAAAAGTGTGACATCACAGGGTACAACACATTTAAAGTCCTGTTGTGGAATATGCTGTGTGCCTAGCACTTTTAATTACTGTAGTTGGTTAGAAAATACAGCAGCAGCATACCACTAACTAACGTCAAGGTAGCTAAGTATCTTTTATGTTATAGAGTTGGGACTAAAACAAAAAGGTCAAATAAACGCTAACTTCAAAATTATTGGGTGATTTAAATTAATTATAAGTGCTTTATGTCATTTTACTTTAGAGAGAAAGGACAATTAAGATTCTTGATTAGGAGAAATTTAATTGGGCTGTACATAGTGAAATTTTCCTTTTCTACAACTCCTAAACAAACTAAGAATCAAATTTAACTTAAAACTCTTGGTGGTGGCAATAACTTTAAGGTTTTTGCCTTAATTTCTAAAAAGAAAAATAAAAAAAAAATTCGGGGAAAAGATACATATAAATAGATATATACAGATATATGACTAAATTTTGCTCTTAATTTTTATATCTTACTTTAATAATCAATGGAATAACAAGACTTTAATTTGTGAATGACTACATTCTGTGGTGACGTAGTAGTCTTATTATCAACTCTATACACAGACACTCATCCATGTAGTGGGCTAAGCTAAATCAAAATGATTTGCAAAAGACAATTCTGTACTCCTTGAGAGGGGAAAAGAAAAAATATAATGTATATATATATATCAAAATATTTGTTATAATCGATAGACATCAAAGATTTTCAAATCTATGAAAAGAACACATTCAACTTGTATAAAACCAGAGAAGGCTTATCTAAAAGTCAATCCTTCTCTGCCGTTATCGTTCAGCTGATTGAACATTTCTTTGTTTTCATTCCACTTGTCATTTTTTTTTAATTTATATTTAGAGATGAGAAGCAGAACTTTCTATACTCCTTGTGAACCACGGCTTCAAGACTTAATTAATATATATATATATACACACATTTACAGATAAAAAAAAATGCATAAAATTCTCTTCACCAAGACTTAATATACATTACCTTCTTTAACATCCAATGTAACCACCCAAATGGCAGAAAATCCAAGCCCTTTCGGGCCGCCTTCAGCGCCTCCACCATCAAAAACCATTCCCATGTTGTACTATGGCCTCGTGGTGGTCGGAACAGCCGCCTTTGTCCTTGCAGTGTACAACTTCATCGTTGTACGGTGGTGCGGAGATCACCACGATGGATCACTTCCAGGAATGTCACAACCAGCCAATCACACGTCAAGCCGGAGTTTCGACAACCCTAATGTCAACTTGCTGTCAAGCTTCAAGTATAATAAGAAAGGAGGAGTGGATCAAGAGCTAGGTTATGATAATGAATGCTCTGTTTGTTTATCTGTTTTTGAAGAAGGGGAAGAAGTGAGACAACTACCAAGGTGCAAGCACTCTTTTCACGCCCCTTGTATAGATATGTGGCTCTACTCTCACCATGATTGTCCCCTTTGTCGTGCTCTGGTGGAGCCGCCGTTTCTTCACTGCCGGACTGGGACTAACCCACCATTGGAACATTCTCGGGAAGGATTACTTCCACCTCCCAGTTTGATTTTTTCTCCCAGTAATCTGTAATTGAAAACATGATTGATGTATATACTCGCTTGAATGATGTTCTATATATGGTTGGAGGAATATGTGGGGGCTGTTGATGAAGTAAGATAAAGTGTGGCAAAGAAATAGTTACAACTTAGAAGTTGGTTTTGTATGGGCCTTGGGGAAAAATTGATGGGTAGGGTCCTCTGAGTGAAGAATGATTCGTGTACTAATGAGAGAAAAGTTGGCTAACTTTTTTTTTTTTGTTTTCCCCAACTCCTAAATTCCTAATTCTCTCTTTGTTTTCGATGAAAGCAAGCATGTCCTTGGGTTTTGGTAGGTCATATCACTCTTTTAAGTCTTAACTTCAGTTTGCACACTAGTTATTACTATAAAAAAAAAAAAAAAAAAAGCAAGGGTATGTTTGATAACCCAATTAAGTGCTGAATGAAAAGATTCAGTATTTATTCTTTTTCAGTGCATTTGATAACATACCACTTAGTTGAAAAAGCATTTAAAAAACCACTGAAAACTTTGATAACATACCACTGAATTGACAAAGCAACCAAAAAACCACTGAAAACTTCAAGTGACAAATTAATGCATACTATTTCAACTAGTTTTCAGTACTACAAATTTTCAGTACTTAAAATTCGGCACTTAATTTTCAGTTTTATCAAATGCACCCTAACTCTTTAAACACAAAAGAATCCCAAATAAACTTTATATGTCTCTCTCCTCTGTGAACCCCACAGGCCCCACCAGGAGAGATAGACTCATTGTAATTTATGTATATCTTGTTTTTGTGAAATTCTTTTGTGCCCAAAGAGCTACTCAAAAAAAAAAAAATGGGAATCTTTGGTCTCAAACAGATATTTTTCATGTGACCATGTGATGAGTTTACAGATTATAAGTACTCATTTACCTCGGAGTCGTTTTTCTTCTTCTTCTTCTCCTTCTTCTTTTTTTGGAAAAATGGGTAAATAAATCCAAAAAAAATGAGTACAGAGTACAAAGGGTATACTCAAAATCATGCTCAAAACGAGCAACAAAATGCCAAGGTACACATGGGATGGAAATTTATCTTAATCGGAGATAAAAGAGAGACACCCATCCCTTACAACAGAAAGAAAACAAACAAACAGCAACAAAAGGAAAAACCAAAGACCCTGTTAAGATCAATGATGGCCTTAGGACGATTTCAACTAAATTTCATCTTTGCTTCCTTTTTGTTTTTCTTGGAAGATATGGATTGCTCGGGAGGGAGAGATTCATCATAAACATTATCAATATCTTCTTCAATCTCACCATCATTCATTTCTATCTCTTCGTCTTCTTGATTTGGAAAGCGTTGAGTCCATATAGGCTTTTGGTGTTAAAATTAATGAGAATACCCATCATCAAGAGAAAATATAACATGGTATAGCAGAAAGAATATTACTATTGAGTTGAGTCTATACACAAACATATGGAAAGACAATACAAATTATTGGAATATAAGCTGTACTAAACCATAAAATCTTCACAAATATTACAAGGCCATATGAACTTTTCCTTCTTTCAAAGTCCAAAACTATTTACAAGTAAAAACTACATTCTTCTTAAATTGTCTAACCTTGCCTGTAAATCACTGTCTATTCCACTGTCCTCATTTCCTGTTGTTTCAGCTTGGGCGGCGACCTTATTTTTTGCAGCTGGGGCAGCTACAGCAGTGGAAGGTGCATTCAAAAGCTGCACATTTAGTTGACAATCCATCATCAGTATATAAATGTATATACATACACCCTTGAAACAGTTCACAATTCAACAACGAAAAATAACAATTTAGAATACAAACAGAGAGAGAATGGGAGGATTGATGGAAATACCTCTGAATTGATATCAATACCAATCTCATCAAGGACCTGGTTCACCAGCTCGTCCGTTTCTTCTTCTTCCTCATCCCCTTCCAAAGCGTCGTCGATGGCGTCTCCCATCACCTCACTTACCATTTCCATCTTTTCATTCTGCCTCTCGAATTCTTGCATTATTTTCTGCAATGATGGCAAGTTCATTTGCCTATTCATCTGGCCCATTGCTTTTGTGACCCCTTTCATTGCCTCCCCCATCGCTTGTGTCGATTTCAAAGTCTGGATATGTTGTACAAACAAAACCCAATTTCAGTAACAAGACAACATAACTAGATAATGTGTTGTAAACTTGTCCAAGTACAAGGTTATAAAGCTCAACGAACAACTGGAATTTCCATTCCAATGCAAAAAAGATTTTTGCATTGCCAAAGTGTAGTTAGTTTAGGTTTACTGGCCAGACGGCAAATTAATCAATACCCTTGTATAATCATCGTAACCAATTTTGTTCAAGTAGAAGATTATTAAGCTGTCGTCGCCTAGTCGGGGTCAACGAAGAGGAATTAGACCCAAAACCACTTGCTTAACCGAATATGTAACCAAAATCTTCAGATAAAAGTCAAACTAGGTCCAAATTAAAACATAAAGCATTAAATATAATAAATCTAAACATATAGCATGATAAGGCAGAAAAGCCATAGGTGGTGCTGATCCAGGTATACATAATACAAGAATAGTGATACCCAGCTTCATAGCAATAAAGCATTGAATTATACTATACAAGCACCTAATTCTGGACAAACCATTCATAATGAGATAATCTGTCATGACCAGCATACAACAATAGTGACTTACTGCTATTCTATCATTATTAGAACGGAGCTCAATTTTAAACAGCATACAATGAATCTCCACTACTGCCTCCTTCCCATAGGCAACCTATCAAATTACAACTGTAGTGATATACTGTTATCTTGTTGCTACATTATACTCAAAATAAACATCCAAAAGAGACAGATGCAACAAGAACAAATTTCTAACAAAGGGAAAGATAGAGTCATATAGATTATAGAGGGCAGTAAAAAAGAATAGCATGCTATATTAATGATTAAAAAAAAAAGACGAAGAAGAAAAAAAGATAAAGTCAAACATTACCTGAATCCTAAGAGCAACACCCTGGAGCTGGGATTTGAGCTTATAAAACTTTTCAACCTGATGTCGTGTTCTAATAAGGTCTTTTGCCATCACTTTTACAGCTCCCTGGAACAAAAACTCTCTTCAAATCAAACATGTTTTTGAGTGCTGTGGCTATGGAATTTGTTACAATACTATTGAGACTGACTATATTCACATGTATAATACCACAACACCACCTAATTGTTGTGCAAGACAAGACTGCAAACATATTCCAAAAAGTACGCCAAGCGTACAGATATATGAATGGCAGACTAAAATTACAAGTAAAGAAATTGGTTTAGACTGCAATCGAGACCCCAGTCATAAAATACACTCGAGATATACACAAAGCCCCTCGGTGTTTCGGAGGATAAAACAAGCATATCACTATATTAGCTGTTCTTTAAGTAATCCTCCAACAGTAGTGAGATGACATTTTATGTCAGGGTGGCTGAATTAATATGCATTGCTGAAAGTTACTCTGAATAAGGTACATAGATAAGTAATATCATGTATCCCCTAACCAAAAAAAAAAAGAGGCAACTAGATGCCTCAGGGAGGCTTCATGATGGGGCAACAGCATAGCACCACTAACTACAACTTCGGACACCAACACCAAACTTAGATATTAGAACTTCATTGACCGTTCTTCCAATTGATCTTTTAATTATTTTAAATTAGCAGTTCCTACCTAGAATGTAACCATGTACATCAATGGAGGGTGATAGAAGAGTATCCAGACAAGTAAGCATCTAAGCACAATACTTGCACCTAAAACATAAATTTTTTGAATACTACAGGATTTGTCCAGCTCTAGATATTAAAAAATCCACTGGGATGAGTTAAAAAGCTCTTGGGAAAACAGAAGTCAGAAGTTGGATTAGAAATGACATTACAAACCCATCATTAAAAAAGTTGGCAAAGCATATCCCTCTTTAAAGGGATGGTAGCTGGGAATGTCAAATTTAAAATTTTTACCCAGTACCAATGGACAGTGGAGCATGGCATGTACTTTCACCAAGTTATATACGTACATAGGAACATTTATACATTATGTACATACTACAATATAAGAAGGAAACAAAAGATAGATTAAACTTAACAAAAATATACACACCATTTGTCCTTGCTTGGCACTTTTTTTCATCTCAACAATTAACTTCTTCTCTTGTGCTTGCAAACCTTGCCTCTCCCTTTCTATTTCTCTAATAGATTTGTCTAGCATCCGCTTATTTTCCCGCAGGAGCTCTGAAATATAACCAAATAGTCATCATAAAAATGCATGACACGCTAATAGCTTTCCCAAACAGGTAATTTTATAACCTCGGACCATATGATCAGTTAAGATATCTAGATAAGAATGGATAAATAGTTGTAGTTCCATATAGCATATGGTAACAGTGAAATAAAGGGCAGAGAAATCAGTAGTTTTAATAATAATAATAATAGGGTTAATTACACTTTAACCCCCCGTGGTTTAGCCCGATGTCACTTTATCCCCCCTGTGATTTAAAATTGACCACTTAACCCCCTGTGCTTTCAGGTAAAGTGTCAATGCTAAAATTAGTGACCACTTTACCCCAGTGGTTGGTTGGTCCGATGACACTTTACCCCACTATGGTTTGGCCCGATGACAGTTTTAACACCCCGTGCTTTCGGGGTAAAGTGTCAACTTAACACTAATTTTAGCGGTGACACTTTATCCGAAAGTACAGGGGCTAAGTGGTCAATTTTAAACAACAGGGGTAAAGTGACATCGGACCAAACCACAGGGTAAAGTGTAATTAACCCATAATAATAATACATTCTATATTCCCAAGGCTACCTTGACACTACCATATCATGAAACAAGATATATATATATATATATATAACACTTATACTGAAACATCAAATAAAAAAGGGTTTAGAAAAAACCTTAATTATTGGAAGCTATTTGATAGTTCAAATTATGCATTGTTGTTTGTGGGTATTAGTCAATTTCCTCCGCGATTATCAGATTTCCAGATATTGGGAATTACACGTTCCACTCAACCTCGACATTATTTTTCTTGTGACAATTTTGATGTCTCATTACCAAATCCCAAAAAAAAAAAAAACCCTAGGAAATCGAGATCGGCTGATTGTGCCATGGACGAAGATGATAGAACTTCCATAAAACAATAATAAGAAAGATAAATGTTTGACAAACAATTTTTTGTTAATAGTCTTTGTAACTAACTACTCCACATATATAATGATATCGATTAGAGTGCACACACACGTATAATACAAAGACCTATAATTAGATATTGATGAAAATATAACCTGCTGGTGTTTTCCTCTTGCCGAAAAGAAAGCTCATCTTGCTCGCTCGATCGATCGAATGCTCTCTCCTCTCTCTCTCTCTCTCTCTCTAGAAGGTAAATACTAAATACTAAATACACAAAAACACGGAAAGGTGTGTTGTTAGCTTTTTGACCCCACGGTGTAACTGTAAGCAGAAAGAACCCTTCCTTTCAGATTGCTGTAAGTTAAATCAAAATGTCAGGATATTTGTTGCTGGGGGTCATTTCATTTTCATACCCCCAGGGCCCCCAACCAATCTTAATTCCTAAGCTTCACTGAGTTTGGGCCTGTTTGTTTTGGGTTTGAGACACTTTTTCAGGCCCCAATGGGCTCAATTCAAACAAAGGCCTACCCTTTTGATCTAGAGCTTAGCCTTAGGGGAAATATTAACGCTATGTTTGGGACTTGGGAGTTAAAAAAGAGAGAAAAAAAAAAAGGGTTAATTACTCTCACCTCTCTTGAGTTATGACTTAATTACATAGACATTGATTGGGCTTGGGCTTTGGCCCACTGGCTAATGCCTTTCTTCGCAGTTCGGGCTTAGGTTGGTCCTAAGAGTTCACAATTCATAATTTTGTTTATACCTGTATGCCATGTAGTAATCTATCCCCCCTCACAATTTTTAAATTTTTCCTGAGTTGGAAAGAGTTTTTGCTGAGTTAAGGAAGGATTTTTCCTAAAAATAAGGGGATAGATGTATCTATAAAGACTTTTCATTGGATTGGGATATCAGGTCACTAAATGCAATGGTTGCATTCAAATTTTAGAGTCTAAGTGAACACTTTAAATTTAGGGTAATATAATAAATAATCTTTTACATGTACTGCTTTTAGAAATAGGTACAATAAATAAGTCCACTTATGATTTAGTCCCTCAACTATTTTGAGGACTAAAATACCCTGTATAATTATTTGTAGTTATATATATATATATATATATAGAGAGAGAGAGAGAGAGAGAGAGAGAGAGAGAGAGAGAGAGAGAGACTCTTTGCAACCACCGCCAGCACCACCACCACTCCCATCTTTGCCGCCACCGGCATCTCCTCCTTCGCCCTCTCCGCCATCGTCCACCCTCTTCCTCCTTAACCACCACCTTAACCTCCGAAACCACACTATATCAGACCACCTCTTCTCCACCACACCACCACCTCCGCCCACTCCTTTCGCTCGCCAGCTAACCTACAGAAGGTGATCATTCTGTGTAAAAAAAAATTTCCCCAATTTGTGAGAAATTCTCAACGTTAGATTGAGATATTAGCTTAATATAGTCGACGAAGTGAGAAATATTTCTCATTGATTTTTAATGACAGTGAAAAATTCTCAACATTCGACTAAAAATTTCATAATATGCAAAAGACACAAAGTGAGAAATTTCTCATTGATTTTTAATTATAGAGTGATCCTGAATGTTTGACTGAGAAATTTCCTAATATGCAGTTGACACGAAGTGAGAAATTCTCACCTATTTTTTTTTTTTTTTTGACAAATTTCTCACACATTGAACGATAAAAATGACACCTAAAATTTCTCACAAATTGAACGAAATTACTCACCAGTACTGGTTCAAAACATGTAAAGTATGTACAAATTCTACGAATCAACATGACAATCATAAACAGATAAAATCACATAATATAATCATCAAAATAAAAATTAAGATACATATCTTTACGAATTACGTTCTATTCAAACTCTCCCATGTTGATAATCCCGCACTCATAAATGGAAAATATATATATATATATATATAAAGATGAATATGAAATTGCTCACCTAGTGAATATAAAATTTCTCACCAATGGTTGATAACATAAATCGTATGTTCATAAACCCATGAATATCACGCACTCAAAATAGTAATGGAATAATATACGTATAAGTTACATACAGGATACAGTAGGTCAAACCCATAACTCAACTCATAATTGACAATTTTCAAATGGAAAGTGGATCAATCCACTTATCCTCAATTATAGGAAAGTCCATGATTTTATAAATCACGACTTAGCCATTCCCTGAATAGAAGGCATCAGTTACAATGAAAATACACTAAAAAAAGGGTAGAATCAAGTAGTGTAAATTATCATCAAAAGGGTACAACCGTCCAAAAATTATGCATAAAAATTGGGGAAAGGACTAATTTCTAAGGATGCCTTATTAATTAAGGATGAATTTAAAGTATTAAAAAGTCAAATTGACTAACTGTATGTTAACTAAAATTTGAGGGATCAAATCGTATAATTCTATTAAATTTATCATAAAAGGGTTATAAATACGTTATATATGTAACCATTTTTTCCTAGTTTGGAAATAACTTTGAAAATAGCAACTTACAATATTTTACATTTTAATATTTGAAAACGATCAAAATTTTGAGTGTTGGGAAGCTTCTAATCAAGTTTTTATGCGGGTATCGAGTGATAGTACTACCTCAGGCTTAAGGCCCTTAGGGAGTCTTTGCTTTGTCCCCCTGTTTGTTCTTCAGCCAGAATATGTGACCCTTGCTTTGCTGTGGGCCATTTGTGGGGCTTTGTGGTTGAGTTGGGTTGGGTTAAGGGGAGTAGACACAACCTTTATACAAACTTTTTGTGCACAACTTAAAAAAATATGTTTATCTCTCTTCTGTGTCACTGTGGGGGTTCACTCACATCACAGTAGACATATTTTTTTGAGTTGTGCACCAAATTTTATCCATCCAGGTAAGTATCCAAAAAAAAAAAGACAAGGGTAAATTGCAAGTTATACCCCTGTAGTTTGAGGGTTGTGCAAATTACACCCTGTGGTTTCAATTTTGGCAATTGACACCCTATAGTTTGAAAATTGTGCAAAATCCACTCAAATACACAAAAAAAATAAATAAATAAAGGCCACAATGGGAATATCACATTATTTTCAATCCAAAATGACCTCATGTGCAGGGCAGACCCAGGAGTGTAGTTCAGTGGAAGCAGAAGCCTATACGGAGTTCTGGGACAGTGAAATTGATAAATATAAATCACTAATTAAGCATATGATACAAATTTTTCGTGAAAGAATTAAAGGATTGATTGCTTTGTATAAATAAAAAAAAATACACACACATAAAATTATACTATTTCTATCCAAATTTTTTTAAAAAAAGAAATCAAGTCGGGGGTTGCCCCTGAACCCCTGTATAAGCTTCTACTCCCACTAAACTATATTCCAGGATCCTCCCTTGCACCTGGGTTATTTTGGGCTGAAAATAATGTGATATTCCCATTGTGCCTAGGGGTGTGCACACTTCGGGCTAATCTAACTTTCGAACCAAAATCGAAGTTTCAAACTAGTTCAGTTCGGTTTGAACCTGAACCAAAGTAAATTCAGTTTGAAACCGAACCGAATTTACAGTTACAGTTCAATTTTTGGGAGGGGTTTTCAACCGAACCCGAATCGAAATTTTGAAGTTTTAAAAACATATAAAAAGTAATTTCCCAAAGAGTAATATTTGGGGCACTAACAAATGTCACTAACACTCACGCCCACACTCTATCTCTCTATAAGAGAGATAGAGTGTGGGCGTGAGTGTTAGTGAAATTTGTTAGTGCCCCTAGTATTGTTGTTTCCCAACTTAGGGCTAAATCCCTAAGAGTAAGGCTAGGCACGCTTTGAAATCCACATTGAATTTGACACCTAGCTTTAAATGCATCTACACTGAGCTATATAAGTGGTGCACAAAAAAATTGCAAAAAAATTCACACAGCACAAGATATATATGTATATAGATATATATATATTTAAACATAAGATGTCAAATTCAGTGTGGATTTTAAAGTGTGCCTAGAATTACTCAATCCCTAAAGACCCCAAACATACTGAACAGTCTTAAGAGCATCTCCAAAGGAGAAGGCAAAATTTACACATCAAATGACTCTTTGATGCAAGAATTTACATTTGTCTCGTGAATCAAACACATGCACTCCAAAGAATACACCAAATATTGATTATTTTAATATATCTTTAGTTTTCCATCTTTGTATATTCAAACTTTTTAATCACTTTTAATCATCCAACCACTCTCTCTCTCCCCCACATTTTTTATTCTAAAAAAATAGATTTGATGTAATAGACAAATGTAACAAAGTTGCTGCAATTGACGATAGGGCAATGCTATTGTGAGAAGCTTCTCACATGAGAAGGCGGGTTTTAACCGTTGGATGAGCATCTAGCCTTAAGATTCTCTCCAGATTCCTGGGTATCTTAAGGCTAGATGCTCATCCAACGGTTAAAACTCGTCTTCTCATGTGAAAAGCTTCTCACAATAGCATTACCCTTGATAACAGCAAAGTTGCTGCTGCTGTTTCATACTCTCTTTGAGCTTATTTTTGCTGACATGGACCGCAATTTGCTTCCATTATTGGAGATGGTCTAAGTCACTCTCATCTTATTCTTTCCCTGGTCTCTCTCATAAGGCTGCGGCTCAAGACTGAACAGTCATCACTGTCAGTCTCTCACTCCGAAACTCCTCAACTCCCATCATTGGCCTACCGTCTGATTCGTTCGGCCATCATCATCGATTCATCATCTTCATCCTTCCAGTCCGGCGGCGGCTCGTCATCGGATCAAGACTCACGGCGGCGGCAGCAGCTTAGGCTCAACCTAAGTCTTGAATCTACACAAATCACAGAGGTAGTAAGGTTAGTAGGGTACCACAAATCCACAATCCTTCTCTCTCTCTCCAATTTAGACTATGTAGTTGTTGACATGTCTTGTAAGTTGTAACTCTTGTTGAGCAAATTGTAAAGTACTTATGTAGGCGTGTATCTCCATGTGGCCCACATATTTATTTTAATAAGCTTATATTATTATATATGTAATATCTTAGTTAGATACTCGGTGATAAGATATGGTAGAATAACCCAATCACTATAGAATATCTTTTAAAGTGGTATTTGGGATTGCCCCAACTTTCTTGATGGTAGGAAGTTGTTGTACATTTAAACACATGGGTAAGGGTCCCAGTCTATCTATATATACATAAGGCATGTGACAACCATCGTTACAGAATGATATACAGAACGATAGGTTGGAAACCCATATCCATCCCTCACCATATGGTACAACAAATTGTGTAAGGGTCGTGGAGGATCTTTCATAATCAATAAGCGGATTCGTGATCAAGCAGAAGTTCGTTCTCATCATGTGTGCTATAACTACATGACTGAAGGTAAGTTTCTTGGGTACTTTAATTTAATTTAATGCTTACAATTGGTATCAAAGCCATCCTTCAAGTTGTGTTGTTTGGCATCAGTGATTTACGAATTTAATTATCTAATTTTACGCATGAATCAGAGAAGTAAAATATTCATAGGAATACTCATGCACTGTGCTTGGTGTAATCCAAATTTGATTATCTATTAAAACTAAAAAAGGATAATAAGTTGTTTAATTGTTTGATTATTAAATAATCATATCAGACTTGATTATATTTCAGATACAAATCAAACCTTTAAAAGCAGATATTTTGCCGATCAAAGTTTTTGCTAAATCTGACTTGTTCAAAATTTTATGGGTTTTACTAAAGTATGGTGAACATGCATATTTACAACTTGAATTGTTACTCTCAGATCTAACGAGGGTTTTATCCACTGGTTCTATATATATATATATATATGTATGTATGTATGTATATTTATATATATACTAGTTGAAGGCTTGCATGTTGCGCAGGAAATTCAATTGTGTCGTTTCGTGTGGTTAAGTGGTTGTTAAAAATATATAATAAGATGTTAAAAGAGTTAAATAGGAAATTGTAAATGTAACTATTTAATCTAAAACTCTTCTTACGGAAGAAGTTGATAATTCTGACTATCTTATAAATGAGTAGTAAAGGTACCTAATAAAGCGCCACTAAAAATATATGACACAAGTAGGGTATTTCCTCTAAAAAAAAGGGCATGAATGTGTTTGTAGGCCTTAATTGATATTCGAATACAATCTACAAATCCTGAATTTGAGGGAAGAAGTTGACCAAAATGTAAATATTAGTGACCAATTAATAATAGCTACTAAAATAGCTACTTTAATTGACAATTTAAATATACCAGAACTTAAATTTTAGAGAAGAAGTTGACCAAAATGTGAAATTAGTGACCAATTCCTAAATAGCCACTAAAATGGCCACTTTTTAAAACTTGTTTAAAGTGAATAATAAATATCCCAAAACTTGCTGACCTAAATGCAATTACACATATTATAATATATATAAATCCTAACTTTGAGAGAAGAAGTTGAGCAAATTGTAAATATTAGTGACCAAATCCTAAATAACCACTAAAATAGCCACTTTTTTTTTACTTTTTATGAAATGAATAATAAATGTCCCAAAATTATTGACCCAAATGAAATTAGACACAAATTGTTGATTGAAACCTCATTTGAGAGAAGAAGTTGAGCAAATTGTAAATATTAGTGACCAATTCCTAAATAGCCACCAAAATAGCCACTTATGTTGACTTTTTTGAAGTCAATAATAAATATCCCAAAAATTATTGATCCAAATGTAATTAGACACAAGATTATTGATTAAAACCTCATTATTATATTAAATAAAATTGTAAAAGCTGACTTGAATGTAATTATTTATCCAAAATGACAGATGTAACCTCACATAAATCAATATATCCTTATGATGTATAGATAGATATATGAGTAATTATGGTGTAGTGAAGGGCAAAAGAGGAAGTTCATATTTTTTGACGTGCTTGCTTATTCGTTTTTATACTATAGTAGATATATTGAGGTTACCAATCTGTTTCGGTAATATGTAGAAATTGTGAGTTACATATGTTTTACCGGAATGTAATGTGCTTTAATGTGCTTATATATGGTCACTGATTGTATCTTTTACGAACAAAAAAAAAAAAAAAAAGGCAAAACAGAGATGGTTTAGTTTGTCCATGGATACTCATAGTCATAATGACTAAACTTAGTCATATTTACATTATGACTCCAACTTTCTTAAAAAAATTTAGTTTGGTCAAATATATTTTGAGCATTTACAGTTTAGTCAGAAATTTTGAAGTTAAATGCCTTTAGCCCCAAAATTCTGTCCATTTATACTTTTGACCCATGACTCCGGTAATTGACAGATTGTGCCTATTTTTGGGTTTACAATTTTTCTCCAAAGTTTTGAAAATTATAGTAATACCCCTTAAGATTTTGGATCTTATGTTGTTGTCCTTTAAATTTACAATTATGAGTTATATAGCACATTCCAAGGCACTGCCAAATACATTTAAGTATTCTAGTGCTTTGTGCATGTGATCAAGGGACAATTTATTTTTTTATATTTGTTCAAATCTTTGGTGATGTTTGTAGAGTGTAGATTAATTTTCCCTACATTCAAGTGAAATGAAAGATTTTTCCTAAAGAACTAGTATTAAATTTATAGCCACAAGACTCTAGAGACGTATAATTTGGGCCACATAATAATTTGTCTACTATGTCCCTAAGTTTTAAATATTGTATGCTTTTGTGAAAACAAATATTCTTGGGCTACTTTTAAGTGTTCTTAAAGCACTATGCCCTTAAAGTTTTGAATGTTTTTGGTTATTTGTGAATACTACTTGGGGATAATTTGTTCCATGTTGGTGCGCAACTTATATATTTGTGTCATTTAGTACCATAACTTTCTATAGATTATTTGCACATTATTAAAAAAAAATTATAAATATTCATACTCCAAATTATTGAAAAGTTTTAAATGTTTATGAATATAAGAATTTGTTTATGGTAACATGAGGTCTTGGGAATACTCCGCAGCACCCTATGATAAAAATGAGTGATCTTAGATTTTGATCACATAAAGATTAAAGTCATAAAATGCAGTATTATACTATAGGTGTATATCGTGCATTGAGGAATTATCATGAACATCCTGTTATTTAGTATTTCAATTTTAACATAAAGAAAATCACATTGTCTTTGGATAGCCACAGCGTCCTAAGGCTTGTTGATGTTGTTTTTCATGATAATGAAAAAGGTTAAAATTGTCTTTGTGTCTATTAAAGTTATCCTAAATATGAACATAAGGAATCGTTCATTACAATGGATTAGGCCATCATAAGGATCGCATGTTTTAAGAATAGTCACATCATCTTGAAATGTGTTGGTAAGTGATTCTTAAGAAATGTTGATCACATAAAGTCGCATGGTATATTTTTAAGGCTTATTTGGACACGAACACAAGTATTGATTCATGGTATTAAGTAAATTAGATTAAAGTAAAGTTACATTAGAGGTGTCAATCGGGTCGGGTTGGCCCGAGCCCGGCCCGTTTTTTTCGGGCTAAAAACCCGGCCCGACTCGCTAGGCCCGGTTCACATACACCGGGTCGGGGTGGACACCCATCCTTCCGTCTATGGCCCGGCCCGACCCGAAATGGTGAAAAAGCCCGACCCGAAGCCCTCCACGGCCCACTCCAAAAATTGAAGAAAGTCCGCTAGCTCGTCCAACCCGGCCCGATGTATGGCTCGCTAGGCCCGGGCCATCGGTCCGGGGCGGACACACCCCCTCCACTCCCAAGCCCGGCCCGATGTTTGGTGAAGCCCGATCCGGCCCGGCCCAAAGTCCGTTCGGGGCCCGCTTTGACTGGGCCCAGCCCCGCCCGTTTGACACCTCTAAGTTACATCATATTGTCTTAAGAGTAGCGACAACACCTTAAGGCATATTGATGGGTAACCTTTTGATAACATGCATGTTCACGTAAGGGTAAAAGTGTTAAAATGTTATCATTAATCTATACTATTAGATCACCATGAACGTAAAGGACCCATGGATTCTACCATTTAAGAGTAAAAACATCATGTTTTCGTAAGAGTAGCTACAGCATCTTAAGTCATCATGATGTATGATCTTTCGGTGTCATGATCATATTAAGTTTAATAATTGTAATCGCATAATTGTATTCTATGTTGCAATTAGGTTGTTATAAGTGTTGTCTCTTTAAATGACTTAGTTGGGATAAGATAGTGGATTGAACATTTAGAAGTTTGGATTCCCTAAACCCACAAGTATGGATTCCCTTCTTCTTTATATCAGAATAATCTACTAGTCTTATTATAAATTAGTAAGTCTAATGCATGTTGTAACCTCTACCCACAGGAAGGTTTAAACTTGCTACTGAATTTGACATTGATCAAATCAGACTAAATTTATTGCTTTATTGCTTGAATGTATGTTCTTGGTTACTATAGATATTAGTCTTTTATTTGAATGATGAGTTTTCTTAAAATAAGTGAGTTAGTAGTAATTTTATACTTGGACAAAATCCCTTAATGTTAAAGTGAGTGGGACTTATTCAATTTGGTAATCTGTGTGAAGCTGCCTGTATCCACAGAAGTGAGTTCCATATAAGTATAGAATGCCAACAAATAGTGGGAGTGATGTTATCTCTTAAGTCAAATGTTCATCAAGTCACGAATCAGTGAGAGCATTTAACATTTCATCCCACAATACAGTGAGTATAGGACTACATAAGGGCTATAAAGGCATTTTGTCAATTCTAATAAGGCATTAACAAACACCTTAATAAACTAGCTATCAGGCATTTAGTGCAATAATTCTAGGAATATGTATGATTCTAGATTGCTTGATGCTCATCTAAATAAGTGGTGAATTGATTCAGGAACTACAATTCACATTGCCAATATTTTATTTTATTTTTCTGCTAAAGAAGTCAATGGAAAGTGAACACAAGATTCATTTAGAATAATAGAATGTGTTCGATAACCAACTAATTTTGAAAAATATTTTGGCCTTCAAACATTTTTGAAATTTGGTTTCTTTCAAAAATTGACAATTTTGGATTTTGGGTTGCTTTTGCAAGTCCAAAAGGATTTTTCTATCATTGGTTTTGGGATCTTTGTCACTAATTTACATTAGCGTTAGATCCTATTTTTAAATGGTTTTTTTTCTTCTAAACTTACAAGATGATATTGGCACTAAGGTAGAATAATTGATGAGACCTCCTCTACACAGTGAGATAAGAGATTGTCCCAAAGGAAATCAAGAGGTTGGTTCAAGAAGGAATCTTATAAGCTTTTTAGATTTCTTCCAACCTTGGTACTTGTGCAAACTGGATGAAGAAAAGGCAGACCAACAAGTCCAATAAAGATGTAAGGAGTAAGAGAATTCTCGTAATCATTCACTTAATATCTGTGAACCATTTCTATCTTTGTCTAAATGGTCAGAGATATTTTATCTCATTCATTGACGATCTTCCTGGTTTATATATCTCTACCTCTTTTTCGGTAATTGTGAGGTAGTGGATACCCTTATTAGCGTGTAAAAGGGAAGTATAAAGATCTATGGATGGAAATATTTCAGTAGGGACACAGATATAGGACAAAGAGCAGGTCCGAGTGCAAAGGAAGAGGGTATTTTTGCTTAGTATGCTATGTCTCACAAAATGGGTAACAGAAAAGGTGAAAACCATACCCTTCTCGAAATGGAAAGGAGTATACTTAGTAAGCATATGATTATTCCTTAGCCTTGTGGAATAAGCCTTTAAGGACACAAGTGTAAGTCATAAAACATAGTTCCATCTAAGGTCATTCCTTAGACGTTATTTGAATCAAGGTAATGATGGAACTTAGTTTAATTCAGTTACACATAAAGACTTGTCCTATTGAGTTTAAGACATCCATAAATTAAAGTAATTTGGCCCAAAGGTAGTTAATGGACATTCTATTGACTATAGGGTAAGCTCTATTTACACACCTAGAATTAAAGATATTAATAATGCTAAATTTACTAAAGATGTTGACTTTAGTGGGAGGATCGTGAGATTTAGATGCGATACTCATGAATAAAGATGAATTGTTAATCAATTCAAGAGCCACCACACAGGAAAGTCAACATATGGTCTACATCTTATAAATTTAAGCATTTTCGATGATTTCTTTGTATGCTTAATAAAGTTGGACTTTGATGTCAGACTTTACGCTAATCTCATCTAGTTTTCTATGCCATGACAAAGGAAACTTCTAAATATTTGGTATGATGTCATCTAGAAGGCATCTTCTGCCATAGCACCTTTTATCTGGTTTATTTAAAGGGCTTATTTAGAAATTTGTGGCAATGTTGGCTCTTTTAGAGCTACATCAGTGAAAGCAGATGAGATCTTATGGGAAAAGTATACACAAGGAAATTGGAATTTTGTTCTAATAATGATAGTCATTCGGTTTGCTACCTAATTACATCCCTATATGGATCTTTTCAATGGTATTTATGGTTTCACGACTTCATAAAGTTTGACAAACAGATGTTGTGAATACTTGTATATACTTTAAGGTTAGTGGGAGTACTTAGATATGGATAATGTTTTATAGGCAACCACTGACTTAAATTTGCTACATTAATTACTTATTTTTTTAAGTCTTTGAAATGAAGGATTTTGGTGAAACCCGTGTCATTGGACATAGAGATCTCATGGAGACATGTCTGAAAGGATATTAGGATTGTCTCATAAGCCTTCGATTAAAGGGTTTTAGAGAAGTTCAACATAAATATAGTACTTATCTTTAAATTTGGAAGGTACTTATAAGGAACGAAGGACAATAAGCTTTGAAACTACTTCACAGGCTATATGGTTAAGGATAAATTTATCACAAGATCTTGGTATTGTTTTGATATCCAAGCCATTAAGCATATAATGTGATAATTTGGTTGCAATATTTATTAGTGAATTGGCAGCCAATACAAGCATATTGATATAAAATATCTTGCTATTACAGAGTGAGTTAAGAAGCAAGAGGTGGTCATTGAGCATACTAGATTAGATATGATGATTGCAGATCCCATGACAAAAAAGGGCTCTTGATAAAGATATATTCGATACATACATAGAACATGGGATTATTTAGCTCGTTTTATGCTTGATTTAGTTTTATTTATTGACAATTTGTGTCTGACTAAAGGCATTGTTTGTTTTGCGCATTTAAGTGTTTGCCTTTATATGAAAGTCCCAAGTTCGTTGGGACTTTTGGACCCACAATGACTTATAAGAAGTCATTTATAAGGCATTACACCACATAAAGTTATAGAGAGAGTGATACATTGTAATACATAGAAGGAAGTATTCCTTGAATGGGGTATGACCGTCGTGATTCATGTATTATGTCTCTCAAATAAAGTATGGGTTGTTTTGATTCATGATCATGATTAAGTGTTAACTTATTGATCTCGTCAAAATCAAGATATAAAAGTATGCTTAACTTATGCTTTACTTTCAAAAGATTTGCAGTGTAGAAGTAAAGGTCGAACCCACAAAGATTGAATACTACGCACTTTAATTTTTAAAACCTAAATTTAGTTAATTAAGAAAAACGGATTTTGGATTTAATTTGAATTAAACTAATAGCAATAAAAGTAAATCTAAATTATGAAAGCAATTAAATATTTGTTTTTATAATAAGTTTAAGGAACCTAGGATTGCAAATCCAACTCTAGCTTCATAATAAGGGTATTTATGAATTACTTTAGCTTATTAAGTTGGATGATAATGGGGAATTGTAGCTACAAGCCCAATTCCTCCGTCAAGAAAATAACTATGGTTCAAGCATCAACATAATCCATCTTCGGTTAGCACGAATTATCCTACACTAAACTAGTGTTGTGGTATAATCCGTCTAATCTAGGCATGGACTATTCGGATACTTGATAGGACAATTCAATTTAAGCACCATTACATGTAAATAATCTAAACAAGCATAGCAAGCATAGATCATTGAGCACACTACCATCAAAATAGATCTAAGACAAGAGTAAACTTTGAAAGTAACGATTTAATCAATAAAAGCACGATTTATTTATAAAAATCCTCAGAACATGTAAGTGTCATCCATACATAATAAAACTAAAATAAAAACATAAAATACACCCTATTACTTGGCTAGGGTTTCATTGAAACCCTAGATCTTGAGTTTAGTTGGCCATAGAATTGATGAACGGCAAGAGGTTGATGGAGGAGGCCATGGGAATCCTTGGTCTTCTTCTTCTTCTCCTTGCTTTCCTCTCTTCAATGGCTGAAAGTTTTGTTGTATATGGATGTATATCAATTGCCCACCTAAGAATTGAATTATAATTGAGGATTTATAGATTTGGAGCAAGTTTGGAAGATTTTCTAATCCAATTCGTACTAAAACTGCTGTATTTAGCTTTTCAAATGTAAATAGACAATTTTGTTCGTGTAGGAGTCTTCAGAATATTGAAATACACGTATTTGGTTTTTACACAGGTCGCGCGAGCGATTTCCTGGGTTTCGCGCGAGCGGACCGCGCGCGCGAGGTAGCTTTTTCTGCTTCTTTCAGCTTGCTTTTCACCTCATTTAACTTGGAATCCTTACTTTTCTCCAAATCCTGACAGAAAATAGAAAACGAAATAAAAATATACAAAAATTGGATAAAAAAGTACTAACAAATGTGAATTAAGGCGTATAATTAGGATTTGTTCTCTCCCGATCACACCCCTAAACCTATATTTTGCTAGTCCTCGAGCAAAAAGAACATAAAAATTAAACTACTAATTAAAAATACTACTCTATTTTTGCATGGATCACGATTGCATTTAGCGTATGCAACAAGCCTTTTAAACCCCTAGGTGTCCCTAGTCGGACAAGTGAAGTCTCGTGAGGGATCTCGTCAACAAGTCTCCCACAACCATCTTTATTAACTTGTAATGAAAAGTTTTATTAAAACACAAAACATAATATTCAATACTCTTTATCATAGAACGATGATTCGAAATAGAATAACGAACAAGAAGAAGTGGAATCAAACGTCTACCTACATCATGAAAAGTAATCCCAAGCACATGCATCGTATAAATCAATAGAGTTTCTCATAAAATTGCACGTGTGTGATGTGGTAGTCAAATGAACACGCGTATGTCATGAACTTGGAATATAACTCGGATAACCATCCAACTATGCTTCGACTACGAATCTCACAATGTTAATTACACTCTAAAATGAAACACTCAGAAACAGGTGTAATTTATCGAGTATATGTGAGCAAAGAAAATATATTTTTAAAACAAGAAACGCTCACATATGACTCAAAAAGGACGCATGAAACAAAAGAACAGTAGTCTCATAGATAGGATGCCAACAATCAAGAAAAATTAATCATTACCATGTTTTAATCCCTCTCCGATCATTTTCATATCCAAACCATGTTTTCTAGGATCAAATAGGACTTTTCAAAGGTTATAACATGGCTCAGGCAATGAAAAAGAATAGAAAGGATTCGTTAGGTAGTTTTCAGAATGGCATTGTAAGGCATGTTCGATTTCTTTCATTCGTCTCTTCTTCCAACTTTCATCTTTTCATTCTCTTCTTTTCAATTTTTTTCTTTTTCAACCTTCTTCTTTTTTTTTTCTACCACCCTTTCTTTACTTTTCTCTCTTTTCCCTTTGTTTTCGTTGCTTTTTGAATAATCAATCAATAAATAACAAGGCAACCACCCCAAACATCATCTTATTTTCTTCTTCTTCTCAAATGACACATTGCCTTACCATCGCTAAAAGTTGATCAATCTTTTAGTAATGAACTCCAAGTTGGCCAAATTGGAGCAAAAGATAATGGTAATTAAAGAAAAAGGGCATTTTACGGCTCAAAGGGGTGAACTAAGGAAATCATTTATAGGTCGGCAGTAAACAAAGATGGCCTATCATCATTTCTTATGGTCATATGGTTCTTCAACGTTATAATGGGAGATTATTTAGCATGGTGACAAATATTTTAACTTGACTTATCAACCAAAACAAGAATAATGAGACTAAACAACGAGTTAATGCGCTATTCCAACTATAGATCAACCTCCTAAAGACGACGATTACCTATGTGAGCCAGAATGTGAGGTAAGACAGAATATTAAGCCTAACAAAGAACTGAATATGGGTGAGGAAAATAATATGATTCGTAATGAGCGGATGAATCCTGAAAATCAAGACCCGAATGATGAATTTACTTGAAAGGTAAGAAATTAATTTGAACATAATTCGGGAGAACTATCGATTGAATTAATTCAAAGCGATGTTATTTCTGCTTACCACCGGGCTCTTCCTGATATCCTCAAGGATACAAAGCCCGAGTTACGGCCTCCATGAATCTTGAGTTAGAACGGTCTAGCTGAAAACGTAAAAGATAGCACTTCTTGGGAGGCAACCCAAGCTTTAGTACGCCTGTTTCTATTGTTTTTGGTCGTTTTTGGGTCTTTTGAGTCAGTTGTGGTCATTCTGAACAGGTTTGGGGGTCGAAGTAAACTTATTTTCAACTTATATACAAAAAATAAAGAAAAAGAGGAAAAATGACAACTCACGCGCGCGGCCTGCAAACGCGAGCTGCCCCTTAGTGAAATTTTTTTTTTTAAAACCTTATGTAATATATAGCCTCAGTATCACCTCGCGCATGCAAGGAGGTCGCTCGAGTGGCCCGCTTGCGCAATCTGGGGACTTAGAAATCTTTCTTTTATAAAACGTAAAACAAGCTTCTGCTTAAACTCGCGGAGGGATTCGCGCGCACAACGCTCGCTCGTGTGGTCCGCTCGCGCGAGGTAGGATTTTCAGGAATTTTCTCTTTTGTTCTTTAACCTCCTGTCTCCTGCACCTGGTCAATTGTTTTTATATTTTGTTCTCTTAAGTTTATTTTAGATTAAGTATTTCTTTGTTTCCATAGTTCTAGTTTTGTTTTTCTTTATTTCCTTTACATTCTTTTAATTCTAGTTTAGTTTCTATTGTTTACAAAAAAATAAATAAATAACTAACAAAATAAAAAGAAGAAAAACATATGTATTATATATTAGCTTTTCTTATTCGTTGTTAGTTTATTTTCTTTGAAGTATTGCCAGGTGAATTAGTGTCTCCATTTGGACCATTTGAACTGTATTGCTATATTTATATATGTTCACCTGGTTTGTGGTTGCTGAAATCGAGGTACTACCGTTCCTTCTCTACGTACTTTCCTTTCTTTCGTTTTATTGTTTCATTGGGGGCAATGAAAAGTTTAGGTTCGGGGGTATGCACTCACATGCACATTATTATATACACCAAAATTTTGAAAAAGTTTTCGATACTTGTGCTTAAATAAACGATGTCACCTACTGTTTTGCAATCTTTAGTCGATACATCTGGATCTTTATATTTTGGAGTAGCGTGTTGGAATATTGAGCTAACCTTTTCCGTGAGAAATGCCTTTTTCGGTATATGACTACGCAACTTGCACTTTTGAGTACAAAGGTCTTGTAAACATTTCGCGTAAGCGGGTAATTGTTTTATCGCATCGAGGAATGGAATATTAATTTTTACTTGTTTAAACACCTCGAGTATATCTTCCGTTTTTGAATTTTTCTTTGATAAATTAGACGGTTCCTCAACGTTTGGTGGATATGGCATTCTCGGAATATAATTCGTTGGGATCAGTCTATTCTCTTTCCTAACTCTATCCACATCCTTTTCTTTATTCGAGTTAATGTGTACCTCTTCTTCTCTCGCATTCGGAATTTCAACAATTTTCTCCTCACGAATAGTCATCCTAGTCGACACGGCATTAACTTGCTCACTCGTACCCCCACCCTCATACTGTCCCTTAGGGTTTTGTATAGTTTGACTAGGCAACTTACCCTCGTTTCTACGACTCATAGCATTAGCTATTTGTCCCATTTGGGATTCAAGCTTCGCAATGGATTGTGTGTGAGAGTGCACTATCTGTGCTTGTGCTTGTACTTGTGTTTCAATATTCTTAAGGGATGCCAACACTGTCTCCTCAAAAGCGTTAACCCTTGGAGGGTTATTAAGATTAGGAGGAGGGTGTTGGTATTGACTTTGTTGAAAATTGGGTCGGCAAGCATTAGGAAAATTGCTCGACATAGGATTATAGTTATTTCGTGGGAATTGTTGCATAAAATTAACGTGTTGCTCAACAAACTCCGGGAATTGAGATGCAGAAGGACATGCAAGGATATTATGAGACGGTTCAGAACATAATGCACATATTTCTGAAGAAGGTAGATTGGACCTAATTCCCATCCTCATAAGTTGGTCAAGTTTTCTATTTAATTCTTGCATTTCAATTAATTGACTTGACTCAAACTTTACCTCTCACTTAGGTTGAAGGAACCCCTCAGGACGGACAGACACCGCTTGGTGCATCGAAATCTCGCTCAAAGTTTCAAAAAAATTTCAGGCCTCGTCGGCGCTTTTGTGTAGGAATGTACCCGCACAAATGGCGTCGACAGTATTACGAACAGAGGGAATAAGTCCCTCGTAAAAGACCAGTACCAACTGTCACTTAGGAACCTAATGATGTGGGCAGGAACGTAATAATTCTTTAAATTTCTCTCATGTGTCATAAAGCGTTTCCCCATCTTGCATCACAAAATTTGTTATCGATTTTCTTATTTGATTAGTTCTTGTGATTGGGAAAAACTTTTGTAAAAATGCGTTGTGTAAGGCTTCCCATGATTTAATTGTGTTTGGATCAAGTAACTGGAGCCAAAATTTCGCTTTATCCCTTAAAGAGAATGGGAAGAGACAGTTTTTATTCATCATCAGTGAAATTTTGGATTTTTAACGTAGAGCAAATATCTTGAAAATCTCCTAAGTGTTGATATGGATCTTCATTTAAACGGCCATGGAAAGAAGGAAGGAGAGAGATAGTAGACGACTTTATCTCAAAGTGAGATGCCGTCGCCTCCGGTAATTCGATACCTGCTTGAGGCGTGTAAGTCGTAGGAATAAAATAATCTTTAAGCGGAGGAGGTGGCGGTATATTAGGGTTATTTCCATTCCCTACACCAAAAAGGGCAAATTGGCACCCTTTTGCAAAGTTAATCTGGCACTGTTTTAAACAGTGCCAAAATTTGGCACGATTTTAGGCCAATTTGGCACTGCTTTAAACAGTGCCAAATCTGGAACTGTTTTAAACAGTTCCAGTCTAAAAATTTTAAGGTGCCAAACAAATCCCAAAATATTTCCCCCCAATTTGGCATTGACTGAACATGACTTACACTTTTACCCAAAAAAAAATTAAATTACTAAACCCAAATCGTTTTGACCTCTCTCACTCTTCTGTCTTCCCTCTTTAGAACCCTAACATTTGGGGAGAAAAAAACCCAAATGTTACCCTCACCACCCCTTGCCACTATCTCACCCCACCACCGCCGATGACACATGCGCCGCCGCCGCCGCCTTCATCTCTGACGGCCCCTCTCTCTCTCTCTATCTCTCTCTCTCTCAAACTCTGAGGTATGAACTCATCTTTTCTCTTATATTGTCTTTTTATTTTTTTGATTTTTCTTTTCTTTTTTTTTTTTTCTGGTAAGCAACAATCAAACAATCAACAAGTTCTATTGGTTGAACCATCACTCTCCTAATTTCACATAAACAAAACATGTTGAAAGGACTAAAAATGCACTCCAAAACCTTACTTTCCATGAACTACGGATCTTTAGTATTTTGGTAAACTTTATTTGAGGCATTTTTATTCACTTTCAGGAAAACAACAAATTGGGGGTACCCCACTTGCCTAGAAAACTTTGATTCCAAAAACATTGACTAAAAAACTAATATGTTGAAATGGGTAGCCCACTTGCGGATGAAGTCATGATATACTAATTGGTTGAAAGGGTAGGCCACATGTTCAGAATTTTTTTTTTTAGGGGTAGCCCACAACTTTGACAATAAAATTATTCTTTCACTTTCAACAAAACAACAAATTGGGTAATCTGATATGGGTATGGATGGGTCTTCAACTTTTGGTTTAGAAATTGGGGGATTCTATTGTTAGATATAGATTAGGTAGATTGGGAGAGTAATTTTACGTTTATATATGCAGCTTGAGGTAGATCATGTGGCTTTGATTGGGCCTTGGTTTTCTTGTTTGGACTGTTTCTTGGCTCACCCCAAAATTGCTCACTCTCTGCTCACCCTCCTCTCCTATTGGCTAATGCAGTGGGACCCAGTACTTTACACTATTAATTAATTTGCATTTAATACTGGGCCCCACTGCATTAGCCAATAGGAGAGGAGGGTGAGCAATTTTAGGGTGAACAAAAATGTATTCATAAACAAATTGATGTGTCTTGTTGTCATTGTTTAGTTATAAATGCTAATTATTTCCAATGTGCTGAAGTGGGATTCAGTTTTCTAATTGCTTTTTGTAATGTAATAAAATAGCCTGTTAAAAAATTGTTGTTTGTGTTGAATTTATGTCCCATTACCTTTTAAAATATAATGTAGTTTGAACAGAGCTTGATCCCATCGCTCCATGGGTGTACCAGTAGCACGCAGGTAGGGAATAGCTTACGTAGATTCAATTCGTGTGACAACATCAGGATCAGGAAGAAGAGGTTTTAATTAAAAATACGGGGAAGGGGGCGGGGACAGAGATTTTGGAAGAAATAACAGTTTTCAAATGCTAATAGTAGCTATAAAATGGGGAATGGGTTTCTAGACTTCTCAGTCTTGTTACTTAATTAATGCATAGTTTTCCATTTTTAGAAAATAGTATCCATGAATCTTTATCAGAAAAACCTTGACTCGTCTTAAATGAAACTGAATGTGCATTCTTTTACCATTTTCAAATGGTACCACAAATAACCGGAAGTAATAAACCACTAGATGATACAGCTTTAATACTCCAGTGCTTGCCTGATGCACTATGTTTTGAGGATTTATTTTATACTTTGGACAACTACAGAATTTTTTTTGAACCTTTTTCCAAATGATAGAGTGTGGATACTTGAAACAGGATTGTTAGAGATCACTTCTACAAGTGCAGAAGTTGCTTATTTGCTAGTGTGAATTGTTATCTAGTTGACATGTTATTAGTAAGGTCAGGGAGGGTGGGGAGAGGGATAAACTTCCATATCACAGCGGTTGGTGCGGGATTTTGGGAAACAAATAAAACTCTTTCAACTATTCTTTTGTTTAAAAAATTTTACAATTTCGAAATTCTTAACACAATAAAAATAATGTTGGATATAGAAAAGTGATTTAAAGATTTCCTTAGACCGTGCCATGCTATCTAGTAAAGATTGTCTGCAAATCCTCACCTAGTTTGAACATGAAGGATGGCAGACTTTTGATTTGCCTTTATTTTTTATTTTTTTTTATTCTTCTTTATTTTCTTCTTACTTTTCAATTTCAAAACTTTAAGTGGAGAACTCATTGAGAGAAAATGCTAGCAATCCCATGAATTAGAATAGAAGATGAAGTGGGTTAGGCGACTTGCTCTGATTGGAGGAGTTTTTCTTCCCAAATCCATTACTGATCAATTAGGCCAATTTAATATGATTCTTCTATATCTATATAAATGGGATTATATTTGCAAATGGGTTATGCAATTGACATTATGAATTCTGATTTGCTCTCTCCATAATCTCTCTAGTTCTTCTTTCTCTCTCTCTAACTCTTTGTTTTCTTCTCTCTACCTCTTCTTTGTAATTCTTTTATCTCTATGCAGAATTATTCTCATCTTTTTTTTTCTTCATCTCTTTGTTTTTTTCTTTTCCAACCTCTCATTTCTCTTTCAGTTCTCTGTGATCTTTTCCAATTGGACTGATTGCAAGGAGATTAATTAACCATATAAGTAATATATGTGTGTGTGTGTGTGTGTGTGTGTGTGTACATATAAAATACCCATATAAAATAGTCATTGCAAGGAAATTGAATTAGTCAGGATACAAATTCTTACATGATCTCCTTCAATACCTCAAATCATATCAATGATAAGCTCTTCATATTTCTTCGAATATATATATATATATAGAGAGAGAGAGAGAGAGAGAGATTTAACAGTTTCACACGATTTTGAATAACATCGTTTGATGTTAGATTCATGTGATAATTTATATACGTGGCATGCTTTTATTGGAGAATAGTTGCAACAGGACTCAAGCAACTGGACAGAAGTCGCGTCCATATATAAATATATATATATATATATATGATTGGCATTCTTTTTAAATTCATCCATTCGTCAAATTACTTTGTTTCATCTACATGGTGATGCTCTTTCTACTGTTTTTCTAGCTAACTTGTATGACTGTACAAATGCTATTAGGAATTCTACTGTAGCCCTTACTTTATGCATGTTAACTCTCTCTCTCTCTCTCTCTCTCTCTCTCTCTCTCTCTCTCTATTGGTTAAGGGGTAGCCCATTCTTTATACATATTAACTCTCTCTCTCTCTCTCTCTCTCTTCCTCTATTGGTTAAGGGGTAACCCGTTCTTTATACATATTAACTCACTCTCTCTCTCTCTCTCTCTCTATTGGCTAAGGGGTAGCCTATTTTTTCTACACTAACATATGATTTTAGTAATGTAGTTGTTCTTTGTTACGGATCATCTTTATACTTTACAAATCAGAATTTTGTACTATTGGGTTAAAAATTAGTTGCTCTAAAGTAATGGTCTTAGTTGTTTGATTGTGATGGCCCCATTTGAAATGCTCTACTCATTGAATCCCACCATCGAGTTGTCGTCGGGGCGACATTGGCACTATAGTTCTCTCTCTTTCTTTCTCTCTCTCTCTCTCTCTCTCTCTCTATTGGTTAAGGGGTAGCCCTTACTTTATACATATTAACTCTCTCTCTCTCTCTCTCTCTCTCTCTCTCTCTCTCTCTCTCTTGGTTAAGGGGTGGCCCATTCTTTATACATATTAACTCTCTCTCTCTCTCTCTCTCTCTCTCTTGGTTAAGGGGTAGCCCATTCTTTATACATATTAACTCTCTCTCTCTCTCTCTCTCTCTCTCTCTCTCTCTCTCTTCCTCTATTGGTTAAGGGGTAACCCGTTCTTTATACATATTAACTCTCTCTCTCTCTCTCTCTCTCTCTCTCTCTCTCTTCCTCTATTGGTTAAGGGGTAACCCGTTCTTTATACATATTAACTCTCTCTCTCTCTCTCTCTCTCTCTCTCTCTCTCTATTGGCTAAGGGGTAGCCTGTTTTTTCTACACTTACATATGATTTTCCAATAGGATTTGTGGATTTGATCCCCCTCCATCCCATATGTTTTGCTTGCTACTATTTACAAGGAATTGCTTGGCATTTCACACTCAAAGGTTTGGCTTTTCCCTAGCTATTTTTTGTATGCTTTCATTTCTTTTATAAAATAGAGCCTTAGGATAGTGAGACCATGTATCACACATGCTATGAATTTCTGAACACGTGACAAGTCCCCTGTGACTTGCCGCAATGTGTGTGACCTAATTGGGACGATGAGTGGGAAGGGGGCCGTCCCTTCTCATAATTGTTGGGTGTTCCCCTCGTGGACCCCATTTTATTTACAATGTTTATTGCATATTGATTGTATCCCTTGCCGGAATTCTCTTTGTTTGCAGGTGCCCTTTCCCTCTCCCCTTGTCCCTTTCTTTTCTGGGTTATTAGACCATTTTAAAGAAGACATTTTCAATTTTTTTTCCTTTCCACCTACTCCTACAACATAACTATGACCAAAAGAACCGTTAAAACCGCGTCTAGTTCACAACCTCCACAGAAAAAATCAAAAGGAAAAGAAAAACAAACAAAACCTAACCCTAACGACCTCTCTCTCTGTTAAAGGATAGCCCGTCTTTTATACATATTTACTCTCTCTCTATTGGTTAAGGGATAGCCCATCTTTTATCATGTAAAGTTTCGGGTAGAATAAAGTGATTTGAATAAGTACCAACAAGTCTCATGTAAATGTCATCGATATAAATGCTTTAGTACTCTATGGAATTGCATATTTTTGCTTTTCAAGCCGTCATATTACTTGTTTTGGATGTAACATAAAAAATTTATGAGTCATTTTTACTTTCATAGAGTTTCTTATTAAACCATGTTTCTTGAACTTTATTTAGTTTGCCGATCAACAAGGAGTGGATAAAGGAGAACAACTTTGAGTCCGATGCTTATAGGAAGGGGGTGCTAGAGTTTTTAGAGTTTGTACTTGAACATATGTCTGGGGATAAACATTCATGTCCGTATAGGTGTTGTCGAAATGGGACAGGTCATATCCATGTAGGTGAAATCTTTGTTCATTTGATGGAATATGGGATGGTTCAAGACTACAACTTATGGCATTTCCATGGAGAAGGACCACTTGTAAATCAAGTCCACGAACAACCACAATCTGGGACAATAATTGATATTATAAAACCCATTGACAAATCAAACTTTTCCAGATTGGATGAACTTGTAAATGATGCTTGTGAGATGTTCACGAGGGAAGCTGGTCTTTCAACTCCTAATTGCGAAAGAAGCGATAGAGGCCATGCAACTGCTGAGGTTCCGGATGATCGTCAAACACATAAAGGTAAGAAGTATGAATGCCTACACCGACTTGCAATGGAACCCCTATACCCTTCTACTGGTGAGTCACGTCATACGACAATGTATGCTCTTGTGAAGTTGAATGATTTGAAAACACAGTTTAGTTTATCAGATGGAGCCACAGGTGCAGTTCTTGTATTACTGAATGAGTTACTTCCTGAAGGGAATAACTTGACAACCAGTTATCCTGAAGCGAAGAACACGATAAGAGATTTTGGTATCGACTACGTCAATTATGATGTGTGTATTAACAACTGCATGTTATTTTGGAAAGAGCATGAACACAATCATAAATGTCTAAAATGTGGTGCTCCGTGATACGTGTTGAGTTCTCGAGACGATAATGAAGAAAAGATAGTAGACGCCAAGGGATTGCCGAAGTTCATAAAGTTGCTCAAAAGGTAATGAGACACTTCCCTTTAATTCCTAGGTTGAAGCGGTTGTACACTATAAAATGGATAGCCGAAAAAATGACTTGGCATTCTCGGGCAAAGTCTTGTTCTGAATTTTTGAGACATCCTCGAGATTCCTCGGATTAGGCAAGTGCGAACCTCATGTGGAAGCAATTTGCTAAGGAGCGCGAAATGTTCGCCTTGCAATAGCCACTGACGGTTTCAACCCTAACAATTCATATGACCGTAGTTACAGTTGTTGGCCAGTCATCATTCAACCTCTCAACCTTACCCCTTCATTGTGCATGAAGAGTGAGTTCTCAATGTTGACAGTGTTGATCCCTGGGCCAAAGTCACCTAAAAGTTGTATTGATGTTTTCCTCCAACTGTTAATCGATGAGTTGAAGGTCTTATGGTCTGGAGTGGAAGCTTGGGATGCAGACAAGGAGGAATATTTTCAATGAAGAGCCATGTTGATGTGGGGTATTCATGATTTTCCTGCCTATGGGATGTTAGCGGGTTGTGCAACACAAGGTCATTATGCATGTCTGATTTGCGGCAAGCACACACCTTCTGAATATCTCCCAACTTCTAAGAAATATTGCTATCTACGATCTCTCATGTTCCTCCCTCGAGAACATCATTATAGGTGCGACACATCGAAGCAAACATTTAATGGTAAAAGAGAGGAAGCTATGGCTCCACGCAAGTTAACTAGCGCAGAAGTTGAGCAACTTGTATTAGTCGTCGATCGACTACATGCTAAACAAAGGGAAAGGGGAATGGGAAGGGGAAGAGAAAGGGGAAGGGGAAGGCATAAGGCAACAATAGAGGTGGGCGAATTCAATGATGATTCGCAGAATGAAAGTGACGAAGAGAATCCCACGGGTATGGAGGGTTTCTCTTACAGATCCATCTTGTTTGATTTAGAGTATTGGAAGGATCATGATACTCGCCATAACCTTGACGTCATGTATATTGAGAAAAATGTCACAGAGACTATTTTAGGCACCATTTTGTCTGTGAAGGGATCGTCGATTAAAGCACGGGAAGAGTTAGAGAATCCTTTGAATCTCAAGAGAAAATTGTGGATGCAAGATGCTGAAGGTAGTGTTAAAAGACGAATGCCTCAAGCGCCTTTTGCTCTAGGAAAAGAAGATAAGCTATCCTTTTATCGTTCCTTGAAAACATTGAAGGCCCCGATTGGGTTTTCGTCTAACTTAAAAAATAACGTGAGCCTTGACCCCTTGGGATTCGTCAATCTCAAGTCTCATGATTATCACGTGATTATGCAACACTTGCTTCTAACATTTCTTATGCACTCTTTCCCAGATCACAAGCCTTTGTTTAAAGCAATACAACTGATAAGCATATTCTTCAACGTGTTATGTGCGAAAGTGATTTTCAGGGAACATTTGATGAAGGCAAAACAAGCATTGATAGAGGCACTTTGTGTCTTGGAAATGTACCTTCCACCCTCATTCTTTGTAATAATGATCCATCTCATGCACCATTTAGCCGATGAAGCATTGGCAGTCGGACCCCCTAGATATCGGGCGATGTGGTTATTTGAAAGGGAAATGAAAAAATACAAAAAGTGGTCACGCAACAAAAGGTACATTGAAGGGAGTATTGCCAATGCATATTTATTACATGAAGCTTCTTTGTACGCTATGGAGTACGTATCAAAGAAAGGTGAAAGAAATCATAAAAGAAACCTTAAAGCCTATCTTGACGATGAGTTTGATGACTCTACTGGTCAACGAGCTTTGGGTAAAGGCAAGGAACTGGTCCTAAATAAAGTGCAGTATGAACAAGCGCGCAGATGGGTTTTATTCCAATATGAGGGTGTTCATGAGTGGAGAAGGTATGCATGTAACCGTGTATCAATGAAATGATTTCAATTGCATATATCTAACTATGAAACTTATCACGTGCAACAAATTTGAGTCAACTACGGGTTTTCAACAAGGGACTACATCAATGCATAGAGTTGATGAGTTCATCCCTTGGTTAAGAGTTGAGGCAAGTCTTTACTTATACTTGTTTCTTAATCGTAATTTTATTTTATACAATATTTAAAAATTTGTTTACTTCCTTGTAGGCCTTAAGAGCCAACGACATGGTCATTTTTCCATATGTGGATGGCCCACTCCATAGGGTCATAAGCTATAAGAAGTTCCAATGTAATGGTTATACGTTTTCTACTTTCGCACATGAAGAGAATCGCAATGTTCAGAGTAGTGGTGTATCCATGAAAGCCATTAATAAGAAAGGGGTCCTGACGACATTTTACGGGGTTATTAGACAAATTCTCGATTTAATTTACACCAATTTTAGGCATGCAGTATTGTATTGTGATTGGGTGGATGTGGACGCAAAGAATGGTTGCAAAATTGACCCTACCTCGAAATTGGTGATGGTAAACTTGAGCAAGCTCATGAGTAAAGTTGCAATCCATGATGAACCGTTCATTCTTGCATCTCAAGCAAGTCAAGTGTTTTATTGCGATGATGTCAAGTTTAATGGGTGGTCAGTCGTTTTACATACTCCTAAGAGATTGACCAAAGCAATTGATGCACTTGAGATTGATCATACGTTTTTGTATTTTATAAACTCCTAAGGTATGTTTAGCTTGCTTGGTTTGTATTTTTTTACTTGAGATTGTATTTCTTTTGTTTTTCTTTTTTTGGTAAGACCAAAGTTTGTATTTCTTAATTATATATTATTGTTCTTGATCTTGATCTTGATCTTGCATATTAAAGGTACAATGTATTTATTTATGAGTTTATTCTTGATCTTTCATGAAATCATATGTTATTTTGTATTTTGTTGATTGGGCTATTCTAAAGACACATACAGGAGTGATGTCTCAAGTAGCTGATACTTCAAATCCGACATCAGAGGATGTGGCGCGTGAGCCTGTATCAACCTCGCGATCGAGGGTTGCTACAGGTTGTTCAGTGGTAGGTGGGTCTTCTGTGAAGAGATTAAAATTTAATGAGCATGGACTTCCGGTAGGAGGAGAAGATTCGGCTAAATCCTCATCTAGGTTGGGATACCTAACAAGAACACATATCCCAATTTGCTACAAATCATGGATAGCTGTTCCAGCACTATCTAAAACTCAATTATGGACGGTGTACAAGGTATTGTTACATATTTTTTTTATCTTCAATTCGAATTCAATTATTTTATCTATATTAGTATTTTTCCAAGTCAAAATCTTACTATTATAAATATTTGTAGGGCGAATTTCTTGATGTGAAAGATAGTCAATGTGTTATGTTTATGAAAAAAGCCAACAATGCGTGGAAGAAGTTCAAAGTAAAGCTACGAGCAAAGTTGGTAGGTGATGATGTTACCAAGTAGAAGGAGCTAGTCCCAGTAAATACTAGAAGTGAGGACTGGGAGCAATTTTGTGATCATGAAGCTACAGAATCCCAAAAGGAAATAAGAAAGCGGAATAAAGCTATAAAAGTAAGTTGCCCGACAAAGACCACTCATAATATGGGTCGTGATGGTTATGCCCGGCGTGCAGAAAAGTGGAAAGCGGAGCATGGCCGCTACCCTAATCGTGCTGAATTGTGGTTGTATACCCATAAACTGAAAGATGGATGTTATGCACCTCATGACAAAGAATTTGCAGTAAGTTCAATTGCAAATGTAATGTTTTTTTTTTCTTTTGCCACAAACATGATAGAATGTTCATTAAAATGTCTCTATATGCAGGATAATGTTGAAATGCTTCTAAAGTTGTTTCAAGAGAGCGGTAAGGAGGAGTCCTTGGATAGTGGTCCCATCTTTGACACATTTGGGAAAGAGACAAGAGGGGGAGTTCGTTGTGTTGGGTCTACAATTTCAAAGAAAGCTATGATGGCTTTCGCATTTGCGCGAGAAATGCTTTAAGAAATCAACACGGATCACGATGATTGGAGGGGGAAGGTAGATAGCCTCAAAGAAGAGATGGAGGCATTGAAGTCCATGGTCATAGATTTTGTGAAAGATTTCAAGAGCGAAAAATTCATGTTTGGTAGCCACAACATTCACACAACTCATTCAACAAGTGTTGCAACTCCCACAAGTGCCACACCTGCCTCTACACCTCAGTTTCCTAGTGTTGATGAGTTGGTTCCATGCAAAATACTATCTTATTTGGGTGAACTTTGTGGTTATGGTAGGAAAACGCAGCTCAACGCTGTCCCTTTAGTTCACGGCCATCGCTTGAAACCGAGAGAAGTGCGTGTTATTCTTGACAAGATCATAATGCATGATTGTCTGCTTTGGGGAGGTAAACAATCCTCTTGTAACACATTGGGAGATGTGGGTGTAGGTGGATTTTTGTTTTGGCACGATGACCTACTCCCTCCCCACGACGACATTGATCAAGAATGAAGCAGTTATTTTGTGTTAGGAACTTTATTTTAGATTCTTATGGTTGTATTGTGTTAGGAACTTTATTATGTTTTGTATACACTATACGTTGGATTGCTATGTTTTTATTTTCTATTGGGGATTTATTATATATTGATTGCTACTTTGTAGTTGTGATTATATTTTTGAAACAGGTGTTATTGGTATTTTATATATTGGTGCTATCATGCTGCCAAATTTTGGTTCTCCTTGAAAATAAATCTGGCACTACTTAAAACAGTATCAAAAAGCGTGCCAGATGAAATTATTTTTTATACTTAAATAAAAACTGGCACTGTTTTAAGCAGTGCCAAAAAGCGTGCCAGATTAATGTACCCGACATGTACGCATGTTGAGACCAAAAGTTGCCACGTGTCGACAAGCTATCTTGAAATCTGGCACTAGTTTAATCAGTGCCAAAAAAGGGTGCCAAATCTTTAAATCTGGTACCCTTTGACCAAAATCTGGCACTGTTTTGAACAGTGCAAAAAAAAAATTGGATCCCCTGTTTTTGGCATTGAAAAAAACAGTGCCAGATTTGGTCAGGAACTGTTTTAAACAGTGCCAGTTTAGCATTTTTGGTGTTGTGTTTGTTTCCGTTGTTTCCAATGTCGGCCATTGGAATAGGTTCTATATTCAAAGTTCGAGTTTTTCTTAAACGTTTACGGGTGCTTTGAATTTCAGCTTGAAACAATGACAATGGTTTTGGAGTCGACTCGTCGTCTATTTTCAACTGAGCTCTCGGAGCTTGGGTTGAAGACTTACTAATTCTAAGGGTGCGTTCAAGTTCAAGATCGAAAGATTTTAATTCTGATTTACTAGAACCTGTACCAAACATAAACTAAAAAGAAAATAAACTAAAATAAAGACTGACTAAAACAAAAACAAAAAATAATCACGCAAGTAAGACAACAAGCAAGCACACAGTAGTACTATGATGCATGTAATTATCCTTATGCAGTGACCGCGTCAAGCCCAGCGCCTCGGGTTTCCTAGCTAATGCACGTGAACAATCACTCCTAAACTAATGCAAATAGTGCGTCTCAGCACCCTGACTTACAGTGGTTGGAAGCGAATTCCAAAGGAAGCAATTTACTTGGATTTTATTTATTTCTATTTTTTTTGCGTAAGCTCCTTTGATTTGCTAAGTTATTCTTCTCCGAAACGCTAGAACTTGAAGACTTGAAAAACTACAAAAAAACAAAAAATTAGTAATTTAAAACAAAAACGGAAAATAAGGAAAATAAAAACTAATCTAATATTTACGAATTAACTAAACTAAGATTCTAAAATTAAAGGTAGTGAATTGCAATCCCCGGCAACGGCACCAAAAATTGATCTCGTCAAAATTAAGATATAAAAGTATGCTTAACTTATGCTTTACTTTCAAAAGATTTGCACTGTGGAAGTAAAGGTCGAACTCACAGAGATTGAATACTGCGCACTTTAATTTTTAAAACCTAAATTTAGTTAATTAAGAAAAACGGATTTTGGATTTAATTTGAATTAAACTAATAACAATAAAAGTAAATCTAAATTATGAAAGCAATTAAATATTTATTTTTATAATAAGTTTAAGGAACCTGGGATTGCAAATCCACCACTAGCTTCATAATAAGGGTATTTACGAATTACTTTAGCTTATTAAGTTGGATGATAATGGGGAATTGTAGCTACAAGCCCAATTCCTCCGTCAAGAAAATAACTATGGTTCAAGCACCAACATAATCCATCTTCGGTTAGCACGAATTATCCCACACTAAACTAGGGTTGTGATATAATCTGTCTAATCTAGGCATGGACTATTCGAATACTTGATAACACAATTCAATTTAAGCACCATTACATGTAAATAATCTAAACATGCACAGCAAGCATAGATCATTGAGCACACTATCATCAAAATAGATCTAAGACAAGAGTAAACTTTGAAAGTAACGATTTAATCAATAAAAGCACGATTTATTTATAAAAATCCTCAGAACATGTAAGTGTCATCCATATATAATAAAACTAAAATAAAAACATAAAATACACCCTATTACTTGGCTAGGGTTTCATTGAAACCCTAGATCTTGAGTTTAGTTGGCCATAGAATTGATGAATGGCAAGAAGTTGATGGAGGAGGCCATGGGAATCATTGGTCTTCTTCTTCTCCTCCTTGCTTTCCTCTCTTCAATGGCTGAAAGTTTTGTTGTATATGGATGTATATCAATTGCCCACCTAAGAATTGAATTATAATTGAGTATTTATAGATTTGAAGCAAGTTTGGAAGATTTCCTAATCCAATGCGTACTAAAACTGCTGTATTTAGCTTTTCAGACGTAATTAGGCAGTCTTCAGAATACTGAAATACACGTATTTGGTTTTTACACAGGTCGCGCGAGCGCGATATTGGGAGATCGCGCGAGCGATTTCCTGGATTTCGCGCGAGCGGACGGCGCGCGCGAGGTGGCTTTTTCTGCTTCTTTCAGCTTGCTTTTTCACCCTATTTAACTTGGAATCCTTACTTTTCTCCAAATCTTGACAGAAAATAGAAAACGAAGTAAAAATACACAAAAATAGGATAAAAAAGTACTAACAAATGTGAATTAAGGCGTATAATTAGGATTTGTTTTCTCCCGATCACTTATCACCAAGAGTCATAAAGTATATCATGTGTGCCAAGTGGGAGAATGTAGGCGTGTATCTCCATGTGGCCCACATATTTATTTTAATAAGCTTATATTATTATATATATAATATTTAGTTAGATACTTGGTAATAAAATATGGTAGAACAACTCAATCACTATAGAATATCTTTTAAAGTGGTATTTGGGATTGCCCCAACTTCCTTGATGGTAGGAAGTTGTTGTACATTTAAACAAATGGGTAAATGGTCCTAGTCTATCTATATATATATATAAGGCTTGTGACAACCATCGTTATAGAATGATATACAAAACGATAGGCTGGAAACCCATATCCAACCCTCACCATACAGTACCCCAAATTGTGTAAGGGTCGTGGAGGATCTTTCACAATCAATAAGTGGATTCGTGATCAAGTAGAAGTTCGTTCTCATCATGTGTGCTATAACTACATGACTGAAGGTAAGTTTCTTGAGTACTTTAATTTAATTTAATGCTTACACTTTGGAGTTGTATCTCGAGATCACTCATGAGTTCCTTTGTTCCTCTGTTAAGTGACTTAAAGTCTTCAATCTTGATTTCCAAATTTGAGTTGTGCTTGAGTTGTTTCCTTCCTTCATTAGCTTATAGGTCTAGGGTTGTAATTTTTTTTTATATAATAGATCTAGTTTAGGGTACTATAAATTATAATGCTATTACTAATTTACTATACAACAATGTTAGGGGTACTAACAAATTATACTAACACTCACATATCTCTCTGGAGAGAGATACATAAAGAGATATGTATCTCTCTCCAGAGAGATATGTGAGTGTTAGTGTAATTTGTTAGTGCCCCAAATATTAGTCTTTACTATATATAATTTAAACAACAAAAAACAAAAAAACTCTGGTTGAGTTTCAACCCAAAGTTTCAAACCGAACCGAAACTTAAATTTTGAAACCAAACTATAGTTTCAAAGTTTATTTCAGTTCGGATTTCGGTATCGAAATTCTCAATCCGAACCAAAATTTTGGATTCAAAATCGAACCGAGTGTTTGCCTCACCCCATTTGTGCCCTTGTTTTTTTTTTTTTTTTTTTAATTGGGTACATTTTGCACAACTTTCAAATTGTAGGGTGTAAATTGTCAAAATTGAAACCATAGGGTGTAATTTACACACTCCTCAAACTACATAGGTGTAATTTGCAATTTACCCTCATTTATGCTCCATATACACACTATTGGACATTGTTGGGCTTTATATGATACTTTTGTATATTGGGGTGTCTGTTGCAGCTAATAAGTTGACGTTAAGCTTATACTCCTAACTTATAATATAAGCTGTATTAAATAATGTTTAGCTTAGAACTTATTTTAAGCAAAAAATAAGTTAGAAGTAAAAAAATAAATTAACTTATCAAAAATAGAATTTACTTGCTTTTAAGATTATAACTTCTCTGCTTATTTTTAAGGTGCAACAAACGTGGCCATACATTTAACAGATGGAAGCCAATAGTAAGCAGCAGAGTGCACTTGCTTATGGTTTGTAACTGTCAAGTTTTCATCTGGTCTGAAAATGGTGGTTAGATCACTCTCTCGATCCACAAGTATACACCATCTCTTCCAAACTCTTTGTTCTCATCTCTCTCATCTCCACATAAACAAAAACCAATTTCTCTCTTCTGGTCTCCTCCCCACAATCCACTATGATCACCACCATTCCAGACCCTTTTCATCTCATTCCCTTTCTCTTCAACCACCACACCCAAACCCACCTCCTTCACCACAACTCGTCAATGAGATCTCCCGCATACTCAGCGACTATAGGAGCCCCCACCATGACATCGAATCAGCCCTCAGTTCATTCTCATCCCAAATATCAACCAGTTTGGTTGAACAAGTCTTGAAGAGGTGCAAAAATCTTGGGTTCTCTGCTCACAGGTTCTTTCTTTGGGCTCGGCAATTTCCGGGTTTCGAACACACAAGAGAGAGCTATCACATTCTCGTAGATGTCTTAGGAAGTAGCAAACAGTTTCCACTGATATGGGACTTGCTATTGGAGATGAGAGAGACTCGAAGCTGTGAAATTACCCACGAAATTTTCTGGGTTATTTTCAGGGCATACAGCAGAGCTAATTTACCGGCAGATGCTATTCGGGCTTTTGATAAAATGGTTGATTTTGATATTGAACTGGGTATTGATGATTATGATCAGATTTTATATGTGCTGTGTAAGAGAAAGCATGTTAGGCATGCCAAACAGTTCTTTGACAGAGTTAAGAATGAATTCAAACCAAGTGCGAAAACTTATAGCATTTTAATGAGGGGTTGGGGAGACATTGGTGAGTCCACTGAGGCACGTGAACTGTTCGATGAAATGCTTCAACTAGGATGTTCGGTGGATGTGATTGCTTATAATAGTCTTTTAGAATCTCTGTGTAGAGGAGGGAACGTAGATGAAGCTTATAATTTATTCCGAGAAATGGGTTCTAAAGGACTTGATCCAAATGCTTGCACTTATTCGATCTTCATCCGTGCCTTTTGTGAAGCAAATGACATACATTCGGTTTTCAAAGTTCTTGATAGGATGAGAAGATACAATCTTGTACCTAATGTATTTACTTACAATTGCATTATCAAGAAACTATGTAAGAATGATAGAGTGGATGAGGCTTACCAACTTTTAGATGAGATGATTGAGAGAGAGGTAACACCCGATGTATGGAGTTACAATGCAATACAAGCTTACCATTGTGACCATTGTGAAGTTAATATGGCACTTAAATTGATTTCAAGAATGGACAAAGAAGCTTGCCTTCCAGATCGGCATACGTATAATATGGTGCTCAAAATGCTGATCGGGATAGGGAGGTTTGATAGAGTAAACAAGGTTTGGGAGAGTATGGAGGAGAGGGGTTTTTATCCACCAGTTTCCACGTATGCTGTTATGGTGCACGGTCTCTGCAAGAAGAGAGGTAAATTAGAGGAGGCTTGTAAATACTTTGAGATGATGATTGATGAAGGGTTACCACCGTATTCTTGTACGTGTGAGTTGTTAAGGAACCAACTTGTCGGGTTAGGGTTTTCAGAGCAAACCCAGATTCTCGCGGATAAGATGGGGCGGAGCACTTCTTGTTCAATACAAGATCTTTCAAATATGATGAGGGGTAATAATGCTTCTAAGAGTCGTAGAAACGAAGGACAAAGTTCGGAAGAGAGTGACGGGTAAAGACAAAAAAGGGAAAAGGCCCAGATTGAGAGGCGATTGGATTAGTCATGTTATTGTAGGACAGCTCAACAAAAGAGTTATATGATAGTTTGCTTACCTGATTCTGCTTCAGGTTGCTATCACTAATGGTGTACCTTCAGAATGTCATTGTAAGTTCGAAGAATAGCAATGTTGGACTCAGGACTCTACGTGATCTCAACATGGTTGTACTTCAGCTCACAATTCACTATCTATCGAACTGCTTGATTACTTTGTCCATTTTGTTTTCTTGGTTTTGTTATTCTATGCTTTGTATGCTGATGTAGCATGTTTATTGTAGGTTGCGTTGTATTGCATTACGTGATTTAATCCTGGGGCAATGTATGTTGTATGATCTGTTGATTGCTTCAGTAGTTCACAAGAGCCCAGAGGTATTAAATGCTTTCTCAAATGTTGCATATTCAACTTGTATTGGGATCAAATGTTGTCACGGTTGCTTAGTCCTCTGTGACGACATTTGGTTCGATATGGCTGGTCAATATTGGGATTTTTTTGGTTGGTGTGGAGAGCTCACCATTGTTGTGATTAGGATAAACTGAGAGAGAGAGAGAGAGAGAGAGAGAGAGAGAGAGAGAGAGAGAGAGAGAGAGAGAGAGAGAGAGAGTTAAAGGAAATTTACAATTTATCGCACAGATACTTAACTGGGCAACATTGTGAAGAGCATTCAGTCCAATTTTTGGCCTTGAACAAAACTATTTTTCAGGTTGAGATTTCGAAATAATGGATCATATATCATCAGTAAGTGGTTAGACAATAACTTCTAAATGAGAAGTCATTTTCTTCAGGCTCTATTTTGTTTGAAATTTTGGAAGAGAAATGTAAAAGGAAAGTGAAAACGGCGGTGGAAATAATCTCTCAAGTTTTTCCTCCATACCATAAATAATAAGAAATTAAAATTTCTCCTAAACGGTTGGATAAATAGATGAAAGGGGATTGACACTCAAAAGATGAATCTCCCTCATATTTTTCATGATCAACTGACCAGTTCCTTGCTTGTTTGTCTTATACTTTGTTTGGTTCTTGGATTTAGTGAGGGTAAAGAAAAGAAAACAAAGAGGAAAACGTTTTCCTTTGTTCGGATAATAAGGAAAACGATGAGGAAAATAAGAAAGAAAAGAGAGTAAGTAGAGAATAAATAAAAGGTTTTGAATGTTGTGAGTCATTTCCCTTTATTCATATATCACAATAATATTTTAGAAATCTTTAGGTATTTATGTTGGTATGAAGGAAGACACAAGGGAAAACACGAGGGAGCTAGTTTTCCTTTTCCTTTCTTTTCCCTCATAAAATCCATGAACCAAACAAAGCCTTAGTGAATTGTTGGGATTGACAGGTGCAAGAGTTGAGCAGGGTATATTCAACTGTTTAGTTTCGAATAACTTGTAACTCATGATTTATTAGGAATCTATGGATACTAACTTGGGAAAAATGAACACATGAACTGAGAGCGATAAAGTCTTGGTGTATAGTTAAATCATAAAAAATAGAGTGTTTTTAATCATAAAAAATTGAGTGTTTTTTTTCGTTCTGTAGTCTTTAATTCATTCTGGAAAGAACTCTGTTGTAAATTGTGATGTGTGGGAATAATAGAGTTAAGCAACATCTAGCAAGACAGATTGGGTTTTATGTTTTTGCCTAAAATAGTTGGGATAGGATTATATACAAGTTTTTACGGCATCTGGCATGGGCTGGAGTTGGGGTTAGGTTTGTGATAGCTTATTTTCTTTCATATTTCTGAATCAATCTTGACTGGCTTCCAATGCAGACAATTGCATTTGTTTTTTTTTTTTTTTGGTGTTGAAATGCTACAGTGCTGCCAGTCGAGAGTAATGGGTATATTCGAGTGGATTGCTATGGCGGGCTTAATCAGATGAGAAGGAATGTGAGTACTTCACATGATTGCCTTGACTGTTTCTTTCTTCAATCCTTGATTTTTGTGGTAGATATTGAGCTTTGTTGGATGTTGCTTTTCATTATTGCAGCTGTGTGATGGCATCGGTATTGCCCATTTGTTGAATGCAACTCTTCTTTTGCCAAAGTTCGAAGTGGCTGCATACCAGAATGAATCAAGGTAATTGATGATTAGGATCGAGCACTGATGTATGATCTTGCAATACCTAATTAATTTTGAATTTTACGGAATGAGTTTTAGTTTTAAGGGTGAGTATGCCGCAGATCATACTATAACTTCAATATTTGTTGGTGGTGATATCTATTATGATCCAAGTGTTTGGAACTCTGCTTTCACAATAGTTTGTTGGAAGGTTGTTACTGAACATATGATCACAATGCCCTAATTTCTATTGCTTGATGGTATTTATAGTTATCTAGTGGTGGCACTATTGAGTAACAGGTAGTTGTGAAAGATCCAGTATAGAACAAGTGGCAATAATCTAGCTTCCACCCCCTCCGCCACTTCGCCCCCAACCTCCTCCGCCCCTGTTTCTCACCATCTACCCTAGCCCCCCTTCCCACCCCTTCCCACCCCTTCCACCTTCTCTTGGCTCAAATCTATCTCAGATTTGAGGTTCGTACCTCAGATCTATTTCAGATCTTGGATCACCTTCCTCTGTGAAGGTTTTCCCCTTCCTTTGTGAAGGTGTTTTTTTTTTCTTCAGTGTTTGGCCTTTGTTTTTGTTCATTTTTCTCGCCGTGCATCTCCTTGTGTTTCTCTGTGGGTTTAAGAAGTTAGATGTTGGCTAAACCAGTCTTGAAACAGTGGATTGGTTTTGGTCATCATTGGGATATGATTAGTGGCTTTTGAGTTTTGGCCTCTCTTCTGCTGCAGTGCTGGTTTTTATGTAGCTTTTGCTATCATGGAAGCTTTTCAAGCAACTTTGGTTGCTTCATTTGGTGAAACTTCGTCACTTTTTTTGGCTTGGCTATGTCACCTTCTTTCTCTCTCTTGGTGGTTTTTACCATCTACAAGGTTGAAGTTGCCCTGGGTTCAAGTTCTCTTCACGCGACTGCCTCTGTGGCGCCGCGGTTGGCTTCTTGTGCAGCTAGCGGAGTGGTTCCTTTGGCTTCCTTTGGATCTCCTACTTTAGTACCTTTTGTTTTTGTTCTTTTTGTTATGTTATTCTTGTTTTTTTCTTTGTAATGTTTGGTACTAGTTTATTTGGAGACTTTCTATGTTGGAGGACAGCCACCATATGGGCTAGGTCTTGTTTGTCCTTTCTTTTTAATGAATGAATGTTTGTTTAGGAAAAAAAAGTATAGAGCAAGTGGCTGTAGACACCCCAATTTTGACCAAACGTCGAGTTAAGGGGAGTGATACCTCCAAGACCCGATAATGACAACGTCCGGCCAATTTAGGATTTTCAAAGATGATTCAAGCTCTTCAAAGGACTATCTAACTCTACATGGAAAGCAAAAAGAGAAAAATGGAAAATAGAGCCCAAAATGGCACTTGACCTCTTTTACGGCAGTCACGGGTTGCCGCTACGGCACTCCCTAACTGCCATAGCGGCAGTCAGTAAGCGCCGCAACGGTAGTCACCAATTGTCGCGTTTTTACATCAAGTGCCGTAAAAAAATGGATTCCCAGAAAAGACGGCAGTCCCTGGAGTTGTTTGCGTGAATGCCGCAGCGACATTTACTGAGTACCGCTTTCATCTCCGTTGAGTGTCGCGTTTTTGTAACAGCCAGCTGTTATACAACACGTTTTGTACTATCAAAAAGACGCCTGAATTAGGGTTTTTTGCTCTGAAATGACTGAAATACCCCTCCAAATTTGTCTATAAATAGAGGATGAATATCCTCTTACAAGGAGTTGGTTGGTGGTTTTAAGGTTGGATTTTCTTTGAATCTAGAGGTTATATTAGAATTCTCCTTGTCTTAACTTTCAAAATTCTTTTTAAAACACAATTAGGAGTGAGTTTAGAGGTGTCTAAAGAAGGAGTTGTGTGAATTAAAGGTTGAAGAGCTTGATTAATCTTTGAAAGTTCCTCACCACTACAAGTTGAGGATATTTTTGGAGGTAGACTCTAAACTAGTTGGGTTTAATTATAGTTCAATCATAATATACTTGAAGTCTTGGAATCTTTTTTTTTTTTTTCTTTATTTTCTTTTCTATTAGTCTTTGAGATTTATAAGACCTTCAATGTCTTACATGAATCCTTAGACTTGAAACCCTTTAATTCTCTTGTAAGCTCATGATTTACAAGGAAGTTGAAGTTGATATTAGTACACTTGATTAATAAATCTAAACCTATCTCCATGGTTTAGATTTGTTATGTTTAGGTCTCATGAAATTTCTCCATATTTCTTTGAGACCTTCAAGATATGAATGTAATTAGTCTCCCATGACCATCAAATGGTAGGAGAGGTGGTATGGTTCAAGCCAAGTCCCATGGCTCAAATTAGTTAACAAAGTTGTATTTGAATAAATGATGCAGTGAGTTCACAATCCGTTTTTGATCATAGATTTTTAGTTGAACATCGAACCGTTGGAACTGAATGAAACTAACGGGAAAGTGTTTATAACTCAAAGTTCTACCACTGTAATTTTTGTTTTAAGGTAGTTTCATGTTTAGAGTAGTTTGGTCAAGAGTTTTGTGGAACAACTATAATCTGTCCAGAGTTTCAGAACAGTAACACTATTTTGAAATAAGCAAATCAGAACCTTAATCAAGCACTCTTGACCCAAAATAAAATTTTCTAAGTAGTTTAATGTGTTAGGAAGCTACCCTAAAAAGACCAAAGCATTTCTGATTTCTTTTACTATTTTTAGAAAATCATACAAAAACTCTGGACGAGGAGTTGTAAGTCTCTGAGTGATGTCTAGTGTTTGTCCAATTCCCGGAGATCTAACCGTTCAAACCTCGATTTTCTTTTTGGGTTAGAAACTAGACACACAAAGGCATCTTGTGTCCAAATATCATCAAGATCAAACCATAGGAAGTATGTTTTTTTATTTCTTTGAAGTTCTGATCTGCTCTCAGCAATTTTCAGAATTCTGTCACAACTTTGATATATCTTGCAAACAATAGTCTAAATGATCTCTCCATGACCTAGGACTTAAACCATGTGTTAATAATGATTAGTTAAGCTTAAATACAGAGGCAAAATGATCCAAACCAAGGAATAATACAGTGGTTTATTCTTGTTCATGTAATCATGCACATTCATCCATATAGATCGGTATTAGAATTCATAATTGTGCATTTCTTTTACTTGATAGAATTAAGCTAGACATTTAGGAATAATTATCTGATATTGTACATTCTTCCTAAAGTATGTGGACTAACCCTTGTTTTGCAGCGCACTTGAGGTACAACTTCTCAACCCTTTCTCTAATTTACTTAATTTCTTGATTTTTTTTTATTGATTTTATGACCCCATGCGCGACGCGTTAGAATTAGGATCTTGCCTTATGTGAATACATGTGATTAGAGACCTTTTCTCAGGTTTTACCTTCTATCGTATGCATTGTACGCTTAATATTCGCGTCATGGATCTCGGATAAGTTCCATAGTTCCCTATTTGCATATCATATCGCTTGCTACTTGAATTATGTGGTTTTTGAATGATATTTTATCACTTGCAATCTTACACCCTTTAGACATACTTTTGTAATGTATATTTATACATATGTATTAGTTGAGGACATGCTTAGATTATTAATTCGATTAAAAGGATGTTAAGTAGAGGCCTATCGCGAGATAGGATGAGAGAGAGTGTTTTAGCCCGACGGGCTCCTTCTCCTCTCATTCCATAATTCCTGGACCTAAAAAACCTCTGGTTTATTAAAAGATCAGTTTGCTTTAAAATGGTTTCTTAATTTTCCTTTTAAAAATTAAGTGGTGACTCGTTGTTTTATGTTTTGAAATTTAAAAAGATTTTGAAAGAAAAGTTGTGAGTAAGAAAAAATTGCGATATCCACAGCGGCTAAAAGAAAGAACATGTTATTTGAGCTTTATAATGAGACACTTTCCCTCCAGGTTCAATCATGTGTCCCAATTGCATTTAATAAATGCACAATACTCATGTATGGAAGAGCAACAACTACACATTATAAAATCCATTTTTTTTATTTTGAAAATGCATAATTTACATACCATGTTATCAATACTGCCAATGTTATAGCCTTTCGAAATGGAGAGAAGATATGTTTTTTTTTTTTTTTCTTTCCCTCTTTTCTTTCTATTCCCATTGATGTTACATCATTGTTTTCCATCTCCAAACCCCACATTCGTTAGTCTTTCATCTTCTATAAACACTCCATGCCAAATACATAACAGACTCCCTTCGTTCACCATATTCTTATATACCAAAATTAGAAAAAAGAAAATTCACAACCCACAAGGATGTTACAATCATAAAGCCAGGATTGTTCTCAACATGGATGCAACTCACACCACACACATTATACCTCATCCCAATATACATATACATATATATATATATATATGCACAGAGTCCTAATGAGGGATCCATCATTTTACCAAAGTAAGGACCTCTAATCCTGACCGTCGGAGCTCATTTACTGCACAATGAATTTCACTTTTACCACATGGATTAAATGATCGCTCCAACAGTCCAGATTAGAAGTCGTCACTTTGTTAAAATGAAGGATCTCTCATTAGAAGGACTCTGTCTATATAAGTATACGTATATAAAGAGGAGTTCTAGCAACAAGAAAAAAAAAAGAATATAAAGATGAGAGGCAACATTTGCATCTTTTCTTCTAAGAAGACACTTACTGGCAGAATGAAAGAACAAAGAAATCTCCCCAATCCATAAATTTCAGCAGCAGCAACCATTTTGTTTCACCAATCACAAGTATTGTTTGTGTATCCGGGCTCGGTTCTCTTCCCACCACAGTCTAGCTTGTATCTCCCCAAACCTTTCTCGGCTATACATATCACGTGAACATTTACACAGTAACCAAGTGCAGCTCAAGTTAATACAAATACAAAATATAATGATATAAATCGAAAGGAAAAGGAAAACTGGCAGTAAATTTTACTTGCTTACGAATCCAAAATAACAAAGAGAAAGAAGAATGAAATTGGGAGATTAAAGCTCCAATTAGAGGCTGAAAATGAACATGGATGGCATATTAATGGCCTAGAAATTACGAGTGGAGCGCTAGACCACCATTCTAACTCCAACTAGAACATCCACAAGAGGTTTGAGACATTGGTTTACCTGCCCTTTCTACTTGGTTGTTTATTTTCCTTATTTCAACCTAAAAGCAAACATCTATGTGGTAAATTGACTCCATAGATTTCACTGTTTAGATCAACTTTAGGGTCTTAAAAACAACCATATTCATTGACGGAACTGTCAATACTAGTAACCAGTAAGGATTTGACCATTAATATGGTTAGATTGAGATCCAACAGAGTGGCACCCCATTGATCAAGTGGTCCCTCCATTGAAAGGGCACATAACTTAACAGACAAGCTGGTGGTTGGCTTAAATAGAGAGGAAGATCACAGATCAAATGGTCCCTCCACAACTAGCATATTCTCTCACTATCATCAGGGGACGATAAGGATTGCAACAAGACTTCCAAGTGACCATACTTCTTAACATCGGACCCATTATTAGTTCATAGATCTCAGCTATCCAGAAAAACACTTTGATGAAAAGTCGTATGCTGAGATGGATCAGACGGCTAGTAAATCTAACATGATGCTTAGGATTTGAGTAGTGCTATTCGTCATTTCCTTGCCTGAGCGTGTAAATTTGTAATTTACACCATTAAAATGATGCTTCTAAAGTTTCTCCTCCCATCAAGAAATTCTCACAATTTCTCATTACATATAGAGAAAAAAAAAATACCCAAAGAAACAAGAATGAAATTTGAGACAGCTAGCATTGCATTTGGAAAGAGATGGTTCTCTCTCAGTAGCCCAGACCTATTTAAGAGATTTGACAAAAAGATTGCTAAGCTTTGATGGTCATGCTGACAAACTTCAGAGTTCAGAAGCATGTATCTAGTTGGGCCATGTCCCCTATTAACCATGAATTACCACAAGTTGAAGGAGCTTCCACTAATTAAGGCAACAGGTTTAAAATGTAGGAAAACTAACCTGAATCTGACGCGTCTGAGTTCCCTAGTGCCACCTGGCAGCACTCTAAGAGTAATGTAAACCCCTGGCTCATCCTGTTCAACCCATTCAGTATCCATATCACTGGCATTGCTGATGGATAGCTCTCCTGAGCAATCCGCATCTCTTGATGAGCTAGTTCTCATAGAAGTGTCCATTGATGATGTTTCAGTCTTAGCTCCACTTATGCTTGAGAGTTTTGGGGTAGAGGTAAGACCACAAGAGTCATAGTTGGAGCGAGAATGCATCGAATGCTGTTCCAGAGAATCCGAGGATGAGTATCCCATTCCCATGGGACGGTACAAGGTGCGGGGCAGACGTTCTTTACTCAAAGGTGGGGTTACAGGACTGTCTTCAACGGACGATTCAATTTTTGAACGCTGTACTAGGAGCAGGAAAATGACAATTACCATTGTGAAAAGATAATATAACAATGACCAAAAGTTGTGAAAATAAATGCCTTAGAGGAGATGGAATTGGAGACAACTAAAAAACCATTTTAAACTAAGCTCGTATGGTAACGTTGTAGTTTTTGGTTTTCGATTTTTGTTTTCACTTTTTGAATTGATCACAGTCAATTCCCAATACAAAAAATGGAAACAAAAACTGAAAACCAAAAACTACTACGTTACCATGCGAGCCCAAAATTTCCAAGGTGCTCACTTCATCTTCAGATCTTGGAGGTGTGGGAAGCGGGAAAGCTTGGCGGTTTAACCTCTGGACATTGTAGAGTTCCATCACCCTGTCATAATTCTCCATCCACCACCTTTGAGCTTGCCATTTGTTAAACATTTCTCGACTATTCAAAGCAAATAGATCACTAATCAAAACACTGGACTAATTAGTTTGTAAAATAGCGCATGAGTAGTGATAGTACCACACCACTTGCTATGCACTTGGAGAGAGAGAGAGAGAGAGAGAGAGAGAGAGAGAGATTGAAGAAATCATGAAGATTTAGTGTCCGAAAGAAATATAATAAGATAGAGTAAAACTTCAGGCACACTCATTTTCACAACCTCATCCCTCACAACCTGATGTGTCAACCATGTAATGGGATGTGACCCACCATTTAACACAACCTCACATATAATACTCCCACTACATGATTGCCACATCAGGTTATGAGGAGTGAGGTTGTGGAAATGGGTGTGCTTGAAGTTTTACTCAATAAGATATCTCAACATGGGACCATCTGTGCATGTGAAAAAAGGTCATGTACCCTATAGTTGCCAAAAGCATGTAAAAACCTCGTCTTAGTGCCAAAAGCATGTACCCTATAGTTGAAATAATGAAGCTGGATCTTTTGTAGATTACATTATAGAACGTGAAAACAAGTCCATTGCTTAAAGTTTCATACCCATGATGAGAGAGTAATCCAAAGAATTGTAGTAGGTGATCTTTTGAGGACCTATTTTTAATAATGTTAGGCCACTAAAGTGGACACCCTCAAAACCTTTTTGGAAAAAGGGTATTCGCCCTCCCCATTTTAAGGGAATTTAAAAAGTAAATATTGCCTATAGGCTATAGTGCATGATTGACTCTTTCTGTAGGGGGCATCTAATTCCTCTCAGTGCCAACAATAATGCAGTAGCTTGAGAGAAAGCGACCAATAAACAATAAAATCACTAAACTCATCCAACGAAATATGTTAATTACTTAATTGGATTTACATAATCAATAAGGCCAACCAAAATGCAATCTCTTTCTTTTTTAAATGGTGCCAAAGGTGTCATGTATTATCTCCTACAGCACAAGAAAGTAAAAGCTCTGTAGACCTCTGTTCCTTTCTTGCTTATGCCAAATTCTGACTCATCTTTTGTCATTACTACTCTTAGGCTTAGTTTGGTCCTACGTGATTTTTAAAAGTAATTTATGAAATTTATTATTAAGTTGTTTGATAATTTTGCACAAGTGACACAATATTTTTCAAAAAAAATCATAAAACTAAAAAGCAATCTTGAGCTTTTAAAAGGTCCATTCTAGAGCTTTTAAAAGCTCCCCCCCCAAAAGCCCTAAGTTCAATTTTGCAAAATTTATAAATTACTTACTAAATGAATTAACATGAAATTGTACTTTAATAATAGAGAAGCACCAAAATTGGGGCCAAACTAAGCTTTAGAGTGGCACATAGAGTGAAACTGAAATATAGTTTACAAACAAAATGACAAGAAGCAGTCACAAAATGACAAATCAAAGAATAGGCATGGGTGATAAAGATTGAAAAAGAAAGGAAGACAAATCCCCGACACAACAAACACTACGTAGTAAAAGGTTTCCCAACACAATCAAACCAAGGCCCACCAAGAAGCTCTCATTAGTTCTCCTTTTTAGACTTGTAAAAGGAGTTGTTTTGCGGTAGGTTCTTGTTCTTCCATATAATAACGAGTAAAATTACTTCTTTCAAATAAACAGTTCTGTGGTAGAGTTCTATTATTGTTTTTCGTAATAGTTGCCTAGGACTATAATTGAATCAATACCAATTGTGTTCCTCGTCACCACTTCAGCTATTACAGTAGTCAGTAATGGTTATCCAAGGTAACGAACTACATGACATACATGTATGTATAACTCTAAAAGCCATGGAAAGCGGCGTATTGGCAATTCCGAAACGGTCACTAGCGTTGTGGGTCTTCCATGGTGCACGATTTTAATAACCCAATAAATTTTAGCATCAGAACAATTTGAAAAAAATAAATAAATAAATAAATTACATTAAGCCCGGGTTGGTTCATGAATTTAGTGAGGAAAAAGAAAAAAATGAGGGAAAATAAGAAAGAAAACTAGCTCCCTTCTCTCATGCTTAAATAATGTTAAATATTCAAAATTTGTAAAACATAACTGTAAAAAGTATAAGAAAAAAAGGAAGGAAAATGAGTCACAACAATCAAAATATTTAACATATTTCTCAACTTATTCGCACCATTTTCCTTATCAATTAAACGTAGGAATATGTTTTCCTCTATATTTTCTTTTCTTTTTCCATCACCAAATTCAAGAACCAAGCCTTCCAAAACTCTAAAGAGACGGACACAGACAAGTTCGGGAGAAAAGGAATCTCTTGGTTCAGTTGCATGACCAAATCTTTAAAAAAAAAAAAAAAAAAATTTACATGTCGACACCACAGAAAAATTGTCCCCTAAGTGTTGTATACGTGACACTCTACATTCTTAGGAGTGTAGGTGCTTCATAACAAATAACACTAGACAATATTTCATATAAATTTAAAAGAGTAATGCTATGTTTTCCAAATTTCTATCTCAAAAGTACTTCCCAAATGATGTGGCAGTAGAGTCAGGTCTAATACTGTGGGACCAATTGAATTTTGGTTGAAAATTTTTTACCTGACTCCACTATCACATCATTTGGGAAGCACTTTTGAAATAGAAGAAGCATAGCATTAATTACTCAATTTAAAAAGCACTTGCCCTGTGTATTTTTTTTTAATAAAGAAATCGAAGAAGAGTTTGATTGTAGAAATCAATTAAATTACAACAAAAATGCTAACAAAATGTCGTTCAAAAAATTCAATAAGGTAAATTTATCCCTGCAAATAAAATTAAGTGGTAATTTGAGTATTAGAATACCCACTATTTTGTGTAAAAAAAATAAATAAATAAATAAAGTCTTAATTATAGTTTTAAGTCAAATGCATCGCCCAGATCGAGGTTATCCCTCCCCTCCACTCCTCCAGCAATTATAAACTCCAATCAAATATGTTGCAGTCAATCAAACAAATCAGAACATTGAAATGAAATCAGACGAGAACGAGACACCTACAAATTTCACCGGGTGAGATGGAGATGAGGTGGCAGTACATCTCATTTGACATGCATTCTTTATCATTATTAGACAAATAATGGAAAGTTTATAACAAAGGATAAAAGAAAATGGGTAACTCTCAAGTCTAAACAAGGAAAGAAAAGAAAGGGGGAGTATTAATCCCGCCTCTCCCAGACAGACTGGCCATTGTTTATGGTGGAATACCATATACGCCGCCCTTACCAGAGAAATGGTGATGCTGCTCACATTTTGAGGTCCACAAAATTTTTTAGGATAAACAATCAATGTTACCTTTACCTAAGATCAATTTACACAGATAGTATAGGCCAAATCCAACTTTCTTTCTTTCTTCTTTTATTTTATTTTATTTTATTTATTTATTTATTTTTTAAGTTGCAATTACATCTATATGTGCATGTGAATCTCCATTATGATCTGGGTCTTGGAAGGGCAGACATAATATTAAGTTTGATGATCATGTGCATGTACATGAGCTATTCATTTATCAGAGTACATAAAAGAGATATATATATATATATACATACATGTGTGTGTATAGATTTATATGTAAGAGAGAGAGAGAGACTAGAATGAGCCTTTTGTCAGGGCAAAAAATTGAAGGGGAGTTCCTTTTTATCCATTAGAAAATAGCCTAAATAGGTTTCTTTCCAAATTTATCTTTCTTTCCTTATTTTGTCATTCCATATTCTAGGCTGCAAATCCATGTGCTCTCAAAAAAATAAAAAAAAAAAGTAATAAAATTGAAAGAGAAATAACATAAGTACCTGAACCGAATACGTTTGAGATCGTTACCCCCGCGTGGAAGGGAGACGAAATTAATCAGAACACCGGGCTCAACATGCGCAACCCACTCCTTGGGCTCGTTTTCCTCAACGAACACGACCGGGTCAACTCGGCGTCCACTCGCAGACGCCGGAGTGCCTTCGCCGGCCGAAATCCCCTTCAGCCTTGCCTCCATCTCTTTTCCCCATTGCCTCGTCGAATTCGTGCTCCCCGTCCGACGGTACGACCACCGGAACTTCTCCGACGCCGACCCCGTGTCGGACTCGGCATCACCCTTGTGTCGGTGCTGAGTCGACTGTCCCGTACACGGATTGCAGTTCCGATACACTCCCGAGGCCTTCAACGCCATGTCCTTTATCTGAAAAAAAACCAAACATTAGCTTAGCCCCAATTCACACAACGCGTCTGTGTGCATATATATATATATATAGATATGTATACACAGAGAGTTTGACAGTCGAATTGAATTTGCCTGAAAAGTGAGAGATTTGATGGCGTGCTTAGTACTGGGAGGGAAATTGGGATCGGCTTCTTCAGAATGGCTAATTGATTCATCGATACTCTGCTTCGGACGAGCTATGCACGTGAGCATTTTCGATTCTCCGTTTATCGAATTTTGCAATCAAACCGATCTTCAATCAATCGATGAATTCAAATCGCATGCAGCATCACAGACAACACACACACACACACAAATATATGTGCATATACACAAGGATATGATATATATATATATATATGATCAGTTATGGTTGAATTTCTAAAGCGCGGTTAACGAGGCACATCTGCCTCTTGCACAGGCGCGCTTGCTTTAATTGCCTCTCCTTCAATTCTCCATCAGAGTGCTTCCTGAAATTTTAATGACTACAGTCTACACAACTCAAAAACATCAACAGAAAGAAAGAAAGAAAGAAAGAAAGAAAGAATAATAATAATAAATATACATATAATACATATATACACACGGAGGCAAGAGCAATAAAGTTAAAAGAATGAACAAAAAAGTGTGATGAAAAACAATGGCAGAAAGTTTTAAATGGTAATGAACATGAAATTGAAGAGAAGAAAGGGATCGGAGGATTATACATACTTCTTCTACATGAATAGAGGAGTGAGTGAGTGAGTGAGTGAGTCGGAGATCCAAATTGAATTAGTATTTGGTTGGTAGAGAGGAGGAGGAGGGAGCTTTTGAAGAGGAAGAGATGTAAAAAGTATTTCACGTTTGAGGCATGGCAGGCAGGCAAAGCTTTTACCGGGCTTTTCTTTCTCTTCTCATTTTCACTTCAAATTTTGAGGGACTTTTGATTTTACTTTTTCACCTGCTACCGGAGCTTTACCGGTAATATCCATACAGCACTTCCGCGGTTTTACCTTATTTAACTGTTTGAGCTTCCCATAATCCCATCTTTTAGAGAAACACCTTCAATGTTAGGGACCATCTATTCAAGAAATTATTCAGTGAGCCTGTCACGTCACGTCACGTTAATATGATGATATGGTGTGATCTCTCAATCTCAACTATACATATATCTCTTACTTCTAACTTCTAAGGGATCATATTATGTAGTTATCAATTTAACAAAAAAAAAAACTACCCACCACATGTCATAACCTCCTAAGTGGGCATATGACTCTTTTTTATTGTAGAGGTCACACCACGTCATTATATTGACGTGACATGACGGACTCACTGAATAACTTCTCGATTGATTTCATATGATGCGATCAAATAAGTGGGTCCACTAATGCTGCAAATATGAGAAAGCAGAACAATACTCTGAGAGAAATCACCTTACACTAGGTGGCACTTCTACTCTAAAGGCATGCTTGGTGCTCAGGATAAGATGTAGGATAGGACAATTTTAATCTTAGACAGGATTTGGTGGCGTCATCAAACAGAATGAAATAATTCTAAACTAAGTTTTTTATGCCAAGAGGAGTGAGATAACTTTAACCCCATGAGAGGTGGTATTAGGTAGAATTAGAAATTTGAAATAATTTCTTGGGATAAAAAAACTTTTTTATTTTCCAATTTTTTTTTTCAAATCTATCTTCTTCTTCTTTTTCCTTTTCTTTTTCATTTTTTTTTCATATTCGTTTTTTATTTTCCTTTCCTTTTTCATTTTGAGATCTCTCTTTCTTTCCTTTTTTTCTTTTTCTTTTTTTTTTTTTTCAGATCTCTTTTTTTTCCCCCTTTTTTTAAAAAATATATATTTAGATCTACTTCTTTTTTTTTCCCTCTTCGGACCCCAATTTTTCGGTGTTAAAAAGTACTCACTCCGTCCCATTTTATGTATCCCCTTTCCTTTTTGAAATGTCCCAAAATTGTTATCCACTTTCCTAAATTTGTATGCAAATTTTACTTAGTTTCTCAAACATTTCCTTACAATCAATATCAAAACTAAACAAAAAAAGAAAGTGCAATAATTATAGACAATTGCGGAAAGTTAGTGTAGATTTTTTTTGTCCCTTTAAATAGTTGGATTCCCCAAAAGAGACATAAAATGAGACGGAGAGATTAATAATTTAGTTAGAGTAATGCCAAGGACAACTCATTCTTACAACTATTTTACAACCATCTCTATGTCTCTTCTAAGAGCATCTCCAACCACATTACTTAAAAATTCTCTAATTTTTAGACAAAATAGCTAAAAAGTTATTTTAGCTAATCAGTTTTAAGCCTCCAACTCCAACCACGTTCTCCATTATAGGGAAGTTTGAATTATTATATTAATTTTTTATACAAAAGTTGAAAACTTTAATGCACTCTCTCTTTAAATAAATATGATATGTAGTATTTTTCATTATATTACTTATGGGTAATTACCCATATTCACACTCTCCCTCCTCAAATGTGGAGAACCAAAAATGGGTTCCTCAGAATGGAGAACCATTTGGAGAACTCATTGAAACTCCAAAAATTCACTTTGATTTCCCAAAATAGCTAAAAATTGAATATGGATAATGTGGTTGGAATTGCTTATGGAGTTCGGTTAAATTTCAATGGGCCCCAGCGCCACTTAGGAAAGAGATAGAAATGGTTGTAAGAATGAGTTGTGCCCCTAACATTACTCATTTAGTTATTATCCGAAACTTATAATCTAGGCACAATCAAACACAGAATTAGGATATAATAACTTATCTGGCAGTTTTATCCAACACATTGCAAACACAGGACAGTATTATCAGACCTGCCAAACAAGGTCTAAGTAAATTATATGGGTTCTACATGAAAAATATTATAGTACTCTAGTCGTATGGAATAATTTTCTCATTTTATGCTATGTTTCTCACATTTTATATCCTTACGGGAGGGGTGTATACGAGCCGAGTCGAGCCTGCTCGTGAGCTTTCTCACGAGCTCGCGAACTTGCTCACGAGCTCAAACGAGTCGAGCTTTCAAGTGTTCGCAAGCTTTCTCACGAGCTTTTTCACGCGTCCTTTTAAACTATGTAGTTTAATAATAAAATAATATTTTATCAAGCCTATTTATGAAATGTGTCATATTTTCACTAAAAGTATATAGTTTTTAAATAAATACTCCCTCCGTCCCATTTTATGTGTCCATCTTTCCTTTTTGGGATGTCCCAAAATTGTTGTCCACTTTCCAAAATTAGCATGCAAATTTTACATAGTTTCCCAAACTACCATTTCTTGCAATCAACACCAAAACAAAACAAAAAAAGAAAGTGCAATGATTATGGGCAATTGTGGAAAGTAGGTGTAGATTCTTTTTGTTCCCTTAAATAGTTGGATTCTCCAACATGGACACATAAAATGGGACGGAGGGAGTATATTTATAAAAGTCACTATACAAGCTCTTTATCAAATCTATAATTGAGCTTTTTCACGAGCCTTAATCGATCGTGTTCACGAGCTCAATAAGCGAGCCGAGTCTAACCTTTATCGAGTCGAACTTCGAACCGTTATTGAGCGGTTCATCTCGTTTACACTCCTATTTACGGTTCCCAAACCCATATATTGGTCACAACTCACTGAATAAAGCTAAACCAAACTAGGTCAACTCACTGAAAAAAGGTACTAAATCAAACCCAATAAGGACATTTTGATCTAGCTTTCAATGACCCAATACTTGTTTTCATTTGACACCAATGTGGGCCTTTTGTGGTACGCCTCACAATACCCCAGGAAAAGGGTCCATATCCATGCAAAGAGAAAGAGCCATTACTCAATAATTAATTGGTTTTTTTTTTTTTTTTTGCTGTTTGTTTGTTTGTTTGTTTGTTTTTTTTTTTTTTTTGTTCTTAATTTGGTCCCATTTGAGCGATATAGTTATTTAGGCTCTATTTCGTTCTTTGTAAGAAAATAAAAGTGAAAGAAAAATAAGATAAAATAATAGTAATTTCTCGTATTTTGGTTTTTCATATTTTATCTTTTTTTTTTTATGAGCTTGCCGACTCAAAGCATCAGTGAAATATGCATTTCTAGGACCCAACATGACACTCCCGGTTATAATTGCATCAAATTTGACTATGATTCAAGAAGTACAACTGTTACAGGTCCTAGGAAATCATAAGAAAGCGATAAGGTGGACGATAGCTGATTTAAAAGGGATTGACCTATCTGTTTGCATGCATCGAATTAATTTAGAAGAAAATGCTAAACCATCTAGAGAAATGCAATGACGACTTAACCCTAATATGAAGGAGGTAGTCATGAAAGAGGTCATTAAACTCTTAGATGGAGGTATTATTTACCCGATCTCCGATAGTAATTGGGTCAGCCCCACGCAGGTTGTCCCAAAGAAATCAGGCATTACGATTGTGCCAAATGAAAAAGGAGTCCTCATTTGGAACGTCTATTAGGTCAAAGCTTTTATTGTTTTCTAGATGGATACTCTGGTTATAACCAAGTACCTGTCTATCCTAACGACCAAGAGAAAACAACGTTTACATGTCCCTTTGGTACCTTTGCTTATCATCGTATGCCGTTTGGTTTGTGCAATGCACTAGCCACTTTTCAACGGTGTATGATGGAAATTTTCTCGGATATGGTTGAAAAGTTTTTAGAATGGATGATTTCTCGGTTTTTGGTCCTACATTTGACGAGTGTCTTCAAAACCTTACAAAAGCCCTCGCCCGTTGCAATGAAGCGAATTTGGTTTTGAGTTGGGAGAAGAGCCATTTTATGGTTCAAGAAGGAATAGTGTTGGGTCATGTTGTATCAAAACGGGGTATAGAGGTTGACAAGGCAAAAAATGAATTAATTGACAAACTTCCAGCACCTTCTTCCATCTGTCAAATCCGTTCATTTCTCGGTTATGCCGGATTTTACTATAGGTTTATCAAAGATTTTAGTAAGATTTCGAGACCCTTGTGCAACCTTCTCGCCAAGGATGTCCCGCTTGTCTTTGATAATGAATGTCTCAGGGCATTTGAAACATTAAGATCTCTACTTTCCACGGCTCCGATGATCCAATCCCTTAATTGGTCATTTCCGTTTGAACTGATATGCGATGTTTCTGATTAAGCTGTTGGAGGTGTTTTAGGGCAGAAAGTTAATAAAGTTCCTCATGTGATATATTTTGAGAGTAAAACCCTTAATGACGCACAATTGAACTATACGACTACTGAAAAAGAATTGATAGCGGTCATGTTTGCCCTTGACAAGTTCTGTTCATATCTTTTAAGGTCAAAGGTTATAGTTTATACCGATCACACCGCCTTGCATCATCTTTTAAATAAGAATGAAACAAAACCTCGTTTAATTCGTTGATCTTACTTCTTCAGGAGTTTGACTACGAAATAAGAGATAAAAAGGGTTGTGAAAATGTTATCGCCGATCACCTGTCACGAATCGTTGTAGAGTCTAACAATATTACCCCTCTCCAAGATTCGTTTCCGGACGAACAATTATTTGCTCTAGCCGCTATGAAATGACCGTAGTTTAGCGACATTGTAAACTTTTTAGCTACGGGATATACCCCTCATACTTGGTCTAGCCAAGATAAAAATCATTTCTTTTCACAAATTAAACATTATTATTGGGACGACCCACTTTTATTCAAGCACTGTTCTGATCAAATCATATGACGTTGTGTTCCAGAGAGTGAGTTCAACTCTATTTTAAACTTTTGTCACTCTTTAGAAAGCGGAGGACATTTTGGTGGCCGTCGTACGGCTACTAAAGTCCTCCAAAGTGGGTTATATTGGCCAACCCTGTTTAAGGATGCGCATGGATTTTGTCAAAAGTGTATACGTTGTCAACAAACAGGTAATATGTCCCATCGCGATGCAATGCCTCTTACTCTGATCCTTATTATTGAAATATTTGTTGTGTGGGGCATCGACTTTATGGGTTTGTTTCCGTCATCCTGCGGTTTCGAATACAATCTAGTTGCGGTCGACTATATTTCTAAGTGGGTAGAGGCAATGGCGACAAGAACCAATGACCATAAAGTTGTGGTTTAGTTTATCAAAGAAAATATATTTTGTCGTTTCGGTACGCCACGAGCGATTATAAGCGACGGGGGAAAATATTTTTGTAATCGTCACTTTGAGGCCCTTGTCCAAAAATATTTCGTCACTCATAAGGTAGGAACTGTGTACCATCCTCAAACCCAAGGCTAAATTGAAGTTTTGAATAGAGAAGTAAAAAGTATATTAGAAAAAACGGTGCGCCCAGATCGCAAAATTTGGTCGCAATGACTGAGCGATGCGTTTTGAGCATATCGAACAGCTTATAAAACTTCTATTGGCATGTCTCCATACCGATTAGTTTTTGGAAAAGCGTGCCACTTATCGGTGGAACTTGAACATAAATCTTGCTGGGTCGTAAAAGCGCTTAACCAAAATATAAAATCGGCAGGATGCCACCGTAAACTTCAAATACAAGAACTGGAAGAATTAAGAAAAGAGGCCTATGAGAATGCTAGAATCTATAAAGAACGATCGAAAGCTTTCCATGATAAAATTATCAATCGTAAAAATTTTGAGGTTGGACAGCGCGTATGGTTATTTAATTCGAAATTGAGGTTATTCCTGGGTAAGCTACGTTCTCGATGGGACGGTCCGTTCGTAATAACGCAGGTGTTCCCGCATGGAGCAATAGAAATACAAGATACAAACGGCAGAATACTTTTTAAGGGAAAATGGCCAATGGCTTAAGCTGTATCGGTCTGAAGAGACAGATGAAAGAAAAATTGAATTCATAGATCTAGTGGATCCGATCTATTTTGACTGAGCACGTGCATCGGTCGAGCTAACGACGTAAAACTTAGCGCTTTTTGGGAGGCAACCCAAGCATTTGATAGAGTTTTCTTTAATTTTATACACTTTTTAGGAGTTTTTCTACTAATGTCTGAGTTTTCGAATACCCAACAGACAACATTTTGATCATTTAAACCCCTATATAAGAAAACAAGTGAGAAAAAAGAAAAAAGACTAGATCACGCGCGCGGCCCGCTCGCACGAGTGTCTGCCTTTAACAAAAAATTTTGAAATTTTATTATAGGAGCTCTCAGCATCACCTCGCGCCTGAGATCGAGTGCGCGAGGAGGTCACACGAGCGGCCCGCAAGAGCGAATTTTTCACTTAGAAACATTTTTTCTTGAACCTTAAAACTAGCCTCAGCTTCGCCTCGCGGTGGGGCTCGCGCGTGCGAAGGCTGCTCACGCGAGGTCCCTCTTTGCCTATATATAGGGCTGTGAGACTTAATTTCTCAGATTTTCTTTTCTCTCTTCTTCGTCTTCTCTCTCTCGCGATCTCATTTTCTCTTTTCCCTTTTCCACCATAACCCCACTAACCACCCCAATCACACAACACTACCACCATACCACCGTCGATCACCGTCAGCCAACCACAACTACATGCCGGACCCGCCGCCACAAGCACCAGACACCGCCGCTGCCGCCACTACTGCGATTGGTGGCCAATAATCCCCTTTCTCTGCCCCTTGACTCACTTACATGTATATATATATAGATTAAAACGTGTATATGTATGTAAGTAAACGAATTCTAGGCAGATTTACATAAATATATTCACCCACATGACGACATCCTATTGACGCGTTTTCTTATCACACCCAAGTGTAGGTGATCGTACAAGTAATAAAGTTCTGGAAGTCCAGGTCGAACCCACAGGGAACGGAATAAAATTTTATAAATTTAGGCAGATAACTATTTTGTCACTACAAAGAAAATAAAAGATGATGGATTTTTGTGGGGTTTTACTAAACTACTAATTTTTATATGTTTGCAATAAAAGTAATTAAAGCTATTTTTTCTTAACAGTTTATGGTAAAGATTTTAACAGTGCAAAATAAATTAACTAACATACTAGTAAGAAAAGGAAGAAAAATATATAAAAGCTAAATTTTTATGAAATAAACTTTTTAGATTTAATAATAGCGAAAGATGGAAATAATACAGATATTTAAGCAAAACTATTATAAAACAGGAAATATTAATTAACTAGGGGGAAATGATTTAAAGGAATTGGGAATATGCAAACCAACACTAGATCCCACAACTTTTGTGCATTTGAAAAGCATTTGGCATTTAAGACCGCAGAGTCATTCTTTATTTAAAAATAAACTTTCACTAGTCAGGGTCATATCAAGTGTGTCAGGTTTGATATGAAACGACGTCGTTTGGTTTAAAGATAAATAAAAAGGCAATTGGGCAGTAGCCAGGTTCGAACCATGCCCCGCCGCGGACGTGGGTTATTCGGCGTCCAGTCCCCACCACTCTGCCACTACACAATTGCCTATCCATTATTGGATAGAAATATATATAAACACATATTTGAAATATTAACTTTGTCATATGAGTTGTTTGAGTATGCTAGGTGTTTTTTATGACAAAAGGCATAGTTTGACAATCCACATAATTAGGCTTTTTAATTTATTTCAAATATGTACTCAATATAGTCATAGTATATAAACATGTTAAATGGTCATAAACTATAGATACATAGATATTTTTGGCCACAAATGAAAAAATAACTCATCTAGATAAATTTGCCCATTTAAGTTTAGTGCACAGAAGTTGTGGTTTCTAAGTTTTTATTACATATCCCCAATTAATGTTTTAGCCTACCATTTTAGAATTGAAACTGTCTTCCAAATAAAATTTAAAGATAAATTAAATAGGTGTAAACAGTGACTGCTTAATTAAAACTAAAGTTGTAAAACTAAGGTAAGGGTGAAATATAATATTAATATATTTTTTTCCTACTTAACATGAGCTGGGATTGAATTTGTGGAATCTGTAAAATAGCAAAGTTTAGTACAACTAGGCTAATAAAATATATATAAATGGAAATACTGAACCAAAAATAAAATACTAAACCTTTGACTTTTGATTCTTGTAGGATCACAGTGGTTGAACTCCAAGAACACAAATAAGGCCAAACCAAATCCAAATATACTTTTGGAGTGAGATATGAATATGGTGTGCTTTTGGACTTTAGTAGGTGATTATAACAACTACGTGGCTAAGAAATCTGGCATTTAATCGCAAAATCTGTCTTTTAGTGCATGAAAATATTGCTATAAAAACTGAAAATTTGGAGTTTCAAACTATTTTAGGGGCAACTATAAGTACTATTAGACTAGAAATATTAAATCTAATTTTAAATAGGACTATTTTTACTACTACAAAGTGACAAAGGTCATACAAGAAAACAAATATTTTATTTTAAGAAATACAGTACATAAAGTTTTACTACATATTTTTGAACATAAAGTCATCAATTACATAAAAGTAAAATTTTACAACTACTAGAACTAGAAAAGGCAAAGAAAAACTAAAGTTTCCTATTTCTAGGGACAATATAAAGTGCTCACATAATAACCTCCCCTAAACTATTCTCTCAGTGATTGTGTGTTGAGTGTTGTAAATTGGTGTTTGGAGCTTGCTGTTTCCTTCCATTTATAGGCGAAGTTTGAAAGATGAATCGTCATCGCGTTCATCACGTTGCATTTTTTTTCTTCCACGCTTGTCTTTTTTTTTCATCAGCCTCTGACAGCTCCCTTGACAATTGATCCTGCAAAGACAAACAAAGAGGTAAAGAGAGAGAGATAAACGAAGAAAGCAAAAAAATATATATTATATATATAGTGTCAACATCCAAGCTTTCAGCTTGGATGTTTTCACTTTTTTTTTTTTTTTTTTTTTTTTTTTTTTTTTTTTGAGCTACCAAACAGTACAATTACTGTTTGGTTACTATTCATCTTTTGACTAATAATATGGGAGATACTACAGTGTGGTTGCTACTTCTTTCCTTCCCTTTATTTCACTTCACTTTTACCTAAACATATAAAATATGTAAAAACACATTTTTACACGTATTTGAGTGACATCACTGTTAAATTATATTAATTCAAATATGCGTGTAAAACTAGGAATTTGAGGGATTAAATGAGCATTGTGTCTATTATATTGGCACATAAATGTACAATATTCAGTGTTTGTCACACCCCTCAACTAGCTTATTGCTAGTCCCTAGCAATGAAGTGAAAGAGAAATTGTTCTAGAAGTTTTATTAAAGAGTAGGAATAAACTAAGGAAAATAAAAATTAACTAACTCACTGTCGCAAGAATCGCGATTGCATTTAGCGTATGCAACAAGCCGTTAAACCCCTAGGTTATCCCTAGTGGACGAGTGTTGTCTCGTGAGGGTTTGCAGTGAATATACCCACAAAATTCATTAAATTTTTTTTTTTTATATGTAAAAATAAAGTAAAATAAAAATTAAGGTAGATTTTCTCCTTTTACAACAGATAAGATTAAATTTGGCACTAAAATGAAATTTTCAAGTATGTAATAGTAATGCAACACATATACTCACAGTTTTGTCAATTGAAGCATTTTTTATACTCTTTAAACTTACAGTGTGTACTTGAAAAATCAAGCAACTGATCTTAATTTCAAAGTTTACATAGTCAATAGCAGTCATAAAACTTGTAGTTTTAACTCAAATCTCACTAGGATTTCACTCTTTTAAGGAGAAACTCTCAGAAACCGGTGTAGAGAACATCTCACTTGGTAGAGAAGCAAAGATAGATGAATTGCTTCAATTTTAATGACTCAATATATAAGCATTTGGAGTACAATAAGTCTCATGAAAGAATACTTAGCATTAGAAGAGCGATCTACCGTGGAGAACATCCTTATCACTTAAATTTAAAAATCAATTTCTTTTAAATCATTAGGACTTTGACTGGTAGGTTAGAAATTAAGATGAGTAGGAGATTTGGGGTTTATTTGTTCTAAGCATGTGATTGGAGTGTTTGCGCAATTCATTCCAACCTCTTCTTTTCTTCTCCTTTTTTTTTTTCATATGTACAGTTGAATTTTTTTTTTTTTTTTTTTTTAAAAACAAAAAACTAGAAAACTGCATTTTTTTTTTTAAACAGAAAACTAAGAAAAGACAGTTATATTTTTCTCTCTCTTTTTTTTTTTTTTTTTTTTTTTAACAAGGGCACCGCAACACTAACTTAGCAAGAACTAGGATAATAATAAGATAAAGTTCAAAATCCAGAAGACCAATAACTAGCGCGTCGTCCATTTTTTTTTTTTTTTTTTTACAAAGAAATGGAAAAATATCACCTGTCACTTGAAAATCTGAAAACCTGGTCGGGCCGTAGATCGAGTGATATTTCCAAGCTTCTTTGATGCGTGGATACCTACAACTTATGGATATAATTTTTGTTAGATAATGGAAAAGAGAGAAAATCAAAATCTAAAATAAAAAAAAATATAAGCTGAATCGGAAAAATAGAGAATAAATCCAAACCAAGCTTTTTTTTTTCTGGATTATAGATCTTACCTTTAATGATCAGTAGAGTGGATCTTGATTTTGGATCGAAGAAAATTAAAAAAAATGAGAAGAAAATGAGAGAGGGAGATCGGGTGAGAGAATGAGAGTTGCAGAGAATGAGAGAGAGAGAGATCGCGGCGAGAGAGTGAGAGGAAGAAGAAAAAGAAAGGAAAAAGAGAGAAAAAGAGAGATGGGGAAAGTTTTGAGGGTTCAAAGTCCTATTTAAAGTCATTTTCTCTTTTTCAGTGTATCTCTCTCTAGAGCAACTAAATAAATTTTTTTTTTTTTTATGAAATAAAGATAAAATAAACAAACAGGTGTTAATCGTGAAACCGTCCCCCCCAACTGAGTCTGACATTGTCCTCAATGAGTGAGATGAGAAAAAGAAGCTAAGGATAACACCTGTAATAAAAAGAAATAAAAAAAGAAATGGTAGTAATAATGACAAAATTAACTTATATGTATATAAAGTAAAAGTACTATCACTGTTTTGAGATAAAGTTATCAAGAATTACTGTACAATTGATCTTTTGAACTGCAGTTTCAAAGGATCGATCTTGTATTCAAATTTTGCTATCTAGCAGTTTCAGCAACATAGTTTTTAAACCAGCAATGCTTCTGGTATGCCTTTTTATTTTGGACTGTAATGGGATAGTTTAAACATACAATTTAGTACATTTATTAGATAGCAATACTTTGAGATTTGTAAGACTTGATAAAAATCAGAACTCATAAAATAATAAGTGCAAGTGATTCTGATACTAAAAACACAGTGAAATTTTTTTTTATTTTTTTATTTATATATAAAAGAAAAGTACAATTACAATAAAAATAAAGACAGGAACTTTATTTTAACATATCTAGACGTTGACTGGGATTATTGCTCATGAAAGATGATCATTTCGAGGTCTGGGACAATAGACTCGAAATCTTAAATAGGTGTCAGAGCTATATCTTTCAGGATTATCATAGAGTGTTATTTCCATGAATATATCATATCTGACAATGACTCTTTCAGGCATGAATTGTTCAATGAAGACAGGGATTAGAGATGTCCCCCATTCGAGTAGAAAAAAGAACCAATCCCTTTGAAAGGTGTACCTTAACATTTCCCCGTTAACAACTCTTGTTAACAAACGCCCCCATCCAAAAATATTGTCATTATCATCATAAATGGGGAATTGTACTAGGGATGTTAAGTATCGCTCCCACTCATTTTCTTCATATTCATGATATAGTTCTTGGAACACCTCATATTGAGCTTGTTCCCACTCATCGTAGTTGGTGCTAATGTTCTGCCAATCATCTAATCCATCAAATATTGGCTCACCATCCCACTCCCTAGGTTGGTCAGGTTCCACTAAATAATCAATTTCTTCATCAGTGTCGTAAATTCTATCGACACACCTAGCATAGAACATTTCATCCTCGTCAGAGTCCATGAGATATTCAAATCTTGGGGGTGTATCATCATCTAACGAAGTTCTATCCTCTGGAGGATAGTTGTTATTGTTAGACGAACTGGCATGGTTTATACTCATTCTTGCAGTTCTGCGATGATTAGATGGGTTCATATCTCTTTGTTACCTGTAACATCAGATAATATGTTATAATTCCTGAAAAATATTAAATAGTAAGAAGAAAAAAAAAATAACTACTATGTACAATTCTAATCACGATTTATGAATTTAAGAGGTATCACAGTTGGGGTCCTCCAAAGGAAAGGACTCCAATTCAGTTTCAAAATTTCCTAAGAATGGTTTTAATTTATGCCTACTGACTTTAAATGTATTACCATCTTTAGGGTCTTCAATCAAGATAGTTCCATAAAGATAAATATTTTTTACAATATATGGACCTGTCCATCGAGATTTCATTTTTCTTTTAATAAGATGCAGTTTTGAGTTATATAATAGAACTTTTTGCGCGGGGGTAAATCTTTGATAAACAGGAGTGTTAAGACATTTTTCTGTAGAGTACCCCATCATATGACATGTACTGCAAAGTTCTAATTTATTTTTAGATAAAGGAGGATTAGTTTTTTCCAGTTTAATAGATACTAGCTTGCGAGTTAATTCTTCAATTTTTATGACTAATTCATCTTCAGTTTGTGATTGCTGTGATTTTTTAGCCTTTTCTTTCCTAGCATTTTCTTCTTTTTCCCTTTGTGGAGCGTCTTTGCTAAGCCAATCAAAATATGATTCAACTTCATCAGCATTTTTAAAAAATTCCCCTTGATACATGGCTTCAATTATTTCCCTTGACTCTGGATCTAATGTTTCATAGAAGTAATTAATTATACGCCATTTTTTAAATCCATGATGTGGACAGGTTTGTAGGAGATCTACAAAAAATTCACAGTCTTTAATACATGGCTCCTTCTCTTTTTCAGTGAAAAGTTTATATTCTCGCATCAAGCAATAAGTTAAATTCATTTGATAGAATTTATTTAGAAATGCTTGATTCATATCTGGCCATGAAGTTATAGATCCAGGGTGGAGAGATAAAAGACAAGATTCAGCTTCATCTTTTAAAGAAAAAGGAAAAAGTTTGAGATAGATTATCTCAATAGGACAAGTTTGATCAGCAAACGTTTCACAAACTTCTTCAAATTCACGAATATGGACATAAGCATATTCTTTCTTAATTCCATGGTAAGTTGGTAAGCATGGTAGCATGTTATATTTAAAATGAAAATTTCCTGTATGTCTAGGTAGTGTTATGCAAGAAGGAGTGATGATTTGTTCTGGCATAAATATACCACGTAAAGACCATCGCTCATGTTCTGATAAAACAGGTTGTGGTATATTATTCCCATGATCATTATGAGTATCATTAGTTATTCCTTCCATGCCTTCTATTTCAGCCATGATTCTAGGAAACTGTATACTAGATGATCCATTAGAAATATTAGAATTATGTGGTACTTGATATAAAGCTTCAGTAGTATCTAAGGACATATGAAGTAAAAGAAAAACTAAGTAATAAAATTATTATTATTGTTAATATTAGCTAAGTAAAAATAAACAACCTTTTTTTTTATTTTATATTTTCATATTTTTTTTAATATATTTTTTTTAGAAGATGCACAAGTACATACTTATAAATATATATTTATTTCACAAGGAAATATTATATATAGTTTTTTTTTTAATTATTATATATATATTTTTTTATTATTTTCTTAAAAAGAAAACTAGATTATTTATAAGGTAGAATAAGTATATATATATAGTGAGAGAAATAGTCTTAGACCTAACTTTTTTTTATTTATTATTTTTATTAACCGTTCCCCGGCAACGGTGCCAAAAACTTGACGACATCCTATTGACGCGTTTTCTTATCACACCCAAGTGTAGGTGATCGTACAAGTAATAAAGTTCTGGAAGTCCAGGTCGAACCCACAGGGAACGGAGTAAAATTTTATAAATTTAGGCAGATAACTATTTTGTCACTACAAAGAAAATAAAAGATGATGGATTTTTGTGGGATTTTACTAAACTACTAATTTTTATATGTTTGCAATAAAAGTAATTAAAGCTATTTTTTCTTAACAGTTTATGGTAAAGATTTTAACAGTGCAAAATAAATTAACTAACATACTAGTAAGAAAAGGAAGAAAAATTTATAAAAGCTAAATTTTTATGAAATAAACTTTTTAGATTTAATAATAGCGAAAGATGGAAATAATACAGATATTTAAGCAAAACTATTATAAAACAGGAAATATTAATTAACTAGGGGGAAATGATTTAAAGGAATTGGGAATATGCAAACCAACACTAGATCCCACAACTTTTGTGCATTTGAAAAGCATTTGGCATTTAAGACCGCAGAGTCATTCTTTATTTAAAAATAAACTTTCACTAGTCAGGGTCATATCAAGTGTGTCAGGTTTGATATGAAACGACGTTCGGTTTAAAGATAAATAAAAAGGCAATTGGGCAGTAGCCAGGTTCGAACCGTGCCCCGCCGCGGACGTGGGTTATTCGGTGTCCAGTCCCCACCACTCTGCCACTACACAATTGCCTATCCATTATTGGATAGAAATATATATAAACACATATTTGAAATATTAACTTTGTCATATGAGTTGTTTGAGTATGCTAGGTGTTTTTTATGACAAAAGGCATAGTTTGACAATCCACATAATTAGGCTTTTTTATTTCAAATATGTACTCAATATAGCCATAGTATATAAATATGTTAAATGGTCATAAACTATAGATGCATAGATATTTTTGGCCATAAATGGAAAAATAACTCATCTAGATAAATTTGCCCATTTAAGTTTAGTGCACAGAAGTTGTGGTTTCTAAGTTTTTATTACATATCCCCAATTAAAGTTTTAGCCTACCATTTTGGAATTGAAACTGTCTTCCAAATAAAATTTAAAGATAAATTAAATAGGTGTAAACAGTGACTGCTTAATTAAAATTAAAGTTGTAAAACTAAGGTAAGGGTGAAATATAATATTAATATATTTTTTTCCTACTTAACATGAGCTGGGATTGAATTTGTGGAATCTGTAAAATAGCAAAGTTTAGTACAACTAGGCTAATAAAATATACATAAATGGAAATACTGAACCAAAAATAAAATACTAAACCTTTGACTTTTGATTCTTGTGGGGTCACAGTGGTTGAACTCCAAGAACACAAATAAGGCCAAACCAAATCCAAATATACTTTTGGAGTGAGATATGAATATGGTGTGCTTTTGGACTTTAGTAGGTGATTATAACAATTACGTGGCTAAGAAATCTGGCATTTAATCGCAAAATCTGTCTTTTAGTGCATGAAAATATTGCTATAAAAACTGAAAATTTGGAGTTTCAAACTATTTTAGGGGCAACTATAAGTACTATTAGACTAGAAATATTAAATCTAATTTTAAATAGGACTATTTTTACTACTACAAAGTGACAAAGGTCATACAAGAAAATAAATATTTTATTTTAAGAAATACAGTACATAAAGTTTTACTACATTTTTTTGAACATAAAATCATCAATTACATAAAAGTAAAATTTTACAACTACTAGAACTAGAAAAGGCAAAGAAAAACTAAAGTTTCTTATTTCTAGGGATAATATAAAGTGCTCACATAATAACCTCCCCTAAACTATTCTCTCAGTGATTGTGTGTTGAGTGTTGTGAATTGGTGTTTGGAGCTTGCTGTTTCCTTCCATTTAGAGGCGAAGTTTGAAAGATGAATCGTCATCGCGTTCATCACGTTGCATTTTTTTTCTTCCACGCTTGTCTTTTTTTTTCTTCAGCCTCTGACAGCTCCCTTGACAATTGATCCTGCAAAGACAAACAAAGAGGTAAAGAGAGAGATAAACGAAGAAAGCAAAAAAATATATATTATATATATAGTGTCAACATCCAAGCTTTCAGCTTGGATGTTTTCACTTTTTTTTTTTTTGAGCTACCAAACAGTACAATTACTGTTTGGTTACTATTCATCTTTTGACTAATAATATGGGAGATACTACAGTGTGGTTGCTACTTCTTTCCTTCCCTTTATTTCACTTCACTTTTACCTAAACATATAAAATATGTAAAAACACATTTTTACACGCATTTGAGTGACATCACTGTTAAATTATATTAATTCAAATATGCGTGTAAAACTAGGAATTTGATGGATTAAATGAGCATTGTGTCTATTAAATTGGCACATAAATGTACAATATTCAGTGTTTGTCACCACACATGGACACATACACACTCACTGATTATATCTAGGGTTTTGCGATTCGGGGATGTTTGTATCTATATACATATATCTATCCACACACATAGTCTCTCACTCTTGAACCCTAACCCCTGGTACGAACACTCACAGTACCCCCTACACACATTGATAGGATTCTAGGGTTTGTGTTTTGGGGGTTTTTTATGCCCCCAGTTGTCTGTATAGATACATATGTATATATATATCTGCACACACTTTGCCCCAATTATTACAAACCCTAACCTTAGTTAGGGTTAATCAACTATCACTACGTTTTTCTGTTATACTGATATGAATGGGTATCTCTATGTTTAAGGGCCTGTGTTAAATTGACACGATAAGCTGAACCCTACCCTAAACCTAGATTCTAATCTGTTCCAAAATTTAAGTCGTGTTAAATTCATATGGTATCCAAAATAATCCCCCAAAGACACGTAAAATTGAAGCGAACGTTATCATAGAAAATATAATTCGACACGTAAAATCGCAAATCCGACCCCTTGGTTATATTTAAGTGTCTGCACACTCTTGAATTATTCTATTGAAATTCATTCAGTTATTCGTGTTTTTTTTAACCAGAAGCCTATTTTATATTATGCTTTCGCATACTCGGTTAATGATATTCAAGTACCAATTGATAAATTTTTGAAAATTCGTTACGTCCCTCAACCTGTGCAACTTAAGATTCATGCATATTCTATAATGAGTTATGACTTATATGGGACGTTTTAACTTAAATTGTGTTCTTAACTCATACCCTTGTCTTGGGTATCAATACTGTCAGAAATTGCCTAATTTGAATACATGTCCATCCTGTGTAAACAGTGAGTTCACTACCCATTTAGCTTAAGCCAATTTTCTGTCCGAATAGATACTTAATCACGGAGTTTCAGCCTCTCTTACAAGTTCAATTGCTAACTTTATTTCACAATGGTATAATCAATTTCACGTCTGAATTAAGAACCACGTTAATCACAATTAGAGTCTAGCATAGTGATATTTCAATTCAGACTTTTTGATACTTATAAATTGATTAAATTGCTACCTTGTCTTACGCTTCTTTCAAATCAGAACAATGTCTTACATTTACATACATTGTTTCTAAACGCGCTGCAAGTACCCTGTGACTTGCCGCAATGTGTGTGCCCTTGTCGGGACGATGAGTGGGAAGGGGGCAGTCTTTGGGTGTTCCCCCGTGAACCCCATTTTATATAAACTGTTGATATTATATTGATTGTATCCCTTGCCGGGATTTTTTTTTTTGCAGGTGACCCTTCCATTTCCCTCTTCTTGTCCCTTTTTTTTCCCTTTTTCTTATTCCGGGCTTATCTAATTTTAAAGCGGACATTTTCAATTTTTTTTTCTTTTACCACACACCCACCCTTATAAACCTGTTGGCAATAAATTTCTGGTGTGGTGTGTGTTGGGCGTGCCAGAGTCCGTATGGACTCAAAGTGGTGGTGATTATCTGATCTGACTTCTAATTTAAGCGACTTGTTATTTAATGATAAAATAACTGTGGGCTTTTCTCTACTCTGATGCAAGTAAGAAATTACAAATGAAAACTGCAAAAAGGGAAACTAAATACAATGATTCAGAGTACCTCCATAGACAACATCTTCTCCATTGATTGAGAGGTGATGATTACAAATATTTAATGTAAAAGAATAAAAAACTGAGCACTCAAGAACCAGAACTCACAGATCACTCAAGAACAAGAAAGAATTGTTATGAGGAGACAATAAAAGTCTGCTGAGAGCAGAAGTGGCGTGTGTGTTAGCCCCCTTCCAATGTTGCACCACATGTCCTATTTATAGACTTGTTTGCACAACTGCTCATGTTAGTGGGGATCATGGGGTAATGGGGTATGTGGCCCCTGATTTCTAGGCATGTATCCATTTATGCTCCCACTATGTCCCATGATCCACTTTCATGACTTCTGTGATGATCCCATTTCTACCACGTTTCTCTTTTCATGTAACTGCTTTCCTTTCCAACTAAGCATATTCTGAGGATCACATTCCCATTTCTGCTTAACTGTCTATTCTCTGAGTAAACTCATGGCCGATTGTGTTTCTCTCCGTGTAGTTTAATCTCTGCTGATGATATTAATCGGCCTTCTATTTAGTATGCAGTCTGCTCATGTATCTCGGTCTTTTTTACACCGATGTTGCCTTTGACCTTTACTAATCTCATGGACTGCTTTATCTGTTAATGCCGAGGTGTGTCCCTGATCTTTTCTGATATCGGTCTTGTTTACTGAGACTGATATCTTTTTTATATCCGTTTTGCCATTGCCGATATTAGGGCTCAATGATCATACATAAGTTAGGTATCGGTCCAATTTTACCGATGTTAGGGCTGCAGTTGAGGCTACTCTGTCACTAGCCATACTTTGTTAAAACTAGGGTACTTCTCTGAGACTTTCGCATCAATCTATCCTCGGTCTTGATACCGATATTCTCATATGGAACACGTCATCTTTACCAGTAGCTAGATCAAATATCGATTTTCCTAGGTCATCGGCCTTGTCTCCATTCATCTGCCTACGTGGTCTGGTGATGACGTCTTGAGTTCATATGACCGTCACGTGCCCTGGGAAACCCTAATTTAGGGTGTAAACAATGCCCCCAAAACGTCTTGTCAAACGTGGCTCCATCAGTTTGATGAGACGTTTTGAATTCAAATTTAATTACCAACTGAAAACTGGCGGCGTACGGCTCCACGTGGCATCCCCCCAATAGTCCTTCCTGCCTCGTTTCCGGAATCGAGGCATACCTCTTGGGAACTTGTTCCGAAATCATAATGACCCCCCTTCTGTCTTCTATATAAGTCCCTCACCCTGTCATTTTCCCTGCTTACTTTCTTTCCTTAAAATTTTCTCGAAAAATTTCTTTCCCTTTTCTATTTCCCATGGCTTCTTCCTCTACAATTAGCGCTTCCCAACCCGCCGGTGCTACTGCGTCTTCTCCCGCCACTACTGGTACCGCGCCGGTGGTCAAAACCAATGCTACTGCCGTCAAACAAGCCCTCGAAACAATTCCTGGACTAATCAATCCTCAGGTATTGATTCCTTCATCTTCTGGTTCAACGGGACTTGGTCCCTCCTTCGATTCTTTCCCCCCATCTTCTTTGGACCCATACTTCCCTTTAGTTGTAGATGATAAAGAATTGCTTTATCGCTCCTCTTCCTTTGATTGGGGTTCTCAGTACGCCCCTTCCAATCCTTTGAGGAATTGGCCTATTCCTTCTCCTGATTGGATTTCATGGGTGGACCGATTGGTGGAGGTGAAAAAGGACTTGTGGAAGGCCCTTGACATCTATGATGCCATTATGCTGAGCCGCGAGAAGTTCCTTCTTGATAAAACCTCTCTTCTTTTCTTCTTTATTCTTCTGGTCGACCTCGACCAATGCTTTCTTCTTTCGTTGCGGTCTCATGAGCCCAACAATTCAAGATGTTTGCTTCCTTACCGGTCTTTCCGCTCACGGTGAGGAAGTCACTCCCAGCCTTTCTTCCAATCTCGAATTCGAATACCCCAGGACCACATCGGGCTAGGGTTCCAGGGTTGTTACTAGCTTTGGTCCTTTCATAACGGCCTGTATGGGACAAGGGGATGTCTCTGACCAGGAGCACGTTGCTTTCCTGGTCTACTGGCTGAACCGCTTTGTGTTTTGCTCAGCCTCATACGCCGTTACCCAAGAGTATACCCATATCGCCCTTGCCTTGGCCGAGGGTCGAAGACTTGCTCTTGCTCCTCTCACCCTTTCTCATCTTTACCGGGGTATTCTTGAACTCACTTTTTCAGAGTTCAAGAACTCGGGGGGTCCCCTCTGGCTCCTTCAGTGTTGGCTCCAATCTTATTTCCCCGAGAAATGCTCAGTTGACCACTTTGATCCCACCATTCTACCAGAGCATTCCTCGGCCTTCGCTTTTTATTTTGCCGGTATCAGTCCCATGGGCCTTTCTTTTGAGCACCTCTTTTCCTTCTTCTATGAACACATGGGGAACCGATCCCCCCAGCAGTTCCTCCCTTTTCATCCTCGGCTTAGATGTCTGAGCTGGCTTCTCCATAGTCCTGGCCAGGCTCCCGAGACCGAGACAAAAGAGCATGAATCAATCTGGGCCAGCTTCCTAGTTGGCCGAGATCTATTGTATAGTCCTGTTGTGCCCCCTCGTAATAACAAGTGTGGGGTGGAGTATTACAATGCTCCCGCTTTAGCCCGACAACTCGGGCTAAAACAACTTATTCCTATTCCCCCTTTCCGGACCTTCAACCGTTCCATGTCAGGGCGGTCTCTTCTTTCCGACCTCGCCAAGGTCGAGAAGTGCCGAGCTTTTGGCAGAATGGCCAATAAAGGATTGGAATTCATCACCTTCCAAGAGCTTCCTTCAACATCCACCGAGTTTGAGACTTGGTGGTCCAAAATATTGTCGGGCTTACGTTCTGAGCCCCTTTTTTCTGTACTTAGACGTATTTCTCCTCCTGTTGCCGAGAAACCATCCCGTTCCACTAACCCTTCTCTGGTTCAGGTTGCAGGTCACAAGAGGAAAGCGGCCACCTTCAAAGGTAAAACACCGTACCAAGCCGTTCTGGCTTTTGAAAAGTTTTTTAAATTCAAGTTTGATCCCAGGCAACCTGAGATCATGCGGTCTGACATGAAGTGGCATTTGAGGGCGCTTGAACAGGAACACAGGGAGAAAACGGCACGGGCATATAAGAAGTACCTTGAGACGGCTGACTACACCTCCATCATGTCCTTTGAGCAGTTCCTCAAGCCCTTTGAATGTCGGCCACCTCCCTTACCCGAGGCCGATTTTGCAATTGCCATTCCGATGGTGGACAAGCAAGCATCGTTTATGAAGGAACATTGGGAGAGAGTTACTTTTACCGGCTGGCATGATCTCGGGGTTGTTGATCATTCATCGGCCATAAGGGTTGTAGACACTGGAGCACCAGTTTTAGGTATTCTTTTCATTTGTTTAAATCAGCCTTCCCTTTCTCTAACTGATTTTATCTCTATTCTTGTCCAGATGCTCTTCCTAGAGAGAACCCTTCTGCGGCAACCGATATCGAGTCGGATGAGGATATCCCTCTCTCAACTCGTCAACGACGTAACGTTGCCATGGCCACAGTTAAATCGGCCAAGGTATTAAATCTCCTGTATTTGTTTTGCCTTTAAATATAAAATTTTTGAAGCTGACCTATACTTGTTTTGATATTAGGGGGCTAGTGGTACTGCTGCCAAGAAGACTGGCAAGGCGACGATGAAGCCTCCAACTTCTCGGGCAAAAATGCCTCCACCCCCGAAATCTCCTTTGAAACCTCCAACTCCAACATCCTTCCCAGCTGTACCCGTGGAGACAGCCCCTCAGATGACCTACGATCAGCTGATGGTCGAGCTCCAACGGTTGAGAGGGCTGGATGAGACCAGGCAGGCCGTCCTTCGTGGTGGGACCGAGGTACTGTCTCCCGCGACTGACAGTACCGGTACTGGTGACAACGTGGGTACTACTGAAGATGAGAGACCCTCTGGATCGGGTTGTAATGATCCCATCGACCTCAGCGATCCTGAGACTCCTCAGGATACTGAAGTCGTGCGTGAGCAATCTTTCCCTGACCAGCCTCCTTCTACCGATGTTTCTCATACCGAGACATCGGCCTCGCCAACAGCACAAGTGCAGTCATTCACTGTACCACCGCCTCCACCTGCAACTTCCTCGACTAGCTCTCCCTCGGTCCAGGTACTTTATTGCCTCTGTACTTCGCGTCATCTGCCTCTTCATTGTACTTTGTACTTAATTCATTTACTTCCTTTTGCAGGTTTCCAGCTCTCTTCCCATCCCGGACTTTAGTTCGGTCTCCTCAGTTGAAGCCTTCTTTGCTCTGCTTAATCCTGAACAACTCCTACAAGCCGAACCTGTCGTTGCTCAAGCTGCCGCTGGTCCTTCCGCTGTAGAGTACCAATGGGCTGAGGAGTGGTTTCGAACTACGGTTCAACGCAAACTCTCCCAGCTCCCAGACTTTGATGAATTTCACTCGGCCATGGGCCTCTTGCTTTCCTGGCTGGACATATCCGAAGAAATGAAGGCCGATCTCCGGGATCTGCAAGTAAGGCTGCCAGACTATTTGAACCGACATCGGTCTACCACCAAGCTCATCTCTGGAATCGAAGAGAAGTCCAGGGAACGCAAAGCCCGGGTCGAGAGTCTGGGTGCTTGCAAGCAGCAGTTTGAAGCATCCAGAGCCATGAAGGAGCGCCTTGTTCAGGAGAAGGCTAGGATCGAGGCTGAGATGGCAAAGCTTCAGGCTGAGCTGACCAATACTAATGCAGGCCTAGCACTTTCTGAGAAGGCCATTCTCAATGTTGGCCGCACCGCGCAGGAACATGTTGATGCTTTGACAGGAACTGCAGCTGCTGCAAGCAGGTGGGAGGCCGACAAAGCTACTGCGGAAAATGAGTTGAAATACCTGGACCGGGCTTGGGAAGAGCTTAGATTGAGATTTGCTAAGAAATAATGTAAACCCTTTTTTTTTTTTTTTTTTTTTTGTAAATGTAAGGCTAAACCCATGTAAAACTATTGGAACATTTAATGAGAATTCTTATTTCCATCATTCATATTTCATTCATCTATTTTTACTGATTCCCAAAGGGATGGTACATATTGCTTCAAGTATTTTCCATTTATCGGTCTCGTATGCATCTCGCCATCTAAGTCCATTAACCGATATGCACCCCCCGTAATGACCGATATCACCTGGAATGGTCCTTCCCATTTAGCTGACCATTTCCCATACCGGGCATCTTTTTCACCCAGTGGTAACACAGCTCTCCACACTAGGTCTCCTTCGCCAAATGACTTATGTTTCACCTTCTTGTTGTACGCCCGAGTAACCCTATTATTCTGCGCCTTGATACAATCCAACGCTTTAAGACGAACATCATCAAGTTCTTCCAACTCGGCTATCATTGCTTCAGTGTAATCAGCTGAGTTAAGGCCGAGTTGGAATGCTCGTCTTGTTGACCGGACGGTTACTTCCATTGGCAGCATTGCGTCATGACCGTACGTAAGCATGAATGGAGTGATGTTCGTAGACGCTCTTTTAGAAGTTCGATATGCCCATAACGCCTCAGATAATAGATCATGCCATACCCTAGGGTTGTCTTCCACCGTCTTCTCAATTATCCCTTTGATTGTTTTATTTGAGGATTCGGCTTGTCCATTTCCTTGAGCAAAATACGGAGTAGAATTTAGGATTTTGATTCCCCGGCTTTCAGCAAATGCCTTAACTTCATCCCCAGTGAAGACCGATCCTTGATCTGCTGTAATTGTTTCGGGAAGTCCGAATCGGTGAATTATGTGTTCGTTAATGAATTTGATCACATATGCTTGATTCACCGATTTTGCTGGTACTGCCTCCACCCATTTGGTAAAGTAATCAGTAGCCACCACAATGAAGCAGTGTTGGCTCGATGATGGTGGATAAATCTTTCCAATTAAATCCATGGCCCAACCCCGAAATGGCCAAGGTCTGACAATCACCTGCATCTTGGTGGCTGGTACTCGTTGTATTGGCCCGTGTTTCTGGCATGCTTGGCATCCTTTGGCATAGTTAATGCAGTCTTTTAGCATGCTTGGCCAATAGTAATTGTATCTTCTAAGAAGCCACTTCATTTTTGTCCCCGCTTGATGTGCCCCGCAGATACCTTCATGTATTTCGGCCATTACTTTCATGGCCTCGGTCTTATCTAGGCATCTTAACAATTTTTCATCCTTTAAGCTCTTTTTAAACAATTCACCATCCAATAAGACGTAATTGACTGATGACAGCTTGGTTTTCCTCTCGGTCACTCTATTTGGGCATAAGAGGCACTTAATTATTGGATCTCTCCAATCTTGATCATCCGTTATCACCGAGAAAATCTCTGTTGCCATTTCTCGTTGCCTTACTGACGGCAAGATTCTTCTTTGCACTCTTATCAATTTTTCGCTATCGGTTACCTCCAATTTCGTTCCCGATGCTACTTGTGCTAGATTATCGGCCTCGTCATTATAAGCACGAGTAACGTGTTGGACCCTAACATCATCAAACTCTCGTAATAACTGTAAGGCGATTGAGTTGAAAGGCAGCAACTTCCAACTCTTACACCTAAACTCACCACTTAGTTAGCTAATCACTAAGTTTGAATCACCGATGATATGGATTGCTGATATATCCATCTCGGCCATGATTTCAAGGCCGATGATCAGTGCTTCGTATTCAGCCTGGTTACTAGAGCATTCAAACTCTAGTTTGAACGAGAAGACGGTTTTCCGTTTTCTCGGCGATATTACAATTATCCCTGCTCCTGCGCCGTCGGCATTTTTGGATCCGTCAAATATCAACGTCCATGGGGTTAGCGAGATTGTTGATAACAGAGTAGAATCAATGGCTTCATTTAATTCAGGGCCGACATCCAAACAAGGATGATCGGCCAAGAAATCGGCCAGGGCTTGGCCTTTTACCGATCTCTGTGGAACGTATTGGAATGTGAACTCCATCATTGCCAGAGTCCATTTTCCTACATGCCCACGCATTATTGGTCTAGACAGCATGTATTTAATGACATCGTTTTGACAGATCAAGTAAACTAAAACGGGGAGCATATATACTCTTAATTTTTGTGAAGCGAAGTACAAGGCTAAGCATAATTTTTCAATCGGCGTATATCTACGCTCGACATTAGTAAGTACTCTACTTAGGTAGTATACCGCCTGTTCCTTTCCCCACTCGTTATCCTGTGTCAGCATACAAGCTATTGATTCTTCTGCGGCCGATAAATACAGCTTTAACGGCCTTTGCTTCCTCGGGGGCATGATAACTGGAGGTTCCGATAGGTATCGCTTGATAGCCTCAAAGGCTTGCTGATGTTGAGCCTCCCATCTGAATTCTTCTTCGGCCTTAAGTTTGAGTAACGGGGACCAAACATGTGTCTGACCCGCGCAGTTCGAGATGAATCTCCGCAAGAAATTGATCTGACCGAGGAGCCTCTGTAGCTCCTTTTTGTTACGCGGGGCCTCCGCTGATTGAATAGACCGAACTTTATTTTTATCGATCTCAATCCCCCTTTGGTGTACTAGAAACCCGAGGAAGTTTCCTGCCGATACTCCAAAGGCACACTTCAGCGGATTCATTTTAAACCCATGGATTCTCATTCTTTCAAAGGATCGTCTCAAATCGGCCAAATGCTTTGCTTGTGTGGCCGATTTTACCACAACATCATCTATGTATACTTCCATGATTTTCCCAATCATATCATGGAAGATTGCATTCATAGCCCGCTGATACGTTGCTCCGGCGTTCTTCAATCCAAAAGGCATCACCACCCATTCAAATGTCCCAATCGCTCCTGGACATCTGAAGGCAGTCTTTGGGACATCCTCTTCAGCTATATATATATATATCTGATTATAGCCCGAGTGCCCATCCATAAAAGACAAAATCTTGTGTTTGGCCGCGGCGTCAATTAGTTGATCGGCTATCGGCATTGGGTATTCATCCTTTGGTGTTGCCATGTTTAGATTTCTAAAATCTATACACACCCTTATTTTGCCGTTTTTCTTGACCACAGGTACGATATTTGAGATCCAATCGATGTACCTGGTTGTCCTTATAAAACCAGCCTTCAGCAGCCGCTCGATTTCCTCTTTGACTTTTAGAATTACCTCAGGGGACATCCTCCTGGGTAATTGTTTGAACGGCCTGCATCCCTCTCTAATCGGTAACCGATGTTCCACCAGTCCCCTTGCCAGGCCCGGCATCTGGTGGTAATCCCAAGCGAAACAATCTTTGAATTCTTTTAGCAAAGAGATCAATGATGCTTGGAAATCGGGCTCTAGTAATTGGTTTACGAAAGTGGGCTGGTATTCCCCACTTGCCCCCAAATTAACCTCAAGGAGAGGATCTTGTACCTCGGACTTCAAATCGTCGAGTTTTGCCGGGGCCGATGCCAATTCTTCGAGGTTGATGTAATCTTCCAGAACTTCTTGGTTTTCCAAGATATCGACAATATCTGCCGATGATATTTATGCTTGTTTATCTGCCAGAAAAGCTTGAACTCTGGCTACACTGGCCTGCACGGCCAGTGCTTTTCTACACTTCACTGATGATGGGCTCTGGTCCATCGGGTATGTCTAGTTCTTTGTCATCATCGATCGGCGTAATCACTATTGATGGCCGTTTGAGTTGTTTGTACACTTGGATCAATTGATTCTTCTGATCCTTCACCATGGTGGCCGATCTCGGCCTTCCATTTTTGTCTTTTCCGATGAATTTCACCGGGCCGATATCGTCCTCGTATAAGACAGCTTCAGAACAATGAACTCTGGCTACAAAAGGTTTATGATCGGCCCAAACCACTTCCACCTCGTCACCGTTCCAAAAAATCAAAAATTGGTGCAAAGTCGATGGAATGCACCAACTGGTATGAATCCAATCCCTGCCAAGCAAGGCATTGTATGAAGCTCCTGAGTCTACCACAAAGAAGGTTGTCATGGTGGTTTTCTTTCCCACCGTGAGCTCTACTGGGAGGATTCCTTTGGTTTTCACTGGTGTCCCTGTGAACCCACAAACTGTGAGCTCAGTCGGGATTAACTCCTTCTCATCTCATTGCAACTTCAACAACATGATCGATGGCAGGATGTTTACCGCAGCTCCATTATTGATTAGCACCCTTGAGTACGTTACTCCATCAATGGTTGCGTTAATATACAACGGCTTCAGATGTTGTGACATTCCTACCGCTGGTTTTTCAAACACCACCTTTGCGGGTTTCTTCCCTTCTTCATCTTCGGTCTTCGGTCTAATTACCGAGACCTTTGGTTTCTCCGTTTTTACCTCTTGGTTGATGATCTCGGGAGTCGGCGGGACCTTGCCATGTGTATCATCTTCCATTTTTCTTTCCTGGTCCGGTTTCGCTCCGAAAGACATCGGTAGAGTGTACACCATATTTACCGATAAGTCTTTTGGAACGCTCCCGAATTGGATGAACTTCTCCAATGATTCTTCGAAGTCTGAACCGATATAGGCCATTTCTAAGTCCGATTCGTTCATCTCTGGTATTGATATCTCGAACTTCAAAGGCTTTACATCTCGGTCTCCAACCTCAACCTTTTCCTTTCCTTTCTGACTCGATCTCTCCCTCGGCATTACGTCCCGTTGTTGGTCCGCTCGCCTTTTCTCCGATCGGTACTTGGCTTCCCAATCTCGAGCTTCTTGCCTTGACCGCTGTATTCTTCTTTTCTGGGTCTTACTGAAATAGGCACGCTCTGGGAATTTGGGGTGTTCCACTTTTGTCCATCGGTTTACTTCAGTTCTCGGTGGAACAACCATCCGTGGAGACCGGTCTTGGTGTTGATAAGTCTTTCGCCTCACATCCCTAACCGCCTGCCTTGATTCCCTCAGGTACTGCTCGTGCTTTCGAAAGTCGGGCCTCCTGTGGTACTCCTGATTTGGATAGGTGAGGCGGCTTTGGATCGGCCGTCTCGGGCTTGATGACCGATCCGCTTTCTCCTTCCTATGTTCAGGCTTTCTAGTGACCTCGGCCTTGCACTTTGGGCACAACCCTTGATTGATCAGATCAACCATCCATTGTAAAGTTGAGCCATTATTTGCCTCGGGAGTAACCTTGTCTGCCAACACACTAGAAGCCAGTTTCGTTCCTGATCTTCCTTCCTTCAGTTTCGTGCTTGATTCGTCAACGTCGACTCCTCGGAGGTCAATCCTTTCCCTTGGTCTCCGTAGGAGGGTGAAATCAGGAGTCACCATGTTTGTCCCTACTATTTCTGGAAATAGGTTGCCATCGACTCCCATCACTTCTTTCTCCTTCTCGGCAAACTTCAGGTTTCCTTTATCAATCATGTCCTGCAAAACATTTCGGAATACCAAGCAGTTGTTAGTGGTATGGCGCCAAGAATTGTGCCATTTGCAGTACTCCTTTCCTTTCAGCTCGTTGGCCGAAGGTAATTTTACATCGTGAGGAAGCCGAATTTGCCTATCGGCCATCATAAAGTCAAAAATCTGGTCAGCCATTGCAATATCAAATGAATATTGTTTGCCGGCCTCAAAAGGTTGTTTTTTGACCGAGGACAACTGCGAGTCGGACGGTTTAGGCAATGGCTGGCATAGATATGGCCGTTTTGAAACGATTTCAGCCACATCCACTTCTGTGTTGATTTCATATTCAGTAGCATGAATGTCAAAGTTGGGATTCCTGTAATAGGTTCCCTTAGATGAGTTTTTTATTTCCTGTTCTTCTTCCAACATGCGCTCATATCGGGCTGCTCTAGTTGCTAGTTCGAAAAGATCACGGAAACCCATGCCCTCAAACTTTTTCCGTAGTTCGAAGGAGAGTCCCCCAAGGGCTATATTAACAAATTCCTCTTCAGGTAATATGACCTTGCAGCGGTGCTTAGCTCGTTTGAACCTAGCAATGTACACTTCAGCTGATTCACTTGGTAGTTGATGCAACCTTGTTAAATCGGCCATCGAGACTTCGGGCTCTGTCCGATAAAACTGTGCGTGAAAAGCTTCCTCCATTTGATTCCAAGCATGGAATGAATTGGGAGGTAAGTTGATATACCAACTAAAAGCCACCCCGGTCAAGGAGTTGGGGAACAGCTTTAGTAGCATGTCCCCTTGGTGACTCACTTCCCCGCTCTGAAGTAGGAAACGACTGATGTGCTCCACTGTTGATTGATCCCCTTCACCAGAGAACATTGTGAAATTAGGCACCTTATATCCTCGTGGGAGAGGCAGTTTCTCAATTGCATCACTATGCGGCCTCCTATACATGGGCCACTGAGTCCTTCGAAGAAGACCGCCAAAGTCTTGATTAATGACTTCGGCTATCTGTTCTCGGTCAACTCTCACCGTTTGGGCTGGATTAGCCCTTCTCATGCCGGCCTCATATTCTAGTCCGGTCCTATCATTCCACATTTGTTCATTTTCGGTGACTATGTTGTCTCTGAACAACGGGTTGACTCTCCCCTAAAGTCGGTCTGACTCCTGCCCGTTTAGACCGACTCCTGGTTCCCTAATGGTGATGCTTGGTCGGGCCATTACCCGAGGTGGGTTTCCAGTTTCCCCCAAAATCTCTTTACCATCCCTTCTTGGCGGTGTAACATATTTTTCAATCTGGGAGGAAGAAGGAGCAGTCTGGCTTGCCCCCAACCCAACCCGAGAAAGGGAAGTTGGTGGGATAGAGAGCTGTGAAGGATCATCCACTTGGTGGTCCTTCCACTTTCTCATTTCTCGAAGCATTTCACCCACTTGGGTAAAAGTTTGATCTGTCTTAATGGACATCTCAGCCAATCGTTGATTGAATATCCCCATTAAGTGGTTACTCATGTTAGACAAGTCGGCCTGACTTGCTACCGAGCTGATGACCGGATCTACGACAGGTTCAGTGACGGACTCTATGATAGGGTCTAAGAGAGGCTCACGTGAGCCTGCCTCCTGGGAAATCCCCTTGGATCGTGTTCCTTTTGTGGCCATTTGACACGAGGTCCCACCAGGCGTGCCAAAAATTGTTGGCAATAAATTTCTGGTGTGGTGTGTGTTGGGCGTGCCAGAGTCCGTATGGACTCAAAGTGGTGGTGATTATCTGATCTGACTTCTAATTTAAGCGACTTGTTATTTAATGATAAAATAACTGTGGGCTTTCTCTACTCTGATGCAAGTAAGAAATTACAAATGAAAACTGCAAAAAGGGAAACTAAATACAATGATTCAGAGTACCTCCATAGACAACATCTTCTCCATTGATTGAGAGGTGATGATTACAAATATTCAACGTAAAAGAATAAAAACTGAGCACTCAAGAACCAGAACTCACAGATCACTCAAGAACAAGAAAGAATTGTTATGAGGAGACAATAAAAGTCTGCTGAGAGCAGAAGTGGCGTGTGTGTTAGCCCCCTTCCAATGTTGCACCACATGTCCTATTTATAGACTTGTTTGCACAACTGCTCATGTTAGTGGGGATCATGGGGTAATGGGGTATGTGGCCCCTGATTTCTAGGCATGTATCCATTTATGCTCCCACTATGTCCCATGATCCACTTTCATGACTTCTGTGATGATCCCATTTCTGCCACGTTTCTCTTCTCATGTAACTGCTTTCCTTTCCAACTAAGCATATTCTGAGGATCACATTCCCATTTCTGCTTAACTGTCTATTCTCTGAGTAAACTCATGGCCGATTGTGTTTCTCTCCGTGTAGTTTAATCTCTGCTGATGATATTAATCGGCCTTCTATTTAGTATGCAGTCTGCTCATGTATCTCGGTCTTTTTTACACCGATGTTGCCTTTGACCTTTACTAATCTCATGGACTGCTTTATCTGTTAATGCCGAGGTGTGTCCCTGATCTTTTCTGATATTGGTCTTGTTTACTGAGACCGATATCTTTTTGATATCCGTTTTGCCATTGCCGATATTAGGGCTCAATGATCATACATAAGTTAGGTATCGGTCCAATTTTACCGATGTTAGGGCTGCAGTTGAGGCTACTCTGTCACTAGCCATACTTTGTTAAAACTAGGGTACTTCTCTGAGACTTTCGCATCAATCTATCCTCGGTCTTGATACCGATATTCTCATATGGAACACGTCATCTTTACCAGTAGCTAGATCAAATATCGGTTTTCCTGGGTCATCGGCCTTGTCTCCATTCATCTGCCTACGTGGTCTAGTGATGACGTCTTGAGTTCATATGACCGTCACGTGCCCTGGGAAACCCTAATTTAGGGTGTAAACAAAACCATGACTAAAAGAATCGTAAAATCGGCCTCTAGTTCTCAACCGCCGCAAAAGAAATCTAAAGGAAAAGAGAAACAGACCGACCCTCCACCAAATGACCCTAACCCTAATGACCTATCGACCAAGTACGCAAACTGAGGTCTCAACTACGAGACCGCCATCGTCGCTAACTTCTTTGCGTCCGATGTTGATGCAAGGTGGGGCCACAACACCTTGACCGCCCAAAAACTGGCCCCATCGCTCTTTTTTCGCAACCTGACCTAATCAGCTACCCCCGCCTAGTCCGTTTATTCTACCAAAACTTAAGATACCATAAACAATCCCTGAGCCAACACGCCTATCTTAGCACTACTCTAAATGGTCACACCGTCACAATAAACCCCGATAACATCGCCGACGTCCTCCAGTTTCCCTCCCACTCCTACCAGGTCCCAAAACTAAACGTTCTCTCTAAATTACACCTTTTCACCCACATCACCCAGGATATATGCAGCGGCCGCGCTGGTTCGGGCCAAGCTATACGTCGATCTCACATGCCCCGCCAGATGTGGTTTGTCGACCATGTCTTCAAACGCAACCTCTACCCCCTCGGCCATGAACAGGAGCACACCAAGGAGATCGACCTTGCCCTCTACGCTGTCTACTGCGGTGACTGGTTTCACCCAGGCTTCGTTATTATGGAGGGCATGTGTATTGCCAGCCATACCATTGACCACGCCACGGATTCCAAACTCCTCTTGCATTACCCCCGGACCATCACAACCATCCTTCGATCTAAAGGCTTCCCGATACCTTCAGATGAGCCCGTAGATAGACGTATGCCGAAGTTCGCTTCTGCAGATTAGAAGTTGAGTCTGGATCACTTAGATATGGAGGTTAGGAGGGCTAGGGACCAGGCCCAGGCGCGTCGAGAGCGAGAGGCACAACGTCCACCTCCGCCGAAGGGTACACCTTATGCTTGGACTTATGGTAACGTTTGTGCCTTCCGCGGTGAGACCCTCAGGCTCCAGTCCTATATGCGATCCTATTTCCAGCTAGCCTATCCCGATCAGCTGGAGGACATCTTAGCCCAAGGAGAGGCTGTATACCAGTCTGTATTTTTGTGACCGGCGCAGTAGGTTACTGAGGAGGCTGGCGAGGAGGAGGAGGCTGGTGATGAGGGAGGTGATGGGAGCGATGGCGATGGAGATGGCGATGGTGATACTGGGCAGGGTAGTACAGGGTTAGGGCTGGTGTTAGTGGAGGGCGATGACGACTAGGGTGGGTATGGTTGGATGATTGGACAGATTTTATCTTTTCTTATATTTGGTGGGTGGGTATTGATATTTTCAGACACTGGGCATGTATATTCTTTTATGTTTATACTTTTATGTTTCGTTTCTTTTTGTTATTAGGACTCTGATGTACCCGGCTTCGACCGGTTTAGTATTTTTGTCTTTCTTTACATCATTCTCGTTTGGGTCTGTATTATTTTATTTCTGCACTTTTTCTTTTCTTTATGGTTTGATTGTGTTCCTGAAACTTGAATTAGTCACACTATTAGCTGTACTGCTTATTGGTTACTCATCTACATCCATAATTATTTACGCCATGCTTTAAATTCTGTGCGACCTTCATAGTAATTATTATTCACGAGCAAATCCTTTCCCATTGCACTTTACATGAATCATTTTGGTTCAGGTTTGGGGGAGGTGCTGCCCAACCTATAATTTATATTCGAATTTTGTGGCCTTAATTGAAACATTTTGTTAATTCTTGATGCACGTTCTCAATAACCAATAATAGTTAATTCTGGCCTTTTGTTTTGATAACTAAAACTAATCAAACTGCAGTTGTGATTTATTTTTGGTTTCAGGTTTATAATCCCATTAATCCATATAGCTTACCTCGATCCTCGATTTCTATTTTCATCCTAGTATTATGGACCATACTTTATCTCCTTCTTTTTTACCCGGCAGGTCCTCTAGTGGGTCGAGTCGTCATGCCGACTCTAGTTCTTCTACCGATGATACCTCACCAAGTCCTAGGATAGCAAAACCTTACGGTCCAGTCGATCGTCCCGGTTGGTGTCGTCGTTGTTGTCCTCGTGTCCCTATTCATGTTTGTTCCGATTCTTCAGACGACGAGGATGATCTCTTTAGCGATGACCCCACTACTATCGATGGTCCTTATGGTGCCCTACCTACTTCTTCGGAGTCTTCTTCTTCATCGAATTCAGCCGAGTACTCGACCAATGACAATGAGGCCAAGGACACCGAGGGAGTTATCCCGAGTCTAGATCTTATTCATTCAGTTGAGCCTATTGCGACCATTGTCCTTGCACCTGAGGTTTCCTACCCTTATAGGGGTTTACCAGATTACGTTTTGAATGTTGTTCGACAATGTCCGGGGCATCCTGATTGGTCTCCTGAGGACATAACCTCTATTTTTTCACCTTATGCCAGTCTTGAGGATGATGAGGTCAATTTGGGGTCAGGTATTGTGGATATCGCAGGTTGACCTACCCACAGCTTTTCTTAAAATCTTTTCTAAATTTCAATTTCAAAAACAAATGAGTTTTGTGGATATCGCAGGTTGACCTACCCACAGCTTTTCTTAAAATCTTTTCTAAATTTCAATTTCAAAAACAAATGAGTCGCCACTTAATTTTAAAAGGAAAATTAAGAAACCATTAAAAAGGAAACTGATCTTTTGCGAAACCAAAGATTAACTAGGTCCGGGGATTATGGAATGAGAGAGGAAGGAGCCCGTCGGACTAAAACACCCTCTCTCATCCTATCTTGCGATAGGCCTCTACTCAACATCCTTTTAATCAAATTTATTAATCTAAGTATGCCCTCAACTAATACATATATACATATACATTACAAAAAGCATGTCCAAAGGGTGTAAAATTGCAAATGGCAAAATATCATTCAGAAGCCACATAATTCAAGTAACAAGCGATATGATATGCAATAGAGAGCAAGTGAACTTACCCGGGATCCAGCAGCGATAGTAAACGTGCAATGCATGCGAACAAAAGAAAATCCTAAAAGAGTCTCTAATCACATATACACATAAGGCAAAATCTAATTCTAAGGTGTCGCGCATTAAGTCGAAAAATCAAGTAAAAATCAAGGAATTTAATAAATTAGAGAGGGATTGAGAAATCGTACCTTAATAGCGCTACAAAACAAGGGGTTAGTCCGCATGATATGCAAAATATGATGTTAGAAATAATAATCCTAAATTTCTAGCTTAAATCTATCCAATCTAATTAAATTCAAAGCAAATAAGTCCTAATCACAAGTGTCAAACCATATGGATGAATATGTACATGGACAAGGATAAACTATGAAATATTCTTAAACTTTGAATTCAAGCTCAACTAATCTTTATTAAGGCATGGTTTAAGTCTTAGATCATAAGAAAGTCATTTAGGCCCTTATTTACAAAGTAAGTCAAATGTGTCATAAAAACTCTGAAAATTGCAGAGAGCAGAACAGACATTCAAAAATAGGAATAAAATACTTTCGACAGTTGGATCTTAATGATTTTTGGATATGTTATGCCTCTGTGAGTCTAGTTTCCAAATCAAAAAGAAAATCGAAGTTTCAACGGTTAGATCTCCGGGAATATGGAAAACACTAGACGTCACTCAGCATCTTACAACCTCCTGTCCAGAATTCTTGCACGATTTATTAAAAATAGTAAAAAAATTCGAATTGCTTTGTTCTTTTTAGGGTGACTTCCTAACACATTAATCTACTTGGAAAAAATTATTTTGGGTCATAGAAACTTTGTTAGAACTCTGATTTAATTATTTCAAAAGAGTGTTGCTGTTCTGAAACTATTCTGGAATTCCGGACAGATTGTTGTTGCTTCACAAAAACCATGATCAAACCATTCTAAACACGAAACCACCTCAAAACAAAAATTACAGTGGTAGAACAATGTGTTATTGACACTTTCCCGTTGGTTTCACTTGATTTCAACGGTTAGATTTCGAACTAAAAATCTTTGATCAAAAACAGTTTATGAATTCACTGTTTTTATTTTGCTAGTTCAACTTTTATTTGGTAACTCCAACTATTGAGCCATGAAGTTGAGTTAAACCAAACCATTTCTCCCACCATTTGATGGCCATGGGAGACCACAAACCTTTATTCTTCATAGATTTCAAATGAAATATGGATGGACTTCATGAAATCTATAAGTTGTAGAATCTAAACCATGGGGATGAGTTTAGACTCAAAACTACATTCTCCTACCATTTAATGGTCATTGGAGAATGGAGAGGGGGGGGTTATGACCATGACTCATGAGCCTTAAAGAAATATTGAAGGGATTCCTCAAGACATCAAGTTTAGAAGATCCAAATCATGAGTATGGACTTGGATCCTCTTGTGAAGTGTTAATTAAACTTTAACTTCCTATATGAAGCACAAGCCTACATAGGTGTTCAAAAGATCATGCTCTAGAGATCAAAGGAGATATTGAAGATCTCCAAGACCTTCAAGAGAAGAAAATAAACAAAAGAACGGAAGAAAACAACATGGAAACAAAAGAAAACTCCTAAGTTTACTTGATGAACAAAGGGAATAATGAAAGATTTTAAAACTAGAGATGGGAAGAAAGGATAAGCTAATAATCTATGATTAGAGGATCACCTCCAAAATTATCCTCAAGGTTTTCTTTCCTTTGAAGATACTCCAAGCTCTTCTCTCTAATTCTTTAAAACACTTGTTTTCTCTAACAAATTGTTGGTGAAATGGAAGTATATGCTCTCTCTCCCAATATCTTTCTTGGTGTTCTTCTTGGTCTCTCTCTCTTTTTTGTTCCTTTTTTCTCTTCATGAAGATACCTCTTCATTTATAGGCAAAATCAACAGATATTTTTGGTGAATTTCGGAGTGAAAAACAGGTGTAATTCCCTCATTAGTTGGTACAATGTGTACTTTCTGAAATTATGCAGACTGCTGTCCAGCGCGGCAGTCCAGACACTGACGCGGCAGTCCGTGACTGCCGCTGCGGCATTCATCAAATGCCGTTGCGGCACTTAATGATTGCCGCGCGGCATTCACCAAATGCCGCGCCAATTAATGGATTGCCGCAATTTTGTCAGTCTTACTTTATCAGTTTTTTGTTCTTATCTGCATGCGCATACGTATTGCTCTGCAAAATACAGATTTTAAAAGCAAACGGCAGTCAGAAACCTGCGGCGGCACTTGATGAGTGCCGAGCCGGCACTCTGTGAATGCCGTGCGGCAGTCACCGAGTGCCGCAGAATCCTGCCGTGTGCCGCTTCTGACTAAAATTCCTCTTTTAGGTCTTTTCTCTTTTTGAAACAAATTATTTTTGAATATCTTTTCCAAAAGTTGTATTTTATATCAGAATTTTCCTAAATACCTGGTATTTCCCTCTTTCTGTGAAATTTTATCGCGTTTTGGAGAATTTTCTGAAGAGCTTGGAATACTTCGAATTTTTCGGTCATTGTCATCATCGGACACGGAGGTGACACTCTCCTAAATTCGACGTCCGGTCAAAATTGGGGTGTCTACAGTTTGCCCCTCTTCGGCAGAGCTTGTGGAGCAACGCGTGCCACAAGCGAATGTCGAAGCCTGTGTGAAGACAGGCCTTTGACCAGGCTGTCGAATTTGGGAAAAACAAAATGCGTTGCAGAAACGGCTTCATAAACGGTTCATGTCGGTCGTGCTCAATGGTGAGCTGCCTACGTATCCTATCAGGAATCAGACCGAGACGTAGTTCGGGCACGGGGTCGAGCATTCACAAACGCAAGTAGTCACACGGATGGATGCACCTATCCTGTCGTGATGCAAGTGCCATGCAATGGTGTTTTCTGATTTGACCTAGTTGTGTAAATATCGTGCTCATCACGTTTTCCCACGCATATTTCGTGACGTTTTAGTCAGGGAAGATTAATCATGCGCAATGAAGGTGCTTTTGATTCGATCACAAGGGTTGACGCGAAAACCGAGAATGCAAATATGTTACATTCTCGAGGCGAGGGTTGACGCAAATACGTTGCGAGAACCGGGAATATAAATACGTTATATTCTCAAAAGGATGATTAATGCAAATACGTTGCGAAAACCGGGAATATAAATACGTTATATTCTCAAAGGAGGGCTAATCGCAAATATGTTGCGAAAACCGAGAATGCAAATATGTTACATTCTCGAGGCGAGGGTTGACGCAAATACGTTGCGAGAACCGGGAATATAAATACGTTATATTCTCAAAAGGATGATTAACGCAAATACGTTGCGAAAACCGAGAATGCAAATATGTTACATTCTCGAGGCGAGGGTTGACGCAAATACGTTGCGAGAACCGGGAATATAAATACGTTATATTCTCAAAAACGATGATTAACGCAAGTCCGTTGCGAGAACGGGGAATATAAATACGTTATATTCTCAAAAACGATGATTAACGCAAGTCCGTTGCGAGAACGGGGAATATAAATACGTTATATTCTCAAAAACGATGATTAACGCGAGTCCGTTGCGAAAACCGAGAATATAAATCCGTTATATTTTCAAAACGAGGGTAAACGCAAATCCGTTGCGAAAACCGGGAATATAAATCTGGGCCCACAGGCTTAAATATTGCGGTTTTCAAAATTGGGAACCCAACGGGCCCAAATATTTTAAATTTTTCACAAGTTGGGGGCCCACGAGCCCAAACATCTCAAATTTCAAAAATGGGGGGGGGCCCACGGGCTCGAATATTTTGGAACTCCAAAATTTGCAGTCAAAGTGTACCTATGAAATGACCTTGAGGGCCAAAAGTGCAATGAGGGCAATTTTGGGGACTCAAACTCAGTTTATGGGACTTGATTTGAATTTTTGGGGGGAAAGTAAATATCTATGAACCGCCTTAATCACGGCACACGCGGTTTTTTGCGGCAGTCCGTGACTGCCGTGCGGCACTCACGGAGTGCCGTTGCGGCACTCGGCGAGTGCCGCGCGGCAGTTAACCGACTGCCGCGCACGGAAAAATGAGTGCCGCGTTTGAGGGCAGTGGCTTAAAACCGCCGGGGTTCTCTCATTTCGTTCATTCTCTCAACTCTCTTCATCTCGGAATCTCTCTGGAGAAATTTTTCTCCCATCCTTTCTTTGCCTCTGTATTGATCCACGACATTCACAGGTATGTTATTTTTGATCAAGACTCGATCAAACTCTTTTATTCCATTGTTTTTTGAATTTTCATGAATTTTAAACGTGTGAATCTCTCTTTTCCTCTTGACAGATTATGGCGAGTGGTTCGAGGAAGAAGAAGGCCAAGTATACGGCCACCCATCATCCAGACGCTACCCTGTTGTTGAGGGATCCTGATGAGCATTTATCGGCCCGCGCGTTTAAGCGCGAGGTAAACACTTCTCTTTTTATTTATTTCTCGTATTCCTTTTCTGTGTGGATATACCATAGGGTTGCTATGACTTTAGATACCCTGTTCCGGACGACATGCTCGTGGTGTTTTGAACCCCCCACTTCATGCCCCTTGCAACAAAACTTTTTATTTCGGGAATAAACTAGGTGTTAAACTGGAATTCTTTCGAATACTCCTTTTGTTACTATTTTTCATTTCTTTCAACTTTTAATATCCTATGAATACACAATCCTGAAACTTTTCCCGTATCTTATTACACTTGTGGACTTCCCCGAACGTTCTAGGCGCCCTTCTATTATTTGAAACTGACCCCTGAATGCTTGCGACCACGTACTTCCTTGTACTTATTTTGGAATCCAAAAAATGCGGACAAACTACTTTTTTTCTTTTCTTTTCTTTTCGAAACCTTGCTACAACATTGAATGTTTTTCTTTTATTCATTTCAAACAAACGTGAACACTTCTTGACTTTCCATTTATTAATTATTTACTTGCTATTGTTGCCCTCTTCTTTATCCATCCCCTAACGACAAACTGTTTATTCTTTTCTTGCAGCTGCAGCCAAAGGTGCTGAAGGGGCACGGTAGCCTCGCCCACGGCCACGAGTGGTATATAGAGCTGAGCCCGGCTGTGAGGGCTCTGGTGGATGCCGCAGGGTTTGGAGACTTCGTCAAGCTTTTGACGAAGAGCTCCAACGACCTTCAGCAGATGCTTGCACTGGCCGAGCGGTGGTGGGATACCACGAGTACTTTCCACTTTGACTTTGGGGAGATGACGATGACCCCCTTAGACTTCAGCATGATTACGGGGATCCCATTCGGAGGGGAGCCCCTGCGGCACTTTTCGGATCAGGAGTGGGATCGGATGGAGCCCTTGCTGGGGGTGGTCCCGGAGGAGGCCTTGGTCACTGCTCGATGGTTCATGGATACTTTCCGGGGGAAACCCGGCTTTACAGACGAGCAGATGGCCCGTGGTTTCTTGATGTATGTGCTGGGGTGCTCCCTGTTGAGCACCAGGGGGGACCGGATTTCCGCTTCCTTGGTAGCGTCGTTGGAGCGTCTGGACCAGGTTGCTAGGTACGACTGGGTCGGTACAGGGTTGGCCATCCTGTATAGGCATATGAGCGCCATTTCCCGGGACAGGTCGGCCGGTACCGGCGGGTATTGGAGAGCGTGGGAGGTATATTTTTCTTATATTATCATGTTGCTTTCTTTCTTCCTCTCTTAAGTGTGAGACTAATCTTCTCTCTTCTCTCTTTGTATCACAGATTTGGTCCCACGAGTATCTTCGCATGATGTCTCCGCAGACACGCGACGCAGACGCCCTTATCATGCCCCAGGGGCTGAAATGGGCGAAGGATAGGGTCGGGAGGAAGACCGGGGCCCATGATTTTGTTTCGTTCAGGAATTTCCTGACGAACCTGAGGGAGGGGCATGTGCACTGGCAGCCATGGCTCAGGGTGTTGCCTGAGACTAGTGCGGGGATTCGAGAGTCGGCCGGGTATGACCCGACGAGACGACTCCTTGATGGTGGGTCCGAGGGTATGGCGTGGTACTTGGGAGAGAGAGTGACCAGGCAGTCGATAGCGGCCCCTGGGTTCTTTGTGCCGTTCCCTCCTCCCGACTCTATGAGGGCCACAGACACACTTCAGGACGACGATCTCACGGCTGCTCGAGCCGGCTTCGGTATCCATGGCTTTCTGGACGACCCGTCAGGATACGCGGCTTTCCGTGCCGCCAAGCTGATGCCGAACTTCCCTTTGATGGAGGTGACTCGGGTGAGTAAGCGATCCCTTTATTATTTCTGTGAATTTTCTTTTATTCTTTACCCATGCTTTATTTCTTTTGTTTGCAGCCTGTTCCTGCTGCAGTTCGAGCTCCTGCCTTGCCCGAGTGGGACTGGACTATGTCGACTGTCTCATTTGGCGAGCCTCACGTGACGACGGTCCCCCGACTCTCACAGGGCGCCCCCACCATTCCTATTCACTACGACCTTGTCCCGCGTGCTTACGCGGAGGAGGGCCTGACATACGCCCATAGCGTGCGGCAGTGGGTTTTGGGGCGCGAGTGGATGGTAAGCAATTCATCCCCACTTCTACTTTTGACTAGGGTTGCATCTCTTTCTTGCTGATCTTTTATTCCTGTTTCTTGTTTACAGGCTGAGGGGGCTCGGGTGACTACTGCGACCCAGCTGAGGGCCCAGGTATGACCTCTTATTCCTTCTATTCTCAATATTTATTCGTCATTTCAATGATGTCTGGACTTATTTCCTTCTTTATTTCAGGCGGAGGAGATTAGGATCCTGTCCCAGCAGGTGGGGCAGCTCCAGCAGCGACTCCAGCAGTTCGGCATCCCTCTCAGCGATGCCCCTGGAGGTAGCGGTGTCGGACGTGGCGGAGGTGGCGGCGAGGGCACCAGTAGAGGCAGAGGTGGCAGTAGCGGTGGTCGCGGAGGGAGTGGTGGAGGCAGTGGGACTGAGTCAGAGGAGGAGCCTCTCAGACGCACGACTCGCCAGACTCGCGGCCGGGGTCGAGGCCGCGGTTGACTCTGCCTTTTGTTATTTTTATTTTTGAGAGTTTTGGGAGGATTTACATTTATTTTGGTGGATGACTGTACATATATACATGCTTTATTTTGATGGATGCTTTCCTTTATTTCGTAGGATAGATGCTTTAAATATTTCATCATGCTTTCTGTTCATTCACCGTATGTGGGACCATGGCTTGGTCCCGACTTTATTTTAGCATTTGAATGCTGCTGTTCTCTTTTATTTATTTGATGCATGCAACATGAATGAATGAATGAATGTATTTGCACGTGCTGCATGATGCGCACGTTTTTTATTGCCTCTCTATTCAGTTTTTTGTTTGCAGGTGGGCTGATTGTGTTACAAACAGATTCTGGCCGATGAGAAACTCAGAACGGCACTCGGTTAAGCCTCTGCGGCACTCAACGAATGCCGCAACGGCAGTAAGTGAATGCCGTGCGGCACTCACGAACTGCCGCGCGGCACTTCATGGAGTGCCGCTGCACTTTATCGAGTGCCGCGATCTAGTGGGCAGCTCTTTTTTCCTATTTATACCCCTCCTCTTCTAGCACTCCGCAAAACATCTCTCTCTCTTTCACCCTCCTTTCAAATGGCCCCCATTAACTCTCAAATCCTCTTCCCTTGGATGGATACTCTCTCGGGTATTGACAAGCTCAACTTTGAGTGTTTCCGGTTGAACGATCTCTTTTCTTTTCGAAGCATGAATTTGAACGAGGGCTTACTTCGAGCTGCTATTCAGTGTTGGGACCCCGCTCTCAACGTCTTCCGTTTTGGTTTTCAGGAGATTTGTCCTCTGTTTGAGGAATTCAGCGCCATTTTGCACACTGATCCCTCTGCTGAATTGGTGGTCCCTCAGATTCAGGCTGGGTATGTCCGCGACTTAGCCACTCTTCTCCACATATCTCGAAATGCGGCAAGTTCTTTTGTTCATGATGGGCAAATCGACTTCGAACGCCTTTCTTCCGTTTATGCTCCTATAGGGGACCCTTATGATGGTGGGTACCAGATCATCCGACGTAGTGCCTTGTCGATTGCCATGCTCTCTTATTTCCTATTCCAGTCATCTTCTGATATTCTCATACCCATTGCCTGTGGTTTGAGAGAGATGAAAAGTGCTGTTATGCTGGTCCTTGGCGAGACTTTGATCGGATTGAGCCGTGCCTATGTTACCGGGGCCATGTTATCTGCCGGGGCACCCTTCGTCTTGCAGGTTTGGCTCATGGAACGCCTCGACCTCTTCATTCACCCTTTGCATCTTCGCGGGCCACTCTCTTATGACCGTATGGAGGTCCATTGCTTATTTCATTCTGCCGACGCGTGGCTTGTTTGGCTCCAAGGCCTTTCTTCCAGTGACATTTGTTGGATTTGCCCTCAGTGGACTCATCGTTCTGTTGCTGTACGTCTTCCTGGGCGACCTGGCATCTGGCTGCCGGGCTTGAGTGCCACTACCTTCTACATTCCCGATCGGGTGGTTCGCCAGTTTGGGCTTCTGCAGGATACTACTGAATCTGTGACGGTTGATTTCACCAGGGGTTCTACTCTGCGTCCTTCTATTGTGAAGGCTTTTCTTGAGGTTTGGCATAGCAGGATTGCTGCTCCGTTCTCGATGGTTCCTGCTCCGACCGTGCCTACTACCCAGTATCTTCTAGAGATCCAGGCCTTGGTTGCAAGGCGAGCTTGACAGACATATGCATAATAAAGTAGACGAAAACAGGGAAAAGCTTGCCATTTTGCAAAACTTTCTGACAGACCCTGCCTACTCTTTTCACGCTTCTGAATGTGATTTTTATTATTATTTTTTCTTTTTCAAGAAGTGTTGTCATGATAAAATCAGAAGTGCTCACCCCTTCAATTAATCTTTTATGAAGTATTCTCCTTTCAATGTCTTTACTTGGCTCTTTACTCTGCTGTTTTGTTTTCTACTCATTCCATTCCATGAATTTTCATTTGTTCCTTTATAGTACTTATTTTGACAGCCAGGTGATCTGAGAGATGGTTTTGTATCTGGGTTCTTCGGCTAGCAAACGAAGTTTGCCCCTGGTTTTGGGGCTTCAAAGTGATTCCGGGCAAACGCCAGTTTGCCCCTAGTTTAGCACATATATTTTTTTTGCTTTTAGGTTTCCTTGGGCCGAAGGCTTTTTGAGAGCCCGCCTACTTATCCCCGAGTGGGCGTCAGGCCTGCAGTAGTTCAGCTTGAGATTTTGAAAGAATACGCCGCCCAGGCGGTTTTATTTAAATGACCGAACCAAGTAGGTTGCCTACGTATCCCCTAGCAGGAATCAGGTCAAGCGTAGTTCATCAAGGTAGGAGGTTTTGAAAGAAAATGGTTTCAAGCAAAGTATTTCTTGAGGCGATCGAGGTTAATCGGCTGTTTAAATTCAACCCCGTCCAGGTCCATGAGATAAGCCGCTCCTCCCGAAAGGAGGGTCTTAATGATGTACGGCCCGACCCAGTTGGGTTTGAATTTTCCTCTGGGGTCATAAACGGGCACTTTTAGTTCTTTGAGGACCAGGTCACCCTCAGCAAGCTTCCTTGGGCGAACCTTTTTGTTGAAAGCACGAGCTATCCTCTTCTGGTACCCCCGAGTATGGTTTATTGCGGTCAACCTCTTTTCATCAAGCAGCATCAATTCCTCATATCTTCCTTGTATCCACTCTGATTCCGTCACTTCACATTCTGTCAAGACTCTGAGAGAGGGTATTTCCACCTCGACTGGAAGGACTGCTTCCATCCCGTAGACCAATGAGTATGGCGTAGCGCCCGTTGAAGTTCTCACTGAGGTCCGGTATCCCCATAAAGCGAATGGCAGCTTCTCATGCCAATCTTTGTATGTATCTGTCGTCTTCCCCAGGATTGCTTTAACATTCTTATTCGCTGCCTCTACTGCTCCATTCGTCTGGGGCCTATACGGGGATGATTGATGGCGAGTGATTTTATATTTCTCTAAGAGCGGGATAACTTCCCCCTGGAAATGGCTGCCATGATCGGAGATAAACTCGTTCGGGACTCCATATCTGCAAATTATGTTCTTCTCAATAAAACTCACCACATCTTTGGCTTTCAAGGTCGCATACGAGGCTGCTTCTACCCATTTGGTAAAATAATCGATTGCCACGATGATGTATCGGTGTCCATTGGAAGCTTTCGGGACTATCTCACCAATGATATCGATTCCCCACACAGAAAATGGCCACGGGGTGGTCATGCTATAGAGTTGTGATGGCGGGGTATGCATCAGATTTGCATGAATCTGACACTTGTGACACCTTCTGACATATTCACAACAGTCTTTGTCCAAGGTCGTCCAATAGTACCCTTGCCGGATGATCTTCTTTGCCAGCATGTGCCCGCTCATGTGGGGCCCACATACTCCCTCATGTATCTCCTCCATCATTCTCTTAGCTTCCCTTCCGTATAAACACTCTAAATTATACCCGGTGTAGGACCTCTTCCATAGTTTGTCCGCGTAGATCACAAATTGAGCAGCGAATCGTCGGATTGCCTTCTTGTCCTTGTCTGAGGCCCCCTCGGGGTATTCCCCTTCTCTGACGAATTTCCAAACATCTTCATACCACGGCACTTCGTCGTCTCCTTCTATGGCCGCGATCATTTCAAATGACGGTCGATTCCTTACTTCTATAGATAGCGGGATCATGGCAATTTTGGAAGGAATTTGGATCATTGAGGCTAAGGTAGCCAAAGAGTCGGATAGTTGATTTTCTTCGCGGGGGAGATAGTAGAAAGAAATCTTTTGAAATTGTGCCTTCAGGCTTTCCAGATAGTCATGATAAGGCCTCAATTTCTCATGTTTTACCCTCCAATCTCCCCGGACCTGGGATATGATCAAGTTGGAATCTCCGAACACATCAATCTTTCCAACTTTCAAAGCTAAGGCTGCCTCCATTCCAATTATGCATGCTTCGTACTCCGCGGTGTTGTTGGTTGAGTTATACTCGAGTTTGACGGCTAATGGGGTAGGGACCCCATCGGGTGCTATGAGGATGACTCCAACTCCATAACCTAACTGGTTGGCTGCTCCATCAAAGTACATTTTCCACAACTCCTCCTTGACCTCCATTATTCCTTCATCTGGGAACTTGAAGTCTCCCTTGTCCTCAGATTCCACAGCGAGGTCAGCTAAGAACTCGGCGACAGCCCTTCCTTTTACAGACTTGGCGGTGACATACTTGATGTCGAACTCAGCCAGCATCATAGTCCAACGGGAAATCCTACTGGTCAAGACGGGTTTTTCGAACAGGTATTTTAATGGGTCCATTCGGGATATCAGGGTCACGGGGAAGGCTAGCATGTAGTGGCGGAGACGACGGGTACACCAGACCAAGGCCCAACAAGCCTTCTCCAAGGGTGAGTACTTCAACTCATATCCGACCATTCTTTTACTCAAGTAGTAAATGGCTTTCTCTACGTGCCCCTCTTCTCCTTCTTGGGCCAACATACATCCCATCGAATCCTCGGATACAGAGAGATAAAGTAACAGGGGTCTCCCAGGTGAAGGTGGTGACAAAACAGGTGGGTTCTGGAGGTAGGTTTTGATTTTATCGAAGGCTTGTTGACACGGAGTATCCCATTTGAATCTCTCCCCCTTTCTGAGTAGTTTGAAAAGCGGGTCGCAAGTCAAGGTGAGTTTGGAAATGAAACGGCTGATGAATTGTATCCTCCCCAAAAATCCCCTTAGTTCTTTCTCATTTTTCGGTGGCTGCATTTCGGTTATGGCTTTTATCTTGGTGGGGTCCACCTCTATTCCCCTCTGAGTAATAAGGAAACCTAATAACTTCCCGGTGGTGACTCCGAATGTGCACTTTTGCGGGTTTAGCCTCATTTTGAACTCCCTCAATCTCTCAAAGAATTTTCTCAAAGCCTCAAGGTGCCCTCTCCTCTTTTTGGATTTCACAATCATGTCATCCACATACACCTCTACCTCTTTGTGGATCATATCGTGCAGTAATGTGGTGGCAGCCCTTTGATAGGTTGCGCCCGCGTTCTTGAGTCCGAATGGCATGACCCTATAGCAATATGTTCCCCACGGAGTGATGAACGTGGTTTTCTCTCTATCCTCGGGAGCCATGAGGATTTGATTATACCCGGAGAACCCATCCATGAAAGATAGAAGTTCATGTCCCGCGGTGTTATCAACTAGTACATCGATGTGAGGTAACGGGAAATCGTCTTTAGGGCTTGCCTTGTTTAAATCTCGAAAATCAACGCAAACCCTAACACGACCATCCTTTTTTGGGACAGGTACAATATTGGCAATCCACTCGGGGTACTCGGTGACCATCAAGAATCCGGCTTTTAATTGCTTTTCAACTTCCTCTTTTACTTTGAGTGCCCATTCTGGCCTCATTCGCCTCAACTTTTGCTTTACGGGTTTGGAATTAGGAAAGAGGGGGATGTGGTGTTGGACTATTTTTGGATCAATACCTGGCATATCATTGTAAGACCATGCAAAAACATCTTTGAATTCATTTAATAGATTGATTAGTTCTGTACTTTCTTTATTGCTAAGTGTAGAGCCGATGAAGACATTTTGAGGATTATTCTCATTTCCAAGATTAATTGTTAGGGTGTCCTCAATGATTTTACATGCAGATTCTTTTCCTTTTTCAATTAGTTTTTGCAGTTCAATAGGTATTTCATGATCATCACATTCATCACATTCATTAAGCGCGTTCGAGTAGGCAGAATCAGTCATACTTTCATTGATTTTCTTTGGAGTGATTACAACAGACATGGAAATTGAAAGACGCCTCATTTGGGCCATTACAGACTCTGGGTGTGGGGGGAACCTATCACTAGACTCAAGAACCCACTCCTTCTTGTGCTCTCCTCCCAGGCCAGTAATAAAGTATTCTTCCGGACCTCCTGTCTTGGTCATTTTCTCCATCTCTTCTTCCTCAGCCTTTCCTTCCTCACCTTCTTCACTTTCGGCGGCTTCCTCCACTATGCCCTCGACGTATTCACCTTTGGTCTTCCCAGGATCCTCCTTCGTGACTTCCACGCTTCCTTCGCCTAACAGATCTTTCATGGCAGAACCGTCCAGCATACCAACCCAGTCTTTGGCAGCAACAGATTTTTCAGGTACTTGCAAAAATGGGTCTTTGTACTCAGAAAATTCATGGGAGAAGAAGATCTCGAACCCCGGCTTCATGCATTTGTCTTTTTGATCCATCCATGGTTCTGGGAAACCACAGAAGGGGAAATCTTCTCCTTCCTTCACAAAATACCCGTTGAGGGTCTTCAAGTAAGGATCCATCGGTGCGTTGACGACCCTCTTCTTGGTTCTTAGCTCCTTCTTTGTTGGTTGATACCCAAGACCGTGAGTATGAGTTTGAGTAGGGATTCTTGGGGCCTCCGGCAGGCCTTGAAGGTTCTTTCCCAACCCCAATCCTGGAAAGAAACCCATCTTCTTCATGATTCCGGCGACGACTGGACTAGCATATTGATCAAAATGGGGCGGTAGGGACTCTCCCGACTTTCCTTCTTCTATCGCGCCGATGAACTCGAATCCTCCCATTTTTGCTTCTTCTTCTTGTAGCTGTAGCTCTAGGACCGGTGCACTTGACGATGCTTCAGATGATCGAACCCAACTGTCTCCGAGGACATCACAGACTTTGTTTTCCCAGACATATTTAACTTTTTGATGAATTGTCGATGGGATAGCGCCCAGACTATCCAACCAAGGTCTTCCCAGCAGCAGATTAAAAGAAGCGGGGATATCGATGATTTGGAACTCAGCTTCCTTGTCCATTGATCCGAAAGCAAGGTTAAGAAAGATGATGCCCATGACTGTCCTTTGGGTGTTATCATATGCCCGGACCTTTTGTTGAGACGGCACAAAAGAAGATTCATCCAAACCCATTCGTTTGGCTGTGCGGAAAGGACACACATTAAGAGCAGACCCGTTGTCAACGAGACAAGCGGGTACGGTGTTCCCCAAACATTCAACAGTGATGTACAAAGGCTTATTGAACATGGGCCCTCCCGGTGGTAAGTCATTTGATGAGAAAGCAATAGCCAAAGTTGGAACTTTATTGATCAACCCTACAAGGTCTTCCGGGGTGGTGTCGATAGACACGTCAGACTGATTGAGGGCGTCTAGGACCGCCTGCCTATGACGTTTGGAGGCAATCAGCAATCCCCAAACAGTAATGTTAGCCTGAGTCTTCTTCATTTGCTTGAGGACTCTATCCTCTTCTTCTTCCTCGTTCATCTTTCCTTTTCCTTTCTCCAGCTCCCTCCCCGGGTGATCTTCCTCTAATTCATGTGGCTTGAAGTGCCTACCAGACCGAGTCAAGTGGTCAATTTCTTCTTTTGCCCAAATATCGTCGGTTTCGGAAACGGTCTTTGGGCCCTCTTCTACCTCTTCGTCGCTTTGGTACCATAGATCATCTTCCCCTACCAGGCCTATGTTCCGATCATTGCTTTCTTGGACCCACCAATCTGACTGCTCCGTTGCTTCATTCTCCCATATCCCCGGCTGGCTTCCAGTCGTACAGATTTCCGGATTTTCTGGTAACTGATAGGACTTCCTTGGTTCCCCGACCTTGGTGATTAGCTTGGACGGATCGAATGTCACTTCTTCTACTCCCAAGAAGTAAAGACCCCGCGGCGGCGGTACGGCACGATGGTTTGGCAGTGGATTCTTGGTAACATTGGGAGCCTTGACAGGTGGCTCGGATATCACTTTGTTGTCAATGAGGTCTTGTATGTCATGCCTTAACCTCATGCACCGATCGGTCGAGTGGCCCTTTTGTTGGTGATATTTACAGTAGAGATCTCCTTTGAAGTACGGCGGGAGTGGACTCGGCGGGGGTCGAGGTTCCAGCTGGCGGAGATGCCCTTTTGCTAACAGCCTGTCGAGGGCGGTTGATAATGATACTCCCAAATCTGAAAACTTCCTCATTGGCTTGTCTTCCCCTCCCCTTGGATGACTTCTGGTGATATCGAATTTCTTCTCCGGCTCGCTAAGTGCATTGACATCGGTGGGGCCAGAGTGACCTCCCGAATGCCCTCCATTCGACCCATAGCTAGGCCTCCGATATCGGTTCTGTGGTTCTTCCTTCTTGATTGTTCCTTCTTGGATTGCATCTTCGATTCTTGTCCCCACATCGAACACCTCAGCAAAGGTATTGATTGACTGGAATCTCATCTTCTCCTGATAAACTGGCTGTAGATTTTTCATCAATATTCGGATTTGGTCCTTCTCGGACGGCCTTTGTACCATTTTCGCAGCTTTCCCTCTCCATCGGCTTAAATATTCGGCAAATGATTCTTTGTTCCCCTGCCTGGTTGTTTCCAAATCTCGGACAGTAACATCCAGGTCCTGATTGTATTCGTACTGTGCCACAAATGCCTTAATCACTTCTTCCCATACCCTGGTTTTGCTTGGTTCAAGAGTGAGATACCAAGACAGGGCGGCTCCGGTCAAAGTCTGTTGGAATAGGACTGCCATCATGATAGTGCTCAATCCGCTTGGTTGGAAAGCCCCGATACACATTCGGACGTGGCTGCGGGGGTTGCCTGTGCCATCAAATTTGTCAAAGACGGGCATTTTGAAACCGGCCGGCAGTGTCTCGTGGACTCCGTCATACAACCCTTCCAGTTCCATTAGGTAGGTATCCACCCCTTGAGCCTTGCGCATTACCCTCTCCAATTTTTCTATCTTCTCGGTCAGCAGCTTCTCCTTCTCATCTTTTTCCCTGTCCCTGTTGGCTCTCAACGCGTCATTCCAGTGTGCCTCTTGGTCGTCGAACCAATCCCCATCTCCTCCTCCCATAGGCGGGTCCATGATAGGCGGAACTACATGTGGCGGTCGGCGGTTCAGCTCCTCTATCATTCCCATCATTCGATTCATGTTTTCAGCCTGTCTTCGCATCTGTTCTGCCTGTTGTTCAACTAGTACCCTCAGTCCGGTCATCTCTTCATTGTTTCTCTCTTCAGCCATCTCGACGTATCCTCTTCTCACTAACCTTGCCGTAGGACCTCTAAACCACCCTTGGTTTGCTATTTTTGCTCCTACAATAAATTTTGGAAATTTCTTTTTAGAAAAAAAACCCCTTTTTCTTTATTTTAGCAAAACCTTTATTTTGTAAGTCATGCGGATGCAAATGCATGTGTGTGTGTGTGCCTATTCTATATGCAAAAGAAAGGAAAATTCTAGTCCTAACACATAAAGCACATAATCACATAGAATCCTCATTCATGTCAAATGCGCCAACTTCACCTATCATTGTGATCCTTACTACCCCTTCAAAGGTCGGGCAGAATATTTTCGAAATTCATTTGAAAAGCATTTCTTTAAATGATGAGATTTTTCAAAAACAATTCTCAAGGATTTTGAAAAAATGAGAATGTGAAAATGTTTCTCGATAACTATGATTGGATTGAAATTTTGCTTTGAAATTCATTTGAAGAGCATTTCTTCCAAAAACAATTCTCAAAGATTAGTTTGGGGCTTTAATCAAAAGTGAACTCCAAAGATTTTCTGAAAGAGCAATTGAAAACTTTGGAATAAAGATTACAAAAATTCATTTGCTTTCAAAGATGGATTTAAAATTCTTTGGGTAAAAGGATCACATGATCGGATTATCACCGTACTTTTCATGAATTTGGATGCACACAAGGTCAATGATGCTTAGCTAACATGATATAAGAAGTATAACCTTATAATCAAGATTCAGCATGTTCCCAAACGTCGCGGGACATGAGAAGGAATTGCTAAAGGGTGATTAGGAGTTGTACATCTTTTATCAAGCAAGCATTGTCATCATCTCAAATAATCCTCTTTGGGCATACAAAACTCCCTAGCACATAGCCCTAACCAAGAATTGATTTCCTAATATTGAAAGGTTCTATGGAAACTACTGTGCAAAAGCTGGGTTTTGGTCAAATAAGGGACCCTTGACACACATCCGATAGGATGCTTAATATACCAAATCATGGTACGAGATCAAGGGTGATCACACAGTCCCATGATGACTTGACCGACCGGGTTGCCCCGAGCCTCCAAGGTCATAGTTCCGTGCAATCGACTGGCTGGACATGCAAGTGATATGCAACAGGCACACAGAGATTAATTAATTCGATTAAAAGGATATTTTTCAAGTCTAATCCTCGAGTGAACCCAAAATCAGAATTCTGGTCTGCGAAACCAGAGATTCTGGGTTCGATCCCCAGCAGAGTCGCCAGATTGTGGATATCGCAGGTTGACCTACCCACAGCTTTTCTTAAAATCTTTTCTAAATTTCAATTTCAAAAACAAATGAGTTTTGTGGATATCGCAGGTTGACCTACCCACAGCTTTTCTTAAAATCTTTTCTAAATTTCAATTTCAAAAACAAATGAGTCGCCACTTAATTTTAAAAGGAAAATTAAGAAACCATTAAAAAGGAAACTGATCTTTTGCGAAACCAAAGATTAACTAGGTCCGGGGATTATGGAATGAGAGAGGAAGGAGCCCGTCGGACTAAAACACCCTCTCTCATCCTATCTTGCGATAGGCCTCTACTCAACATCCTTTTAATCAAATTTATTAATCTAAGTATGCCCTCAACTAATACATATATACATATACATTACAAAAAGCATGTCCAAAGGGTGTAAAATTGCAAATGGCAAAATATCATTCAGAAGCCACATAATTCAAGTAACAAGCGATATGATATGCAATAGAGAGCAAGTGAACTTACCCGGGATCCAGCAGCGATAGTAAACGTGCAATGCATGCGAACAAAAGAAAATCCTAAAAGAGTCTCTAATCACATATACACATAAGGCAAAATCTAATTCTAAGGTGTCGCGCATTAAGTCGAAAAATCAAGTAAAAATCAAGGAATTTAATAAATTAGAGAGGGATTGAGAAATCGTACCTTAATAGCGCTACAAAACAAGGGGTTAGTCCGCATGATATGCAAAATATGATGTTAGAAATAATAATCCTAAATTTCTAGCTTAAATCTATCCAATCTAATTAAATTCAAAGCAAATAAGTCCTAATCACAAGTGTCAAACCATATGGATGAATATGTACATGGACAAGGATAAACTATGAAATATTCTTAAACTTTGAATTCAAGCTCAACTAATCTTTATTAAGGCATGGTTTAAGTCTTAGATCATAAGAAAGTCATTTAGGCCCTTATTTACAAAGTAAGTCAAATGTGTCATAAAAACTCTGAAAATTGCAGAGAGCAGAACAGACATTCAAAAATAGGAATAAAATACTTTCGACAGTTGGATCTTAATGATTTTTGGATATGTTATGCCTCTGTGAGTCTAGTTTCCAAATCAAAAAGAAAATCGAAGTTTCAACGGTTAGATCTCCGGGAATATGGAAAACACTAGACGTCACTCAGCATCTTACAACCTCCTGTCCAGAATTCTTGCACGATTTATTAAAAATAGTAAAAAAATTCGAATTGCTTTGTTCTTTTTAGGGTGACTTCCTAACACATTAATCTACTTGGAAAAAATTATTTTGGGTCATAGAAACTTTGTTAGAACTCTGATTTAATTATTTCAAAAGAGTGTTGCTGTTCTGAAACTATTCTGGAATTCCGGACAGATTGTTGTTGCTTCACAAAAACCATGATCAAACCATTCTAAACACGAAACCACCTCAAAACAAAAATTACAGTGGTAGAACAATGTGTTATTGACACTTTCCCGTTGGTTTCACTTGATTTCAACGGTTAGATTTCGAACTAAAAATCTTTGATCAAAAACAGTTTATGAATTCACTGTTTTTATTTTGCTAGTTCAACTTTTATTTGGTAACTCCAACTATTGAGCCATGAAGTTGAGTTAAACCAAACCATTTCTCCCACCATTTGATGGCCATGGGAGACCACAAACCTTTATTCTTCATAGATTTCAAATGAAATATGGATGGACTTCATGAAATCTATAAGTTGTAGAATCTAAACCATGGGGATGAGTTTAGACTCAAAACTACATTCTCCTACCATTTAATGGTCATTGGAGAATGGAGAGGGGGGGGTTATGACCATGACTCATGAGCCTTAAAGAAATATTGAAGGGATTCCTCAAGACATCAAGTTTAGAAGATCCAAATCATGAGTATGGACTTGGATCCTCTTGTGAAGTGTTAATTAAACTTTAACTTCCTATATGAAGCACAAGCCTACATAGGTGTTCAAAAGATCATGCTCTAGAGATCAAAGGAGATATTGAAGATCTCCAAGACCTTCAAGAGAAGAAAATAAACAAAAGAACGGAAGAAAACAACATGGAAACAAAAGAAAACTCCTAAGTTTACTTGATGAACAAAGGGAATAATGAAAGATTTTAAAACTAGAGATGGGAAGAAAGGATAAGCTAATAATCTATGATTAGAGGATCACCTCCAAAATTATCCTCAAGGTTTTCTTTCCTTTGAAGATATTCCAAGCTCTTCTCTCTAATTCTTTAAAACACTTGTTTTCTCTAACAAATTGTTGGTGAAATGGAAGTATATGCTCTCTCTCCCAATATCTTTCTTGGTGTTCTTCTTGGTCTCTCTCTCTTTTTTGTTCCTTTTTTCTCTTCATGAAGATACCTCTTCATTTATAGGCAAAATCAACAGATATTTTTGGTGAATTTCGGAGTGAAAAACAGGTGTAATTCCCTCATTAGTTGGTACAATGTGTACTTTCTGAAATTATGCAGACTGCTGTCCAGCGCGGCAGTCCAGACACTGACGCGGCAGTCCGTGACTGCCGCTGCGGCATTCATCAAATGCCGTTGCGGCACTTAATGATTGCCGCGCGGCATTCACCAAATGCCGCGCCAATTAATGGATTGCCGCAATTTTGTCAGTCTTACTTTATCAGTTTTTTGTTCTTATCTGCATGCGCATACGTATTGCTCTGCAAAATACAGATTTTAAAAGCAAACGGCAGTCAGAAACCTGCGGCGGCACTTGATGAGTGCCGAGCCGGCACTCTGTGAATGCCGTGCGGCAGTCACCGAGTGCCGCAGAATCCTGCCGTGTGCCGCTTCTGACTAAAATTCCTCTTTTAGGTCTTTTCTCTTTTTGAAACAAATTATTTTTGAATATCTTTTCCAAAAGTTGTATTTTATATCAGAATTTTCCTAAATACCTGGTATTTCCCTCTTTCTGTGAAATTTTATCGCGTTTTGGAGAATTTTCTGAAGAGCTTGGAATACTTCGAATTTTTCGGTCATTGTCATCATCGGACACGGAGGTGACACTCTCCTAAATTCGACGTCCGGTCAAAATTGGGGTGTCTACAGGTATCACTTAGGATGAGGACGAGGAGATAGAGCCGCCGTTCGATCCAGCTGAGCATCCAGAGTGGGAGTTGATTGACTGGTATATCCGCGCTGACGTGCCACCTCCATCAGATGCTTTCCGCAGAGTGGATGTGCTGGTCATCTTCACTGAGGCATATATCCTCATATGTTCCCACCTGTATAGGGACATGCGGTGACGTGGTTTGGGGGAGTATTTTGGATTTTTGTATTTTAGGAGTAGTCTTTTATTTTTGTTTCGTTTGTTAATAGTTTTAGTACTTTTAGTTTTATTTCGTTTTAATAGTTTCAGTTAGTTTCATTTGTTTTCATTCGTTATTTCTTTTATTCATTTGATGTAAAAAAAAAAAAAAAAAACCAACTTAACTCTAGTAGTAGTAATAATAAATAAAGTAAGTTTTCTTTTACGTTTTCTTAATATTGTTCAACGTTCAGTTCTTATTTGTTTAACTAGATTTCTTTGAGACTTGATGTTAAGAGAGTGCGTAATACAATGTCTACTGAAATTATGAAGGTATGCCTTGAAAGTATATATCATCATGAATCATTATTTTATATCTTACACTTGCATACTTACTTTTGCACAGCATGTAGTCATATGGATGCACAATTGTATTGAATTATAATATAGCTTGGATTTCTAGATAGTAATAATATGGAGACTAAAACCCGGTGAGCTCTAGAGCCTTTCATCTTTGTTAAGGGTTTTAAAATTACTTCATCGAATTTCTTTGACAAAGTGCAATATTTTGTTGATAAGTCTCATTACTTTTTTATTTTGATTGAAAGTCAAGTTAGTATTGTAATTACCATGTTTATTTAAATAGAAATATATTTCCTTTGATATTGTAACATTGAAGAATCATGTGACTCTAGAGTCTAGGAAATGATATTAGGCCATCTGTCTATATAAACTCTTTTTGGCCTTTGACCTACCCAATAAAATATGTTTTTATATCCTTTGTTAGCCCTTTGAGCCTTTTAATAAGCCTTTCCTTTGTTCACATATTATCCCACCCACTCCGATATGGAGTTCGCCGATATATGAAAATTACCTAACCCATATCCAAGAGTAGTTGAAGAATAATTTTTCATAAAGAAATTGGGCTAAGAAACGACTAACAGAAAGTAGAATGTTGCGTAGTTAAAAAATCATAAAAAGAAGAAATGATATAAAGGAAAAGTTCGAAAAAAAAAAAAGAAAAAAAGAAAGGAAAAAGAAGAAAAAAAAATGAAGTAGTAAAAAAAATAAAAAATAAGTAAAGAGTCATTGCAGTAAAAGCCTTTGTGTTGCACGTTACGACCATTCATAGATACTCACAGACTTTTTGAATCCCTTTTACCCTTCTTTTCTTTGCTATAACCCATTAACCGACATTATAACATTTATAAAGTCCTATTTGATCCTAGGGAAATGTGATTTTACTATGGAACCGATAGAAGAAGGGAATAAAGCATGGTGGTAATGATATTTACTTGATGATCAATATCTATTCGTGAGACTATTTTTCTATCGTGTCATACGTTGTTTTGAGTCATATGCGAAATCTATTTGCTTTACATATGATTATCTCCCTCGCATATATATATATATATATATATTCGAGTGATTACACATGTTTCTGAGAGATTTTATTTCAGAGTATAAATAACAAAGTGAGATTTGAAGTCAAAGCATCGCTAGATAGTTATCCGAGTTATATTTCAAGTTCATGATCATCGTGTATCCACTTGATTACCATTCACACACATGCGGGTCTTCGATATATTCTATTGATTCTCTCGATATATGTTTTCAGATTATTGTCATGATTTAGGTGGATGTACGATTGCATTACTCTTGATAATTTAAAGTTTTTACTTGAGATTCGGTTTTATCAAAGAAAGATGTCAATGTTGAAGTATTAAAATTTTTAAAATAAAAGATTTTCTTTTTACAAGCTAATAAAGATGGTTATGGGTGACTTACCGATGAGAACCCTCACGAGATGTCACGAGACTTCACTCGTCCGACTAGGGACACCTAGAGGTTTAAAAGGCTTGTTGCACATGCTAAGTGCAATCGCGATCCATGCGAAAATGGTGTGGGAATTTTATTTTTGGTTAGTAATTTTATTTTTCTGTTCTTTTTGCTTGAGTACTAGCAAAATGTATGTTTGGGGTGTGTGATCGGGATAGAACAAGTCCTAATTACACGCCTTAATTCACATTTGTTAGCATTTTTATCCTGTTTTGTGTACTTTTACTTTATTTTCCATTTTCTGTCAGGATTTAGAAGAAAGCAAGGATTCCAGGCTAAATGGGGTGTAAAAACAAAAAGAAAAGGAGCAAAAAAAGCCAACTCGCGTGACAATCTAGAACCTCGCTCGCGCGGCCCTCTTGCGCGACCTCCAAAAATCGCCCTCGCGCAATCCTTACAAAAAAAGTGAAAACGCATATTTTTGAGTGCTGAAAACCCCTTACGCGAACGAAAATGCCTAATTACGTCTAGAAAGGAAAATACAGCAGTTCAGTCGAAGTAGGCTTATAAAAGCTCTCCTAATCCCTCTACAACTATATAAAGATGAATCTAAAGCAATTAGAGGGTTACACACATTACTACACATCAATACTTACATCTATTGGAAGCAAGAGAGGAAGAAGATCTAGTTTGAAGGTTTCTGATGGCTACAATCAACTTCATCTCAATGTTTTCCTCAATTTTGCGCAACTAAACTTCTTTTCTAGGGTTTTAATCAAAACCCTAGCTATATAAAAGGGGATTTCTTTGCTTTTTGACTTTAGGATTTTATGTACTTGGATAGTAATTGTATGTTTGAGGATTATTTATATATAATCGGATTTTTAATGATAATAATCAAGAGTATTTTGTATTTATTCTTGTCTTAGATTCTTCCTTATGCTTTGTTGAACCCAATATTCTTTGATTTCTGTGATTGATAAGTGTAATTATATACAATAGTGCTTATGTGATTACGATGTTTATATCTTTTATAATTCATGCTTAGGAAAGATGAGTTATGCTACACCCTAGTTATAGGTAGATAATTCATGTGAACCGAAGATGTGTTATGCTTAGATTGAACTAGTAATATCCTCTTGTTGATACTATTGGACTTGTAGCTACAATAGATTGTAACTATCCAATCATAAAACTTAAAGTAGAAAGTCTAGACTCCCGATACATAGTTAGTGGTGGATTTGTAAACCTAGATCCCATCCACACCTATTAAATCAATCTGGAATTTTGCATTCGTTTACTTACATTTAATTTAGTATTTTATTTCCACAATTTCATAGTTAGTTAAGAGTAGAAATTAAATCAACAACCAATCAAACTTTCGTTTTCTATAACTAAATAGATTTAGGTGTTCTTAATTAATGGATAGAAATAATCAATCCATGTGGGTTCGACCATTACTTCCGCACTACAAATCTTAGAAAGTAAAGCATACTTTATATCTTGATTCTGACGAGATCAACGGGTACTTGGGCATATGTTGTCTCCAGACCTGTTGTGATCTTGAGGACCACTATGATATTATAATAGATAGCATTGTTATTATGTAATCAGTTTATTACTGTTCTTATTGCTTTTAGTTGGATTATTACTGTGTGGTGTGGACAATTAATGACATGCACCCGTCATTCCCTATGGACCTAAAAAGGGAATTTGTTTTTCTCAATTTTTGCTACTCAAGGGCGTGACAGCTCTGATCACACTTAGACCCCCTCACGTTTCATTAATATCATCTACACCCTCTGAGGTTTGAAACGCGTATCACCTAGACCTCCTCTGACAATTCACCGTTAAAAAAAGTGACGGACAGACATAAAGAAATACAAAACATACCCCTGAAAATTTGGTCCTTGTAGTTTCAATTGGGTCAATTTGGTCCTGACAGTTTCAAATTGAAGCGATTTGATCCAAATGCCCCATTCTGTGAGAAAAATTGACAGACTTCTCACTATTATGCACAATTACGCTAACAAGCGGGTTGGAAAATTGGTGGTGTTTCATTTTTGCGCTTAAAAAAGTGTGATAATGCATAGTATGTGAGTAAATTCTGTCAGATTTTCTCACAGAATTGAACATTTGGATCAGATTGCTTCAATTTAAAACTCCAGGACCCAAATTGACCCAATTGAAACTACAGAGACTAAAATGACACAAGGACCAAACTTTCAAGGGTATTTTTTGTATTTATTCACGTCAGTCCGATATTTTTTTAACGGTGAATTGATGGAGGGAGTCTACATGATACGCGCTTCAAATCTCAGGGGATATAAGTGATATTACTGAAATGTGAAAGGGTCTAAATGTAATTAGAGCAAACCTTAAGATATCTAAGTGATACTCTATTTTTCTATGGTTCCCTAAGTTGGTAATATCCAACTATATGAGGATGTCTTTGGGATATTCGCTCCCAATCCCATGGAACCTTTTTAGTGTATAGATTATGAAGAACCTAATGAAAAAAAATGCTAAAGAAACGCGCGTTTGGTAATGAAACATAATACTGCTTCTTTCAACAGAGAAAGACATCATTGAAAATTTGAAAGAGAGACAGTGTTCCCAAAAAAAACAAAAAAAGCACAAGGAATATGCCAATTTTAATGGGGGGAATCAAGTTTTGATACCTACGATATTATTGGCAAACAAAAGGTTATTTCGTTGTGTCAAGTTAATCTAATGCTGACGAGCCACGAGTCGATCAAAATCATTAATCTCTGAAAGCAAAAAATATAGAGATAAGATTTAAAATAAATAATTATTAATTATAAAAAGAGAAGAAAGGAAATGCTAAGTACATTAGTACACTTTTCAAAAGGATTGTTTAATTAATAGTAGTCCATTTTATAGTTTTTTGAGACGTGATTAGTTTTTACACTTACAATATTAATGTTTGTATAAAACACATTTGACCTATCACAAAAAAAAAAAAAAAAGGCTGAAATATTCCTTAAGAAATTAATTAGTAGTAATAGATTCTTAATTTTCACTTCGGATATCAAAGGGCATTGAATGGATTTCTTGTGAAGCCATTTTCGTAATATTGAATGGAATTAGTTGTGAGGTCTGAATTCTCATTGGGTTTGTCAAAAGAGAAAGAGATAAGAGGACCATATATATATATATATATATATAATCATTGCTCTCTCAATCCTCATCAGATCTATCATGTGAGTACTATGAGGCTGTTTGTCATTGCTTATTTGCTCATTTTAAGCAGTTCTGATGGCCCAAACTGCTTATTGGTCTGTTTGTTTCAGCAAAAATATAAGCAGATTTGATCCAAAAAGCAGTTTGGCAATAAGCAGGTGGTGGGGTGCTTTTCAAGATTATCTCTATGATTAATCAATTCACAGCATATTAACCAAACACCCAAACCATAATAAGCAGTTCTATTTTTAAGCAGTTCTACCAATCACGATCAAGATCGCATAAGCATAAGCACAAGCACAAGCACAAGCACAGACAAACAGGCTCTATATATATCTTTGCAATTTCATTCATATTAATGCAGACCAGCCCGGCCTCTTCCTTGAAGAGCGGAAAGGGCATGTCATCCATTCAAAACCAATCTTGATTGGTTGAGCCACAGCTTTGTAGTATATTTTTGTTTTATTTAGCACAAGGGATCATTAACCAGCTGATCGAGTGGTACGTAAACAAATTGATAATTAATGCAGCTAAAGAAGTTTGTTTGTTTCTTAATATTCTTGTATTTTCGTAGTTATTTAATTAAGCTTGTATTAGTTCCATTTAGAATCTGCTTTGATTAAAAATAATTTTTTTTGTTTTTTAAATAAAGTACAAGATGTTAGGTTCAAATTCCTGCCAAGCTGTGAAAACCTCTTGGGTCTCGTATGAGGTATTAGTATTACCATAAAATTATTTTAGTAAGAATATTCTCTTCTTTTTTTTCGAAAAATGTATGTTGAGAATATTCTTGAATTCATGTAAACAAATCTTATAATGTTATTGACAGTATACGTGTTTTAAATGGACAACAAAAATAGATCTAAGAACGTTGGGTCCCATAATCGGAATTGTAAACCTAATTACACACAACCATTACTAGTGTTTACTCATCACTCATCAATCAAACTTATTTCGCCATTACATACATATATTCGAGACAAAGCACTGCCACCTTCTTGGGTGCCTCTCTCTCTCTCTCTCTCTCTCTCTCTCTCTCTCTCTCTCTCTCTCTCTCCTCCCATATATATATATAAATATTATATCTTGAACTGGAACTGTATTTTTCCAATTTCACTACAAAAGCGTCTAGAGGAAGAAGAAAATGTGGAGTAACGGAGAAACTATGGAGTATACAAATGGGGATGCGTTAGCGAAGGTGAAGCAGAGGGTCATAGATAGATCTAAGGTACTACGAATTTATATGGGTTTTGTCTGTTTTCTCGTTGAAATTGAAGTATGTGATTGTTTTGATAGCTTGTTCGAGTTGCTCAAACCAAGGAGATGTTATCGAAACAAGCAGTTCAAACCAAGGAGATCTTGTCGAAGCAAGCTGTTAAGATCGCTAAACGGGCCCAAGAGCACGAACGATTCATCACCAAGGTAAGGTGTCTATATATATATATATATATATAGAGAGAGAGAGAGAGAGAGAGAGAGAGAGAGTAATGATAACTTACATCACGACTCCTTTTTAGCGACGGAAAAAAAATGCTAGTTGGAGTTTTTAGCGACGAACAATTTCATCGCCAAAAGTTGGGGTACGTGCTAACCTACAGACCTACAACAACTACCGTGCTGTAGGTTAGCAGCCCCCATATATATATGCTTATATATAATAAATATTGGAGTATTGTATATACTTGTATTAGTTGAATTATGTAGAATCTGGGATAGTAAGTTGATGGGTTTTCTGGGTGTGGGTGATTCATGTATATATCATGTTTGTATTATGTTCTGATTATTGAGGTCTTTTGATATTGGATCTGTTTTATTTGGTGATTGAGTTTTTTGTTTGTTTTGACTAGGTAACTCATCTATTGGGTGTTCTTGGCTTCGGAGCATTTTGCTATCTTTTGGGTTCCAGTGAGTACAATAGTCTAATTGCCAGATTTAAGTACAATAGCCTGATTGGCATAATTTATTGGTTGTGGAGCTAATTGTTGTTGATTTGGTTTTGACTTCGTTGGTTGATTTTCATTTATCAGGGCCACACGATGTACCTTACATATACTGTTTGTTCTATGTCACCTTCGTTCCTCTTAGATGGATTTATTATCGGTCCAAGAAATGGCATTATTATCTGTTGGTAAGCTTTAACACATCTTAACGTTTCATTGTCTAAGTTAGGTGCACTAAACTTTCTACTTATTAGTTCGTGTAATTCTGTAGCTTGTGTAGTTAATTCTTAGAGTGTTCAGTCACAGGAGTTCTTTTTTTCTGTTGTGACATTGATTCCCTTGTTTGGTCATGTTGCTGCTTAGAGCCTCAGAAATCGCAGAACTGATTTTGTAGTTTTTGTCGACTTGGTGTGATTTGACAATTTGTATTGAATTCCAGATCATGCAGCATATGCATTTCCTTTTTGGAGGATAAATAACTTTGTTTCCATTGATAAACAAACATGAATTGGACAATTGGAAAGAAAAGGGGATTGACCGAGTAAAATTTTTAGGGGAAAGTATGTATAATAGGAATAACCATCTTTCCAAATTTGCCATACTTCTTAACGTATGTATGAGGCATAGTAACTATTCTAGCTTGGTGGCAAATTTTCTTTGCATTTGTTTTAGTAACGATGAGGAACCTAGCAGGTGGCTTGCGCCTCTAAACAAGAAGTTGTTTATAATTTAAATTTCTTTGATCAGAAGAACTCCAATCACTATTGTCTCGGTTACTACGTAATTTGTTTTAGTTTGAGTTATTCAAGGATTAGAAGTGAAGAAATTGATGTAGGTGTTCATGTGCCATGCAGGATTTTTGCTACTATGCAAATACGATCTTCTTGGTTATGCTTCTATTTTATCCGAAAAATGAAAAACTATTTATGATTTGCTTCTCATTTGCAGAGGTAAGCCAATGATTCTCTGACATCTTTCCTCTTTCTTAGAGACTGTAGTTTCATTTCTTTGCATTTTGACTCTGCTCAATGCGGCTGCAGGGGCCACTAGCCTGGGCATTGATTGTTTGGCGCTGTAGCTTAGTATTTAGTTCTCTAGACAAATTAGTAAGCGTCCTCATACATCTTTTACCTGGTGAGTTGGACCTCCTCTTTGTGATACAGCTGCTAATAATATATATATATATATATATGTTTCAATTTTAGAAGAAAGGATATTTGTACTGATGGAAGAGACTACTGTTATTCATTTGCAATCCTCTGACTGCACCCTTTGGAGTTCATTTACTTTCATTGTCTTGGCCTCATAAGTGCAGTATATGTTTTTTATTAACTTCGACTTTCTGATCATATTTATTAATTAAGGTGACAGATGCATGGCCTTAGTTATTAAGTTTGCAATTGCTGGTTAGCATAATAAGGGATACAGTTTGTCTCTGTCATTTTCTTAAGGAAGTTTAAGATTATGCTTGGCTATCTCAAGTGTTAAGTTTTGACTGTAGTTCTGTAGTAATTGTAGGTTTTTGTCAGAGAAACCTTGCCGTCAAGTTGCAGTTCCGATTCAAAACTGTTCTGTGAATTTTGATTGCACTCATTGTTAGGCTAGTAGGTACAATTGACTGCTTTAAACCTTTACGATCAGAAATATGATGTTTCGAGCATTGCGTAACTTCTCAAAGTCAGTTTTTTGCTCTAATATTGTTGTTTCACCGATTAACATTCCAAGTCACCTTGTACGCATAAGCTAGTATAGCTTTGTGAGAGTATTTGCTGAACTTTGAGAGATAGTGATAAGTGAGCATTTTGAGAAATTCACCCACCCATGCTTTTGAATGCACATGTTCCCGGTATGATTTTGTTTTTTGCTCGAGTCTGAATCTTTTAAACTTTCAAACATCATTTGTGTATTTTTCTGCCCAATTTAATTACAAATTACACCAATTTTAGTTTTCGTATCAACCGAAAATCTTCATGTTTTACTAGTGGAATGTACCACCTATAAGAACAATTTTCTTCTTTCAGGTATTGTTTTCTTCACGATCCGGTGGTGGGATCCAGCATTCTTTGAAGCCATGCATTCTGAAGGAACTGGTAAGAGAGCTTCATGGCCTTACATAGAGAGCAAATCTGACATGTGGACATGGCTGTTTGTAGTTCCCTTGGCTGCTTACAGCCTCTGGCAAACTGTCTATTATCTTATTGTAAACGTGCTACGTAGACAGCGGCTGTTAAGAGACCCTGAAGTCATGACTTCTTACAGGTTCTCAATTTTCTCACTATTTGTTATTCTTGGATTAGTATGAGAATTGTCTATTACTATAAGGGTCTTTATAACATTTCTTGGTTCAATAGGGAACTCTCGAAAAAAGCACAGAAAGCAAACAATTTATGGTGGCTATTAAGTGGTTTGCTAGGGGATCAAAATCGCCTGTTTATGTATATCGTGCTCCAAGGTTTATTCACCGTGACAACCATGGCGCTTACAGTTCCAATATTCATGTCATATGAGTTACACGTCGTTTTCCAAATACTAAAGGTATCTTCATCTATATGGAATGGAGGAAGCTTTCTGCTTGAAGTTATGCCGAGACAGGTGATTCTCAATGAGAAGAAGAAAATGGAGGATGCAGCCTTTACAACCTCAGCAAGATCAGTGTGTTGCACTTGAAAATTCGACGAAGGCAATCAACTCTTCTGAGACACGCCAATCCTAACAGTTGTTTTACAAATAATAATGCCTTTGTAAAACTATTGTTTCATATGCATTGGAGGGATTGTTAGTTTTAGCAGTTGAAATTGAGATTGTTTTGACAAATTAGTCATAAGGTGAAGTCCATTTAGATAGTTGACTGTAGTTTGCAAGGAAATGTGTAACATTTTCACTTCTTGTATCTGAACTTCGTAACTTAGATGGAGTGATTTTGTAAATTGCATTTTTAAATATGGTGTTTTCTTGTTCTTTTTAAGATACATATACACACTGTCAAAAAAAAATGGTGATTGGTGACCGCGTGGTAGCGAAAGTATAGTTTATAAATGAATATGGAGCTCGAAAAAATGGTGATTGGTGGCCGCGTGGTAGTGAAAGTATAGTTTATAAATGAATATGGAGCTCGAAATGCTAAAATAAAATAGTGTGATAAACCAAACTCTGCAATTCAATTGCATAAAAGTGTGTGTCAATCACACACACAAAAAAAATTAAAATTAAAATGTGATTGAGGCTTTGTTTGGAATCACTTTGAAGGTTTGTTTTTGTCCAAACGTGATTTTGAGACCCGAAATGTTGTATGTTATGCATGCTTAGATAAGTTTTAGAGTAATGCTATGGTTTTCCAAAATTTGAATCCTAAATGGTCTCAAACTCATGTGGCTAACCCCACTAGATTTTGATTGCGGGTGTGGCACGTGTATATGTTTGGGAATCATTTGGGATGCAAAATTTGGGAAGCATAGCAACACTAGTTACCATGCAAAATTTGAGAGTAAAATTGACTGGAGAGGGAGTTAGATGGAGAGAGAAAGGAGAAAGAGATTGCAACCATACTATTAGTTTGGCCCCCATTTTGGTACTTCTTCTTTTTTTTAAACTATAATGTCATGTTAATTCATTTGGTAACTAATTTATGAGTTTTGCAAAAATTGAACTCATGACTTTTTTTCAGGAACTTTTAAAAGCTGAAGGTTACTTTTTAATTTTATAATATCTTTTTTTAAAGAATAGTATGTCACTTGTATAAAATTATCTAGCACGTAACAAGTAACAAACAAAATGGGGGAGGGGCTGGCTGACAGTTTTTTTTAGAAAGGAAAAGTTTGAGATACATAGAAATCCATCTTAACAAAACACGTGGAAAATATGCCACATCATTTCAAATCCGGATAAGCATCACGCACTCACGAGGGTTGAAAGCCTAGGCTCTGTTTAGCAGCAGTTTTTTTTTTTTTTGAGAAAATGGAGGTGTTTGGCGTACCAACTTCTACAATACGCAGAAAAATGTGATTATAAAATCTTTTGACAAACCAACTTTTGTGATTCAATCGCAAAAAATATGTCAGTTGCAAAAATTGGTAATTAACTAAGAGCTACCTTGTTCACTTTTTGGACAAAAATAATTATTTGTGATTGGGGCTTTGTTGGGAATCACTTTTAAGATATTGTTCATTTGCATGTTAGATAAGTTCTAAGAACTTTTAAACCTGAAAAGCACACTGGCTGAAATATGGTCAAAACTGCTTCTACTCAAAGTGATACATGGAAGTATACATATGGATTTCACCAATTTTTTCCTATTTTTCATGGTGCTCCAAGTGATTACAGACTTCTGGTTCTCTCTTAAGGCAAAAGTGGAAGGTCAATCCAAACAGGGCTTAAATTTTTGATTTTTATTTTTTTTATCATCAAACAGGGCTTAAAGTAAAGAGAGCAAAAGTTGTTGCCACTTGCCAAACGTGCCCTAAGACTGGAGTAACAAATCGGCCGACCGAACCAAAAACAATAAAAAGCACATACAACACTCACCACCGTCTCCTTCCCCAGTTCCCCCACCTCTCTCTCTCTCTCTCTCTCTACACACATTTTCTGTCTATAAAACCAAAACATGGCTTCCTCCCTATTTTTCAGCCCATCTCCGTCTTCTTTCCTCCCCAAACCCAAACCACCCAACCACCGCAACCCTAAATTCAACGTCCGTCACATCAAATGCACCACATCATCACCGTCCACATTCGACACCAACGACAATTCACCAACGCCGCCGTCCGCGGCGGCCCACCAGAAGCATCGCCGTCCGGCGGAGGAGAACATCCGCGAGGAAGCCCGCCGCCACAGCTCCGCCCACAACTTCTCCGCAAGGTACGTCCCCTTCAACCCAGACCCTAGCAAATCAACCTCCACCGAGTCCTACTCTCTCGACGAGATCGTCTACCGGAGCCGCTCCGGCGGACTTCTCGACGTCGAGCACGACATGGCCGCCTTGAAGCGATTCGACGGCCATTACTGGCGCGCGTTGTTCGACTCGCGCATCGGCAAGACCACGTGGCCGTACGGCTCCGGCGTGTGGTCCAAGAAAGAATGGGTCTTGCCGGAGATCGATAGCGACGACATTGTGAGTGCGTTTGAGGGCAATTCGAACCTTTTCTGGGCCGAGCGTTTCGGCAAACAGTTTCTGGCCATGAACGATTTGTGGGTAAAACACTGTGGAATTAGCCATACAGGTAGTTTCAAAGATTTGGGTATGACTGTTTTGGTTAGCCAAGTGAATCGCTTGCGTAAAATGAAGCGTCCGGTGGTCGGTGTCGGTTGTGCATCCACCGGAGACACCTCTGCCGCCCTATCGGCCTATTGTGCGGCGGCTGGAATTCCATCCATCGTGTTTTTGCCCGCGAATCGGATTTCAATTGCCCAATTGGTTCAACCCATAGCAAATGGGGCATTTGTGTTGAGTCTAGATACAGATTTTGATGGATGTATGAAGCTGATAAGGGAGGTCACCTCCGAATTACCGATATATTTAGCGAATTCATTGAATAGTTTGAGGCTTGAAGGCCAGAAAACAGCTGCCATTGAAATTCTGCAGCAGTTCGATTGGGAAGTTCCCGATTGGGTGATTGTTCCTGGTGGGAATTTAGGTAATATATATGCTTTCTACAAAGGGTTCAAAATGTGTCAAGAATTGGGACTTGTCGATCGGATTCCACGGCTTGTTTGTGCACAAGCCGCCAATGCGAATCCATTATATTTGCATTACAAGTCAGGGTGGAATGAATTCAAGGCGGTGAAGGCAAATGCTACATTTGCTTCAGCTATACAAATAGGAGACCCTGTATCTATAGATAGAGCTGTGTTTGCTCTCAAGAACTCAAATGGCATTGTTGAAGAAGCCACTGAAGAAGAACTTATGGATGCTATGGCACAAGCTGACTCAACTGGCATGTTTATATGTCCTCACACCGGTGTTGCGCTAACGGCGTTGATGAAGCTTAGGAATAGTGGTGTTATAGGACCTACAGATCGGACGGTGGTGGTTAGTACGGCTCATGGGTTGAAATTTACGCAGTCGAAGGTTGATTATCACTCCAAGGAGATCAAAGATATGGCTTGCCGGTTTGCCAACCCACCAGTACAAGTGAATGCGGAATTCGGGGCAGTCATGGATGTACTGAAGAAGTACTTGAACAAGACCCCAAAGCATTAGGCTGGTGAGGATTGTAAGTTTGCATTTGTAGTTTTTTGTTTTATTCCTTCCTATTTTGTCTTGAATTTTGGTGTTGCATATTTGTATTTTGTTGTATGTGGTTTGACTCCTTGTAGGAAGCAAAAATTTGTGGTATACAGAGTGAGAGTATGCTTAGGAGACATGTATGTAACGTATGTCCTAGAGGTTTTTAAAATAATAAGCATGATCTTCTATTTGCTAATAAATAGTTTTGATTTTTAAGCTTGTGGTTTTTTGGGCTCCAATGGTTGTTGCTAACCGTATACAGAGAGAGAGAGAGAGAGAGAGAGAGAGAGAGAGAGAGATTAAAGAAGTAGAAAAATGATGAAATTAAGAAAATGAGAATAATCTTGTGTGTGTTTTAAATTATTCCAGTACACATTGTATGACTTACATTTCTTGCAACAAAAGAGGAGGGAAGGGCAAAATAATCAAAAGACAGAGGGGAGGTCCCTGTCCTAATTTGTCTACTTATGGATGGATTTGATATGGATGATTTTTCTTTTTCTCCCTTCATTGCCCTTTTTCCGCTTCATTGAACAAGGTTATCTCCTCCTTTTTCCCCTCCCCTTCCCTTCCCTTCCCTTCCATCCCCTTATTTATTCATAAAAACACTCTAATATCAGTATGCTAATGCTGATAACTGATAAGCTGTCTTCCCTGTCCTTGGATGATTAATCTGTTGGGACCTTCTCCTTGTATGCGCAATCCATGGCTCGAGATAAGGTGCCTGTGGTGGTACAGGTAACTATAATGGCAGGAAATTGAATGATGGACTTGTGTGAGTCTAGAATTCAGGGCTGTTAATGACATCAACCATTTCAAAAATAGTTCTTGTTAGCTGTTGGAGTTGAGTTTTGTGATTCAGAGGCATGCTGAGTGGATGATTGCCTGTTATTTATGCTGCTTCGTTACTGCTGTTACTTATTTTCTTGGCACTATGTTGTATTTTTATATTTTGAGGCTATGGGTAGGCATGGAAATTTGGCCTGCCTGGGCTTGGATGGGCTGTTGATGGGCTTGGGGACGTTGACCGGGCCGGGCTTTGAATTGAAGAGCCCATAGCCCGCCCTAGGGTCGATGAGCTTGGGCAGGCCGTTGACGGGATTGGGGGCGTTGACCGGGCAAGGCTTTGAATCGAAGAGTCCATAGCCCATCCAAGGGTCTATGGGCTTGGGCGGGCGTAGTCCGAGGTACGGGCCGAGCTTAGGGCATGTTTTCGGGCTAGGCTTACCGGGCTGCCTGCTGCCCTGGGCCAAAATTCCATGCCTTGCTAAGGGACAATCGTAGGAGCTCTAATTCAAGCTTTGTAAATTGAAAATACTTGTCCTGTTATGACAACTGGATTTTCTTTATTATTGTAAACTATAACATGGGTTTTTGATCATGGATACATCAACGTGAATGGTTTGTCACTTAAAGTTTTTGGATAAGTTTAATGAGGAACTTTTTATTTTATTTTTTTATTTTATGATATTTACTATTTCAAATGTGTGGAAGGTTTGGTTTGTTTTCACTCCCAGGGTTTTGGCGGTCAAATATCTGTCCGCATATGGTCTGTGACGAGGAATTTAGTTGTTCAAAAATAGGGTGTGACTGAGACAGTAAAGCCAATCTCAGCTCATGCAAGATAGCTGTAAAAGGAGCTCAACAGATGGACAATGAAAAAGAGAAGTCAATCCGGTCCCTTGTCTACAAAATGGACATGAAATAACCAGTCCCAAGTGAATGTAGGGATGGATTTCCCAATGTAAATTTGTTGTCCAGTACGATAAACCTGTGATTAACAAAGCCAAGTAAACCCAATCATATACTTTGATAAATACCACTAGTATCTGCAAAGTTTCACTTGATTTAGGATTATCCCATTGCCTGACAATTTTGTCCCTTGAGCCTGTTGCAATTGCTGCCCCATCTGGACTCCCATCCACATTCCACACTCATAAGTCAAGACCCAGCTATATTAAACAAGGTTTTCCTAAATCCCTACTCAAAAAAAAAAAAAAAAAAAAAAAAAACCACCACCTTCCAAGTCGGATGAACCATTAAATTAAGGTAATCAATTAATCCAAACTTAGCTTGTGGATGAGATATTGTGATGTCTGACCAATCGGAAAACTCCAATCAAGTAGCAAAAAACTAATCTGAAAACTCTAATCAAGTAGCAAAAAATCACTCCATTGTAACCATCATCAAGCAATTCAACACGCACCTGTGAAATTTCAAATTTCAAACTTTTGATTTCCTTTTTGTTTTTGGTGAACTTACAAGTTCATTAGAAATAAATGGTAGCCTCCAATATGGTGCTTACATGGAGGTCATGAAGTAAATGTAGTGTACTATTTTCCTATCAAACAACTGAACAAGTAAACTTCCTATAATTTCCAGTATATGGACATACTGTAAAGATATCCAGTATTGGCAGAGCACTGAGACGACATTCTTTCTTTGATTTTGCCAGTGAGAATTTGTATATACTATATGCACAAAAGAACAGCCCTTCCACTACTATATCTCCCTTTGGAAGCTCAAAAAAGCGAGAATAACCGAATCATGAACATGCCAAGTAGTTTTAGAGTAGATAAACTACTAGTATGATCAACAACACAACAGAACATGCCATTGCCTGCAACATTAATCACGGCGTGTCAAAAGATAAAAGCTTATTTTACTGATAAATATTCTGCACAGTCAGGCAATGGAGAGGGCGCTCTCTCTTTAATAAAGAGAGAGCCTCTGTTTTGACCGTCAGATCGTGTTTGTCACTTACAGTTTTTAAACACGATCCGACGGTCAAAACAGAGGTCCTCTCTTTATTAAAGAGAGGGCGCCCTCTCCATAGAATTTTCGATATTCTGCATAATGAAAATTGAAGTTGAAGATATAACTCGTTATTTTACATATGTTGATTGGAAGGCGCTATCACGAGAGAGAGAGAGAGAGAGAGAGAGAGAGAGAGAGAGAGAGAGAGAGAGAGGACTACTCACAGCAATTGCAGAAGCAGCAAGGCCAGCTCGCTCCCTAGGATCCTTGCGGTAGAAGTTTCCAAAATAGAGAATTGTAGCATAATACCACATCACCGGGAACATAAACCCTAGCAGAAAGCTGAAAACCAAAATACACAGCCATGAGATTCGGTAAATCCCGGAGAGGGAGGAACAGGAAAGTAGAATACTCACGAAAACCATCCTATCCCACAGCCAAAGCAAGGAAGACGTTTGTCATAGATCCCTAGTGGTGAGTCCTCTGGATCTTTGATAAGGGTATACTTGCCTTTTTCTGTTGCTTGCCCTACCAATACCAAAATATATACTCATTGGCTGAGGACTTGATACAAAAAGCAATTTTAACAATGGCTTTGCCTTATAAGACATAATCACAACTGTATGAAATAATCACAAGCAATTGCCACCACAAAACGTTAAAGGTCTAATAGAAATATGAAGTTCAGGTCTGATAGAAATATGAAGTTCAATATGCAAATGACTTCCTACTTACAGGAATGACTTAACTTTGCAAGTAGTCAAAAAGAGGAAAATGTGTGTGTGTGTACGTGTGTGTGTGTGTGTGTGTGTGTGTGTGTGTGTGTGTGTGGCAATTATTAATAATAACAGGATACGAATACGTTGGTGATACGTTGATTTTTTTTTTTCCCTATTTTTTTAAAATACATATTTTACCATTTCTAAAACGTTGGCATAAAAATACATAAATCATAATTTATGACATTATTAATAATAACAAAGCCAATGAATAAAATTCCATAACATCTTTACGTACACATTCAACCAAGTTTCGAAGCACATTTTGCTAACTACTAATTAGTTAACGTACTTGTCCCCAAAAATATATCAATACCATGAATGAAAATCAAGTCTTCTGCACGTTTCGGTGTCATCTTATTTCTTATCATTGAGTACACAAAGGGATATAACCTCCAATTCCCCTCACAACATGACGAAGAAGAAGGGTGCACAAGTAGCTTCAAAGATAGGGCTTGAAGCAAAGGTGCACATGCGTCATGGGTTACCCACCAATGGTGAATGGAATCAACATCCGCAAACTCTCCCGACCTACTTGAGTATCCGACACGTCTCCAATGAGTGTCGGTTCAAGAAAAACTAATAAAAAATTAGGACACGATATTTTGGGTATCTGACACGTGTCCAAAGAGTGTCGGTGTCGGAAACGCTGCCGACACTAATACGAGAGGCAAAAAAGAGTGTCAGTGCTTCATAGCATTTTCCACAAGTGCACATACATATGTCTGTTTATATATGTGTGATCTCTCTCTCTCTCTCTCTCTCTCTCTCTCTCTCTCTTTATATATATATATATATATATACACGGAAAGGCTCTCCAGTGCACTGGGCTTTTAAGCCTTAAAAAATGACCCGCGCCCCGTCCCGTCTTGGCGCTCTCCTGATCCGCAGGTTTTTTATGCTTAAAACCCAAGTGCAATCGCCCAGTGTACTGGAGAGCCTTTCCCTATATATATATATATACATATAAGAAAATCAAAACCTTTCAAATTTGACTACCACGTGCTCAGATCAAGAGCATAATATCTCTGTTACATAGACTCTTCTTTAGCTGTTGAAGTATCCGTCTGTGTTTCACACTTTTGGTTTGACTTTTGGTTTGACTGGGACACACATCAAGAAGCATGTTAGCTACTTGTATAACAATACATTAAGTGTCTTAACACTTAACCATATAAGTTTTTGCACCATGCTCATGTCCAAGACCTATTATTTCGTAAAACCACTAATTTTTCTTAGAAGTATAAAAAAATTTAGACATATTATCACGTCCCCATATCCACACTCCGTAGATCGTGAATTTGGGGAGTCCGACAGTTAGGGTGTGTTTGATAACCCAATTAAGTGGAGAAAATGAAAACTTTCAACACTTAATTTTTTCAGTGCGTTTGATAATGTACCACTTAATTGAAAAAGCAACCAAAAATCCACTAAAAAATTTAAGTGAAAAATTTAAACTCATAATAATCACTGAATGCAGTCTTTGAAATACTGTTTTTAGTATTGTAAAACTAATCGCTTAAAATTTTCAGTACTTAAAATTCAGCACTTAGGGCTCGTTTGGTAACGTTGTCGTTTTCTGTTTTCTGTTTTTGTTTTCGTTTTTTAGAAAACGAAAATTGAAAACTCGTTTGGTAACGTTTTTGTTTTTTGTTTTTAAAAAACGTTTTCAAATTTTGGGTAAAAAATGAAAACACCAAAAAGTCATTTTGAGTTTCCTGTTTTTGTTTTTTAAAAAAAAAAAAACAAAAAATCAACAATGTTACCAAACAAGTTTTCGTTTTTTTTTCCAAAAAAAAAAACCAAAACTGGTTTTCGTTTTTAAAAAACTGAAAACTCAAAACAGGAAATGTTACCATGCGAGCCCTTAATTTTCAGTTTAATCAAACATACTCTTAGACCAGCACCCGACAGCCATACGTGGGTCCATAACATACATAGCATAATATTATTGGGACATCACAATGTCCCAGATCCAATATGCTAGAATCAGTAAAATGGTACCATTGTACTGGATTGTATAGCAACTTATCCATGACTCGCTAGCCACTATGAATATTATTGTAGTGGAACATAGGAAAGGAGACAGTGAATGGTCATATTGATTGTTTGATACTATTCATTAAACCAAACCAAACCAAGCCTTGTGTCCGAATCAATTCGGGTCGGCTATATGAATTGTATTTCTGCACTTTACACGATCAAGAGATATATGCTCATTTAAATTATATATATTCATATCCTGTTGCACTATATACTCACAGGCTATGTTACCCAAACTCGAGTACGGGTGTCGGATACAGACTCTGGAATGGTGTCAGGTTCGTCCAGTTTTCAAAGATTTTACACTATTTTGAAGGTCGGAGAGAGAAGTACCCTTATCCGGGTGTCGCGTCGGGCACTGGTACTACATACATTATGAAACCCCCCCCACCTCTAACAATTTCAGGCACTACGATCCTATCACTCTTTCGCACAAGTGCATCTACAGGTCTTCGTTGCACATGGACAAACCATCTAAGTATATTCTCCCTCAACTTATCTTCAATTTGTGACACTCCTACAGTCTCTCGAATATACTCATTTCTAAATCGATCTTTCCTAGTCTTACCACACATATGAGGGGGTACATTAGTATATATAAACTTCTGCGAGTTAATTTCAAAAACAACTAATGTAGTATTAATTACAAGCCAACAAAAATACTACCTTTAAACATTGAAAAATATCGAGCTGAAGGCCTCAAATAATCAAGATGCTTCACCGAAACTGCTCTCACCAATTCAAGGCCATCCCTGAAACCCTTTCCCTTCTCAAGGTTAGCACCTGTGACATGAAGAAGTACCCGGTTACTGCCTGTCGGAGGCCACAATTGTCAACCTTTTTTTTTACTCTCTTCCTCGTCTTCTTTTTGCCGTTATTCAGTGTACGTATTAAATGTCACAAAGAGAACAAAAAGTAGAGAGATTCCATGGGAAATTGGAATGTTACTTCCCAAGTAGAGAGGTAATGTTATGATGTCCTTTCAAGATCTGCTTACAAAAATCTTCGCAACAGCGTCATGTGCCACAACTTTGCACATCTAAAATTTGAATTTACATTATGATCTACCTTAGTCCATTGTTGCGTTCACAACATTGTGCCCTTGCCAGCTCACAGATGTTTGTGCCTATAGTACTAAAACGTTGAAGCTGAATGCTTTGCAAATCAATCCTACAAGTCTACAACTATAGGATGCAATATGAGAGGCATGAGTCATGTTTTTCTGTAACTAAAACAAATCAAATCACCTAGCTGATGCGTTTTCCCATTATCCCTACTAAAGTTGCTACTTAACTTTTCGGATAATAAAAAAACTAGAATGCATGCATTCATCTAGGTGGGATGAGATTTTTGCAAATTTGACTAATCCTTCCCACAGCATTTTCATGTTTCCTAGTCCCTCCATTGTTACGCCAATGGTCTTCATGTCATATTAGGTGTTATACTAGTTTATATGACAGAGTCCGCATCCATATAGAAGAAAAAACACAAATGAGACAGAAACTCAAATTGAAAGATAATAACAAATCATAACATAACTTGTGTTTTATTTGCAGACGAGGTTGCTAAAGTAAAATGCAGTGATTACGAAAGTCAAGTTGATTACTCTGAGCCATGTGTACAAGAGCTGCTGTATTCAATGGGTTAATGTCTTCAGTTGAGTTGTAAATCTTCAAAAGACCTGCTCAAATAATTAAAAAGACACCTCAACTTAAATATTGTACAACTTTCCAACCCATTATTGAGCTTACTTACACAAGCTCAGCTAGGTTGCTCAGACAACAAAGGCAAATAAAACAACCGGAATCTCACAACTTAAAATTTTCCAATTTGCCCCTTTTAAACTAAGAAATCTATCAATCTCACTTTAGGATTTGACTCAGTTAGCCTCAAATATTTAAATCCTTATAGATATCATAATCCCCTTTGAACCTAAAAGATAAGATCTTTGTTTTCTGAGTATGTAAAACTGGTTAGGGTAAAGAAGAAATTAAGCATGAATGAATGGTTGGGCTTTGAATAATAGAAATGCTTCAGCACTTAACCCACTGTATGTGAAATCCACATATCAACCATATTACAATTTTTAGAAGCCAAAAATAGTAACTGAGTGTGATCGAGGCCCTAAATGACTCGCTGCAAATTATATGCTCCGCGGCATCTCTCTCTCTCTCTCTCTCTCTCAAGAGAAAACTCAAACGAAGTGTACAAGAGGAAACTCACCTGGAGAGTTGCCGAATGTGTCGTCGCCGTTGGCTGCCGATTTGGGTCTGGAAAAACTCTCTCTCTCTCTCTCTCTCTCTCTCTCTTCGACAGAGTGGATACGTTTGGTCTGGAAGTGAATAATTTGGGGTAGTATTAAAGAACACCCCTAAACTCTAACTTGTTTTCACCAACACCCCTAAACAAAAACAAAATTGAACAAATAACCCCTCATATGTGAAATCAATTACTCCTAAGAGCTAAGTAACACCGTAGACGATAGTCGCCAAGAGACCAAAAAAGGTACTCTCAACCAAACGCATATTTGATATCCTTATCGTAAAGAGTAATGCTAGGTGTACACAAATTTGCACACACTTTTGCACACAAATGCTTTAAATGCATGTACCCTGTGCTGTGTAAGTGGTGCACAGAAAAGTGTGAAAAATTCAAACAGCACAAGGTACATGCATTTAAAGCATTTGTGTGCAAAAGTGTGTACAAAATTTGTGTACACCTAGCATTACTCGTAAGTAAAAGCTCAGCCACACACACCTTATTCTCTCCCTCTATTTGCAAAACGTACCAAACTACCCTACAAGGCTACAACCTTACACAAATGTTGTGATAGCCCTCTTTACATAGATATAATAAATGAGTGTGGAGAATTCTCGAGTTTCAAAAGTTTTCTGGAAGCCCCTTAGCCTTCGTTGGATTAAGTGTATTCTATCCACCCATTGTAAATGAGTTGTTTTCATAATAAATGGGAAAAAAAATTTAATTATTAAAATAATGTGAGTTTGAACTTAATGACAAAAGTAGGGTAAATTGTTTTTAGAAAAAACGGCATTACATTATCGTTTTTAAGAATAACGTCACTCAATTGAGTTTCGTTTTTAGGGAGAACTCCACTCTTACAGAGTGTCGTTTTTAGTAAAAACGACATTAGTCTTTCTTATTTTTTAGATTTTTTATTTTTTGAATATATTTCTGGAAAAAGAAATTTATGTTTTAATTGAATGTCGTGCTTACAAAAAAATGACATTAAATGTTATTTTTACTAAAAAAATGTTATTGAATGTCATTTTTAGTAAACAAAAAACACCATTAAATGTCGTCTTTACTAATCATGACATTGATAAAAGTTTAAATCAGTCCATGCACCACTGCACTACATACTGCATGACAGTGATTAGTTCAACGTCAACGCGCAATCATAAAATAGGAATTATTCTCTCTTTGCTTCGATAACACAAATATATTATTTTTGGTTTGTGTTTTGATGTTTTCCAATACCCAAACATAAATCAGGGTGCGATTCCACTGCTAGTTTAGAACACTGAAGAGGGAGCAGAATCTCACAGACTGTTGGGCAGAACTCCAGTAGTACCGATGTGGCATTCGTAGCATCACGATTTCTTTTTAAATTAAATAAAATTATGTGATGCTACCAGTGCCACGTAAGCGTTACTGGGAGTCACAAAATAGCCTCACTTCCACAACACATCTGAGAGTTACTATGAGTTCTTGGATATGTATTTGGATACTGCAAAATATGACAAAAGGCAAAATACTTGATTTTAATTCCACAATATTCTGATCTACTCTTTATTTTCTTGATTTTAGCCCCAAGGAAATGAGTCAATGACTTGGGTAGAATTCCCAAAGAATAGAGTATGAGTAAAGATTTGGGTACAAACGTTCTATAAATAAATTGCACTAATATCAATGGAAAATTATCTTATGACAGAGTTGATACTTTTTTGTCCTTTGTGCGGCAGATAACTCTGCCATATGATAGTCTCCTAGGTGTTGGTATAATTTATTTGTGGATTGTTTGTGTCCAAATCTTTACTCATAATTATTTAGAGTAGGGGTGTTCAAAAAAATCGAAAAATTGAAAACCGACCAGAACCAAACCGACCAAACACTGATTGGTCGATTTTTCAAAGTAGTATACAAGTTAAAACCAACCAAAACGGCTTAAAAGCGACCTATCGAAACCGAATGGTCGGTTTTAAAATACTAAAAAATCAACTGTGAACACCCCTAAAGAGATAAAAATAACTAAAAATAGAAATACATAAGGTAGAACTCAGACATGACATTTCCATCAGTGTGGGCCTCTCTCTCTCTCTTTTTATTTTAAGCACTTTAACATATAACCTTAGAACTTATATTAACATTTCCCTAATATTTATGACCTGATCATTTTGAGAAACGATACTTTTTACTTTATAAAGGAATACCCATATGATCTAAAGTACTCTATTCATCCTATCAAAAAATAAATAAAAATTCTCTATTAAAAAAGTAATAAATAAATAATACAATATTACTAATTCTTTTTCTTTTTAGTGTTGGCCAAAAGAAAGCTCGACTTGCTTAAAAATAAGTCAATGGGACGAGCTGTGATACACATTAAATCATTGAAAACTATGATTGATGTTGGGCATTTTGACACAACATCCCAACTACCCTGTGAACAAAAACAAGACCTAACACTTGTGTGCGAGAAATTGTTCACTTTTCTCATACCTTTCAACTGCCAGGCCTACAACTCTAAATAGGAACGACTAATAAATTCCAAATTTTTTTCTTTGGTACTTTGGCTAGACTTGGTTTGAAGAATCCAAGATGGTTAAATTCAAAATAGGAAAATGGTACGTGACAAATTAAACGTAAGTGGTTGAGTTTTAGAACAAAAAATTGGCAAGCTCATGTCACCATACATGAACTAGATACATAATACTGTAGATTGTTATCTTGAGTGAAATTTTGCAATGGCGCTCCAAAATGGATGCTTGGGTGGCTTATGCTTAAGATTGGCTTTGTTTCTCAGTGATGTATATTTAACTTGCATGACCTTAAGAGTTACTTTTAAGCCTTGTATAGTAATGTTGTGGTTTTTATTTTTCAGTTTTTATTTCTATTTTTTGTATTGGGAGTTAACTGTGATCAATACAAAAAATAAAAATAAAAATTGAAAATCAAAAACCAAAAATCACAATGTTACTATGCGAGCCCTTAGCTATAGCTATTATGATTAGTGTTCCTTACATTAATATGTTGGCTGACGTAAAAAAAAAACATTATTATGTTTCTTTCTTTCTTGCTATTTTTCTTTTTCTCAGTCCTCAATCAACAAAAATGTCACAAAACGGTAGCTATTTCGGAAAATTAATTTATTATTTGTCACAGCCAACACAAAGTTATCGAGAGTAACCAAAAAAACTGTCATTATTATTTGTAAATACATAGTGAGCTACTGAGCTTTTGCAGCTCTACGTGCTTTTCAAAACTTACACAAATAGCACGTAGAGTTTAACAAGTCAAATATTCCGGAAACATGCTTGAAGTTAAAAACGAGAAATGATTTCAAACAAGGCCAAATCAGTTGCTATCGATAAGGCGAAACAATATATCCCAAGGGTACGTGGTAATCCCAAAAAAAAAAAAAAAAAAGAAAAAAAAAAAAGGTTACATGGTAATCCAAGAGTGCGCACCATGCCATCACACGAGAAAAGCAATAATCTAAGAACATCTCCAATGCAAAAAGCTATTTTTTTCCACTTCAAAGTTATAATTTGGCACTGCTACAGTACCAAAAAGCTATATTTTGACAATATTGCTCCAATGGTAGATTTCATCGAAACTACCAAATTTTGGGTCAACTACCATTCTGCTAGTCAACTTTCACCTACCATGGCAAATTGCTACATCTTGATCCACAGTAAATGCATTTCCCCTCTTTGTGGATTGTTGATTGGTTTCCATTTTTTCTTCTAAAAAATTGTAAGGAAAAAAATCAAAATAATAAAATTGGACAAGAGAGCACAATATAAAAATTGGGTTCAAGTTTTGTATTTATAGACATTTGGGAGGGTATAAAAGTAAAAGTACAAAATATATCCGTTGATATTGCAAACATACGTTGCTTCCTGCAAAAAGAAAGAAAAAAAATTCCGTTGGCATTTTGAAAGTGGCAATTGGCGGGCACACTCGCTATTTCTTGCCAAAAGGCAAAAAATATAGTCGTTGGCTATGTTTGAGTGTAGCTGGCATGGGATCCACTAATTTGAGAAAAGTCATTTGAGCTCTCATATTTGACAATACAAATGACTGTGTCATTTTTTAGTGTGGGTTTTGGCCTAGCGTTGAAGTGAGTTCAATGTGATGAGCTACCAATTTTTTTACTTTGACAATGGATTTGATAGAGGCGTTGGAGCTGCTCTAAGTCCTCCATTTTGCCCCCTTTTTTTTTCGCTTCTTTGAAATTTCATTAACAACCAAAGCAGACTATGCAAATTCAATCTAGTCACAAAACAAAAATTCACAGCCAAATCTGACAATCCTCCTCTTTATAAATAATACATCAAAAAGCGTTAAATCAGAGGAATTAAAATTCGGACAATTAAGCTCCGCTGTATAAACTTCAGATTGAATATTGTCATTCAAATGGCTGATACGGCTGTACTGAGTCCAATGACATATAATGTGTACTATCTTACACAGTGAAACTTATTCTTAGCATCTGAAAACAATCTACTGTCATGTTTGGCTACATTAAGCCGCATGGCTTACCATACAAATTACAATACATGTTTTGGTGTTCATTTGGAATTCTGCAACACGTCATGGGGTGGCGCAGCCGTCCGGCACCGAAAAGGAAATTGGTAAAATTGAAACGCAAAACTGCCACAAGGGAAGGCATTTTTTTTTTTTTTTTGCCAACCTTGGTATTCGGGATTCAGAAATAACATTTCTCACACGCTCATTGGACATGAGAACTCCATAAGTGTCGCTATGGATCAACCCTTTAGAGGGCTTTTCTGGAAATTCCTCCAATAATACTGTACACTGCTGCACACTTCACTGGCAGTTTACTTCGTTGATAATTCATATGGAGGATCTTGCTCATCTGATAAAAAAGACGATTTACAAGGCCAGGGCTGGTTTGTCATAATTATGAAAGAGCATCAGCTGACGAGATCCGGATCAGTATTTCTTCATCATCAGTCATGCCTTTGATTGAGTAGTCTACCCCAGAATCACCTAAATATGATGAATTATTAGGTAAATCCGTAAATTTTGCCTCAGGGAGAACTTATGGAACTTAAAGGAAGGTGTCAAAACAGAGTCGGAATATATACTGAGAATAGAGTCGGTTGATGAACGAGGTGGTACTGTGCTGCTCTTTGCATCTGCAAGGTTAGAAACAATTTTCAGAGACCCCATAGTGAAACGTACACCCGAGCAAGTCTACTGAGATTGTTAGCAATCTTTAGGATCGAAAAATTTCCAGAATACAAGTCAGATCCAATAGAGGGCAGAAGATTTTGTTTACATGTGTTTAACCATGGACCCAGTATGCATATCATCAACCTAAACAACAAAAGATGATAGAAAATAAAAATAGACTAATTTATTTTAGCTTAGATGCTAATGTGATCCTAATAGCAGATTTTGATCTTTTGGAAGTTAAGTCCCTCAACTTGTTATTGTGATCGAACTTAAGAACCTTCACAAACACAAATCATTATGGAACCACCTAGGGCATAAGTTTAGTGCTATGGTAAGTTGGTAACCAGTATAAACTCTATATGGTCATTTGTTGATGTTAATCTATAAAGGTGGTAGAGTACAGTTAATAACTTATCATGCAGGAAGTAAGGCCCTGTTATAGACATTTTAGCATATAAAAACGGTCACAGTGGAGCCTTTCTATAAACTAGTTTTTGTAGAGAGCATACAGGTTTGGATTTCATTCAAGGTGTATTAGCATGTATCCCAATAACCTGACAATAAATCCCAATGATATATGAACAAAACACACTACTTATATTTGGTCACTCATACACTGGTAAACAGCTGACCATCCTTAAAATTCTGACACTTGAGACTTATCCGTATGTCACCCCACTGCGATAGCATCTAATCTAAGAACCACTGGGATCATCTCTTAGCTAAGAGTGTTTGCTAGGTAATGTTTTTTGACAACCGAGAATGCTATAGGAATGATTGAAATGGAATGGGGGAAAAAAAAGGCAAAAAATTTATACTAACATACCAAAAGAGTGACGTAACCCTTTGACAGCTTCAAAGTTCTTGTAAGTATAGCCAACAAAACTTAAATCTTTAGGAGTCAACAACATCTGTCACAAGATTAAAAGAACGGAATAAGATGCCTTGGTGAGTCTTTCCAGTGTTCTAGATATAAGAACAACAAATATAAGTATAAAAGACTTAGGATTGGTAGATTGAAGTTCACAGTTGGGAAGTATTACTTTGATTACAATAAAGAGTGGGTGAAGGCATATCCTGAGGTCAGATGCCTAGAAGTTGGGGGATATTAGATTTTGTCAACCTAAATTGAAATCGCTTACTGAGAGAACTGAACAAAACACAGGTTTAGTGGTGCTTAAGAAAAAAAATCAAGTGCAGTTATAATATTATGATAAAAGGCAAAACTGAGGATGGAGAACCAACTTCTGACAGAACAGAATCAACGTGGAATGCTGATCACGAAGAAAATTTGCTTTCAGTGCTGAATCCAAGAAACATAAGTGGTGGCTAGCATACGGCTTCACTACAAATTTCCATCAATAGTTTACCGCATTCGGAATTTAAGTTCTTTAGAAGTGTTGATGGTCATATCTCAAGTTTTCACAGTCGAAACCAGTCTGTTCAACATTTCTGTTAATCCCTCTGTAACACCCAAAGTGGTCCACTAGCCCAACAACTTGGCAGGCCTGCCACATTGGCTCTTAAAATACTTAACCCCAAGTTGTTAGTAGTAGAATCCTTGATTCTACATATATCATACTAACATTTTGTATTTATTCGATGTGGGACGGGAGTTCACACCCTCATTCTTCCACTGAAATAACTGTATACTTATGGGTGACATGAATATGATGTCAGAAATTGTTGCTGTGATATATGTGTTGTAAGGTGCAATGATGCAATCTATGTGGCAAGTACTTGAAAGTCTTAAATTTCTCAAACTGAAATAATAAAAGGGCCAATTTTGAGTGCAATGATAAGAGCTTGGGCAGACAAGCAAGAGATTGCGAGGTCAAGCTTGAGAGCAGCCACTTCGTGCAAGTTTAGATCTGTCTCCAGTATGCACAACCTAACGCCCTGCGCAAGGGTCCGTAACTGGGTAATATGGTCCTTAAATTAATGATGTTGTAGCTAATGCAGATACTGCAAACATCTTATACGATTCAACAAAAACTCTTTGTATTGAGCCTTCTTCCATGCATATTTATGGAATCCTTTTAAACTCATGTGCATCTGGTAGAAGCTGAGAAGTTGTGCACTAGATACACAATAAGTATTATAATGCTCTGTGCCAACTGCCAAACAAACTGATTCTGTTGGATATATGTTTTCTGTCACTTTTGAACTCATCTCCTGAAAACAAGCACCTAATTAACTACAGGCTCTTCAGGGGAGTGTGCTATCTGTTATTTATGTCTTTCAAGGCGAGAAGGATCATCCCAGTGATAGAAGTTTGATAAATTGACGAGCGGAGAGGATCCTGAGTTTGGAAGAGGAGTATGTGGTAGTTGTGTGCAGCACCTTAACATCAGTTAAGAGCCTTGAAAGCTTATTTGACTTGATTTGCAAGAAGATAAATGGTCCCATTTTAAAAACATTCTATGCCCCATCATGATACAAAAAGCAGGGAAAAAATCGGTCATTTGTTCTTCTAATGTAGATGAGGAACTAAGCTAGTGTTTCTGAAGGGGACACGTGCCTAGTGATTGGCTGTTGAGCGGGATCGTGAGGTTTTGGGATAACTACAAACAGAAACTGGAAACTGGAAAAAATTAGATCTCCAATTATGAAAATAAGGGTTTTTATACAGAGAAAAGTTATATACCTTTCTCAAGGGTCCAGAACCAGTTCTTCCCGGTGCTGGAGGATCCACCTGTGGCATAATTTGAATATAGGTTAGAAGTAGTCGTTTAGAAAGGCATTAATCTACAAATGCATCGTAGAATATCTCGCGAAGTTTGTATAATGAGAATAAAGAAAAAAGTGTCCCTAGCCCAATCATGGCAATCAAAGAAGGGAAGGAAGATCACTTGTACCCCTCGTTTAGGAAATTGTCTCAATTACTATGCATTGATGAGCAAAAGTTGCTGCTCCAACCAACAAGCAAATTTGTCATTATATTTTTTGTCCTCACATCACTTTACCTCCATATGACGGACATTGGCTTGACTAATTAAAAATATTTTCTATTTGAACCTGTAAACCCCACCCTTTCTCTTTATGATACCGCGCTATCACTTTTGGCAACCATAACTTTGGCTTTATACTAATGGTGGTACATATTATAGGCTTGTAAGTTGTAACACAGAATGGGTACCTAAAGAATCAAAATCATAAATATGTACAAATGAGATTCTTTTTTTCTTTCTTTTACTTTGAAAAATAATAGATTCAACTCATGTCCTCCGCTTCATGATGACAAATAGTTTATAACTGGGCCAAGGCAGATCTCATTCATGCAATTCCTACATTTCTGCACAAACGTAGATATAACTCAACATTGGAGATTTTAAGAGTATAGAACGTGTAAGGACACAAAATTCACATGATTGAACATCATTTTCCTTTGCTTTTCTAGTTTCTGTGTACCACTCATGCTTTGTAATATGACGAGTTTGTAACAAATACAATTTTCCCCTAATTTAGATCGCTTTTCAATTATTCTATATCTCCATTTCCACTGCCAAAAGAAAGTCAAATCCCAAGTTTTCAAGGTTCGTCCGTCATCTATTTGATGACGATGTCAAACGTGTTATGCAAGCTTCCCGAGATATGGAAGTTCTATATTAGAATAAAGGATACACATAATAATTGTCAGCATTTGAAATTGGTTATAGAAGTGTCAGTGCTACCGTAAGATAAATGATCCCAACTCAAAACAATCAGGAAAATATTTTAACCTCTGAAAGTTAGAATCCTTGGGTACTAACTAGCAGCAAAACAAAAATAAGAAAAAACTACAGACCTGTCACGGAAGATAAGTAAGAAATCAGTAGTCATAACATCAAACCTCATCGAATTTCATGAAATTTTGAGTATCAAGTTCCCCATTAACCTCTGGTTTAAATGCTGCTTCCATTTCATACAGTTTCTCCCATACGATTTCCTTGAACCAAGGATGAGCCTGATACAGTACGCGAAAGAAAATGAGGGAAGAGGAAGATAAAAGAAAGTGAATTAAGTAGTAATGAGGACGAAATATACTTTTATTTGGTTTGCCCCTCGTGTACCTAGCCTGCTTTCAACATCACAAAGCAACTGACATATGAGATCCTTTGCTTCAGGAGTTAACCTTGCTTCCTCTGGAAACTTTAATTGATTTTTCCAGTGCACAATCTGCCAGATGGAAATCAATATAAAAACATCCTTTTATGTCAGATTATAAAGCAGATGCTTTCTTGGGAATGTAGAAGCCAACAGCTACTTTCAGGATGGTTCAGTGAAATATGTAGGATGAGAGCAAAATGAGAGCATAAAGTCAAAACCTAAAGCATGAAGAAACAATGCTCTCAACCGTATTGTGTCCGCATCAAACACCGACATTCGTCGGACACGCGTCACCACGTGTCAGACACTAAAAAACGTGTCTTAAATTTTCTAACATCGAACACACCTTGAGTACTTGTCGGACACGCGGCCGACAAGGCTGGACACGCGAGGGAACACGGCATGGTGGCCTCTCATTAGAAATGCTTTTAAAATTTTGAGGCAATAGTCTTAATATAGTAAAATTGGGGATAAGCAATTGATTTATTTTAGAATTATGGAAACAGAGTGGACACGGAACTGCAAATTGTATATTAAACTCAAAGATACAATTATTTATTCACCGTATGCTGGCCGTGTCCGTATCCTGCATTTTCCGAGTAGATCTAATTGTTACCCTTCCGAAGAACAGCCAGATACCATGAAATAGCTATGATGAAATAAGAGTAGTTCATTATCGATAGCAAAACTGCGTAGAGCATAACCTTTCTACACGTTGTTATTGGATCATCGGCGTAGAATGGGGGGTAACCCACGAGCATTTCATACATTATAGCACCAAGCGACCACCTGTAAGCAATCCGCTGTTAAGAATAACTGAAATGATATGTGCATGACTATGATAGCAGAGAATAATCCACAAACCATGAATCCTATGGATTGGTCTCAAGGAGGAAACTTGTACTTCAATCAGAGCACAAATACAAATATTAAGCTTTCAAGTAAAAAAGCTACCATAAAAATGAACTAATCAGTATACAACTGTTTGTAGCTATACAAAGTAGACAAAACCAAAATCCGATCATCAATATAGAAAACTAGTATATCCAGGTATATTCAAGCAGATGTTTGATTTCATCCTCCTTTTTATGTTGAAAATAATTCTAAAGAGAATAACAGTAAACAAATGAGCAATAAAATGTTCTGTCAAGGCTCTATGAGCCCACTAGGTTAAATATAGATATCACTCCATTAAGATTAAGTATAGATACGGAGAGAGGTCCCTGTCTGAGCCCACTCCCACCTCAAGACCTTGGAAGTTTCCTTACCTCAATGTGCTGATAAGGCTATAGAAGGAGTCAATTAACAAGAGGAAGGGAAAGGGGGACAAGCAGACAGTTTCTCAAACCTCTAGAGCTTTTTGAGATACCAAATGGTAGGTCTTTATCAAAATGGGAAAATTGCAATACAAGCCAGAATCCATCATATTTATCTTTTCCTAATGTTCCTCCTCCTTTACAAATAGAAAATTCCCTTTAGTGTGGTCATATGCCTTCCCATAAAATGTGCGTTTATACATTCATTTCCAACCACCACCCAGTATATTTAAGACTCCCTGTGACACTTACTGCCTGAACTCAGTAAAATAAAAACAATTATCGAAGTCCTGCATCGCAAAGTTGATGGCCTTCCTGGTTGTTTGCATACCAATATGGAGTTTGCAAGAATAGAGTATAAGGAAGCTTAAATTTATGGGTCCCCTATTTTCTGGACTTACTGCAAACTCAATACCGTAAAAAGGGTGGATGAGGAAGAAAAACAAGTCATGGGATTCACAATAAAGAAGATACAGATAGTTCAAATTACTGGACAGAGCCTCAACCACTTTAATTAACTAACCAATCACACTCCTTGCCATATCCTTTCTTCAGTAATACTTCAGGAGCAATATAATCTGGTGTGCCCACAGTGGAAAATGCCTGTGACAATAAACCAAAATCAATGAAATAGATAGTCTTAAAACCAGAAGTCATTACATGCAAAAGCACATGCAGAAATTAATCATCATCTGTATCCAAAATTAGAACAAACACATAACCTCGTATAAGAACGTAATTGAGACTAAGAAATAACCTTTCAGGTAGAGAATGTTCATGAAATTGGTCTTATATACGGGCTGCCTTATGAATGTGAAAATAGAAACAATGACTAGTCTTAAGTTACCTGTTGCTCCAAAAGCTTAAGCTGTTAGAGAATGGGCCCAACATTGTATATCAAGCTCCGACGGCCTCTCTCACATGCAACCCCGTCTCACACGTGGAGAGCCAACAAACTAACATCCATCATTGTGGAGACAAATAATAACATGCAAATATGCACACCAAAGCGGGGCAAGAGAGTTGAACCCAAGACCTCCCACAGACAAGGCTCTTAATACCCTCCCTCATGTGTGTCCCTGTCTCGCACATGGAGAGCCAACAATACAAACTCTATTATAGTGGAGAGAAATAACAAGGTGAAAATGAACACATCAAAGCGGGGACAGAGACTTGAACCTAAGACCTCCTACAAACAAGGCTCTGACTCCATGTAAGTCACTAATTACTCCAAAAGCTAAACTATTAGACAATGTGCCCAACAATGTATATCAAGCTTGAACAAATAGAAAAGAGTAACTGGAAAGCAATCTTCTAAGAACTATTGCAACATGTTGTGTCCTTACAACCCGAGCACGGCCAGTTATTCATTTATATATATATGCCTACTGCAAACTAGACATTAAAAGCATGGAGTCTGCCATCCATATAATTAATCTCATCTTTGGTCCCACCCCCAAGTAATTGCATAGACGATTCATTAAGAACAGAAAAAAACGACTTAAAGCAAACTTATGACATTCAAAACTGTTTACAAAGTTGTTTTCGTATTGTTAGTGGTACAGATTTTTAAATACATCTTCAATGAATATGTAGAAATGACATATAAGCAAGAAAACTAACAAATAGCTATTGCATACCAATGTCCTCCTGTTCATCTGCCAATGCTGCAACTGTTCAAGGGGGCTTCTCCAGCACCTACCATTACCCTTATCTAGAAACGAACCACTAACATTTGTCGAGTCCCCATTATTCTTGTCACTGAGTACTTCATTTTCATTTATTGCCGATAAATTTGAACAGTCAAGAGGCTTGCAAAGACCAAAATCAGAGAGCTTCATGTGACCATTTTTGTCCAATAGAAGGTTGTCAGGTTTAATATCTCTGCAAAAGAAATTGTTGTGGCCTAAATAAAAAAAGGCAAATAAAAGTATAGTACTCAAGTATTAGTGATAGTTGGTTAATCTGTTCAAAAAGATAATACCAACCTGTGGATGTAGTTATGCTTATGAATTGACTCTATGGCCAGAACACTTTGTGCAATGTAAAATCGAGCTACAGTTTCGGTTAAAGTCTCTTCTCTCATCAGCAATGTCATCACGTCACCACCAGGCAGATATTCCATTACCAGATACAAGAATTCAGGGTCTTGAAAGGAATAATAGAGTTTTACAATGAAGTGGCTGGCAACTTCTGCAAGCAAATTCCTTTCAGCTCTAACATGTTCAACCTGGAGCATAATGACACAAACCAATGAGCAGAAGGACGTTACTACAAGCAGCAGACATCTGCAGCCACTCGAATTAGAAGTCCTCTGGGTTAGATTTTAAAAAAATCACTTTTTGGAATTAGAGACTTTTTAAAAAGCGACAAATTGGAGCTTCCTGAAAAAAGTTCTTTTTTAACAACGGATCAGATTTTCAGCTTTTTAATCACTTAGAAGTGATTGTTGACCTCGAAAAGCTATCCCGTATAGGCTCTGAAAAATCAAGAGGTGGACAATTACTAGGTAGCCTTATTTGCCAGCCCCTAATAACCAACATCCGATAACTTGTCTTCATTCATCATAGAATAGATTACTAAGGAATCTCGTGGTTGCGAGACACTTGTATTTTTGGTGAAATGCAAAGCGAAGTGCTTTATTCTTTTTCCATTGTCGCATACAGACAAGAAAACAATAAGTTGAAAGAATTAGTATGGTAACAAGTTCAGCATAATAGTAGTCCTCTGAAAGAGCAAGTTATAAAAGCTGCTACTGCGGTCTAATCTTACCTGTCCCCTGCTAAGCATTTCTGACTTCTTTAACTTTTTCATGGCAAATATATCACCAGATTTTTTCTCCCGGCACAGTCTAACCTGTGACATAACAATGTATAAAACAATATGTAGAAAAACTGGAAATATGCACATAGATGTTTCATAAACTTTCCAACCAAAACAACTCAACCTACCTGTATTGGCTACCAATACACTTGAAAAACGGTATATAAAATGCTGGTTGCCATTTATGGGGTATCTTCTGAAATTCTTAGAAAAAAATACAAGATACTACTAAAGGAGGAGGAGGAGGAGGCAGGGATAGGAAAGCAACAGCTTTTGGGAGTGGTCTAAATTTCGTCTACACTATCTTACAACAGTAGACAAAGAAAGATACAAATGAGCAAGCATTTTACAGGAAACTACTAACAAAAAATATATATATATATATTTACTTGCCCAAAAAAATCAATCTAATAATTCCTTATTCATGAATGAATGTAGCATCAATAGTGCTATCATAAAAGATCTGACTTACCCAGCTTTCACACAATACTTGCTGTGTTTGAAGACATTATTAACACATTGACTTAAGCAGAATATGACTAAAAAGAAAGAAGCATTATGCATCTAGAAGAAGATTGAAAATTCTCATTTCAAACCTCTCCAAAGGCTCCTCTCCCAATAATGGTTAGAAGGTCAAAGTCATTAACGCAGAACTTGTGCCGTTTTAGTCGCATATACTCTGTCTCTTTGCGCTCCAAATCCTTCAATAGATTGATTTGTTCCTCTTCTGGTACAGCTGACGACGCTAACTTCTTTTCTAGCACTGAACGCCTGCAGTTCATTATTAAAACATGCCACGAAGTGTTTCAAAATCAATATCTCAGCTAACAAGTGATCAGTATTTTTTTTTTCGGAAAAATGGTTAATTAACGAAAAAAAGGGCCTCACCCCAGGATATTACAATAAGCTCAAAAAACCAGCTAAGAAAAGAAAGAAGACCGAGTCTACCTCTAAACTAGCAAGCAAGCATGCCCAAAGAGGCTAAACAAGGCCAAAGCAACAACAAACAAGGAAAAGCAGGAACAACAAAAGCATTCAACAGAAGCGGAACATAATCAGTTTCTATGCCGACTTTTCGGACGGTTCCCACTGAATTTTATCTTCGCCTCCCTTTTCATCTGTCTGTTGGAGGCAACGCTCTTGACAAACGAGGGACCTTCCGCATAATCAGACTCACTAGCTTCACATCCCTCATCAGGGGGAGAGTTGGAAGCCTCTCGGCCTGTATAAAACCCAGAAAAAGGGTGGTGAGAAGGATTAGCCATATACAAATCTTTCCCAAGAGGAGAGACCACAACTTCAGTTTGACCCTGGTCAATATCAGGGGAAAGCACAGAAAACATATTGCCCTCGCTCTAGGGCGCATCCACAGAATCAACCAACTTACCTCTACCTTTGCCTTTCACAACAATCCATTCCCCAATCTCTGGTTTCTTGTTATAGGAACAAGAGGGAAAGGAGGGATAGGGAGGATGACGACGGGAATTGCGACGAGCCGGGACAAGTCTCGGGGTCACATCTTTAGAACAATCATGCCCAAATGCGGAGCATTTAGCACACCTGGGAGGGGTCCACTGGTATTCCACAGTAATGTCTGTTAAAACAATCCCGCCCATCTCATCCTCAGTCTCAAGAGCGAATTTAGTGATTAGATCATGCACTCCACTCACTTCCACACACACCCTAGCATAGGACACACGCTTGCGACTGGCAGTAACCCTGTCCATCCGCAGAGGTTTGCCAAGGTAGCTAGCTATGAAGCTAATACCCTTACGATTCCAAAGCTCTAAGGGGATACCATATAAATTGACCCAGATAGGAATAGCGTAAACTTCCTCCTTGTTTAACTTCAAATTTGGCTTCCAAGGACTTAGAATGAGAGGTTGACCCAAGATATACCATGGGCCACCTTCAAGCATAGCATCCCTTTCCTCCACACTGGAGAATGTGAAGAAATAAAACCCAGAATTGCCAAGAGTATCAATAAAGCCTTTATTACCCCAGAGTCGTTCTGTAGTGTTGGAAACAATATTAAATGGCGGATTCCTTTTCTTGCCCACAAGTGTCTAACTAATGTGGACTGCCACTCCTTTTTTACCTCATCAATCAGCTCGGGTGGGATTTTGAGGTGAAAATTTTCATTTCGAGGCCCATGGGGCACAAAATCAAGAGAAAACTCCTTAAGATCTTTTATAATTGGGCTCTTGTCATCCGCACTCTCACCTCCTTTGGACTGATGGTCCAAAGAAACATACTGAACATGATTATCCTTAAACAAATCTGCGAACTTAATGTTAGAATGGGACGAATTTATTGGACCCTGGGATAGTTCATCAGTAATATAACTATTACCCCCTACATGAGCAGCGGGGCCCACTTGACCTTTTTCAAACAATGCAAAATCCTTGTCTTTATCTACACTTGAGCCATGCGCCAACTCAAAAGCATTAAAGGTGGAGTGGACCCCACGAACAAGCAAGGTCCCATCAGTATATTGAAGTGCTGACCTTGGGCCTTGTGAAAGATAATCTCAATATGCCCATGATGGGACACCTCATCAATGGCCAAAAAAGGAGATAAAGTTACCTGATCATCAAGTTGATTCGCACAAGAAGGAGCGTGTGTCTCACTAGTGTGAGCAACATCTGCTTGGGCGTGTGAGTCACATGCGACCAACACATCTATCTGCGAAAACCTCGATTCTGTAAGATCAAACGGAGGACATTTGGGCCTTTCTGTTTGAAGGCCTTCAAGAGGGAAGCGCTCGGCCTTGCTGTGCTGGGCAGGAATTCCAAGATGCTCAGCTTGAAGGCTTCCAGTAAAATCACATGAAGAAGCTCCATCTGCAGTTAGATCCTTAAATCTGAGCAGCCGTGTATTAAGAGCATCGATCTTCTTCGAACAATCATTCATTTGTTCATTCCAACACCCAAGCTCAAAATCAATGGGTAAAGCATTATCAAGGTCAGTTGGTTCATCGACCGAAGAGATTTTGGATTTACGATTGCAAAGACTAGAGATATTCGCTTTGCATTTGTCCAACTGCTGCATCACACAAGCAAGCTCAAGCTTGATCTGCTCGTGTGATTGATTGGCTTAGAGAGAGGCCCCATTCTCATTTCTATGTTTTTGTGACTTTTTGGGATCACAACGCATCTGCTTCCATTGATCCCCAATAAACTCATCTGCAAATGAGTCTTTTGGAGGACCCCGTGGTCTTGAGGATCGTCTAATTGCCCCTTGCTCCATGGACTCAAGCACTTTGTAGAGAGAAGGTAGAGCTTCTCTCTCTAGAAAAGTCCATCACTTTTGATGTATAATGTTACATGTAACAAGTGATCAATACTCCTTCATTAAAGCACTTATAATTAATGGTGAAGGCATATAGTTCTCTCAAGTCTCAAGTACTAGTCAATCAACTGATTTCAGTGCTTATGGTCAGTATACTTACCCTGGTTACAAGCTTTACTAAAGATTTAGCTGCTGGAGTATCACTATCATTTACATCATTGAAGTTTTGCCTCTAACCCATATAAACATTGATACCAATATAAATCAACAACTAAAACCAGCCCCAATTTAGCTTGTCGTTATTTCGCCACCTCATGGATGATGCCATAACAAAAACAAACAAGATTTCATAAAGACTGCTTCCAAAGCAACCTTTTGTAAAAAGCTTAAAAGTATCATTTGAAGTTATGTGGTCTTTTGAGACCAGCTTGATTTGCTCAGAGCATATTCAAATAATGACATAAACATCAAATCACAAATCCAAATAAGATGGTGCACCTACAGTCAGCTTAGCATAAAGTGTGCACTAAGCTTATCTCATGCTATAGTTTATTTTCTTTTGAGTCCATAGGAAATAAATGGGTAGCCAACATAGTACCACTCTCCATATCCACAACCCCTCTCCCAAACCTTACTAATGAGGGATTTGAGTTTGTCAATAGCGCAACTACCACAATACTTCAGCATTTAAGCTATCTTTTTTTTTTTTTTGGTGCATAAACATCATGGTAGCTGGCACCTTCACATAATTGTCCTTGTAACATGATCTTTCATCCCCGTCTTGAAGTTACATTTACATTTGCAAGAAATCTTCCCCCCTTTTCCATTACTATACCTTGCACAGTCACCAATCACCATAACACACTCCACATAATGCAGCTCCAGGAAATAAAGCAACATAAATTGAAAGAAAATTTTATCATTGCAAACAATTGACAACCGCTACATTAGTTTTAATTTTTTTGTTCTCGAACTAAATCCATAGAAAGTTGCAGCTGATACGATCAAACAATTCCCGGTCCACGAAAATGTACAGCCCAAAAAAATAAATTATGGTCAAATTCGGATACAAATAATGTTGAAGAATTTTCAAAATAAGGGATTAAGAGTGAGTGAGATTTGAATTAGAATTGATGGGTCGCACCCATTGAGATTGAATTCGTACTGGTGGGTCGCAACCATTCAGAATCGGTTCAAATTAAATTCAAATCTATAAGTTGTGTCTCTAGGATCAATAGTCACAAAGCTAATAGACGCAAACGTCTATGAAGGGACACCAACCATTCTATATATAGAGTGTGTATCAATTCTCATTGAAATATATGGAAAAGATCTTTCTCTTCTTCCTTTATGCAAAATTAGGAGTTTAAATTACATTGTTTTCTTTAGATAAATAAACTTTACTAGAATCTGTTTTCTGCAGAAATAGAATTCTAGGACTGGCTTTTATTTCTTGGTGGATGTTTTCGGCTATCTTCAATAGTGCATATTGCAGATAGGTTGGCTTCGTTGTACCTTGAATACAGATTTGTGGAATACCCGTTTGCACACCAAATGATAATTATGGTGGGGGCAAATACTGTATTTAGGGAAGTGTCTCGTACACGCCTTGAAGCATATTATTGGAATACATTGTGCGGTATTGTTCGTCGGTGGGTTTTGAAGATATTGAAGACAAATTTATCAACAATCTAAATACAGTAGTTATCGGATTCATCTTCAATAAACCAATGACGTTACTGACCTTTACCGATAAGTTCTCTCTTCTCTCGCTTTATTTAATTTGCAAGAATATATAGTTCAAGAACTGGTTATTAATTTTCGTCCACCATAGATGAAGGTTGTTTCATAAAGTATTTCGATCATTGGCCTTCCGTTTTGCATATTTATGGTGTGTGTATATATTATATATGAAAGTTTGTACACATGAACCTAATTAAGTTTATATTGGACAGCCAAATGGTAGTGTACATTATTAACATTCACTTTAGCATCTCAGATAAGTAAAGTTGAATATGGACGGAATGTACTTTGAACATGTATTAATTTGCAAATGTATTCGGTTTTGTATGGGCCAACTTTAAAACATTAACATAAATTATGTCTCATTGGTTCGGTGCCCATGCACCTACTCATGATGTTGCTGTAGGCAACCTTTAAGATAAGTGTACATAATCTTTTGGCCAAATAACTCATGCACACACCATTAGATCCAAATTGATTCTACTCATGTGAATCATCATTTATAAGAGCCTGACGACTTTTATTAATACTAAATAATACAGCCCCACTTATGTATACAAGGAAAGGATATTAATACTAATAAGGATAAAACTTGCGTTTTATCTTTTATTTTGGAATTAATGATTTGTTTTATTCAAACTACAATTTGATATGTCAATGCATTCTATTATGCTAAACTGGTTTGCAAACTATATGAATCTCTGAGATAGGTTTCTATAGGCTCCTGTTCTCTTGTGCTTTGTGAAAGTATGTATAGTTGCATATTGAATTTACACTGTTAAAATTCAAACTAGACAAAGTTTTATTAATACTAAAATAAAACATACAACTATCTCTTATTTAGTGCCTATGGGGCCATAATAGTATTACACACACTGCTTACTAAAACTTAATAATACTTGTTGAAGAACTTTCCATTGTTGTCACGTTTGTTGGTCCTCCTTGGGTGGTACCTTCCCCTAAAGCCTTGATTTTCATATAACATTCTTCTTGTTCCTTGGTTTGATGATTCACCCACTTCATGTTGTCTTGGTGGAATTACATGAGGTTTCCAATAGTTTGTTTCCTTGCACCCAAAATTTCTTGGACAATCATTTTCAAAGATTGGACTAGATCTATCATGGACTGAACATAGTTGATGTTCGGTAAATTTGGTCCAGTCAAAGGAATCATAATCCCTACCAATGCGGTCGTAGGATTGTCGATCAAAGCAATTGAAGCGTTGGTCAACCCAAGGGAGATTATGCGGGCAAAAGCCATTGTCATCTTTCCGGTAAATTTGGTGGAATGGCCTTGGGTGATGATTGGTCCATCTTTGTGCCCGACGAAAACCCTTTTTGTTTGGTTTTGGGCTCACTATCGGTTGACCAAAACTTCTTTTCATAACCTTTGGACTAGTGAAACTAGGATTTGGAATTGGTCCCGAATTTTCTTCAATTAGTGGTGCTTCCTTAGAGTCCACTTGTTTGGACAAATCGGCTTGCGATTTGGACACTTTTTCATTCTTCAAATTGACTCCAGATAAATCTAATGGTTGAGGACTATCTTCAACCAAGTCTTTGCCCATGGAAGGAATTTCTGAAGGATCAGACTCGACAGAGGAGTCAGTGCGTGTGGTGGAAACAGGTTGGCCGGTTTTTCCAATCTCCACCATTGTAAAATCCTCGATAAAATTTTCCTTAGTGAACTTCTTCTAGTATTCCACTTCTACTATGAATTTATCATAGAGAATTGAGATATCTCCAAGAAAAGGTGTATACCCAAAAGAAACTTCATAGGGTTCGGCTTTGGGATTGATTTGAAGAAGATGGTGATTATAATATGCAACGGAAACTCCCAATCCCAATACTTGTCGATTGATAGTATTGAGGATAGAATTCAGGAAAGAATTGTGAGTTTCTTCTTCGTGATGTTGGTCATGTTTCAGAGTCCACTGGGCATTTGCTGATGACATAGTGTCATCATTCATGGTGTGATCCCAATAGAATTCTTGTAAGTTATATTATTCAATACCTTGAATTTATACTAAATTGTAAGACACTTTGTACGGACAGTTTTGAAAAGTTAGTTTTTAAAATCAGTTTTTCAAAATCAGGATTCATATACAACAAATGTTTATATTTTCATAACATTAAACTATCTATGTTTCATACACGTGTAGCAGTTTTTTGCAACTGCAAGACGGTTAGAACCGTTGAATTCAAGTCTAAAAACAAGAAACTGAATTTAATTTGTTTTCTAAAAATGTCATCACATGTGTTGGTTGTGCATGGTTTCAAGGTATTAGTCAATGCATGTATCACTTGGTGTTCATGATGTTATTATTATTATTATAATGGTTCATATACTCTAATTATTGTGATCTAGTAGTTCCGACCAAAAATATAAAATAAAAAATAAATAAAAGAATTTAGTAGTTCAATAACTTAGTTCCTATTTGGGATCATTTTTCCATCGTACGTTTTAACCTATGCATGGTTCTAGCTAGGACCCAAAACGTATATATTGACATGTTTTAATATTTATTAAAAAAAAAAAAATTAAAAAAATAAAAAAAATAAATAAAAAACCACATACACACATTTTCTTGGAGTTGGTATAGAGGTGGTTCAACCCAAACGTGATGAAGGGTAAAGACTGAGACTTCAGAACTCCGTTGACTCTTTGGGCTTTAGAGCTTCTACTTGTTCCTAAATGCAAAAATTGAATTAATATGATATTTATTATTCTCTTTTGAACCCACTTAATTTTAACAGTTGTTTTGAAGTACTAGAAATTGTCATTATGACATGTACTCACAAGGTTACGATGTATTTATATGAGTAACTTTGTATACTAATTTTATTAGTAGTATTATACAAATTGTATAGCTATTTAAACGGGTCTCGTAAGACTATATATATACATAATAATCTTAGTTGTAACTTTATTGGGTGTCAAGGTTTTGGGAATAAAACCAAGTTAATCCAAGTTTAATTTTATTTTGGTAATTAGTGTACAAGGATTATTGTGGCAATATCAATATGTTTGTATATTTGTGAGACACCTAGATTAAATTGTTTAACTACTGGAATATGCTTATGCATACTATAAATGTTATAGTATTATAACATGTAATCGGCCAAATAGAGCATATACACCTATTAAACCTAGTAGAGATACTAGTGATTTTAATTATTTACATTGACATGCACTAATAGAAATTAGATGCTTTTTGGAACTAAGCGGGGAGAATAATCATATAACAAAGAGTGGATGGTGTTTTCACGTTTGGTGGAAGAGTTGTCTTATGGTACTTGTATAGCTGAATCCACCATAGCAACTGAATTTGCAGCATTAGCTAAAGTAATAATAAAAAATTAAAAAAATTAAAAAAAAAAAAAAAAAAACAAAAACATAGTTAAGGAATTAGTTTTAGAAATTCCAATTTGGCTGCCTAAACCTATGCCTCGTAAATCTATCTACTAAGATAGTGAGTTTACACTTTCTAGGGTCAATAGTAAAGTGTATAACAGTAAGTCCAGAAACATTGGACTTAGACACATTTATTTGAGGCAGTTACTCACGGATGGTATGATAACTGCGGATTATGTGAGGTTCTGCCAAACTCTGGCAGATATATTCACAAAAAGACTTGCAAGGACATTGGTGTCTAAGACACCGGTAGGGATGAAACTAAAGCCCAACGAACATGGTCGCTCTTGATGGAAACTCAACTTGACACTTGATATTTCAAGTTCTCAAGTTCAACGAGTAAAGTACATCATATGTCGTGATTGTAAGCACTTTAAATAAAATATATATGTGTATATATACATATAAATCATCCCAATGATAAGTGCTTAGTACCTGTAATGTGTTAAGGAGGAGGATGAGCTATAACGCTCTTAATAGACTTATAACAATTGTGTTGAAGTGTTTTAGTTACAGGGACACTTCTGATAAGTCCACCTATATGAGTGTGGAAGTGGTGCCGCTTCCTATGCGTCCAGGGCTTGTCGTCTAGAGCACTCATGAAATCAAGGTATAGACACAAGGCCTAATTCATGTGTCGGCTTATATGAATATCCACTAAGATTAAAGGTTTATGTGTGGGGATAAGTCCGGTTAGTCAATATGGATTGCCAGTTCAAAGACAATGTCTACTAAGCTCTCCTGATTAGCTTTGACGCGTCCTCACAGGGTAATTGGTTCAAGTCGCAAGACACCATTACTTATACATAAATCTTATAGCCAATGTTTTCAAAACTTATTTCGAAAATGGTGGGGGAATGTTGAAGAATTTTCAAAATAAGGGATTAAGAGTGAGTGAGATTTGAATTAGAATTGATGGGTCGCACCCATTGAGATTGAATTCGTACTGGTGGGTCGCAACCATTCAGAATCGGTTCAAATTAAATTCAAATCTATAAGTTGTGTCTCTTGGATCAATAGTCACAAAGCTAATAGACGCAAACGTCTATGAAGGGACACCAACCATTCTATATATAGAGTGTGTATCAATTCTCATTGAAATATATGGAAAAGATCTTTCTCTTCTTCCTTTATGCAAAATTAGGAGTTTAAATTACATTGTTTTCTTTAGATAAATAAACTTTACTAGAATCTGTTTTCTGCAGAAATAGAATTCTAGGACTGGCTTTTATTTCTTGGTGGATGTTTTCGGCTATCTTCAATAGTGCATATTGCAGATAGGTTGGCTTCGTTGTACCTTGAATACAGATTTGTGGAATACCCGTTTGCGCACCAAATGATAATTATGGTGGGGGCAAATACTGCATTTAGGGAAGTGTCTCGTACACGCCTTGAAGCATATTATTGGAATACATTGTGCGGTATTGTTCGTCGGTGGGTTTTGAAGATATTGAAGACAAATTTATCAACAAATAACCGATTTTTTATGCTTCATTTCAATGATAACGAAGACATCAAATAAGATGCACTCCTATCATAAAACAGACCAGCGTAATCAAAATCAAGATACACGATGGACACATCTAATTGAGCCCTTTCTATTACTCCAATGAAAAATTTGAAATAGGGAAAACCGATCCTAAACTCAGAGAAAATGTAGGACGCATCTAGATATAGACCTATATACACACACAACATATATATATATATGTAAACACGAATAATTTGGTACCTTTGTTTGCGATCCTGGATGTGTTTCATCTGAGATTTGTAATGATTTTCAATGAATTGTTTGGCGGCAGCGACTCTCTCGAGAGTCAAGCTTGAACCGAGCTGCTCTTCCCCTTCCTCGTCCTCGTGATTCTCCATAGCTCTCTCTCTCTCTCTCTCTCTCTAAATTCCGAGTTACATGGCGCCGGTGGTGGCAAATTCACTTTGCTCTCTCTACATTTCTATTTCCATCTCGTTTTGTAAATTGTGATCAACCGCGCGGGGGGCCTCACAAATGAAAAACCTCCAAAACAAACGACCTCTTTTGCTTCCAAATTTCCCAACAAAGCACTCTACACGTGGCAGCTCTTGGTTCGTGGGTGACATTTATTAGTGACCCTCGCTGGAATTAGTTTTTTTCTGAGAGACACGTCAGACTAATTGACCGTTATTTTTGATTGGTGGACCGGACAATTAGATCCTTCCCAAACCAGACAAGACCAAGAATAATAAGATGGCAAAATAAATAGAGTAGTGCTAGTCATATTTTTTGACACCTAATTTTAAAGATATGTATTTTGTGTTGTATAGTGGTGCACAAAAAAGTGTAAAAAAAATTTTAAATAACACAAAATACATGTATTTAAAACATAGTGTGTCAAAAAATGTGTGTGCCAAACATTTCCAATAAATTTAATCAAAATTTAATTTAACATTCCAACTTTACTTGCATGGTTTGTGTCAATTACTACAAGTTTCATTCCCTCCAAAACTGCAAATCTTGCATAACTTTTTCTCACTAACTTTAGCGTGTTTCTTTTTATGTACCAAAAAAAAAAAAAAAACTTTAGCGTGTTTCGAATATCATTTCCAAAGTACATACATTTCCTATCATTAGTACATATTTTTCTCATTTTTATTGTGAATCAAGAGTGAATGTCTATCATGTGTTTGTTTTTGGAAGGATGTAGTTTTGGTAGTTAGTAGCATGTGATTGTTGACTCTAGTTTGATTAAGGAATTTGGAGCTATATATCATGTGAATATAGAAGAAGACACAAATAAGTTTTCCTATAAAAGTGGGAATGAACAACTTCAATGTTTGACATAGACATAAGTGATAGGGAAGAGATTTGGTGGAAGATCAGATAAAAGGCTCAAGTGAAGAAGATCAATATCAGTATACTGAATATCTATACTATACTGGTAAGATATGAGTGCATGTATTGTGTTGTTATCACAATAATAAATATGATCCCCTCTGCAGTGGATGTAGGCAAATTGCCGAACCACCTGAAATATTTGTGTTCCTTTATGTTAATTATTCATTGTGTGCATGTTTAATTATTAGTTTTATAACACGTTATCAGCACGAGCCTATACCAACTGGGTTGGCTCATGACAAAAGGTACCATATATCTATATTGTTTAACTTATATATATATACACATATGTATACATGTATACACCCCTGAAGTGGTTATAAATTTTATTCCCGAAGAGGAATTTATTACAGACTTTATGAAGAAGAGATTATAGGCAGTACTCTTGAAGAGGCATATTTGAAAATACTCCTGAAGAGCTAATAACTAAACCTCTTGAAGGGGTAGTAGATAAATCTTTTGCAGAAAAGCTCATCATACTCTTAATGAACTAGTCTCCTGAAGAGTTATACATATATATATATATTTACTTTTCTATATGTGTGTGTATACTCCTGAAGAATTATCTCCCAAACAGATAATAAATAAACTTCTTCAAGAAGTAATAAATAAATAATTGATATCTTAGACATAACTCTTGAAGAGTAAATAAGAAAAAAAAAAAAAAAAGATAACCATGCAGAAGCCAGGTTCGAACTCGAGTCCGCGGACGTGGGTTATTCGGCACTCAGTTCGTTGCCACTCTGCTACCACACGATTATCTAACCATTACTGAATGAAAAAACTGAAGAGTTAAAGAAAGAAAAAAAATAAATAAATAAAACAAAACAATCATGGAAAGCCAGGTTCGAACTCGAGATCTCAGAGTTAAAGGTCCTCAGTCCCCACCACTCTGCTATCACGCAATTGAGTGATTATTGATATATATATATATATATATAAAGCATATATATACATGTGCTGAAAAGTCTACCGTAGAGATAATTCATGACCCTCCCGAAGAGGAAATCTCTTGGAGAGATTATGGAAAATCTAACTGATTATTCTCTTGAAGAAGGAATTTTATTTTATATTATTACATCCCTTATTTGACATTAATCTGTTTATTTGCATGCCTTCATTTTACTTGATTCCAAACCTTACTTTCTTTTATCCGTATAGTGTTTGAATATGTCGAATCTTGACAAGTTTAAAATTGTACCTCTGGACATCTCGGGAAACAACTATCTATCATGGGCTCATAAAGCTGAAATACGACTAAAAGCAAAGGATCTTTGGAATACTATTGTAGAAGGAAATTATGAATCGGAACGAGACCAAGCCAGTGCACTAGAGTTTATCCAACACCATATCCATGAAGGATTACAAGATGAATATCTTGTAGTAAAAAGCCCTCTTGTCCTCTGGACCAATTTGAAAGAACGTTTCCAACATATAAAATTAATTACTTTACCAAAAGCTCGATATAACTGGATCCAACTGCGATTCCAGGATCATAAGACAGTTGGAGAGTATAATTCAGATTTATTTTAAATTACTTCTCAATTAGAATTGTGTGGAGAAACGGTCACTGATTCAGAGATGATAGAGAAGACATTATCTACTTTTCATCCCTCGAGTGTACTCTTGCAGGAGCAATATCGAGAGTGGAGATTCATGAAGTACTCCTCATTAATATCATGTCTTGTCGTGGCAGAACAAAATAGTGAACTATTGATGAAAAATCATCATCGCCGTCCAACTGGATCTGCTCCATTGCCTGAAGCACATGGAACCACATTCGCTGAAAAGGATGAAGTTCCACACAATAATCAAAGAGCTGGACGGGGAGGCAAACATGGATATGGTCGTGGAAATGATCATAGTCGAGGTCGTGGTCGTGGTCGTGGTCGTAGTCATGGTCATAGTCATGGTCGTGGTCAAGAAAAAAATAAACATTGGTACCGTGAGGGTTATCATCCATACAAGAACAATGCACCTTACCACCTGAAGTGGAATAAAAATGGCAAAGGCGTACAAAGAGCTGTAAAAAAAGATGAAAATGGCTGCTATAGATGTGGCATGAAAGGGCATTGGTCGCGTACTTGTCGTACGCCAAAACATTTAGTAGATCTCTATCAGGCCTCAATAAAAGGAAAAGGGAAAGAAGATAAGATAGAGACAAATTTTGTTAACCATGATGATCCATTGGATATCACTCATCTTGATGTGGCTGATTTCCTGGTTGATTCCGATCCTCACTTCGGTCCCTTAAATAATGAATGTGTTTAGACCATCTATGCTATGTGTTAATGTTTGGCTTGTAGTACTATATATGCATGTACTTTTCTTAATGTATTAAAGTTTGGCTTGTAGCACTATGCATGTATTTTCCTTGAGTAATGAATAAACATTTTATTTGTACTAATATATAAATTCTATTACTTGATAGATTGCATGATGAAAGGTGGAGATATATGTCTGGCTGATAGTGCAACTACACATACCATTCTCCGAGACCAAAGATTTTTCTTGAACTTAAAATTAGCAAAAGCCAGTGTGAACACAATATCCGGTACATCTAGTCTCATTGAAGGATCTGAAAAAGCGAACATTATTTTATCAAAAGGAACAACAATTCATTTAGAAAATGCTTTATACTCCAGTAAATCCCTAAGGAATTTACTTAGTTTTAAAGATATCCGCCGAAATGGATACCACGTTGAAACTGTTAATGAGGGAAATGGTGATTACCTTTGCATCACTAAAATTGTTTCAAACAAAAAGCATATTTTGGAAAAACTTCATGCCCATCCCTCCGACTTGTACCAAACAACAATTAATACTATTGAATCACATGTTGTGATAAACCAAAAGTCTTCTGACCCAAAAGTTTTTGGTATTTGGCATGACCGCCTAGGCCACCCTGGGGAAATTATGATGCGTAAGATCATTGAAACCTCACATGGACATCCTTTGAATAATCAGAAAATTCTTCTGCCTAGTGATAATCCTTGTGCCGCTTGTTCACAAGGAAAATTGATTATAAGACCATCTCCTACAAAAGTAAACTTTGAATCCCCAGCCTTTTTGGAATGCATCCAAGGAGATATATGTGGACCTATCCATCCAGCATCTGGACCATTTTCTTATTTCATGGTCTTACTTGATGCTTCTACTAGATGGTCACATGTTTGTTTGTTATCATCTCGTAATGCTGCATTTGCTAGGCTTCTTGCCCAAATCATTTGATTACGAGCACAAAATGACTATCCTATAAAGGCTATACGCCTTGACAATGCCGGTGAATTCACATCTAAGGTTTTTGATGACTATTGCATGTCTATTGGTATTCATGTTGAACTTCCTGTTGCTCATGTACACACACAAAATGGGTTAGCTAAATCATTTATCAAACGTCTCAAATTGATTGCTAGACCTTTACTTTTAAGAACAAAACTACCTGTTTCCGCTTAGGGTCATGCCATATTACATGCTGCATCATTGGTTCGCATTAGACCAACTACTTATCATAAATACTCTCTGTTACAACTCGTTTTTGGGCAACCACCCAATGTTTCTCATTTAAGAGTATTTAGTGTGCTGTGCAAGTTCCTATTGCACCACTACAACGTACAAAAATGGGTCCTCAGCGACGCCATGGTATTTATGTTGGTTTTGATTCTCCATCTATAATAAGATATCTTGAACCTCTAACGGGTGATCTCTTTAAGGCAAGGCTTGCAGATTGCCATTTTGATGAAACAATATTCCCACCATTAGGGGGAGCAAAGTCGGAGCCTGAAGCTCAACGAGAAATTTCTTGGCAAACATTGACTCTGTCTCATCTTGACCCCCGTACTACTCAATGTGAACTTGAAGTGCAAAGGATCATTCATTTACAAGAAATTGCAAATCAATTGCCTGATGCATTCACTGATACAAAGAAAGTGATAAAACCACATGTACCAGCTGTAAACACTCCTGCGAGAATTGAAGTCCCTACAGGACAATCTGGTAGTGCAGTGGTAAGTAAGTCTACAACACGCTTGAAGCGTGGTAGACCTAGTGGTTCAAAAGACAAAGTTACTAGAAAGAGAAAACTAAAGGGGCAAATGAATGAGGTAAAAATTCCTGGAGAAACCTCAAAAGGCATGATCGAAATACTTGATAAATCCAACATTGGTAAGCATATTTCCCCCGAAGAGGAACAAATAGCCCCCGAAGAGGCACAAGTATTGGACAATACGGAAATATCGATAAATTATATATCCATTGGAAATTTATTGGACCGTAATAATATTGTCATGGATCATGCATTTGCTTTTATAGTGGCACTTGAAATCACCCGAAGTGATGATGATCCTGAATCATATAGTATTAAAGAATGTCGATATAGAAAGGATTGGCCAAAGTGGGAAGAAGCTATCCAAGCTGAGTTAAACTCACTGGAAAAACGGGAAGTATTTGGGCCTATAGTCCGTACACCTGATGATGTAAATCCCGTTGGATACAAATGGGTATTTGTGCGGAAATGTAATAAACAAGATGAGATTGTGCGATACAAGGCCAGACTTGTAGCACAAGGTTTTTCGCAGAGACCTGGTATAGATTATTATGAAACATATTCTCCTGTTATGGATGCTGTTAAGTTTCGATTCCTGATTAGCCTATCAGTCTCCGAAGGACTAGATATGCGCTTGATGGACGTGGTTACAGCATATTTATATGGATCACTAGACAGTGACATACATATGAGGATCCCTGAAGGATTTAAAATTCCTGAAGCATATACCTCAGAACCACGAAATATATACTCAATAAAATTGCAAAGATCTTTATACGGATTAAAGCAATCCGGACGCATATGGTACAATCGACTGAGTGAATACCTGTTGAAAGAAGGATATATAAATAATCCTATGTGTCCATGCATTTTCATTAAGAGATTAGAATCTGGCTTTACAATTATTACGGTATACGTAGATGATCTAAATCTTGTTGGAACTCCCGAAGAGCTCACAAGAACCGCTGATTATTTAAAAAGGGAATTTGAAATGAAAGATCTCGAAAAAACAAAATTTTGCCTTGGATTGCAACTCGAGCATTTCCCTGAAGGGATCCTCTTACATCAATCCATATATACGGAGAAAATTTTAAAACGTTTCTATATAGATAATGCTCATCCATTGAGTACTCCGATGGTAGTTCGATCACTTGATGTAAAGAAGGATCCCTATCGTCCTCATGATAATGAAGAGGAGTTACTTGGTCCCAAAGTACCATATCTAAGCACAATTGGGGCTCTCATATATCTTGCAAATTGTACACGACCAGATATTACATTTGCTGTCAATTTGCTAGCAAGATTTAGCTCAGCCCCAACTCGAAGACATTGGAACAGAATCTAGCACATTTTTCGCTATCTTCGTGGTACAATTGATTTAGGATTATTTTAGTCAAGGGAATCCAAATCACCATTAGTTGGATATGCTGATGCTGGTTATCTTTCTGATCCACACAAAGCTAGATCTCAAACCGGCTATGTATTTACTTGTGGCGATACTGTTATATCATGGCGATCTGTGAAGCAGACGCTAACTGCCACTTCTTCAAATCATTCCGAGATTCTTGCACTACATGAAACCAGTCGTGAATGTGTTTGGTTGAGATCCATGATACAATATATACGAGAGTCGTATGACTTATCTTCAATCAAAGATACACCAACAACACTCTATGAAGATAATGCTGCATGTGTAGCACAAATCAGAGGGGGATTCATTAAAAGTGACAGAACCAAGCACATCTCACCAAAATTCTTCTATACACATGAGCTCCAAGAAAAAGGTAAAATCAATGTTCAACAGATACGCTCTATTGACAATCTGGCAGATCTATTCACCAAAGCACTACTAGCTACAACGTTCAAGAAGCTTGTGCATAGCATTGGGATGCACCGACTGAAAGAATTCTCTTGAAGAATTCATACTCATGCCGACATGAGGGGGAGCAATCGATTGGTTAAAGTATTCTTTTTTAGATAGACATCTAAGGGGGAGTATTGTGAATCAAGAGTGAATGTCTATCATGTGTTTATTTTTGGAAGGATGTAGTTTTGGTAGTTAGTAGCATGTGATTGTTGACTCTAGTTTGAATAAGGAATTTGGAGCTATATATCATGTGAATATAGAAGAAGACACAAATAAGTTTTCCTATAAAAGTGGGAATGAACAACTTCAATGTTTGACATAGACGTAAGTGATAGGGAAGAGATTTGGTGGAAGATCAGATAAAAGGCTCAAGTGAAGAAGACCAATATCAGTATACTGAATATCAGTATACTATACTAGTGTGATATGAGTGCATGTATTGTGTTGTTATCACAATAATAAATATGATCCCCTCTGCAGTGGATGTAGGCAAATTTCTGAACCACCTGAAATATTTGTGTTCCTTTATATTAATTATTCATTGTGTTCATGTTTAATTATTAGTTTTATAACAATTTTTAACTTCTTTTAGGGTTGCATTTTAATAACTTTTCTAAAAAAAGAAAAAGAAAAAAGAAAAAAAAAAAAGAAAGAAACAAGGCATTTGTTACGAACTGGTTTTTTTTTTTTTTAAATTGATGAAAGTGACTGTTTAAGTAGAGAGAGAGAGAGAGAGAGAATTTTGAAAACGAACAAGAGTTTGGTTTTCGCCCCCAACTTATGTAATGCGCAAAATACTGAATATATCCAACTTAAAAGAGTACACGTTTTTATTTATTTATTTATTTATATTATCGTAATGCATAAAAATTTTATTTCACAAAGGTAAGTTTACAAGGAACAAATACAAACTGAAGAAGGAAAAAATATATGATAAATCACAACAATCTTCTGGTTTGTACTGTAATCTCTAAAACTATGATATCGCAGACTGTGACGTAGCTCAAACATTGAGCCGTCTGAAGGAGAAAGCTGCCAACAACCACAACAAAGATTCGAGCTTCAAAACCACAGTGACTGCGAAGAGGGCCCGAACAAACAACAAATCTAATGCAGATCTATGTGGATTAGGGCCAGATCCAATCACCGAATAAGGAAACAAAGAGATCTCACTGTATCAATTAACCAAACCAAATAAAAAATAAACAAACTCTCAACAAGGAGGGACAAAACCCCCAACAATGAGGGACAAAACCCCCATAAAAGATGAACAAACCCCCTCAGAAGAGGGGACATATTATTTGAAGCCATAAAAAATAGCAAAGAAAATGTTAAGGGCTCTCCCATAGTGGATGGAAGAGTCCCTAAGGAGCAACCGCAAGAAGAGCACAGAAGTTGGAGAGAAAACTTAATCACTTTTTTGTTAAAAGAGTGCATGCTAAAAGTGAAGATATTTGAGAGCATGTTAAAATAAGTTGGAAAGGAGAGGGATAAGGGTAATACTTGTGTAATACCCGTATTCGGAAAATGGAAGTAATATTTATTCTTCATGCATTAATTAGTATAATTAATTGCATGTAATATTTGGGTAAGTTCCAGTTACCTCGATGTGATAAGTGCTTCGAGAAGGGCACAGTTGAATAGATGTGAAATGGGACCCACGGGAGGTCCAGATTAGATAAATTGCATTTAGTTGCATTTATGTGATTAAATGAATAATTATTTAATTATTTTTAGTATTTTTATTGTTAATTATGGCCTTTTATGGTGACAGGTTGGGTACCCGTGTGAGGGCAAATTAGAATATGATTCATAATTAGTAGGCTAATTAGCAACTTTATAAAATATTTGGGACCACTTTTGGGACCCATACGCGACATAGACACATACCCACTTAGATATTGGATAGTTAATATAATTATTTTGAAGTTTCATAATAGACTTTAGAAACTTATGGGGGTGTAAATCCAAATACGATAAAATTATAACATATCCTTTAGAATACAAGGATGTGTTAGTCGGTTAGTTATAAAAAAAAACATCAAAACAAGTTACAGAGGCCTCTTCAGCGAGGAAAAAAAAAGAAGAAAAGTGTTCTGTTGGCCGTTCAGTCGCCGTAACTTCGTCGTACGATCTCTATCTCACGAACCGAAACCATATTCGGACTCGTGAGGTAAGGGGATTATTTCTATGTCTTTCTTTTTTAATTTTGGTAATATTTTTTCGCGATCCATTTTAAGGGGTAATACATAATATATATATATAGGAATATCATTGGGAGTATCTAGAGTTAGTTTTGCGAAAGAGTTTGGGATTTTTAAGCTTATTTGGGACTTATTCGTGAGTTGAGTGTCCTAATTCCAAAATTGGATGTTTAATGTCTTTTAATTGCTATTAAATGCTTAGAATGCTTAATTTATGATTAAGTAGAAAGAATGTGATTAGTTTGTATTTAACATGTCCAAAAAATGCTAAAATTGCCATGTTGAGCTGCTTATGTGCTCAAAAAAAAGGAGGAGGATGATGAAATCCTTGGATAAAAGGGGACGGTGGTGAGGACCACAACGAATTGACTATGGTCACATGAGAGTGTGTGATATTGCTTTTAAAGAGACAATAAAGTGAGAAAGGCCCGGAATCAGGGGTCCAAAACGATGGTGATTGATTACTTGACACGCCTACGACCATATATTGTTGTGAATATTTAATTGGTGTTATAAATCATTAAATACTCCAATTGCATTATTAGTACCACGTACTTACTAAGCTAAAGCTTATTCGATTTTGTAGCTAATGAGCACGCAGGTACGGACGAGCATCACACTGAGAAGCGTTGAACTGTGAGGATTCTGGGATAGCTCGAGATTAATAGTTTATGTTTAATATGTTCATATGTAAATGAGTTTAGATGAGTAATGATACTCCTAGTGTTTGGAGTTTTGGAGATAAACTTATGTTTTGGTTTATATTAAATCCTTGTAGTATATATATATTCTAGATTGAAGTTTTGAAAGTATTTTCAAGTGTTTTAGTGATTTTGGTATTTCAATTCTTGTTTAACAGGGGGAATGATGCTATAATGGGGGGAACTCTGTCCAAGTGTCATTCGATAATTTTAAAACTTTATTCTATTTCTCTTTATTATTTTGTTTGATAAAAAGCTATTACACCCCTGGTATTTCAGTTTAAAATGTTTTTTTTGGAACGTTAAAAGAAAAAAAATAGAAATGATTGTTTGGTCCTTGTCGGCTTTGTTACACGTGTCCTAGCTCGCGGGGGCGGGTTGGGGTGCGACAATTTTTTGGTATCAGAGCAATAGGCTAGAACCTTGGGTACGAGTGACGACGCGTGAGTATGCACACAATGACACGTAGTTGTACGATCATGCATACATGTTTATTTAGCATGCTATAAAATGTTATTTAGCATGCACTGTAATTTATTTAAAAGTAACATGTATGTGTATACTTTGCTGTGGGTGCCAGGCAGGGATGTCTAGAGATGAGAACCCGTCTTCAGTCAGTATGGATAGAATTGAATAGTTATGGAAGAGTTGGTAAAAGTTGCTGAAACTCGAGTTATTAAGGAAGGATCGAGCTCATCAAATCCAGAACAAAGAACAGAACCAACAACTATTGCTATGTTCTACAAGTAAAAGCCAGGGCAGTTCAAACGAGAATCTGATTCGATGAAGGCTGATCATTGGTTGACCGATATGAAAAGAATTTTTCATGCTTTGCCATGTTCAGAGGAACAAAAGGTCTTGTTTGCCTCAGATACTTTGAAAGAAGAAGCACAAAAATTGTGGACGTCTGTATTAAGGTAGGAAGCACCAACTACTTGGAATGGGTTTATGGAGGAGTTCTCAAAGTAGTATATTCCTCGATCTTTTAGTGATCAGAAGGCTCGAGAATTTTCTCATCTCAGTCAAGGTAATATGACCGTTAGGGACTTCGCAGCTCAGTTTACAAGTTTGGCTAGATTTGCAACGGAGTTACTTCCGAACGAGTTTATTCGGGCAAGACGATTCGAAGAAGGACTTCGTGATGACATTAGGAAAAAAGTAGATAAACACCGACCATCGACGTATTCAGAAATGTTAGATGTGGCCTTAATTGCTGAGTGAGGTGTATTGTCATCCGCGCAAAGTCAACAATTTAAGAGGCCTGGAAGTAGCCAATTCCAAGGGCAGGGCAGTTCCAAGAGGCAAAATTCTGGTAGTTCATTGGGAAGTGGAAGCAACAAGCCAAGATGTCGGACTTGTGGTAAGTATCATTGGGGAGTGTACAATTTGTCTCCTGCCATTTGCAACAACTGTCGACGGCCAGGACACGTGGCAAGAGATTATCCCAATCTATCAAGACAGAATGTGCCAAGACAAAGTATTACTCCGAGACAAGGTGTAGATGACAGTAGAGTACGGTGTTATTTGTGTGGTGACATGGGGCATCGCGAACGTAATTGCCCAAAGAGTGGACCAGGAAGTTCTAGTCCATCTGTGGGAAGTGCACCAAGTTAGAGACCACCTCAGCAACAATCCCAAGGGAGGGAGCAACGACAAGGAAGGTACTTCCAACTTAAGCCTGGGGAGACCACTATCGTTGACACTGTGATTTCAGGTATACTTTCTATTTGTTCACAACCTACTAGAGTATTGCTGGATCCAGGATCAACTCACTCTTTTGTTTCACACCCATTTACTAAATATTTGGAAAACCCTTAGAACTACTAGATTTTGATTTGTCTGTTTCACTTCCATCGGGAACTTCACTAGTAAGTTCGGGTGTCTTTAAAGCTTGTGGGATTGATGTGAATTGTAGAGGTTTGACTGTTGACTTAGTGCCATTGGTTATTCAATATTTTGATGTCATTTTGGGGATGGATTGGTTATCTGCAAATCACGCCATTATCGATTGTGAGAATAAAAGAGTAACATTTCGGTTACCCAATCAAGATATATTTTGTTTCCAAGGGACATGTATAGCATCACCGCCTTATTTGGTGTCAGCTGTCAGAGCTTGCCGTTTGTTGAAAAAGGGATGTCAGGGATTCTTGTGTAGTATACTTGACACTAGAAGTACTGAACTGAAATTAGAGGATATTCCTGTAGTGAAAGAATTTCCAGATGTCTTTCCAGAAGATTTACCTAGTGTGTTGATTGAGAGGGAAATTGAGTTTGGAATAGATGTGATGCCAGGAACACAACCAATTTCACGGACACCGTACATAATGGCTCCAGTAGAATTGAAGGAGTTGAAGACTCAACTGCAAGATTTACTAGATAAGGGGTTCATTCTGCCTAGTGTATCACCGTGGGGAGCACTAATTTTGTTTGTTAAGAAGAAGGACAGAATAAGGAGAATGTGTATTGACTATCGAGAAATCAAAAAGATGACTATAAAGAACAAGTATTCGTTATCGCATATTGATGACCTATTTGATCAGTTGTAAGTCTTTTCTAAGATTGACTTGAGATCTGGGTATCACCAATTGAAGGTAAAAGTTGAAGATGTTGAGAAGACAGCTTTCAGGACTCGATACGGGCACTACGAATTTCTTGTCATGCCATTTGGGGTTACGAATGCACCAGCAAGACTTATTTAGACGAATTTGTGATAGTATTCATTGATGATATGTTGATTTATTCCAGAAGCCAAGAAGAACATAAACGACACTTAAGGTTGGTTTTGCAACGACTCAGAGATAAGAAATTGTTTGGGAAATTAAAGAAAAGTGAATTCTGGTTGACAAATGTTACTTTTCTTGGGCACGTGATCTCTAAGGATGGTGTGTCTGTGGACCCACAGAAGTAGAAACTGTTAAGAATCGGTCGAGACCGACAAATGTTTCTGAAGTTTGAAGTTTCTTAGGGTTAGCTGGTTACTACAGAAGGTTCGTTCAAGACTTCTTTAGAATTGCGACTCCGATGACCCATTTAATGAGGAAAGATGTACCATTTGTGTGGAATAAGGAATGTGAAGACTATTTTCAGAAGTTGAAAGATAAGTTGACCTCATCGTCGATATTAGCTATTCCATCAGGTACTGGAGGTTTCAGTATATATAGTGATGCTTCTCACCAGGGCCTGGGATGTGTTTTAATACAAGAGGGCAAAGTGATAGCTTATGCTTCGAGGTAATTGAGGACACATGAGAAGAATTATCCGACTCATGATCTGAAATTGGCAGCGGTGATCTTTGCGTTAAAGATTTGGCATCACTACTTATACGGAGAAACGTGTGAGATATTCACCGACCATAAGAGTTTGAAATATCTATTTACCTAGAGAGAACTGAATATTAGACAAAGAAGATGGCTTGAATTGATGAAGGATTATGATTTGAAGATCCAGTATCATCCAGGTAAAGCTAACATGGTTGCCAATGCATTAAGTCGGAAGTCATCAAAAAATTTGGTTTATTCTTTAACAGCTCAAGCAAAATTGGTAAAAGAATTTGAACAGTTAGAATTGGAAGTAATTCCCAGAATCCAGGGTGGTCTAATGGCAGCTATCATGGTACAACCGAGCTTGATTGAAGAAATCAGGATTCAGGGTAAGTCAATTCTTAGACCCAAATTTCAAGAAAATAGCTGAAGAGTTACCTGAGGGTAGATGGCCGGAATTCAGTTTTTAGAATAATGTATTGAGGTATGTTAATCGACTGTGTGTTCCTAATATCCAAGAGTTGAAAGACAAGATTATAGAAGAAGCTCATAATACGAGGTATTTCGTACATCCGGGGAGTACCAAGATGTATAGAGATTTGCGGGAAGTATATTGGTGGAGTGGTATGAAACGGGAAGTCGTCGAGTTTGTAGCCAAATATACGACTTGTCAACAAGTAAAATTGGAACATCAATGACCCGCCGGTGAATTGCAACCGTTGAAGATACCAGAATGGAAATGGGAGCATATCACGATGGACTTTGTGTTAGATTTGCCACGGTCTCCTAAGTCTAATGATAGTATTTGGGTGATCGTTGACCGGTTGACTTAATCAGCTCATTTCTTGCCAATTAAGACTCGTGATCCGACAAAGTTAGCAGAGCTTTATGTCAGAAAAGTTGTTAGATTACATGGGGCAGTGGTATCAATTGTGTCAGATTGGGACACACGATATGTGTCTAGGTTTTGGGAAGGTTTGCAAAAGGCAATGGGGACGACTTTGCATTTTAGCACAGCATTTAATCCTCAGACAGACGGCCAATCCGAGCGAGTTATTCAGATTCTAGAAGATATGCTTCGAGATTGTGTTATGGATTTTAAATCAGATTGGGAGATCCATTTTCCATTAGTTGAATTCTCTTATAATAATAGCTTCCAAACGAGTATTGGGATGGTGCCTTATGAGGCATTGTATGGTCGAAAATGTAGATCACCAGTGTACTGGACAGAAGTTGGAGAAAAACAACTTATAGGTCCTGAAATTGTACAAATCACTACCGACAAAATCAAGTTAGTTAAACAACGGCTATAAATAGCACAGAGTCGTTACAAAAGCTACGCGGATACAGGTAGAAGACCGTTGGAATTCGAGGTAGGTGATTATGTTTACTTGAAAGTATCGCCTTCGAAAGGTATCGCACGATTTGGTAACCGAGGCAAGTTAAGTCCGAGGTTTATAGGGCCTTATCTGATCTTGGATAGAGTTGGTCCAGTTGCATATCGGTTGGAATTACCAAAAGAGTTGGCTAATGTTCATAATGTGTTTCATGTTTCTATGTTACGACGTTGTCTATCATATTCGAGTCACCGTATCACTCCAGAACCGTTGATGGTTCGAGAAGACTTGACTTATGTTGAACATCCAGTTCGAATCCTAGATAGGAAGGATCAGGTGCTCAGAACTAAAGTCATTCCTCTAGTTATGGTGTTATGGCGTAATCATTCAGTAGAGGAGGCAACTTGGGAACGTAAAGACGAGTTTCGAGAGAAATATCCTCACCTATTTCATTCTTGAGGTAAGAAAAGTTTGGGGACAAACTTCCAAAAAGGGAGGGAGAGATGTAGTACTCGTACCCAGAAAATGGAAGTAATATTTATTTTTCATACATTAATTAGAATAATTACTTGCATGTGATATTTGGGCAAGTTCCAGTTACCCTGATGTGATAAGTGCTTCGAGAAGGGCACGGTTGGATAGATGTGAAATGGGACCCACGGGAGGTCCAGATTAGATAAATTGCATTTAGTTGCATTTATGTGATTAAATGAATAATTATTTAATTATTTTGAATATTTTATTGCTAGTTATGGCCTTTTATGGTGCCAGGTTGAGTACCCATGTGAGGGCAAATTAGAATGTGGTTTATAATTAGTAGGTTAATAAGCAACTTTATAAAATATTTGGGACCACTTTTGGGACCCATACGCGACATAGACACATACCCACTTAGATATTGGATAGTTAATATAATTATTTGGGGGTTTCATAATAGCCTTTAGAAACTTATGGGGGTGTAAATCCAAATACGATAAAATTATAACATATCCTTTAGAATACAAGGATGTGTTAGTCGGTTAGTTAAAAAAAACACCAAAACAAGTTACAGAGGGCTCTTCAACGAGAGGAAAAAAAAAAGAAAAAAAAAAAGAAAAGTTTTCTGTTGGCCGTTCTGTCGCCGTAACTTCACCGTACGATCTCTATCTCACGAACCGAAGCCATATTCGGACTCGTGAAGGTACGGGGATTATTTCTATGTCTTTCTTTTTCAATTTTGGTAATGTTTTTCCGTGACCCATTTAAGGGGTGATACATATATGTGATATATATATATATATATATATATGTAGGAATATCATTGGGAGTATCTAGAGCTAGTTTTGCGAAAGAGTTTGGGATTTCTAGGCTTATTTGGGACTTATTTGTGAGGTGAGTGTCCTAATCCCAAAATTAGATGTTGAATGTCTTTTAATTATTATTAAATGCTAAGAATGCTTAATTTATGATTAAATAGAAAAACATGTGATTAGTTTTTATTTAACATGTCCAAAAATGCTGAAATTGCCATGTTGACATATTGAACTGCTTATGTGCTTATTTGGGTCAAAGGATCTCAAGTGATAATCACCATTATTTAGCCCATATATAAGGGACACCCATTCCTCCGAGAAAAGTGGGATGATGATGTAATCCTCAGGTAAAAGGGGATGGTGGTGACGACCATAACGAATTGACTACGGTCACATGAGAGTGTGTGATATCACTTTTAAAGCGACGATAAAGTGAGAAAGGCCCGGAATTAGGGGTCCAAAACGATGGTGATTGATTACTTGACACGCCTACGATCATATACTGTTGTGAATATTTAATTGGTGTTATGAATCATTAAATACTCCAATTGCATGATTAGTACCACGTACTCACTAAGCGAAAGCTTATTCGATTTTTTGGCTAATGACCATGCAGGTACGGACGAGTATCACAGTGAGAAGCGTTGAACTGTGGGGATTCTAGGATGGCTCGAGATTAATAGTTTATGTTTAATATGTTCATATGTAAATGAGTTTAGATGAGTAATGATACTCCTAGTGTTTGGAGTTTTGGAGATAAATTTATGTTTTGGTTTATATTATATCCTTGCAGTATATATATTCTAGATTGAAGTTTTGAAAGTATTTTCAAGTGTTTTGGTGATTTTGGTATGTCAATTCTTGTTTAATAGGGGGAATGGTGCTATAATAGGAGGAACTCTGTCCAAGTGCCATTCGATAATTTTAAAACTTTACTCTATTTCTCTTTATTATTTTGTTTGATAAAAAGCTATTACACCCCTGGTATTTTAGTTTAAAATGTTATTTTTTTTTGAAACGTTAAAAGAAAAAAAAATAAAAATGATTATTTGGTCATTGTCGGCTTTGTTACACGTGTCCTAGCCCGCGGGGGCAGGTTGGGGTGTGACAACTTGGGACACACCCAAAGACACAACTTTTGGGACACAACCCAAGAGATGTGTTTATTTCTCTCCTATGTCAACTTTTGGGACACAACCCAAGAGATGTGTTTATTTCTCTCCTATGTCACTGTGGGGTCCAGTGATATCACAGTAGAAATATAGACACATCTTTGAGGTTGTGTCTTTGGGTGTGTCCCAATTTTTGCTTGACGGATAATGTGAAATTTCTATTGTTGAGAATTTATTGCGAATATGGAATTTCAAGAACTCCTTGCTTCGATTTTTGAGTTGAAGATAATTTTTGCATACCACAATATAAGTTGGAAAGTTGAAAACCTCATGCTACTCAATTGTTACGGGAAATAACTATTATTGATCAATATACATATTAGGATGTATAAATCTGTATAAATCTGAAATAAAAGCACAACAAAACTATAAACAAAACAAAACTTGGCATAGATGCAAATTGGACAATAGATCGAGTCTAATGTTTGACACTATGTCCTTAAGACAATTTATTCCCCGTATTGGTGCTCAGGGATTTGTGGCATTTGTCTCCTAGGATACAATGATCACCCCATTACTATAGAAGCACTTCAAATAATAAGGTTATAGCGAACCATACTTGTGATTGCACTCTCTCAGACACTTAACACACTCTAGATATATACACATGAACCATATCAAAAAGCATACTAAAATAAATGGAGTAGGTCCATATACAACACTAAATTCTAATTTATCATTTAATTTTCCAACAATCCCCCACATGAATGACAAATTGACTATACAACACGAAAAACAAATGCAGACACACTAGAGAGAGTACAGTGGAAAGACACTGCATCGGGATAGGTAGCTTTTGGCCTTGAATATTCCGTAGTGAAGAACTATCGAATTTACTCGGCCAAATAGTGAACACGATGTCTCAAACTATTCAGGCTTTGGTGTAAACCTAGACAGTAGAATTCACACAGTCTCTTTCTGAATACTTTCGATTCTTACGGTTGTGTTCATTTTGGCCCTGAACAACTCCTGGTATTCATGAGTGCTATTAGAGAATCTAAGCCTTTAAAATTCTCATAGAAGCGGCCACATTTCACACTCATATAAGTGCTTTCCTATGAAGAGTATCCTGCTATACTCCACTTGGATTTTCAAGATATAGGAATCATTAAAAGCAAAGCTTATCCTAAGACTTGCTACAGGTATCACTTTCTATTTATCATAGGAATGGGTAGAGAGATATCTCTCTAGTGATACAGTTTAAGTCACGCACAATTCAGTTGTCTCGTTGAACCTAAATCTCGGGATCTCCAGTCAGCTAGGTTGGGTTGCTATTATGATGACTTTAAAGATATAGGCTTTAATCCCATTCCCCTCGATAAGCAGTTTATTTGATCTCTCATTAAACCTTAGATAGTGGATCCACTTTATTATCTTTTGACTTTATACAGTCTATGGAGATAATTCCATTCGAGATCAACTGCTATATGGTATTGTGTCTTTGAAAAATGTGTCGAGACTTACCGTACTACTCTGTGCTTTCCCAATTGTCTCACACAGATTTTAGGCAAGCCTTTTGTCAAACTTGGAACATCCTCTAAGAAAATGTGAAGTCACTCTGCTTCTCTTTCGTTTTATTAAAGCAATAAATTCAGATTTCATTATTGATCAGGCAATGCAAATCTGTTTAGAGGATTTCCAAAAGACGGTCGCATATTTTGACTCTTTTTTTTACTCTTTTGAATCAAATATCCAATTTGCATCGATGTACCCTTTAAGTACGTTTGATATCTTGTAAAGTGCAGTCCATGGTTCAAGATATCTCTTAAATATTCGAGAACTTTAAACATCGCCTGCCAGTTGTTTACACTTGGATTATATGTGGACTAGCGTAGATAAAGAGATACACTACAATTCCTCTTTTGTTCTGAACGATGAACTCTTATTATTGTTGCACGCGTAATTTCTCGCAATTCACGTATTCATAAATCCTCTTTGCATTTGCTTATCTTAAAGCAATTAGCTTAAAATTCCAATGTAAACCCAATAGTCATCTTGACTAATAATCTAGGGTACCATGCTAAATCATCTTGGGTAATTCCCAAGGCTACCCCCATGTAATTTAATTATTATACTTTACAAGCACAACTAAATTTACAAAATAAGTAAAGTACGATAAAAATCTCTATACTTTCAAACAATTAACGAATTATCACAATTATTCATATGTTTTTCAACGTACATTTACCCCCCACATTTGTAAAATTTCAAGATCACGTGATTTTAGATCAACATGAACTAATCCTTATTTTCACAAGCTTTCATAATTTCTAATCATGTACATACAACACTTAAAATTATTTCATAGCAATCATCATAAATAAGCATAAACATAGAATAATTTTTCCCCAAACTACATGCTTATACTACTAGTGAATTCAATCACATGCATTAATGGTGCCTTGGGCTATATGTGCAGTGCAAAGGCTCAAAAAGCATGGGATCGGATAACATTTCCACTCTAAGTGTTCAGTGACAGTCTTTACATTGCAAAACACCATTTTACAAAATAATTCAACAAAAATTGCAACGGTGCACTAACTATTGACGACGATATACATAGTTGATGAACAAACCAATAGTCACCATTATTTTACAAAACAACCGAACAATATTGCACTGTTATAAAACTATATGCACTGCTAATTAAATATAACTACCTTTCTATCCATTGAAACAAATATTTAGCAATAAATTAAATATGACTTTTCACTATGTTTCTACATATCTTGATGTGATAATAAACTAATTTGATCTTGCATTAAAACGAAACAAAATATTTTGCATAATACCAACCCGTTTAGGAATAAAACAATCAGAGTAGAGAGTAATTCAGATTACTATCTTCAATCAATTTAGTTTTTTCTAAAAGTTTCTCATTAGACCAGTCTATCCATTGAAGTTTGAACCCCACACAATTAATGCTTATATCCCTCTCCAAAAGTCACAACGTTTTGTGATTTTCAAACCCAAAACCATGAGTGTACTAGTCCAATACACAAATACATACAACTCAACACGTGTGTTATTAAAATTAATCAGTCAACAATATAAATATATATGTATGTATATGCACACATGTACAAAAATCTGTTAAGTCATACAAGTTTTAGAATCTGTCCACGTATATACACATATATCTATATAATATCTACTGATAATTCCACGAAGTTCCCAAGCCAGTTTGTGAAAACAAACCGGGAAAGTATCATGATCATATGCACAGTTTGGATAAATTAATTTTTATTTTTGAAAGAGTTTTGGTGACCCTTCGTGAAAAGTTCTAGTCTACTTATAGTGGTGCCTTTACAGAAGCACCTTTCAAGAATTGGTGCTTGGGGAAGAAAAATCTGAGTAATGAGTACAAGTAACTATCTTGTAATAAACTATTTCAGGAAATCAAATTCTCTGATTTGTAAATATGAATCACAAGTGATACTAATTTATAATAACCTATATCACATGTTCAACTACAAAACAGAGGGTACCACTATTGTTAGCATCAAAATTACATTTCTACACATGCAACCAGTTTCGGAAAAACGAAAATACGAACATACTACTAACTTTTTCCAGATTATTTAAACCTCAGACTCGTACAAATATACCATAAGAATAAATTGTCTTAAGATTGTTATTCAATATATATTAGGTTGTATAAATCTGTATAAATCTGAAATCAAAAAGCACAACAAAACTATAAATAAAACAGAACCTGGTATAGATGCAAATCGAACAATAGATCGAGTCTAGTGTTTGACACTATGTCCTTAAGACAATTTATGCCCCACATTGGTGCTCACGGATTTGCGGCATTTGTCTCCCAAGATACAAGGATCTCCCCATTACTATAGAAGCACTTCAAATAATAAGGTTCCAGCGAACCATACTTGTGTTTGCACTCTCTCAGACACTTAACACACTCTAGATATATACACATGAATCATATCAAAAAACATACTAAAATAAATGGAGTAGACCCATATGCAACACTAAATTCCAATTTATCATTCATTTTTCCAACAATAGCTATCACTCTATCATATTTCTATTTTGTCCATGCCCCTTATTTTTTCTTTATATATGTGAAGTACATAATGCTAACGGAACAATTTTTATTGACAGAGCAAAAAGTGTAGCTAAAACTTTTAGCGACAAAAGACATCCGTCACTAAAAAGTTTATTAACAAATTTTGCTTTGGCATTAGCAATTGGTGCTTTGGTATTAGCATTTTCCAAATTAATATGTTTTACAGTTGAGATGAAAAAAAAAGCCACAACCTGGAATATGTATCTAATCATCCTTTATGCTCTATCATCCTTATATATTGTATTTGGATTTGCAAAAAACAAGTGAACAAGCAGCTGACAGTGAGATTCACACACCTTTGAAACCCACTACAACAAATCTAATTTTTTGTCACGCGTGGATGCGTGGCTAATAGTCAAAACGTGCGTGGCTAAAAATATTTTCCACGCAGTCCGCGCGTCACATGAGCGTGCCGGAAAATGGGGTAACGAATAAAATTACGCGACGCAGTCAATGCGTTGCTAATAATATTTTTATTAGTGACGCTCCCGCGCGTGGCAATTAATCCGCAAACGCGTTGCTAATAAGTGTCTTTCTTAACAAAAATGACTGTGTCGCTAAAAAAAGTTACTATTAGCCATGCATTGATACGTTGCTAATAGTGAGTGTAATTATCAACCACGCATTGGTCCGTGGCTAAAAAAGTTCTATTTGCCACACAACAAAGCGTGGCTAATACTAAATTAAGTTTCGGTAATTATCAAAAATGCTTATATGCGTGGAAATTAAGGTAGTATTTGCCACGCTAATATGCGTGGCAAATAATTATTAATTATTTCAAATGATTATTAGGCACGCAGTAAATGTGCGTCGCAAATAGTTGTACAAATTTGATATATTCTTTTCCATTTTTTTTGAAAAAAAAAATTATTTGAACCAATAAACCTGCTAAAACTCCAATTTGATCAATAACCAACAATAATTCTAATCTTCATACATTCATTCCAATAATTTGTCAATAACATAACCAAACCAAACCTAGTCGCAATTTTAAAAACATAGTTATTACAAACTACAATATCAAAAGATGTTCAAATAATAGTACGAAAGTATCGTAAATATGTCTAAGGACAAAAACAGTATAAAAATTGAGAACACGATCATTCAATGCAGGTACTAGTGCCTCCCAATCTGAAAATAGAAAAGGAAACAAAAAAAGCATTAGTCGTAAATTTTTTATAACAATCAAACTTAAAAATAAGATAATACAAAATGAGGTGTGAGGTGTGAGTTCTGGTCTCATGCCTCTCTGAGTGCAGGAACTCGTTTTGACCCTCCAAAACCTCAATACATAGTTATAAAAGGCCTACGGATATTATTTTGCTTATTATCGCATAACTTGCAAACTATATGTATGAATTGCGTGCCGTTTGTTCCACAAGTCTAGTTAGTCATGTGAGAGGTGTGAGTTCCGGTCTCGTGCCTCTCCGAGTGCCAGAACTCGTTTCGACCTCCCCCCCCCCCAGAACCTCAAAACTTAGTTAAAAAAGACCTAACGATATTATTTCGCGTATTATCGCATAACTTGCAAACCGTGTGTAGGAATTGCATGTCGTTAGTTCCTGCAAGTCTAGTTAGTCGTGTGGAAGGTATGAGTTCTGGTCTCAAGCCTCTCCGAGTGCCGGAACTCGTTTCAATCCCCCAAAACCTCAATATATAGTTATAAAAAGGCCTAAGGATGTTATTTTGCTTATTATCGCAAAACTTGCAAATCATATGTACGAATTGCATGCCGTTAGTTCCCGTAAGTCTAGTTAGTCGTGTGGGAGGTGTGAGTTCCGGTCTCATGCCTCTTTGAGTGTCGGAACTCGTTTCGGCCCCCCAAAACCTCAATACATGGTTATAAAAGGCCTAAGGATATTATTTCGCGTATTATCGCGTAATTTGCAAATCGTGTGTAGGAATTGCATGCCGTTAGTTCTTGCAAGTCTAGTTAGTCGTGTGGGAGGTGTGAGTTCCGGTCTCAAGTTCACGGGGAGAGAGAAGATGGGCGTGGATCTCTGACTCTCTAAGGCATAGAGCGGGAGAGAAAAGCAAACTTGAATTTTTTTGTTTGTTTTTAAGAGAACTAGGGCATATACATAATCTATTATATATATATAAACCAAAGCAAAAGAAGCCTCCACAATAAGCCACAGCATCTACAAAAAAAATCCTATGTGGCATCATTTCCCTCAACTTTGCTTTCATCTAATATACCTCCACTTTCATTATAATCCTATGTGGCACAAAGCCTTCCTAAGCTTTCCTCTTCCCCTCACTCTCTCTCCCACGTCTAACTCTCTCTCTCCTAATAATTTTCTTATATTTACTATTTATTTAATTGAGCCACATCCCCAATGTGATGACTTTTCATGCTCCCCATCTCAAATATACCATATAAGTATTTTTTTTTATATATATACATATATATATATATATGTGTGTGTAGATATGAAATTTCAATGGATGGAAGACATGAAAAAATGAAAAAATGAATCATGCATCACTTTATGGTTCCACACTTTTTAGGTAGCTGACATCTCATATATTTTTAATTTTTTGCCATTTCTTTTCAGATGATTATTGTGGAATTTTCGCCATCTTATTTCTTGCTTTTTTTAATCACTTCTTAAGCACTTGATGAGTTCATTCAAGTCACAAACATGATACATGGATAAAAACTGCTCTATTGAAGGGAACAGCCGAATGAACTTCCCAAATTAGAGAAGAAAAAATTACATAATTTCATGGGACACTGTTTTCTTACCCCTCTTTTTAATGCATGGTAAGAGAGAGAGAGAGAGAGAGAGAGAGAGAGAGAGAGAGAGAGAAAGAGAGTGCAAACTTTCCATGAGAGAGAAAAGTGAGTCTTTCCATCTACACCACTCTTAAATGCCATTTTTATCCATAATTTATTTTTCTTGAACTGTTAAACCAATGCACCGACGGTTGCACTCTTCTTACTCTCTCTCTCTCTCTCTCTCTCTCTCTCTCTCTCACATATATATGTATATGTGTGTGTGTGTGTATGATTTTCTCTGGTCATCTCTTTCTCTAAGAAGCCAAAGTTTTTCACCAAGTCTTGGCAAAAATTGCATGAATTTTTTTTTTTTGATAGCAGCAAAAATGGTATGATTCTTTTTGTTTTTTTTCCCTGTTATTATTTTCATAGCAGCAAAAATTGTACTCCTAGGATTCATATGTGTTCTAAAGATCGAGTTGCTTGTAGATTTGTCAATTTTCATAGCAATATATTGTATTGAATGGAAGGCACGGACTCTTCGATCGGCTTGGCATTTTCTTCTCAATGTAGGAGACAATTTGTTCATTGTATACGTGTATGATGGCAAGCTGCGGAAACTCTAGAGCTATTATTGGTTGAAACATTACAAATTATATATGGACATTGCTTCTTCTACATAACTTGCATTATTGTTGGATTTCAAGAGGACACTAACAAGTGGGTGATTGATTGTTTTGGATATTTAAATTCTACCTTCTCTCTAATACTCTAAAGACTATAGAGATATAAGTATCATTGAGGAACTTTTCCTTACTAGCTCTTTTTCCCCCTCTTATTCTATCTTTTTTAGCTAGGCTTTTATTTGTTATTAAAAGGTTCAAAATAATAATATTGAAAGTAAAAAATATAAATTTGCAAACCATGGAACTATTTGTTTTGTTAATCTAGAATATCAATTGAGATTGATTTGTGTGGGGTGTGTACTTGGTTGTCTTACACTATTTTAGCTTTCAGTCAAAGTTACATTGGTACATCATTATATTTGTGGTTTTAAGGGGTGTTAATTTTCTTTTTGTATTTATTTAAATGTGGATATCAAATCTTTGGTATATTTATATGATTTTTGTTTTTGATTTTGTCACACTTCTATGTAGTGATCTAACTAGAGGTCGATAAAGATTTCATCAAGTATTCAGCTTTTGTTTCAGCATTTAACTTTTTCCTGCTCTAACAATCTATTGAGCTAACTGCCCATGCATAACACTGGCTATTGTAACTCAGACGAAAATGCTCTTTTTTGGCCATTAAATTAGCAAGTGAATTGTTCTGCTCGAAATTGGCTCTAAGTGGATTATGTAATAGAACTCAAAAGGTTTGGAACAGATGTATATAGTATATGATCCGTGCATAGCACCCGTGCATAGCACGGGGTATCGACTAGTTATAGATTATTTGCAACGCGCTTATGCGTGGCATGTTCTTAAGCATTATTTGCCATGCACTTAATGTGTTGCGGATATCTATATTTTATTTGCCACCCACTTAAAATGTCGCAGATATCTGTATTTTCATTTGCCACGCACTTAATGCGTCGCTGATAATAACTGTTGACTATTCTACTGACTTATTTTCCCACGTTTGGATTAAGGTTGCAAATAAATATTTGCGTTGCAGATAATAGTTTTTTGTGATGTGCATGGTGCATGGCAAATAATCTGCGTCGCTGAAAAGAAGATTTATTGTAGTGACCTTAGAATCCACCTAAGAAGATAGAGAGCTCTTTAAAACTAAAAATTTGTATTATTGAGAAACCTGAATTGCTACACTTGTTAAAACATGCATATAATATTAGAACAGAATTATCGAGTCAGTAGCCTCTTTAGTAAATCTTGGGCCGAGTCGCGGATCTCTCTCTCTTTAAGACGTTTCATGGTTCTGTCCAAAGTGTGCAGGCACGCAGTTCGTACATGCCACACCGTCCCCAGGATAAAACAACCCAGAATCTCTTGTCTCAGTTTTTCTTTGCACTAAGATAAACTGGTATACTAAACACCCTTTCTGAATTTGTTGCTCGGTAAACACAAATTAAAAAGCTCTCTAATTTTGGAAAACATAAACTCATTGCTTTTCTTTTCTTTGAAATTTGAAGAACTCACCGAGTCTCTTCTCTATCATGTGTAATTTTCTATTTTTAGAATGAGTCTTTGGGGAGAAATTATTGATCTGTGTCTGAAAAAAAAATATGTGACCAAAGCAACTATATATATATATAGAAAAGAAAGAAATCTGATCGCACCTATGATATGAACGTTATGTGTGTGTATATATATAATATACTATAAACACACATCAATGATAAAATGTATCATTATAGTATTTAAAAATATTTATATATATATATTAATGTTGTTGACAGTTTTTTTACAAAAAAATTAAGAACTTTCTTTAATACAATTTTCTTTTAGTAGAGTTAAAATACTAGCTCACTTTAAAAAATAAAAAAATAAAAAAAAAAATGTGACCACTTTTTATAGCAAATCAATCACATTTTTAAATAAATAGTATTATGTATCATTCTCATTTTTATTAAAATGCTCCAACAATCCCCCACTTATTTTAATAAAAAAAATTATACAAGAATTTTTCATCGAGCAACTGATCATAAGACTGTGCATAAGTAAATGTGTTTTTCAACTTAAACCTTTAATCCCATTTTACTTCTTTCATCAATTTCATTACTTGTGTGTGTGTGTGTGTGTGTGTGTGTGTGTGTGTGTGTGTGTATATAATTGGTTGTGTTATGGATTCAAGTGTTGCAACTATTAATACATGGTAAGAAATGAAATCCCCTCATACTGGCTTCGTTCGCTTTAACAATTTGTGGATGTTATATATTTTGGCAATTTAAAATCTCCTTATCAATTGTTTAATAATTTAATAAATTAGTGATATCACTACTTGTATATTATTTGTATTTTTCCCCTTTTGGTTGTGTTATGACATTCAAGTATTGCAACTAATAATATAGGGCAAGAAATGAAATTTGAGTAAGCCATGCTTCCAAAATATTTACTGTGGTCCCATTTGTTGCGTCTATCTTTGCATCATGTTGCTCTGATACCAAATGATGCGAACCCCAATCGACTTGCTTTAAGACCCAACAACAATAATTGGTTTATCTTCCCAAGAAAGCTAAATTCAAATTTGATTGAACCCCAACCCGATGTTTATATATGAAACATGAACTGAAGGTATATTGAAAACCCTAACCCAATGGTTATTACGAACCATGAACTGTAGGTATAGTTTGAACGCCACAAGGTGAACCCTTGATAAGTTCTAAAAGTTCAATGAAGAACCAAAAATAGGAGTAAACTCACTATACTGAATTTTATTCAATAATTTTTGTCCATTACATTGAGAGCACTCTAAACTATATAAGCATGGCTGAATTAGCCTACAAAAATGGTGAAAAACCCTTCCTAATTTAGCCTTACATGCCTAAACAAGGAAAAGGAAAAAAGAATACTAGTTATTCTCTCCAAAAACGAAAAAGGAAACAAAGATTAACTTCCTAATCTCAAGATTTGTGCCTCAATGGAATTAGGAAACATTCTTGGTTCCCAAACTAAGAATAAACAAAAAGGTAACTAAATAAAACTAATCTCTAATATTAATTAGCTGATTATTCATGCCAATGTAGGCAATTTATTAATTCAATATACACATATATATAGGCATATATATATATGGATCTTCAATCAGCCCATTATTTCTTCTAGAAGGATAATTTCTCTTTTAACAGCACAAATCCATATATTAAACACCCTCAGGCCCGTCAATGCATTGGATTAAATTGATGATGTCTTCTTCCTCCTTTGGGCCATATTTAGTGTCACGCCCCGACGTAGCATAATTCAGGAAAGCATTTAATTTCCTTTATGGACTCGTAGGTCGTGACAAGTGAGTATGACCAATTGTCCCTGCAACAAATAACTTAACAACATTTCTAAAGCAAAGGATACTAACAGAACATAAGCTCCGAAATAAAAAACTTACTAAACTATTACAGCAGTCATAGTCTTAGGCACAAAACGCCTTATTCAAAAGTCTAAACTAGTTTATTACAAAGCCCAAATTCAAAAGACATAGGAAAATATAAAGCAGCCTCCTGGAAAGTCTCCTGACTCTAAGTAGCATAGTCAAAATACCCTAGCTGCTCCTGACCCTGAAAATCTGGACATACAGTCCAGGACGCATCAACGCCGTCAGCTTATGAAAGCTGGTGAGCAAAATAAACAAGTGCTCGCAATGTATATATAAGCATATAAACAACGGTGCAATTTTAACTTAACAGTAATATATTCAAGGTTCCAATTCCAACATAACCCACGGGGGAAAATAAAGAAAGCAATAAATATGTGACCATGCATGAGCAATGTAATATCTCATCTTTCTGACTCTTTTCTCTCAACAAAACTCAACACAAACAAACCATTATCTCAGATACCAGGAATACTATCCGATCAATATCCAAAACAGCACACCAAACTATCGCTTCAGATACCAGGAATAATATCCGATCAATATCTAAGCCACACTCAATACCATCATTTCGGATACCAGGAATAATATCCGATCAATATCCGAAACAAGCGCCTTAGATACCAGGAATAATATCCGATCGATATCTAAGCCGTACACAACACTACCACCATCGCTTCGGATATCAGGAATACTATCCGATCAATATCCGAAACGCGCGCCTTAGATACCAGGAATATTATCCGATCGATATCTAAGTCGTACACAACACTATCATCTCCAAATACCAAGAATAATATCCGATCGATATTGAGGTCGCACAACTAGAACGCCACTCTTTACTCTTTTCACACTTTCTCACACACATGCATGTTGACACAACCTCAACCCTAATATGTATGTCAATGTTTCATAAATAACACCATTAATAAATCACATGAATGTCATCAAACTTTAAACATAAAGGAATTCACAGAATTAAAGAAATAATACGCGTACGGGGATTGAAAATTCGTAATTCATTGCCTTAATCATTTTAAACATAACTAATAGCATTCTAAAAAAAAACTGCTACTGAAATCCTCGTTTTCTGTCCAAACGGTGCAGAATCTGAGAAAATTGCATTAGACGAAAAGTGTGCAGAATCGAGTTTTACTTGGGACAACGCGGGCAGAACCTTAAATTTCATTCGTTTTCCTAACAAAAGTCTGAAAACAAAATTCTGCTACTGTTAAAATTAAAAGAGAAAATATTAGATTGAATTTCTAATATACTTTGAAGTAATGCCATTAAAAATGAGTTATAATTTGTATACATGAATTACATATCAACAGAAAGCTCTTTGAGTCTAGTTTCCAACGCTTCAAACCGTGCGCGTTTTCGAGTTTCCTAGAGGAAGTTATGGCCGTTATACTAAAAGTCGTCAGTGCTGAAAAATGCAACCGGTTGGAACAAAAGTGCAACCGGTTGGAACAAAAAAAGGTGCAACCGGTTGTAAAAAAATGCAACCGGTTGGAACCAGCTGTTTCTTCCCTGTTACGAATTTAGAACCTGTTTTTGACCCATTTCTGAAATCTACTTCAACCAAGACATGTAATATATGGATTTCTTCGTTTTTCCGCAAGGATTATGAATACGCGATCGGTTTTAACTAATTTCAATCGTAGCTCTCGGATTTCACGTAAAACCGAGAGGTGACAAAACTTTAAATCAACGGTACGTCGCGATACGGATGAATTAAGCCGTAGTATTCGAACCACAGCTTATTGGGACTAAGATCTTTCATTCCCAATTCACGGAATTGATTTTGGTTAACTTTTTCAAAGCTCCATTTTTAAGCTCTAATGGTGTATCATATATATATACACATATATACACATATATATACTGAAATTTACATATATAGACATTGAGAGTGAGTTTAAATTACTCACAGAGACGATTATACAGAAATTTAAAGGCCGAGAACTTCCGCCGTAATAATCCGTCGTTGAGAATTTCCTCCTCCGTTCTTGATTTTGGTAACCCAATATGTGTATATATATGTGTGTCTAAGTATGTGACTGATTATATATATATATAAACTGTATGTGTGTGTTGTGTGTGTTATCTGTGTGTGTGTGTTATCTGCCGAGAGAGAGAGAAAGAGCTGCAGAGAGAGATAAATGAGAGATAGAGAGTCTGAGAGATTGAGTGATTGAGGGGAGGTTAGGTGTATAAATAATAAGTTAGTAACACTCCACTCACAAAACACTCCACACACATTCCACTAAACACAGCACACACTGCACTAATTCCTTGGGTGTTTTTCCATGTGTACACAAGATACCCTTGTGTGTGTTGAGCTCACGCAATGATACACACACACAGGTAAAAATATACTGCCCATTCCCAAAACTGGTATTTTACGGTTGAAATAAAAAATACAGAAAATTATATTAATGTAGGAATTCAATTCCCGGTTATACAAAAATATAAATATCGATTTTGAAACCATAGAAAATGTTTTAAAAATTACGGTTTGACCCCAGATAATTATTACAAAGAGAAATTAAATTAAAATACTCATGGAAATAAAATGCAATATTTATTTATTAATGATAATAAAATACAGGGCGTTACACCCTACCCACCTTAACAGAGATTTCGCCCCGAAATCTGAGCTAACTAATCCTGAAACAACTCGGGGTATCTAGTCCTCATGTCTGACTCTAACTCCCACGACGCCTCTCCTTCGTCATGATGCCTCCACTGAACTTTAACCAAAGGAACGTCTCTTCTTCTCAGCCTCTTGATACTCTGGTCAAGAATTCTCACAGGTCTATCCTTGTAGACAACATTCTGACTTGTCTCAATATCATCAAAATTAACCACATGTGAAGGATCCCGTATGTATTTCCTTAACATACTGACATGGAACACATTATGAACACCAGACATCTTTGGTGGCAACGCGAGCCGATAAGCCACTTTCCCAACACGCTCCAAAATCTCGAACGGTCCGATGAAACGAGGTGCCAACTTCCCTCTCTTCTGACCAAAACGTACTATTCCACGAACAGGTGAAACCTTAAGGAGTACGTGATCTCCAACACTGAACTCCAAGTCCTTTCGACGTCGATCCGCATAACTCTTGTGTCTACTCTGTGCAGTTTTCATCCTTTCCTTGACCAGTGAAATTTTCTCATTGGTCTCTCTCACCAAATCTGGTCCTAAAAGTTCTGTATCTCCCACTTCAGCCCAACACAATGGAGATCGACATGGCCGTCCGTACAAAGCTTCGAACGGCGCCATTCCAATACTCGAGTGATAACTGTTGTTATACGCAAATTCAACCAAAGGTAAGTGCGTCTCCCAAGATTCTTCAAAGTCAATTGCACAAGCTCTGAGCATATCTTCCATAATCTGATTAACACGCTCGGTCTGCCCATCGGTCTGAGGATGGAATGCAGTACTCATCTTGAGCGAAGTTCCCATAGCTTTCTGCAGGCTTTCCCAAAATCCCGAGGTAAAACGTGCATCGCGGTCTGATACAATTGACACAGGCGCACCGTGCAGTCGCACCACTTGCTGTAGGTACATTCGACTCATCCTTTCTACTGGGTAAGTCATATTGTACGCGATAAAGTGTGCAGACTTCGTCAAACGATCCACAATTACCCAAATCGCGTCATGATTCTGTTGTGACCGGGGTAATCCAACCACGAAATCCATAGTTATGTGTTCCCACTTCCATCCCGGAACAGGTAAGGGTTGCAACAATCCCGAGGGTCTCTGATGTTCGGCCTTCACTTGTTGACAAGTCAAACATTTAGACACAAACTCGGCTACTTCTCGTTTCATCCCTTCCCACCAGAAGTTTCTCTTCAGGTCTTTATACATCTTTGTTCCTCCTGGGTGTACTGTCAGTCTCGATTTTTGGGCTTCTTCGAGAATTTCTTTTCTCAAACCTCCTGAATCTGGCACACACAATCTGTCTCGACATCGGTATCCTCCATCGGCCCCAACCTTCCATTCTGTCGGGTCCTTCTCTAACATCTTGGCGAACCATGCTTGAAACTTCTCATCTTCCTTCTGGGCTTCGATGATTCGACTCACAAGTGTTGGTTGTACTACCAAGCATCCAAAGTGTTGCCCGATACTTCCCTCAGAAATCTGCACATCAAATTCTGTTATTGTCTCCAAGGCTTTCCATTCCCTCAACATCAATGAAGCAATCATTCCTTGAGGTTTCCGGCTTAGGGCGTCAGCGACTACGTTTGCCTTACCAGGGTGGTACTCTAATGTGAAGTCGTAGTCCTTGATCAGTTCCATCCACCGACGTTGCCTCATGTTCAACTCCTTCTGAGTAAACAAATACTTAAGGCTTTTGTGGTCTGAGAACAAATCAAATTTCTCCCCATAGAGGTAGTGTCTCCAGATCTTAAGCGCGAACACTACTGCTGCCAGCTCTAAATCATGAGTTGGGTAGTTCAATTCATTCGGCTTCAACTGTCTTGAACCATAGGCGATAACCTTTCCGTCTTGCATAAGGACACATCCCAATCCTTGATACGAGGCGTCACTAAAAATAGTGAACTTCTCACCATCCCTTGGTATCGCAAGCACTGGCGCTGTTGTCAATTTCTCTTTCAATTTCAGAAAAGCGCGTTCATGCTTATCAGTCCATTCAAACTTCAAATCTTTCTTAGTCAAACCAGTTAACGGGGCTGCTATCTTTGAGAAACCTTCCACAAATCTCCGATAGTAACCAGCTAGTCCCAGAAAACTTCTGACTTCTGTAGCATTGGTCGGCCGAGTCCAATTCGCCACTGCATCGGTCTTTGATGAGTCAACCGCGATTCCTTGTTGAGAGATCACATGCCCGAGAAACTTAACTTCCTGAAGCCAGAATTCACACTTGCTGAATTTAGCATACAGGCGGTGATCCTTGAGAGTCTGCAACACGATCCTCAGATGTTGTTCATGCTCTTCCTCTGACTTGGAATAGATCAAAATATCATCAATAAAGACAATAACGAACTGATCTAAGTATGGCTTGAATACTCTGTTCATCAAGTCCATAAACACAGCTGGAGCATTTGTCATCCCAAACGGCATTACTAAGAACTCATAGTGTCCGTATCTCGTCCTGAAAGCAGTCTTAGGTATGTCTTCCTTCCGCACCCTCAACTGGTGATACCCTGACCGTAGATCAATCTTAGAAAAGGTCGTGGCTCCTTGCAACTGATCAAACAGATCGTCTATCCGAGGTAAAGGATACTTATTCTTGATAGTAACCTTATTCAGTTCTCGGTAGTCAATACACAGCCGCATTGACCCATCCTTCTTCTTCACAAACAACACTGGTGCTCCCCAGGGTGAAGTACTTGGACGAACAAAACCCAACTTCTCAAGTTCTTGAACTTGTTCCTTCAGCTCCAACAACTCTGTAGGGGCCATCCTGTAGGGAACCTTGGTTATAGGTCGAGTACCTGGCACTAATTCCACACAGAATTCTATGTCCCTTTCCGGCGGTAATCCTGAAATATCTCGGAATACTTCCTCGAACTCTTTGATTACCGGTATAGATGATACTGTCACCTCTGCACTGACAACCTCAATGTTTGCTAGGCATCTAGTGAGGAACATATCACCCGAAGGGTTACATTGGAAATCGAAGAGTTGATTCCCCTTGTCCGCAAATGTGATCTTTTTCTTTGCACAATCCAACTTCGCATGATTCTTCTCGAGCCAATCCATTCCCAGGATTATATCGAACTCCTTCATCGACAGAACCACCAATCTCGCCAAAAGTTCGCGGTCTCCAAACCGAAGAGGACAATCCTTACACACATGTAATAACTTGACTGTGGTCCCTAAGGGTGAGACAGCACTCAAAGCTTCCTCTAAACGATGCGGTATGATACCCAACTTCTGAACGATCTTAACAGATATAAAAGAATGTGTAGCACCCGTGTCGAATAAAACTTTAACATGAGAGTTAAACAAAGTTAGAGTACCTTCCACTGCTCGTTGCTCGGGCGGTCCCTCCTCATTGGTACCTTCTTCATACCCTGTCTCCTCATAGCCAGCAGCCTCGGGAATGACAGCATTCAGACGGGCTTGTCCTTGTTGACCATAGTTACCTTTCCTAGGAGCCTTGCATTCTGGACTTATGTGACCTGGCATGCCACAATTATAGCACACAACTCCTGAACGATCCGTACGCCTAGGTGCTCTGCAATCTTTAGCTCGATGACCGGGAATTCCACAATTGAAGCAGTTGTTGTTTTTGGCCCCTTCTATTGCTAGAGGCTGATACTGCTGAACTGCTTGTGTCTGTTGAGGTTTCTTCCCTCCATCCCAGGTCCTTTTCTGTCCTTGAGGGTACCCTGGTTTCTGTCCGGGATAACCCTTCTGCGGAGGTCGATTTCCAAGCGGCTTCGAATTCTGACACCCATCATTCTCTAACCCCGTAGCCAATCTCACCAGAGCTTCAAATGACTGGCCCAGATGCCCCATAGTCAAATGTCTGAGAGACAGGTTGAGACCTCGGTGATACTTCTTGATTTTCCTCTGGGGTGTGTCCACCATATGTGGAGCAAAGCGAGACAGACGCTCAAATCGAGTAGTGTACTCTCGGACAGTCAGATTCCCTTGAGTCAACTCCATAAACTCTTTCTCCCTCTTGTCCTTCTCTTCTTCGGGGAAATACTTCTCGAGAAACCTTTCCTTGAACACCACCCACGGCATTCTCCTTGCAGCTTCTTCCCCTATGGTCGCCTTTTCTGCATCCCACCAATCAGCCGCTGCATAAGACAACTGAAAGATAGCCAGACGCTTCTTTTCCAGATCAGTGCACTCTATGGTCTCAAAGATACGCTCCATCTGACGTAGCCACTGTTCCGCTTGCCAGGGTTCATCAGTTCCAGCAAAATACTCAGGTCGCAGAGCGCGAAACTCCTTGAGAAGCTTGTCTCCAGTCTGGTGGGCTTGCCTCCCATTCCCATTGTAATCCCCATTCTGATTATTGTTTCTTGCGTTCTGATCACTAACCCTCTCCAACCTCCTTACAAAAGCTTCGAACATCCCGGTTGGATCTATTACTGGCGGTGCATCTTCAATAGCGGGACGATTCCTGAGATTTCTTCCAGCCATCTGATCGAGAGAACGGTACCTATCCATCAATCAACAGAATTTGGTCAACCTCTTGAGAAGAAAGAAAATTCTAAACGATAGAAAGCGACTAGACACGGAATAAAGTCGAACTATCTTATCTCAATTCTATCTTAACGGGAGATCCTATGTGTTCTGGACAATTGGTCGAGCCATAACCTGGCTCTGATACCAAAAAGCCTGTCACGCCCCGACGTAGCATAATTCAGGAAAGCATTTAATTTCCTTTATGGACTCGTAGGTCGTGACAAGTGAGTATGACCAATTGTCCCTGCAACAAATAACTTAACAACATTTCTAAAGCAAAGGATACTAACAGAACATAAGCTCCGAAATAAAAAACTTACTAAACTATTACAGCAGTCATAGTCTTAGGCACAAAACGCCTTATTCAAAAGTCTAAACTAGTTTATTACAAAACCCAAATTCAAAAGACATAGGAAAATATAAAGCAGCCTCCTGGAAAGTCTCCTGACTCTAAGTAGCATAGTCAAAATACCCTAGCTGCTCCTGACCCTGAAAATCTGGACATACAGTCCAGGACGCATCAACGCCGTCAGCTTATGAAAGCTGGTGAGCAAAATAAACAAGTGCTCGCAATGTATATATAAGCATATAAACAACGGTGCAATTTTAACTTAACAGTAATATATTCAAGGTTCCAATTCCAACATAACCCACGGGGGAAAATAAAGAAAGCAATAAATATGTGACCATGCATGAGCAATGTAATATCTCATCTTTCTGACTCTTTTCTCTCAACAAAACTCAACACAAACAAACCATTATCTCAGATACCAGGAATACTATCCGATCAATATCCAAAACAGCACACCAAACTATCGCTTCAGATACCAGGAATAATATCCGATCAATATCTAAGCCACACTCAATACCATCATTTCGGATACCAGGAATAATATCCGATCAATATCCGAAACAAGCGCCTTAGATACCAGGAATAATATCCGATCGATATCTAAGCCGTACACAACACTACCACCATCGCTTCGGATATCAGGAATACTATCCGATCAATATCCGAAACGCGCGCCTTAGATACCAGGAATATTATCCGATCGATATCTAAGTCGTACACAACACTATCATCTCCAAATACCAAGAATAATATCCGATCGATATTGAGGTCGCACAACTAGAACGCCACTCTTTACTCTTTTCACACTTTCTCACACACATGCATGTTGACACAACCTCAACCCTAATATGTATGTCAATGTTTCATAAATAACACCATTAATAAATCACATGAATGTCATCAAACTTTAAACATAAAGGAATTCACAGAATTAAAGAAATAATACGCGTACGGGGATTGAAAATTCGTAATTCATTGCCTTAATCATTTTAAACATAACTAATAGCATTCTAAAAAAAAACTGCTACTGAAATCCTCGTTTTCTGTCCAAACGGTGCAGAATCTGAGAAAATTGCATTAGACGAAAAGTGTGCAGAATCGAGTTTTACTTGGGACAACGCGGGCAGAACCTTAAATTTCATTCGTTTTCCTAACAAAAGTCTGAAAACAAAATTCTGCTACTGTTAAAATTAAAAGAGAAAATATTAGATTGAATTTCTAATATACTTTGAAGTAATGCCATTAAAAATGAGTTATAATTTGTATACATGAATTACATATCAACAGAAAGCTCTTTGAGTCTAGTTTCCAACGCTTCAAACCGTGCGCGTTTTCGAGTTTCCTAGAGGAAGTTATGGCCGTTATACTAAAAGTCGTCAGTGCTGAAAAATGCAACCGGTTGGAACAAAAGTGCAACCGGTTGGAACAAAAAAAGGTGCAACCGGTTGTAAAAAAATGCAACCGGTTGGAACCAGCTGTTTCTTCCCTGTTACGAATTTAGAACCTGTTTTTGACCCATTTCTGAAATCTACTTCAACCAAGACATGTAATATATGGATTTCTTTGTTTTTCCGCAAGGATTATGAATACGCGATCGGTTTTAACTAATTTCAATCGTAGCTCTCGGATTTCACGTAAAACCGAGAGGTGACAAAACTTTAAATCAACGGTACGTCGCGATACGGATGAATTAAGCCGTAGTATTCGAACCACAGCTTATTGGGACTAAGATCTTTCATTCCCAATTCACGGAATTGATTTTGGTTAACTTTTTCAAAGCTCCATTTTTAAGCTCTAATGGTGTATCATATATATATACACATATATACACATATATATACTGAAATTTACATATATAGACATTGAGAGTGAGTTTAAATTACTCACAGAGACGATTATACAGAAATTTAAAGGCCGAGAACTTCCGCCGTAATAATCCGTCGTTGAGAATTTCCTCCTCCGTTCTTGATTTTGGTAACCCAATATGTGTATATATATGTGTGTCTAAGTATGTGACTGATTATATATATATATAAACTGTATGTGTGTGTTGTGTGTGTTATCTGTGTGTGTGTGTTATCTGCCGAGAGAGAGAGAAAGAGCTGCAGAGAGAGATAAATGAGAGATAGAGAGTCTGAGAGATTGAGTGATTGAGGGGAGGTTAGGTGTATAAATAATAAGTTAGTAACACTCCACTCACAAAACACTCCACACACATTCCACTAAACACAGCACACACTGCACTAATTCCTTGGGTGTTTTTCCATGTGTACACAAGATACCCTTGTGTGTGTTGAGCTCACGCAATGATACACACACACAGGTAAAAATATACTGCCCATTCCCAAAACTGGTATTTTACGGTTGAAATAAAAAATACAGAAAATTATATTAATGTAGGAATTCAATTCCCGGTTATACAAAAATATAAATATCGATTTTGAAACCATAGAAAATGTTTTAAAAATTACGGTTTGACCCCAGATAATTATTACAAAGAGAAATTAAATTAAAATACTCATGGAAATAAAATGCAATATTTATTTATTAATGATAATAAAATACAGGGCGTTACATTTAGGAATCTTGGAATTAGCCCAAATCTCTTAGATAAGCCCAGCGAATGCTTCCTTGATCTTCTTAACCCTTGCTCTTGTAATTGGCCCAACTGGAACATACAATGGGTCTTTAGTTTGTGCATGTTGATTTGTTAGAATATATAAGAGAGAAGGAGAGAGAGTGAGACAATACTATGAATTATGTATTGAATGGTGTGATGAAATCTTACAACGAGTAGCCTTCATATAGGCCAAGAGAGAATCCTAAAAGGGAAAGAAAAGTACCGAGGCTAGTAGTACAACTGGTAGTACAATGTATCTAGACAGTAAGTATAGTAAGATACAATAGGTACAAGAATGTAGACAAATATTCTAACATTATTCTAACAGCCCCCCTCAAACTCAAGGTGGTAGAATGGAAACCAACTTGAGTTTGGAAACTAAATCCTGAAGACGTCCCGGTGGATGAGCTTTGGTGAATACATCAGCAGTCTAATCGATGGAGGAGACTGAGTTAAGTCGAATGGTACCACAAGAAATATGATGACGAACAAAATGACAATCGATCTCAATGTGTTTTGTACGTTCATGGAAGACATCATTGTGAGCAATTTGAATGGCACTTTGGTTGTCACAACTGATGGTTATAGCTGTTGGATGATTGACCCCCATGTCCTCAAGTAACCAGCGTAGCCAGAGAAGTTCCTGAGGGGTATCAGCAAGGGCACGATATTGAACTTCTGTACTAGATTGGGCAACAACAATTTGCTTCTTACTGCGCCAGGAGATGAGAGAGTCACCCAAGAAGAAGCAATACCTAGTGGTGGAACGACGATCAGTAGGATCTCCTGCCCAGTCTGCATCTGAGTAAACACGTAGCTCAAGAGAGGAGTGAGCAGAGAAGTGGAGGCCGTGAAATAAGGTCCCTTTGACGTACCTGAGAATGCAGAGAACTGCTGCATAATGAGGAGAACGAGGAGCAGATAGAAATTGGCTTACAATATGGACAGCATAGGAGATATCAGGTCTAGTAACTGTCAGATAAACGAGACTCCCAACAAGCTAACGATATAGAGTAGGATCATCCAAGGGTATACCATCCATAGGAGTGAGTCTAGAGTTAGGCTCGAGAGGAGTGGTACTAGTCTTGCTGTCTGTAAGTCCCGCCCGTGTAAGTAAGTCTGAGGCATACTTGGCTTGAGAGAGATAATATCCGTCGGAACTAGAATTGATCTCAAGGCCCAGAATATAGTTAAGTTTGCCGAGATCTTTCATTTCAACATGTTGGCTGAGATGGGTTTTGAGATCCAAGTAGAATAATGCCCCGGTCAGTTTTGCGGATGAAAATAGCTGAATCATATGAGCTGCCTGTGAACCCAAAGCGCTCAACAATGGTGCTGAACTTTGCAAACCAAGCCCGAGGAGCTTGCTTGAGACCATATAGAGCTAGACGGAGCTTGCAAACTTGATGAGGATGATGATGATGATGATAACCAGGAAGAGGACGCATATAAACTTCTTCAGTGAGGTCACCATTGAGGAAGGCATTTTTGATATCCATTTGGAATAAGTCCCAACGGCGAACTGCAGCAACTGCAATGAGGCAGCGAACAGAGGTGAGACGGGCAACAGGGGCAAATGTTTCCTCATAATCAATCCCATACTCCTGGGTAAGCCCTTGGCTACTAGGCGGGCTTTGTAGCGATCAATGGATCCATCTGAGTGAGTTTTGATCTTGTAAACCCACTTACATCCCACAGCATTCTTGCCACTTGGCAAGTCCACCAAATCCCATGTGTGATTTTGTTCAAGTGCCTGCAATTCATCATCCATTGCTTTCTGCCAAAGAGGATTAGAATTGGCCTCATGGTAAGATTGAGGCTCATGGTGAGAGAGCATTGTATAAAAATAGTGGTAATCCCAAAGATGAATTGGAGGAGCTTTTACGCGGTCGCTACGTCTAGGAAGAGGGTCAAGGTCTAATACAGACCCATCAGATGGAGCAGACAGTTCAGTAGACTATGGTGGACAAATCAGACGAAGTGTCTGTAGATGTGGATGTGGGTAGAGGGGCAGGCAAAGTTACTGATTCAGAGTAAGAACTTATATCAGGGCTGTTAGGAAATAAATCTACTAAGGGGTCAGTGAAGTAGAAAGGAGTGATAAAATTAGGACATAGATGAGAACATTTTGTGTTCCCAGAAGACAGCATGACGAGACACACGAAGACGCTTGGAGTAAGGGTCCCAACATCGATAGCCTTTGTGTTCAATACCATACCCAAGAAACAACATAAGCGAGCTCGAGATTCTAGTTTTGTGCGCTCATGTGGCTGTAGTAAGACAAAGCAGGCAGAACCAAAGACTTTAAGGGTTGTATAGTTAGGAGGATGGATATATAGACGCTCATATGGTGACTGATTTTCAGTAGTGGGAGAAGGGATACGGTTCATGATATAAATGGCAGTGAGGGCAGCCTCTTCCCAAAATTGTTCAGGACATGAAGCAGATGTGAGAAGAGCTCGAACAGTATTAAGAATATGTCTGTGTTTACGCTCGGCTCTCCCATTTTGTTGGGAGGTGCTTGGACAGGAACGATAGGGAAGAGTGTCATGCTGGCGAAGAAAACTTAGAACACCTTTTTCTTTGTATTCTTGGACATTATCAGCTCGAAACACTTTGATATTGCAAGAAAATTGAGTTTTGATCATGTTAGCAAAATCAAAGTAAATCTGGGGTAATTCAGATCGATTTTTCATTAGATATAGCCAAGTGTATCGTGAAAAATCATCGACAAAGATTACATAATATGTAGATCCTCCCATTGTGACAGTTGGAGAGGGACCCCAAACATCAGAGTGAATTAAATCAGAAGGTGCAGAGGAAACAGAATCACTATTATTAAATGGTAAAGCTGGTTGTTTGGCAAGTTGACAAGGTAAACAATCAACATTTTCGACTTTAATTGAACCTAACTGACCACTTGACACTAAGGATTTTAAACGACTTAGCGAAACATGACCTAAACGAGAGTGCCAAAGGTGAAAAGGGGAGGTGGACGATACTGACGCTGCAACTTGAGTTGGTGAAATGAAGTGAGATGAAATATGGAGATTGTTCAGTTCAAATAATCGTCCTATTTTACGACCTGTCCCAAGAGTCTGGCCCATTTTTCGGTCTTGCACTAGACATCCAGAATTAGATAAAGAGACGGTAAGTCTAAGTTCACACAATTGACCAACAGAGATGAGATTTAAAGTGAGTTTAAGAATAAGATAAGTGTCAGGGAGAGATATGTGAGTGGTGAAGACTTGCCCTATATGACTAACGTTCATACGGGAACCATCAACTGTGTGTATGGATGGTGCATTGAGAGTAGAATGTTTGGTAGAGAATGTAGTGGGATCAGAGGTCATATAGTTACAGCAACCAGAGTCAAAGAACCAAGAAAATGTACCTGGGGTAACAGATAGAGCAGTAGGAGACGTGTTATCAGAATAATCCAGAACTCGTTTGATGATGTCCGCAAGGAGAGAATCAAAGATGGATGAAGGGGTAGACGACTTAGAAGATGATGACCCCTTTGTAGAAATAGCAGTGGATGATGATGAACAACCTCGGGACCGATTATTCTGTGAATATCTGGTAGGATTCTCATTGTAATCATCAAGATAGTGCCCTAGTCCACGCTTGTGACAAAAAGTACACACTCTAATAGGACAATGCAACAGAATATGTCCTGGTTTGTGACAATATCTGCAGGAGGGATCTGTGAGAGGCTCCATGATATGTAACATAAGTCTGAGAGTGGTAGAATTGATCTGGATGACAGTGGTCGGGTGGTGATATGACGGAGGAAGCCTGGATGAGGAAGTGGTAGCCGAGCAATGGAGGCAGCCGGGTGGTGGTGACCTGGCGGCAGTGGTGGTGACCAAGCGGCAAAGGCGGTGACAGCGGCAGAGCCTAAGTTGAGATGGTGAGGTGACCGGAAGGAGGACGTCGGGCAGGGTAGATGTGGATGGTGGTAGCCGAGCAGCGGAGGTGATCGGGCTAAGGTGGCACGATTATGAACTTGAGGCAAGTACAAGAAGGATTTCTGATGTAGAGGATCCGCTATTGTGGCAACCACAGAGGATACTTTCCTTTTAAGAAGTTACCAGGAGGAGGAAGAGGCCACCAGGAGCTTATAGCTCTGATACCATGTTAGAATATATAAGAGAGAAGGAGAGAGAGTGAGACAATACTATGAATTATGTATTGAATGGTGTGATGAAATCTTACAATGAGTAGCCTTTATATTGGCCAAGAGAGAATCCTAAAAGGGAAAGAAAAGTACCTAGGCTAGTAGTACAACTGGTAGTACAATATATCTAGACAGTAAGTATAGTAAGATACAATAGGTGCAAGAATGTAGACAAATATTCTAACATTATTCTAACATTTTTTATCCTTTCAAGAAAGACTAATGACTAATGACTGCATTTACAAATATCTAAGTATGAATTTTTTTCAAAGTTTCTTAATGGACAATAGTTTTGAAAGTGTAACTGACACATACAATGAACTGAAGAAGTAACTATTTGTAGTAGTCGTGTCCCTATCCATAATTGTAACACATAAAATGGGATTAAGAAGTAATATATTATTTGTAAATTGTTTTCTTTGTCCAAACTTATAACTCATACTAAGTAATAATATTAGGCATGTGTGTGTAATAAAATTAAATTTGTAAGCATGTGAGTGCAAAGTATTTGTATGAGCATATGTTAAAATAAGTCAAACATTCATTTGGTATGGACCTTTACAATTGTCATACCGAATTTTTTAATAAGATGATGATTTCTTTTTACAAGGATATAAGATCATTATTTCTCTTTGTTGGAGTATAAGATTTACGTTGTGTTATTTTTTATATGGATTTGGTTCTACGATTATAGAGCATTTTAGGTAATACCTAATGTTGAAGCTATAGATTGACTTCTAAATTCAGTCCGATTATACAAATTAGAACTAAAATATCAAAATATTCATATGTTGTGTGTAGGAATTCAATTTATAGGTATTTGTGTGTGTAATATGAACACATGCAATTCTCATATATTGTGTGTATGAAGTCAATTTATAGGTATTTGTGTGTGTAATATTAACATATGCAATTGTATGGAATTAAAAGTTTAAACCTTAAAACACCTAACAAATTGGTGGTTTGAACCTATTTTTAACTCAAGCTAAGTTGCGGTCTGAGAACCTAGCAATAGAAAATAATCCCGTGATGTTAAAAAGACATAGAATAACTTCTAAATTCAGGGTTTAGAGCTTAGGTTATCAAAATAACTATTTTATAATGCGTGTGTGAATTAAATTGATAGGCATGTATGTACTATAAAAATCAGTTTGCAAATAAAAGGAAAAAGGAAAAAGGAAAAGGGGAAAAGCCACAATATGTCTTTAAAAAAAATCACAATATGTAAATCCTAATTCCAGGAAAAATGTTGGCCAAAATATAAATATTAGAGATCAATATGTAATCAGTCAGTATTATTGAATTTTTTTGGAAGTGAATAATAAATATGCAAAAAAAAAAAAAAAAAAAAACCTTGACCTAAATGTAAGTGTACATAATACAATATTTAAATCCTAAATTCAAGGGAAGAAGTTGACCTGAATGTAAATATTAGTGATTAATTCGTAAATAGACGTAATTGTTGACTTCTTTTTAGAAGTGAATGATAAATATGCAAAAAAAAAGACCTTCACCTAATTATAATACAATATATAAATCCTAAATTTAAGAGAAAAAGTTGACCAGAATGTAAATAATAGTGACTAATTCGTAAATAGATGTAATTGTTGACTTTTTTTAGAAGTGAATGATAAATATCCCAAAAATTATTTACCTAAATATAATTAGACATAATATTATTGACAGGATCCTCATTATTATATTATTTAGTCTGAAATGACAGAATCACCCTCACACAAATCAATTTGGGTATACAGATTATGAGTAATTATAGTATAGTGAAGGGATATTGTGGTAATTGAGTAAGGGTTGATTTGACAAATAATAGTGTTTTGCTCTTTACATTCTTTTCATCTAGTAGTAGATATATATATATATATATATATACTAGTCTAGGAACACGTGCAATGCACTTGGCAGTATTCAAAAATAATACTAACAAGCGTAATGCTAGATAGTAGATGTGGCCAAAATTTCTTGACCTCCCAAAAAAAGGTCAAGGGTTCGAAGCCCCTAGGGGTCATGTGAGTGAGTTGGGAGGACAAATCTCAAGTAGCTGGACGACCTGTATCTAGAGCTTGGGAGAGTTTGATTCCTACCGCTCACTCACCTCCCTGATTTACCTGGTGCGTGTATTGTGAGGTAAGTGCATGTGCCCAGGGGTTTGCCCCCTTGTTCTACTCCGATAAAAATGACAATAGGTACTGATCCCGGAGTCGTAGAGGACGACAGGCTAGGGAATTTGTCCTCGTCACTCAAAACAAAAAAAGCACATGACATATATAACTAAAACTCTTCTTTATTGATAACAGAAACGAACTTAAAATTAGAATTTTTTTTACAATTGTTATTGACACATCATCAGAAAAATAATTTAGGTGTCTTTTGGGTTTACAATATTTTTCCATTGACAATCAGTTAATTAAACCCTAGTAAGAAATATATTCTTTAATTTATATATCTCCTGTAATTATATTTTTAACCTAAATATCTCTCTTGACAGAAAAAAAAAATACTAATAAATTGCTAGTGGTTCTACTAAAATGTAAAATTCAAGCTAATTTTAAAAATTTTAGTAGCTTTGGATCCATTAATTGATTTAACTATTATAATAATCATCCAGTTACAAAGTATGATAATATAAAGGAATATTACTTGTTTTTATTTTAAATGATTTTTAAGATTATGTTCAAGAATCTTTTAAGTTCTTTGTTTGATTTTAAATCTCATGTTCGATATGTGCAGTAATATTGTGAGTTTTGCATAAAACTTGTATAGTTTTTTATTGAAGTACACAATTATTTTATATGATTTTGTCATAACCACCTATAAAAATATGGTTAAATACAATTACAATTCTGTGCTTTTAATTTTGGCACTAATACGCATGTGGCTCAGAGTAAAGTGTAATCGTAAGTTAATTTCTCCATCCAATTTAACGATTTTATATTTGGGAGCCCTAATTTGAGGATAAAATATCTCTTTTGCCCCTAAAAATCATATAAAAGGAAGATAGGTCATAAGCCATTTTCTCTCAATTTCTGGGTTGTTGAGGGTGATATCACTTCCATGGTGATTTTTTGGGGCTTTGCTGGTGATGAGTTGGGGGAGGAAGATGAGTTCAGGGATTGGAGGATTCCAATTTTGTTCAGTCCTTGTTTTAAAATAAAAAAAGGCCGTTTGAATAAAATATGTTGGGTTATTGTTTGCCTCGAGTTTGACTGTATTCTTAATTAAATCTTGGTAAATTAAATCCTAACCAAGATTTAATTTACACAATTGGTGGAGCTATTTACATAAATACCCTTATAGATTCTGATATTAACTAAGTAGGAGCAATATTCTAAAAATCGCTAGGTACTAGTCGGGCGGTGGAGGGGGGCCTAGGCGGGAAATTTTTTTTATTAATGAAAATAATAATACAGTAGATATATGTACATGTTATGTGGTGTTATTTAGAAATAATTATAGATTTGGGTTCAAAGAATATATACATACACATATATATATATATATATATAAAACAATTATGTAGTGTTGTTTGAAAATGAGTAAAAATTGAAGAAGTTTTTTAATATTTGTAAAACTATATGGGATGTGTTAATAATTTGCATAAACCTTAAGTGGATATATACACATTTTAGGGCTTTACACAATTAGAAAATCTCAGTCAAACTATATTAGGGTCTCACACACAGAGTCACACAAAACAACATACTCACTGCGACACAACACACACTCGCACACTCTCGACGAACACACAAACACATCAAAAAACACTAATTTGATTTTTTGAGAAATCAAAAATTAGAATCCCTAATTCAGAAGGTACATGTACCTCTTTAACTTTCTTCTTCCTCTTCTTGGCAGTCGACAGTCTTTCTCTCTCTCTCTCTCTCTCTCTCTCTCTCTCTCTCTCTCTCTCTCTCTCTCTCTCTCCATTTTTTCTCTTTTATTTTACTAAAATTACATTCTTACCCAGCCCCGCCTAACTCCCGACTAATCTCCTAACCGATTTTTACTCTCAATACAGATTACAGCAACAACTCTCTCCTCCTCAACATGCTCTCTCTCTCAACGTGCTCTCTCTCTCTCTCATGAAGCCCTTAATTGACTTTGAAATCTAATAGATAAGGTGAGTGTGTGTTCGTCTATGTGCGAATCGTGCGATTCAAGTTAGTGAGTGTGTGTTCTTGTTTGTCGATCTGATTTGAAGATATTGTTGACCTAATTAAGGTTTTCATCTTCTATTTTCCTTAATCTCAAACCGACCGACACCAACACCGACCAGAACTATAACACCTATACCCGAAAACAAGGTTAATGTAGTGTTAATATGTGTTAATTAATGATAATTAATGCATAAGATGGTTTAAGGTGGGGTTATGAACTCATGGGTGAAAAGGTGTTCAAATGCGAACACAGATGAAAGTCCTGTGACAGGTGAGACTGGGATAAAAGTGGGGCCCGATGAGATCTAGTCAATATAATTTTCATATAGATGTCATTATATGTTTAAATGACTAGTTTAAATGCTTAAAGATATTACTATATCATATGTCAGATAATGAAAACCAGTTTGGGTTCCCATGTGAGAAGTTTATGAATATCATTTATAATCGGTAGGTTTAATAATAATCTCATATGTTATATGGGACCACAATTGGGACCCATACAAAACATAGACTAAATTCATTTAGAAAATGAGGGTAGTTAACATAATTATCTTGGGAGTTTCATGATAAAACTTAAGAAAGTTTGGGGGATGTAAATGGAATAAAGGGAAACACATGACAACACATATGCATGTCTTTCATATGTGTCTAATATATGCAAAACATAGCTGGGGGTGAGGACAGAGAGAACCGAGAGCTCTCAAAATTGGCGACGAGGTTTCTGACGATGTTTTGTTGTCGTTCCTTCATCATTCGATGTCGGATTTGCCAACCGAGACTGTTGTTGGCCTTGTGGAGGTAAGGGGATCACATGCACGTCCTTTATTTTCATTTTTAGTAACGCTTTTTTGGCGACCATTCTTGGTTAGCAATTGATGTATCAAAATCATGTAAGATTAACTCCAGAACAAGAATTGGACAAGATTCTAGCTTGGAATTGAATTCTAAGAGCAAATTGACTAACAATCGAAGAGGTGAGTGTCCTAATCCCAAGATTAGATGTTTAGATATGTTAATGTGATAATTGTCATCCTAGAATGCTTAATTCATGTTTGTATAGCCATGATTATGATGAATTTGAGTAAAAGCATGTCAATGGTATAAAAATTACTTTTCTTAAATGCTTATGTGGATCAAAGAGAAGTCAAGTAGTGGTCACAATTTATAGGTCATATGTATAAGGGATAAAAAGCCTTCAAGAGAAAGGGCATGGTGACGACCACAATGCAATAACGGTGATGCCTTCGGGATCACATGAGTGTGTGATACGCTATATATGTCCAAAACTGAGAGATACAAAGTTTCTTGACTTTTCGGAGATCATTTTGTTAGTGTTTATAATGATTATTGCATTTATATGTTGAACGTTCCAATGGCATGATTAGTTCTCTCACTAAGCAAAAGCTTAAACGAATACTATTTTCTGTGTGGTTATTGAATAATCACCACAGGTACGGAACAAGCAGAGGAGAGGAAATGATCCGCATGTCAGGTTGGGAATGAGAAATGTGGATTTGTAGATATGTCCATGTGCTAGGTGTGTTGATTTCCGGTTGCAACTTTGTAATCAAGATGTTAAGAATGACTTATGTTTTTGGAAGTCTTATAATATGTCAAGTTCAAGTTAGGTTTTGGTTGTGTCTTATGATGTGAGTTCCACTTGCAAGTCACAAGTTGTGTGTGTGGTAGGGAAAGGACTTGGGAGAATTGGGTGGTTTTACTGTAAGATTAAACTTGATTTTCCAATTTTGAATGTTTATGCTAGTGTTGGGTTATAATGTGGATTTGATGCATGCTTCAGCTCCTAGTTGGAGCATTATGAATTTTGTGCGTGTTAATAGCTAATTAAATGTTTGAAAACGATTTTGGAAACTTACACGATGTTTGGTATCAATGAATAGAACTTGGGAATGTTTTAGAACTTGCAAAATAGACTTTTTAGCAGCAAGAATTGATTCTACAGAATTGGGCTTGAGCACAATATTTGTGCTTGAGCACAAACTTAGCAGAATTTTTGCTGCCTTCTTTGTGCTCGAGCACAATATTTGGGCTTCAGCACAACTTGAATATAATCAAATTCATTATTTAAATGAGCAAAACTTGGTCTTGGGAGTTCATATTCAGGCGCTGTTTTCAATGTTGGGTTCCTTATTTGAAAAGCTATCTTTTTATATGAAAATCCAACAAAATTTTCAAATTAACCATTTTACCCTTGGGGTTAATTACATGCAAATAAACTTTATGAAGAGTTTAAAAAAGAGTTTAAACTTGCTTTATGTTATATGTATTGAAGACGTGCCTTAGTGGCATTATTACACATGTCCTAATCCGCTTAAGGTGGGTTGAGGTGTGACAAGAATAGACTGGAGTTAACAAACCAAAATAACAAATGTGAGAGTATGACTACGGAAAAACTGACATTGTGTGTGCAGGGACTCAGATCCTTAAAGTTTTTAGGTATATCATTTATTTATTTACATTTGTACTTTAACTTATTTCTAATTCTTTTTTTCTTTTCATTTGTTTGGTGTCCAGATATCTCATTAATAGATGGAGATGTTTATTCTTAAACATGATTATCATGGTAATATTTTGAATGGGTTCACCATCCACTACCGATGAAGTTCATCTAGCTAATCCTTTGCGTCATCTTGGAAATTTTTGGTTTTTTTTTAAAAACTTTTTTTCTACAGATTATTATTTCACTAACATTCTTCATATTTTCTTCCATTTCCAAATATGCGTAGTGATAGGTTAAAGGACCTAGAAGACTTTGTCTCCTTGGTTCAAAAAGTCATTGATCATGAGAAAGTTGTTATGAAAAATTGGTCCTTTCCTTGGTTCGTGCTAAGCTTCCTACAGGATACCGGTTGTCAGCTACAGTAGAACTTTTTTCCCTTCTCTGCCAAAAACTCTTTGGGCACTCGAATAACAGACCATCGCCTAACCCGGTGATTTCTTGTATCGTGTGTCATTTTCAATTTTAAATAGCACTGTATTATTACGGAGATGTCTGTTTCCCCTTCATGCAAAAACTCATTGAAATGCATTGGCAACCATTGCCTATAGCAAAGTCATATTTTAAAATTTCTGCCCATTTCTATTCTCAATTTTTTTGTTTTCTTCGGTTGGGTGCACTAGTTGTCACGCGCTTAGAATTTTTGACACATTCCCATGTGGCACTTAGACTTACACCTCACTCTTTGTAAGCTAAAATAAGGTAACTAGCACTTAAGTAGAGACGAAAATTATGAGGCAAGAGATAATTGGGAGAAGGTGTTGTATTGCTCTCAAGAATACAAACAACTCTTGGATGGTTTGGCCAAATGAAGGCCTCCCCTATTTATAGGAAACCCAAGATACAGTGGATGGGCCAGATCAATCCGATCTAATGGTTCTCGTCAATCCTCTAGAATTTTCTTAAGAAATATAAGATATTTACAAATCTTGTACATTGTAGAATTCTCTACAATGTACAAGGTACATAACATCTAGAAAACTCTAGAATCTTCAAGAATATACAACCCTTTAAAGCTCTAGAACATTCCTCCAGAGAATGTACACCAACTAAGAGAAAAAGTGAACTCACACTATAACAGTGGCGGATGCACATAGAGTCCAGAGTGGGCCATCCGCCACATAGAGTCCAGAGTGGGCCTAGGCTCCCTCTGGACTTTCCACAATGATACTTTAGCCTTGAAAAATCTCTAGTACTTAATTAATTTTAGGACCCCTCAAATATTAGACCAGAAGGACCAATGCCCAAGTCAATCTCACAATTTTTTTACCAAACCAAAAAGCCAGTCCCATTTTGACATACTTAAATTGTTATATTATAATATTATATATATGTTGAGACTGTGCCCTCAAACCATTATTTTATGTATGAGACATTGCCATTTTAATATATGGATATCAACTTTATATTTCATTATGTATGTTTCTTTCATGAGATGACTGTTAATCCTTAAGTATCATAGTAAGTAATTTGTGTGCGTATGAGATACATACAAGTAAGATACGAATTACTATTCTTTGATACTTAGAATTTGTCACAGTAGATTATGAGACTAGATATCTCATCAGGTTTACAATGTAGCATGATTAACTACCATTGAATGTGGTGATGAATCTCAGTCACTAGAGTATGACTCTTATTTAATATGCTAGTGCTTATAGTGCATTAATAGACCATGAGCTATCCTATTGACACTTAATACTGTCAACAGTCGATAGGAACTCATAACTTGTATAAGGTACGTGTTCTTAATCTTAAGGTGATTATGAACACAGACTGTGGATGTGGCTGCTTTGACTTACCAATCAGTGAGGTCTATAAAAGATTAACACCTGGGCATCTAGGGTATATCATGTTCATAGGGTTGTGAACATATATTGTCAAGATAGAATCTACCCTCTGAATTAAGAGTAAGCATTCCCTTGAGAATGTCACCAATTTGATTACTGAGAACTACAGTCTTGTTGATAAATAGTTATCAACATTTTTGGTAATCATGAGGGGTGAATGAGACTCAAGGAATGGAAGATGTAATCATTATTCAGGTTGACAGTAATAATTTATCTGACTACCTGAACATGATTATGAATGTTGACGGTAAAGGGACATTAGTTACCATACAAGTCTAGACATCGCTTCAGATTTCTTCTTTTGCGTTAGAGTTCAGTAATCGTTTTATAGTGGAGTAAAGGTTAACTGATCAGTTGGTTAATTTGCTGATCAAAGAGATTAACCAACTGATCAAAGAGTTTGGTTATGGGAATTAACAACTGGTCTGAGCCAACAATAACGAACCTAGGAGGTTCCACTCTTAGCTACATCAGGATGCTTGGAAAGGCACATGAGGATCTTGTCAAGATAGGTTCCATCGATCGAAAGAGTTTTGATCGATTGAAGTCAAGACAAGTTTGATCAATCAAAAAGCTTTGTTTGATCAAAGGTTCGATTGATCGAAACAACTTTGATCGATTAAACGTGAAAGTCGGTTTGGGAATCTATAAATAGGATAGCTACGTGCAAAATTATTTTAATCGTCGTTTTTTTTTCTCCAGCAGCTGCGAAAACTATTTTTGGGTTTTTCAAGCGTTTTATATGTTCTCTATTAGAGATCCCACCATCTCTAACCTCTCCGGAAGTGTTCAAAGGAGACATAGGAGTGAGGACCATCTAGTGGAGGCTGCTGCACCATCAAGGAAGAAGAGAATCAGAATTGGGTTCAAGACCGTTAGGTATAAACTCTTCTCCCTATTGTTTTATGCATCTATGGAATTGATATATAAGTAGTAGATCCGGGCATACCAAAAAGTTTTTAAACTTTGTTTTTCTGCTGTGCATATAAATAAGTTTTCGAACCTAATTTTCCTACATTATATTTAAATATATGGACTACATTTTTAGTTGGCTGTCACTATTGCCAAGTAATAGTGGCTATTGCCAAAGCAAACTAACTATGTGTATAAGGCTCAATTTGCTTTGGCAATAGTGGTAACCTTTTAGTTTTATATGTTATATATATAGGCTTAACTACTTTTTACACCCTCCTAACTGTGTGTGTAAGTCCCGCCGCCCCACTGACCCGCGGGGTTTTTAGGCTTAAAAGCCTAGTGCACTCGCCCAGTGCATTGGAGAGTCTGTCCCTATGTATATATAGTGGATTCTCTTTCTTGGAAAGATTCAAGAAATCCATTCGGACAGATTAAGTCACGCCTGTTTCCAGTTTCATCCCAAAAAAAAATGCCAGTTGTCCACCCCAATAAATCAATTCATCACACAACTATATATAAGAAGGCCCAAAAAAATATTCCTGATTGAAAATCTTGACTCCGCCCTTGCTCTATAAGCATGTTGTCTTAGTGTAAATCAACAAACTCTAGAAAATTGATATTGCAGTAGAAGACCATCTTGCTATGACTTCTTATTATGGAATATGCTTTTCATGAACACATGGGGTGTAGCGCCCCGACCCCCTGTGGCCGGAACGCTCACGAAAGCCCGCAAAATGCAAATAAAAAAAAACTACTGAATAAAGTCTATGCAAAGTTTAATCCCAAGGGCAAAAAGGTCATTTAAATTATTTTGCCCAAATATAATATCAAAAAGAAAATATTTGAAACACGATTCCAACGGTTCGAGCGGTGTGCGATTTCGAGTTTTTTTTAAAGAAAACTGTGCTTGTTTCCGTAAAAGTCAAAGTATCAATATTTATCATTATTATTATTATTATTATTATTTTCTACTCAAAACTCATTTTTTTAAAACTACCAAACTTCCAACACAAAAGGGATATTTCAACTCACTTCAAACACAATATTTTAGGCCTCTAACACACAACCAAACATCATCATAAACAAATTCATCTTTCTTAGTCCAAGATTAAAACATGGATTTCTCAAGAATGCAACATGTTTCACAAATCTGGAAATTCCAAAACAATCGCACGAATCCATCAACACAATGTCCATACTAACCTGATATAAAAAATCCAAATATATACCAACCCAACCTCAAACATTTACATCATAAATATTACTCAAATCTTCAACCAAAGTTCACATACATAAATCCATTAACAACTTAAGTTTAATACAAACGTTTACCAAACCAACAAGCCAATCTAAAATGACCCACATACATCCTAGACATACATAACAACTCGAGACTCACGGCAGTGGCGTCTACACTGCAGTACCTGCAAAAAGATCTGTGTGGGTGTGAGCAACCCTTGGCTCACAGCTAGAAAACCAAAATAATGCAATAAAAACATTCAAGTCAACACACAATCCGCATTCAAGTAATTTCAACTAACATGTACGCTAACGTAATGCATTCCCATAAATGAAATGACACACGCACCCGGACCCATTTCACTTGACTCTTTTGGCCATTTCCAAGTTTCGCTACTTGGATTTTTATCGCTTTCGCTATGCACGCACATGACATATAATATTCGTGCCATGCTCAATGTATGTATTTCATACAACCCACTTACGATTTCCATTCAACAAAAATATAAACTCAACCAACAATGTCCATACTATATTATTATGGTTTCTAGAAAACCCACCTCAAGTCTTCATAAAAATTAGTGGAACAATTTACTCCGCTCGCTCCGGCTGCTCTTTCGGCGCGCTCCCACTTGCCTCTGAACCTGAAATCTTGAACAATTAGCTTCTATCGCTTATATAAGCTAATAAGCATAATTTACAATGGAAATGAAACTTAGAAATTGATTTCACATGTTAATTCTAATTATTTTTAAATCAGCCCCTGTTTTATTCTTGTAATACCAAGACCCAAAACAACCCAAAATCATGAATTTCATGAATTTCCAACCCACAAGTCACTTCTACCATTCAAGAACCTATCTCAACTTCATTATTCCATCTATCAAACTAAAAAAAATACCCAATTGTTGACAAATTCTCAGATTTTGAAATATACCCAAAACTTCTTCTTCAAGCTCTTGAAAGCTTCAAGAACACAACAATGGTGAAACCCCCATTTCACTACCAATCTTTACCAAACTTGAAACTAATGTTCCCAATGACATATAAAACATATATAATCACTTAAACAACTCCAAAACCTAACAAATTCATACACCCAAACTTTCTATTTTTGAATTTTTTCCAAACCCTAAAAAAAATCAAATTTTCAAACTTCATCAAAACTCAATTTTAACATGTAGAATTCATATAACATCATATATATAACCCAAGAATCAACTTAGCAAAGTCTACATATGAATTTAAACACCAATTTTCATATTTCAAAAGCCAACATCTAAAACCCCCAAATAGTAAAGAACCCTAGAAAGAGAGAGAGAGAGACATACCCACTTGTTCTTCACTTGCAACTAGAAATTTCTAGCTTATGTGAAGGTTGGATTGTACATCTTCAATCTTCCATCTCTCTAGTTCTTCTTCTCTCTTCTTCTTATCTTTTCTTTCTCTTCTAAACCCTCTAAAGATATACAGTGGATGAGACTAACGTTTGTCTCCTAAAATCTGATTTGTAACTCTTAAAAATTATGTTTAACACCCCAATATTTCTTAAAACACATACACTTGAGTCCCCAAACTTCTCCATATCATCTTAGGACCCCAAAGTATCAATAATTAACAATATAAACCCCCATATAACAAATATTAATGCCCATAAAATAAAATAAAATAAATAAAATATATATAATTTTCGCATCGCATTCGCTTTACTAATTGATTTAAATCTCTCTATTTGGTTCTAGGTCTCACATGGGGAGTAAAGTTTAACACAGAAAGCTATTTTAAAAGGATAACTCTTGGGGCACATAAGAATCTCCTAAAAATAAGATACATAAACTTTATGTGTCTATCTCCCTCCTCTGTGGATCCCACTGACACTGTGGACTGAATGCAATATTGAAATAGGTAATAAGACATGTCCAATAAGAGCAAATCATGAGGACAAGAATGCAATATTGAACGCAAATCACCTACCAACATGGACATCGACCCCGATCGGAATAAACTAAAGTGACTAACCATGTCTTTCCAAGATTGGGTTAACAAACCCACACAACAAATGTGGGAGTGTGACTACGGGAAAACTGACATTATGTGTGCAGGGACTCAGTTCCTGAAAGCTTTTAGGTATATCATCTATATATTTACATTTTACTCTTTAACTTATTTATTTATTTTTTTGGTATCCAGAGATCTCATAGATGGAGAGAGAGAGTTTATTCTTAAACATGATTATCATTGTAATATTTTGAATGGGCTCACCATTTTCCACTATCAATGAAGTTCATCTAGCTAATCATTTGCGTCATCCTGGTAATTTTTGGTATTTTTTAACTTATTTTTTTCTACAAATTATTATGCCACGCCCCGACGTAGCAAAAGTAGGAAAAAAAAATTCATTTTCTTTTTGGACCCGTAGGTCATGACAGGTAAGTGATCCATTGTCTTGTACTTAGATTAACATAAGATAATAAACATAGTATATAAAGCAACAAGGAAGATAATAATAATCGTCATTGCAATTTAGTATTTAAACCAAAGTTATTACAATTTTAATGTCTAAAGGCACACTTCACCTTATTCGAATTTTAAAACATTATCTTTTATCACAGACTTAAAATTGAGATAAATGAAAAGCATCACCACATGGCTTCTTTTTTCTAGCTGGCCTAATCGTACTACCCTGCATAGTCAGAACCTAAGAAGCCTAGACATTTTGGGTGTCCATGGCACAAACGTCGTCAACTTATGAATGAGTATAATAAACAAGCACACACAATGTATATAAAATTATATTTAACCATCATCGTTGTTCAATACTTTAAAGCACGGTTAATCAATTATTCAAGCCGTCACTTATAAACATTTGTCAAACTTTTAATCAAAAAATTAGGGTAAAAGACACTTTTGGTCCCTGAAGTTTACATAGATTGTCATTTTTGTCCCTAAATTTTTAATTTTGTCAATTTCGTCCTTAAATTTTGTAAATGGCAGCAATCTCGTCCAAAGCTTAACGTTCGTCAGAAATTCCAACGTCTCCAAATCACGTGATTTTCATGTAATGTTATTATAAAGGGCACATTGGTCTTTTAGCACATTTTTCCTCCAAAATCTATTAGCCATAAATATATTTACACTATCTGTATATCCCCTGTCCACCAGCATATTTTAGAGAGAGAGCAGGAAAAAAAGAAAGAAAAATATGGAGAAGCCAAGAGAAAATCTAGGGAAAGAAGGATCTTTGGTTCAATGAGAAGGGCTTTTTATCACCGTGTTCATCATCCAACAACACATAATACAAAACATGTTAACTTTCATAACAGTGTTCATAAAAAATACATGCTTCATCATCTCACTTGATCCACCCACAAAAGAGAGAGAGACAAAAGGATGATCTTGCACACAAAACAAACAAACAAAAAAGGCATTCTACATCCTTAGGTGTAACTTTGCCGAGTATATGCAAGTCCATGTTGAGATCTTCAAACCTATAGAGGAAAAAAAAAAAAGAAGACAAATTGGTTTGTTGTCTTCAAATTGCAAATTTAACATTCAAAAAATGAAAATAGAAGGGAAGGCTCACTGGAAGCTTCTCTATTATGCTACTTGGTCCTTCATTAGCACTTGGGGGTTCTATATTCTCTTGCACATGAGGTCTGCAACCTTTCCTATTATGACCCAATTTCCCACATTTGCTACATTTCACAGTTGTGTTCCTTCTCTTAAGCTAGTTTCTATTAAAGTTTTGCACTTCATCTGGCTCTTTTCTCCTTCTCATCTTAGGCCTACCAGATTGTTTGTGCATTATAGGATGAAGAACAGATGGACCACCTGTTTTAGGCCAGATAGTGGGGCCATCAACAAGATTAATTATTGGCTCATAAGATCTCATATAAGTTTCTTTGTTGTAGCACATATCCACATAGTCCTCAGGTTGATGTTTGCTGAATAAGATTGCACACACAGCATGCGCACAAGGAATTCCAGACAGATCCCATTTTCTATAGCTACATGTTCGCTTATCCAAGTTGACCGAATATTGATCCCCATACATACAACTGATTTGAAACTTAGATCCTCCTGACCACAAAGGGATACAACTGGCTGATTCTTCCTTTATCTTTTCTAATTTCTTCTGAATCTTGCGGCATATACAACCCTGAAACTTTCTCATTGCCTCTCTTTTAACTTGCATCCTCCTCATCAGAATACAACCAATCCTTTCCAACAAAGTAAGAATGGGTTTACCTCTTGCCACTAGAATAAAAGCATTGAATGTCTCGCAGAGGTTGTTTAAAAAGATGTCACATTTAGAAAAGTCACTGAAGTGTGACCTGCTCCAATAAATAGTTGATTTAGTTGCCAATCAGTTGTAAGCATCCACATCTAATTTGTTCAGTTCTCCCATCTTGTAATCAAACTTGGGAATAGTTGTAGCCCTGGAAGCATCCCATAACCTATCCTTAAGAGCCTTTCCCTTGAATTTGAGTTTAAAATTATTGTAAAAGTGTCTAACACAAAAGCGATGGTCAAAATTTGGTAGCACAGTCTGCATTGCTGGGATAAGGCCCTACAAATTGACATTTAAGTTAAGCACACGTTTATAAAAAAAAATATAAATACAATATTGCAAAATGTTGGAAAATACATTTTGTTTGTTAGAGATAAAAGTCCATGCAAATTGGTTGACAATGCCAACATCTTCAGCCAAAAGTTCAAGGAACCACATCCATGAACTTTTTGTTTCTCCCTCTACAATAGCATATACTAGTGGGAACATGCGGTTATTGCTATCAATCCCAACTGCAGTTAATAACTACCATAAGTTCCCTTTAGGTGACAACCATCAACACCAATTAGCTTCCTATAATCATCTTTAAACCCTTTTTTACAAGCCCCAAGGCATACATATAGTCTTTCAAAACGAGGATTAACTCCATCACCATCAGAATGTGACACTTGCATAGCCATTGTAGTCCCAGGGTTTGTTCTCTTGATCTTCTCACAATAATCCCACAACTTGCTAAAATGTTCAATGTGTGACCCTTGTATCAATACCATAGCCTTCCTCTTTGCCCTATACACCTGGCTCTTGCTAACACCTACAATCAAATCCTTTCTCATAGTTTCCATAAAAGACTCTATTGGCCATTGAGGGTTAGACCTAAAGTTGTCCACATATCTCCTGGATAGCCATCCAGTCTTTACATTTTTGTTGTAAAATTTTCTTATGCATGTATGATCATTGATATAGGTCTTAACTTGTAGTGTTTGTTGGTCTGGTAGCTTTGATGCAAATACCAACCACTAACATCCATCACTACATATAGCTCTGACCCTAGTTTTATCATTCTTCAAAAACCTTATATCCTTTCCTTTAGTAATGGCATACTCCCCCACAGCATCTTTAAACTCCTTGGTTGAGCTAAACAACATTCCCACCTTGAACTCTACATCCTTCATATATACGTCAACTCTAAACTCAAGATACTTCATCTTCTTCTTTGTTCCCTCTTCATCAGATGAACCATCATAGCTGTGAAGTTCATCTGAAGGGGCATAGTCAGACAACCCCTCTATTTCCCCTTCTCCTTCGTACATAGCCACTGATGATTCTTCAAGATAGGTCTTTTTTCCCCTTTCATTGCCTTCTCTTAGACCTACCCACTCAACATTAGTATCAACATTGGCATCAAACAATGCATCATCATCATCACTCAACCCATAGTCACTATCCATAAATTCTTCTTGGTCACTAAATTCATCCTCAGATCTAACATTTGTTACTCTAACCTCTATTGAATTAACATGTGTCAACTCTTCAATGACTACATGAGAGTAATCAAGTTCCACATATATTTCTAATACCCTATCAGATGGAATCAAGGTCATCATAACCATCAAGTCTGTATCTATTATTAGTGCTCTTATCCCACTACCCAAATTGATTCCCGGTATTTTACAATAATACTTCATAGTGCCTTCATAACCTAGATGTACCATCATATCATTGATCTCAAGTAAGGACATCTTAACTGGCTCACAGTAGTCAAAATGGTTTACTCAACCCCCCTTATAAACTCTATATGGTATGCATGCAAATACACCTCCATGATGCAATTCAATAGTAAAGTAGTCATCCCCACCTGCACATGATACAAAAATATACATATATTTATATATATTTTTTGCTAAGCAACAGTGATATATATATATTGCATAAACCAATTAAACCCAAGAGGTGTTACATAAATCATAAGCCAACAGCAAATGCCACCCAAAACCCAACAAATATTCGTGTATATATATATATATCTAGATATATATTTTTATATAAATCCACCACAAAGGACCACAAAGGAGACATATAAAGAGACACATGGGACCACAAAGGACCAAAAATTTTACAATGACATAAACTGACAACACATTTTTTAAACAACATGCATCATCAACATGAACTTTTCTTGAATATGTATGTAAAGAGGTGTAAAGACAAAAAAAAAAAGTACCCAAAACTTCTTTGACTTTTTTGTTTTTTTGGGTATTTGCTAAAGTTCCTCTCTGTACTTGAGAAAGCAACACATGCTACTCTATTTATTTGACAAAACACACAAAATGTTTAAATACTTTACCATAACAAGGTGCACTTCCTCTATTTCCATCACCCAGATTTCTTAACTTGAAATTCATGCTCATTCTATCAAAAGTTCTTGATCAATTACAGTCCCTCTTTTGACGTAAACAAGTTGAAACCTTCAATAATCCGCCTCACAACATAAGAATTGCATACCTTCCTTCAATCGAACCCATTTGTAGGTTATGGAATGCCTCTGTTCCTCTCTCTCTCTCTCTCTCTCTCTCTCTCTCTCTCTCTCTCTCTCTCTCTCTCAATTTTTGAAGAAAGTAAAATCCTATAATATATATAATTGGTGCAAAGGATGGTTAAAAGACCAATGTGCCCTTTCTACAAACATCACGTGAAAATCACATGATGTGGAGACGTTGGAATTTTTTTACGAATGTTAGGCTTTGGACGAGATTGCTGTCATTTACAAAATTTAAGGACGAAATTGACAAAATTAAAAACTTAGGGACTAAAAAGACAATCTGTGTAAACTTTAGGGACCAAAAGTGTCTTTTACCCAATAAATTATGACCGTGCATGAACAATGCAAATATCTTATCTTCCCAACTGTTTTACCTCAACAACAATCTCTTGACTCAATCGGTTCTCTAGAACCATCCGGCACAAGACCATTAATTTAGAACATCGTCGCCCACAAAAGCTGCTTGATGGGATTACCGTACCGATATGGTATTGGTAAAACTCATCAAGATATTCAAGGTTACAATAACCTGTTTATCATGATTGATATACTATCGTCACCCATAAAAGCCGCTTGGTCAAACTCTGTTGACCAAGATAGTATCGTCGCCCATAAAAGCCGATCAATTCAAACAAATATGCCCATAAAGACCAAACAATGCCCATAGAGCACAAACTAACAACTCTTACTATTTTCTCACAAACACACGTGCTAAAATGAACTCGACCCCATACATGTCAACTCGACGGTGCAAATGGATGTCATATTTCATTTACGAATTTTTCTTGACATCATTATAATACTTTAAACATGTTGGTATATCTAATTAAAACCAAGTTATAACATTCTGATTTATAGAAACTAATCTCAATTTAACGATATTGCAGTAAGGTACAATAGTTGGTATAAGGAAAATTTTGACTATACAAACTTCATATTATGTAGGTGCTCAAAATAAGTAAAGTGTAGTTCGATGAGTTAGCGACGCATGGCCACAAACCGCGAGTCAATCGGAGGTCCGAGGAAAGAGATATGGTAGTTCTCCCATTAGTGCACAAAGCTGTTAAATGTAGCGCGAGCACTCGAGCCGCACGAGCTCGAATCAGGTCATCTTCAACCTCCAGTTACTGGGTTCTCTATTATGCTTCAAGTTTTTCAAACCTAATCTAAACAGAGCTTGTAATATGTAATTTTCCCCGTATTTCTGCATAGATTATGAATATATAAGTTTAGATTCTTAATTTACACCGTGACTCTACTAATATGCGAAAAACTGAGAGGTGCCAAAATATAAAATCGATTGTTCATCGCAACCGTTACGAATTAGCATTCTTCAAGACTTGAAACCTATCCTATACAAACTCCAATCTATCATTTTCACTTCACGGAATAAGTTTTCGATAATATTTTTGGTAACGCTAATTTCGGGCCTCCATTGATATATATATATATATGTGTGTGTATACACCATATTTCTGTAACACCTGTACTCAAAAAAGAAGGCTAATATGGTATTAATATGTATTAATTAATGATGAATAATGCATAAGATGGCTTAAGGTGGGGATATAAACGTACAGGTAAAAAGGTGTTCAAATGCGAACATGGATGAAAGTCCTATGATAGGTAAGGCTGGTATAAAAGTGGGGCCCAATGAGGTCTAGTTAACATAATTTGCATTTAGATGCCATTATATGTTCATATGAATACTGTTTAAATGTTTACAGATATTAAAATTTGGATCAGTTTTAGTCCAAGTTTTGCTTTTTATCTAGTTCTTGTGAGAACTAAGGGAATGTTTATTTGACAAATAACCAATTTTGAAAGATTTATTAGATTGTACAGGGATCCTATGCAAGAAATTAGCACTCACCAAATACTTGAATTTGTAAAACCAGTTAACTATGAATCACTACTCGGTAATTTACTTTCCCAAACAGCCTTAAAAGTTTGGAAACACATGAAAATTCGTATGCACTTTTATTAAGACAACAAAAGTACATTTTTTTTAGGCTTAAATGCAGTAATTTGGCAACATAAATAAAATGATTGTTGGCAACCAAAGTACATTCTTTTTCTCGCAGCAATCTTAAACGGGCTCTAATACTAACTTTTATGCCTAAAGGACTTTTTAATGAAGTGAAAAACCTCCTTAACCTTATCCTTTTTATATGTACTTTATATCTATATGTCATGTTCTTTTTTTCTTCGTACGAGATAGGCTTTGAACAGTGAACTGTGTTTATCATTTGGTTATAAAATCGATTTTGATTTTAAAGTGAAAGCGAGTCTAATCACAGGGGGTAAATTTTAATTAACCCTTTGATAAATTGATTGAATAAGTTCTTGCATTCATAAATCCCCATACCTCTACTGCTCTGCCTTTTTTTTTCCCAAAAAAAAAAAAAAACACTTGTGTTAATAGCCTCTAAGGCTTTATATAATATAACTCTTTTATTATTAAGAAATTTAAAATTTCAACTAATGAAAGATTAAAAAAATCCTAATTACACGGAGCTTAACTTGAGTATCAAACTCCGTCGATTAATGTGAATCTTTCTGTCAATAAGATTTAATTTGTCTCTCTGCTCTAAACATTGAAAAAAATTTGACAACCATGGATCGTGAAGTAAGTACTCGGGAGATGCAATATAGCTTTTCAAACTGCTTCAACTTGGAGGAATCATTGTCGATGGTCTCTACATAGCATTCAAATTGATTGCTAGCTTTCAGACAAGGTAGTGTAGATAATACTTAATACCCGCTCAAGTGTCACCTACACATGTCACCACAAGATACAGATGTCACCAACATCGACCAATAACAAGATGCCATATTGACTGGCATTTTAAAGTATTAGAAGTTCGATAAGACAAAAACACGGATATTGTGCCTAGGAGGTTCTTTGTTGAAGATCTTCAAGTGAGTGTTACAATTCAAAATGGTAATCATTACTACTATTTTTCCCAGCTCAATTCAAGTATCATGCTTTTGATTTACAATTGCAATATAGGGGAATCATAAATGGACTAAAGGACTTCTTCCACAAGGACCGTCATCATGGTAATTTAGAAGCATGTGTCCAAATCTCGGAGGAAAATGATGTGAAGTTAGTGGACCTTGTGCGAAAAGTAGGTAATATCAATTTCAGTGAGTTCTTATTTATAAATTGTTTAGTTCAAACCATGGGTCATATTATTGTCTCCTTTTTGAAATACAAGGGGCAAAGTAAAAGTAGATCAAACAAAGAGAAGCCATGAAGTAGGATTTGCTTGTTTTTCAAAAATTGGTCCTTTCCTTGATTCATGCTAAGCTTCCTCCAGGATACCGGTTGTCACCTATAGTAGAACTTTTTTCCCTTCTCTGCCAAAAACTCTCTAGGTACCCGAATAAACATCTCTTGGTTGGTTTGGCCAAATGAAGGCCTCCCCTATTTATATGAAATCCAAAATAAAATGGACGGATTAGATTAATTCGATCTAATGGTTATTATCAATCCTCTAGAATTCTCCTAAGAAATATCAGATGTTTACATACTCTTCTACATTGTAGAATTCTCTACAATGTACAAGCTACATAAGCATCTAGGAAACTCTAGAAACTTCAAGAATATACAACCCTTCAAAGCTCTAGAACCTTTCTCTAGAGAAGGTACACCAACTAAGAGAAAAAGCGAACTCACTCTCCAATAGTGGTGGATGAACATAGGGTCTACCATGGGCTCAAGCCCCCTGGACTTTTTATAATTACATTTTAGCCTTAAAAAAACTTTATTATTTAGTATTAGCCCCCCCCCCCCCCTAGACTTTGCATAATGACACTTTAGCCTTGAAAAATCTCTAGTATTTAGTTTCGGCCCCCTCAAACATTAGACTAAAAGGACCAATGCCCAAGTCAGTCTCACAAGTTTTTTCACCAAACCAAAAAGTCAGTCCCTTTTTGATATACTGAAATTATTATATTATATTTATATAATATATATGGACCAAATTTTAGTTGACTGCCACTATTGCCAAAGTAATAGTGGTTATTGCCAAAGCAAACTAGGTATGTGTATGAGTCACAGTTTGCTTTGGCATTATATAACTACTATTACTTTTTGGCAATAGTGGTAGCCTTTTAATTTTATATGTTATCCATATATATATATGATACGTACAAATATGTTCAGTGAAAGCAAAGCAAAGCTCCACTCCTGCATCAAGGAGCACCAGATGGTCTAGGAACCGACCATGTCCTTTGCGTAGTTAACCCGAGCAGTATGCCCAGCATCGCAAGGCCTGACCAACAGGTCGGGAATGCCACACGGGCTTGGTTCATCATGGGCACAGCCCAGCCAAGCCCCAGGACGTGATCCAGAATGTTCCAGATAGTTTCCTACACAAGTTAGAAGACTAATGGAAAGTGTAGATCGTTTCGTAATCCAATTAAAAAACTCCCACGATTTATGTTAATCAATCCTCATCAGATTGTATTACCTTATCAATTTACTTACCTTATATAAGGAGGTTTCTTGAACTATAAAAGAAACCCCTTACCTTCATAGAAGGGGATAGCATACTCATCTTACACGCATATACTTACTCGGCCAGTTTCTGGTAGCTTCATCCCTTTTGTGGGTTCACCAAAGACCCCGGCGATCTGATATCATAGTGCAAGTACTCTGACACACACATGGACATAGGTCTCTTCATTAACAGGGTTGAACCACATACAATTTCTTTTGTCTTCTTCTTCTTATCTCTAACCCAAATTTAGGCATCATCAATGCATATATATATAGAGAGAGAGATATAAAGGGGTGGACATGAGTATTTGGAAGCCTGGGACGAACTATTTAAGGGAGCGAGGTAATTTTTTTGGGGTTTACTTATACATAATTCATAGTTTTTTAGAGCTTACTTATAAATATTTGGTAATTTTTTTGGGGTCTACTTATAATATGAATCTATTTGTGAAACTTAAATATTGTATGATGTCTTTCAAAATATTATGGGGGGGGGGGGGGGGGGGGAGGGGAGGGGGCTATTTCTAAAACTCAAAAATTTCTTACACTAAAAGTGTAATTTTTAAAATTCTAGGGGCCTTTGCATTTGAGTTTTACATATATACATATATATCATTATATTAAATGTAAAATACTAAAAAATCTCAAGATAAAAATGTAATTATGAAAATTTCATGGAGGCCCTAAAAAATTTATAACCCTTGGGTCGGGCCGGCCGGCTCTGTGTATATATATGTATAGAGTGGATTCTCTTTCTTGGCAAGATTCAAGAAATCCATTCAGACAAACTAAGTTACTTCTGTTTCCCAGTTTAATAAAAAAAATGCCAGTTGCCCATCCAAATAAACCAGTTCATCACACAATTATATATATATATATAAGAATGCCCGCAAAAAATTTGCCTCGAGGATGCTGTAGCTGTCCTGAACCCTTGTATAGCCTAGCCCCACCTGACTGAAATCTTGGCTCTGGGAAGAAGAGAAAGTCATGAGTGAGAAAAGAAAAGAAAAGAAGAGAAATGATGGTGGTGGTTTATTTCATCTTGTTTGGGAGTTTAGGAGAGAGGATAAAGTTATTTTCTTTCTTCTTGTTTGCAAGTTGAGAAGTAAAGAAAAGAAAAGAAGAAAGTTACCATTCTACCCATTAAAAGCATCCACAATGGTGGACTGAAACTTTGAACTTAGCTAAGCTAAGTTGTGGTATAGGTTTTCTTACCCTTCCAATGATGTAATGACCAAACGGTGCTCCCAAAGCCGTTTGAGACGAAACGACACTCCAAAGCCGTTTGGTAAGAAATGGTGTGGATATCGCAATTCTCTTACTACCCACAGCTTTTCTTTTAAAATTCTTTCTCAAAGTCAATTTCAAAAACAAATGAGTCGCCACTTAATTTTTAAAAGAAAAAATTAAGAAACCATTTTAAAGCAACTGATCTTTTGCGAAACCAAAGATTAAACTAGGTCCGGGGATTATGGAATGAGAAGGGAAGGAGCCCATCGGACTAAAACACCCCTTCTCATCTTATCTCGCGATAGGCCTCTACTTAACATCCTTTTAATCGATTTATTAATTTAAATGTGCCCTCAACTAATACATATGTATAAATATACATTACAAAAGCATGTCTAAAGGGTGTAAAATTGCAAGTGATAAAATATCATTCAAAAATCATATAATTCAATTAGCAAGCAATATGATATGCAAGTAGGGAACTAGAGAACTTACCCGGGATCCAGCCGCGAATATTAAACGTGCAAATGCATGCAAGTAGACAAAGCCTAGGAATAGAGTCTCTAATCCATATATACAAGTAAAGCAAGTCCTAGTTCTAAGGTATAGCGCACCAAGTCAAAAAAAATCGATAAAATCAAGAAATTAAAATAAACTAAAAGAGGAATTCAAGAAATCATACCTTAACAGCGCTAGAAAACAAAAGGTTAGTCCACATGATATACAAAATATAAAGTTGGATCTTAAATAACAATCCTAGACTTCTAGCTTAAATTTATGAAATGTGATTAAATCTAAAGCAACTAAGTTCTAATTACAAATGTCAAATCATACGGATGAATGTATATACATGAACAAGGATGGACTATGAAATGCTTGGTGTTTTAAATCATTTAGACTTTGAATCCAAACTTAACTATTCATTATTGGAACATGGTTTGAACCTTGACTCATGAAAATATCATCTAAGCCATTATTCACAAGATTGAAGAAAACTAATGCAGAATTCTGTAAATTGCTGAGAGCAGACCATAACTTTAAAAATAGAAAAAGCACATTTCCCATAGTTTGATCCAGATGAATTTTGGACACAAGATGCCTCTGTGTGTCTAGGTTTTAACCCAAAAAAGAAATCAAAGTTCCAACGGTCGGATCTCTGGGAATTGGACAGAAACCAGACATTACTCAGCATTCTACAACCTTCTGTCCAGAGTTCTTGCACGATTTTCCAAAAATAGCAAAATGATCAGAAATGCTTTGTTCTTTTTAGGGTGACTTCCTAATACATTAATCTACTTAGAAAAAATTATTTTGGGTCACAAACACTTTATTAGAGCTATGGTTTAATTATTTCAAAAGGATGTCACTGTGCTGAAACTCTGGGCAGATTGTAGAGACTTTGCAAAATTCATGACCAAACCACTTTAGACATGAAACCACCTTAAAACAAAAATTACAGTGGTAGAATGTTGTGTTATTGACACTTTCCCATTAGTTTCACTTAATTTCAACGGTTAGATTTCGAACTAAAAATCTTTGATCAAAAATAGTTTGTGAACTCACTGTTTTCATCTGTCAAACTCATTTTTATTCGTTAACCCCAACTATTAAACCATGAAGTTGGACTTAAACTAACCATTTTCTCCTACCATTTGGTGGTCATTGGAGGCTAAAGACCTTCATATTTGTAGATTTCAAATGAAGTATGAATAGACTTCATGAAATCTCGAAATAAAGAATCTAAACCATGGGGATGGGCTTAGATTCAAGACCACTTTCTCCTACCATTTGATGGTCATTGGAGATGAAGACATGACTAATACTCAAGAATCTCAAAGGAATATAGAAATGATCAAACTTTGATTTCCATGTGAAGCACAAGCTTACATGGGATTCAAAAGATCATGCTCAAGAGATTTCAAGAGAGATATTGAGAATCTCTAAGAGTCTCAAAAAGAAAGTATGATCAACAAAAGAAATGAAGCAAGGAAAACAAAGTAGTTTGAGGATTTAAAGATTCAAAAGGAAAGAATGCAAATAAACAACTTATGGTTAGAGGTTCACCTCCAAATTATCCTCAAAGTTTCTCTCCTTTGAAGATATTCCAAGCTCTTCTTCCTAGTTCTCTAAACTCTCTCTTTTCTCTCAAAATATGTTAGTGTAATGGTAGTAATTTTTTCTCTTGTATCTCTTATGTGTTCTTGTATCTTCACCCCCCCTTTTTTTTTTCTCTCCTCCTTGTTGTGTATGTTGTTCTTGTTTTATAGGCAAAATTACCAAGTATTTTCAGTGGATTCGGAGTAAAAACCAGGTGTCAATGTCTCATTTGGTGGTACAATACGTACTTCCTGAAATTAGACAGACTGCTGCCCAGGGCGGCAGTCAAAAATAATCTGCGGCATTCCGTGGATGCCGCTGCAGCACTTTGTGACTGCCGCGACGGCACTCAATGACTGCCGCGCGGCTCTCAGTAAGTGCCACGTAAAATTATCGATTGCCGTATCTTGGTCAACCTTACTTTATCAGTTTTTTGTTTTTATCTGCATACATATACGTATTGTACCACAAAATACGGACTTTAAAAGCAAACAGCAATCAGAAAATGTCGGCGGCACTCAGTGAAGGTCGGGCCGACACACACTGAATGCCGCGCGGTACTCACTGAATGCCGTGCGGCACTCACTGAGTGCCGCGGAACACTACCGTGTGCCATTTTTTATGGAACTTCTCTTTTTAGGTCTTTTCTTTCTTTCTTTTCCTTAAAGAAACTTATTTTCGAAGATCTTTTCCAAAAATGGTGTTTTATACCTGAATTTTCCTAGATACCTGGTAATTTCTTTTCTGTAAAATTTTAATGCGTCTGGAGAACTTTCTGAAGAGCTTGGAATACTTCTAATCTTTCGGTCCTTATCATCATTGGACGTGGAGGTGACACTCTCTTAAATTCGACGATCGGTTAAAATCGGGGTGTCTACAGTTTGCACCTCTTTGATAGAGCTCGTGGGGCAATGCGTCCCATAAGTGAATGTCAAAGCCTGTGTGAAGACAAACCTTTGACCAGGCTGCCAAATTTAGGTCAAACAAAATGCGTTGCAAAAACGGCTTCACAAACGGTTCATGTTGGTCGTGCTCAACGGTGAGCTGCCTACGTATCCATTCAGGAATCAGACCAAAACGTAGTTCGGGCGGGAGCCAAACATACACAAGCACAAGTAGCCATACGGAGGAATGCACCTATCTTGTCGTGATGCAAATGCTATGCGATGGTATCTTCTGAATTGACCTGGTCATACAAGCGCCGTGCTTATCATGTCTTCCCTATGTACGGCGCACTTTACGCGACGTATTAGTTGGGGAAGGTCATTCAATGCAAAATTTATTACGAGGGTCATGAAGATGCTTTTGATTTGATTTCGAGGATTAACGCAAATTTGTTGCGGAAACCGAGAATGCAAATTCGTTACATTCTCAAGATAAGGATCAATATAAATTTGTTACGTGGATCGAGAATATAAATTTGTTATATTCTCGAAATACGGGTTAACGCAAATTTGTTGCAGAAATCGAGAATGCAAATTCGTTACACTCTCAAGATAGGGATCAACGTAAATTTGTTACGTGGATCAAGAATATAAATTTGTTATATTCTCGGAATACGGGTTAACGCAAATTTGTTGCAGAAACCGAGAATTCAAATTCGTTACATTCTCAAGATAGGGATCAACGTAAATTTGTTACCTGGATCGAGAATATAAATTTGTTATATTCTCAGAATACGGGTTAACGCAGATTTGTTGCGAAAACCGAGAATGCAAATTTATTACATTCTCAAGATAGGGATCAATGTAAATTTGTTACGTGGATCGAGAATATAAATTTGTTATATTCTCAGAATACGGGTTAACGCAAATTTGTTACGAAAATCGAGAATGCAAATTCGTTACACTCTCAAGATAGGGATCAACGTAAATTTGTTACGAGGATCGGGAATATAAATTTGTTATATTCATGAATTTTTTTTTTTTAATTTTCAAAATCGGGATCCCACGGGATCAAATATTTTTCAATTTTCAGGATTTGGGAGCCCACGGGCTCATATTTTTCCATTTTCAGGAATTGGGAGCCCACGGACTCAAATATTTTTTAATTTTCAGGAATTGGGAGCCAACGGGCTCATATTTATTCTTAAATTTTGAAATTTGTAGTCAATTTAAACCTAAAAACGACCCCGAGGGCCAAAAGTGCGATGAGGGCAAATTTTGGGTGCCTCAAATTCAATTTTTGAGACCTGATTTGAATTTTTGGGGGGAAGTGAAATATCTTTGAACCCACTCAACCGCGGCACAGGCTGGTTTTCGCGGCAGTCGCTGACTGCCGCGCGGCACTCACGGAGTGCCGTTGCTGCACTTGGTGAGTGCCGCGCGGCAGTTCATCCACTGCCGGCGGTGTCGTTACATTTCATTCATTCTCTCAGTCTTCTCTCTCTCTCGAAATCTCTCTGGAGAAATTTTTTTTCCTTTTTCCTTTTTCCTTTTCTTGCTTGGATCGATCCCTAGTACTCACAGGTTAGTTCTGCTCGATCAAGACTTGATTAATCTCTTTTATTTCATTGTTTTTTCTGAATTTTTCATGAATTTAACTTGTGGATCTCTCTTTTCTTTTGACAGATTATGGCGAGCGGTTCAGAGAGGAAGAAGAAGGCCAAGTACACGGCCACCCATCATCCTGATGCTATGCTCCTGCTCCAAGACCCAGACGAGCATTTATCGGCCCGCGCGTTCAAGCGCGAGGTAAATGCTCTCCCTCGTGTTCATTGGACTTTCGGGTGTCCCACCTGTATCGATTCCTTTATTTCCCTTTCGAATTTTCTCAAAAGATTTTCAAATGCCGTTCGTGTTAAACCAAAGAAACTTATGCCCGTGATTTTTCCTTTCTGTTCGTCTTAGGATTTACGAATGCGGTGCCCTTTAAATGAAATCCTGAACATTCTCCTTTATTTATTATACTTGTGAATTTTCTTGAACGTTCCAAACGTCCTTTTATTATTCAAAATTGATTCCTGAATGCTTGTGACCACATACTTCTCTTTGAAACTATACTTCTTTTGGACCCAAAACTTTCATAAGTTTATATATGCATGTATTTCAAAAATGTGAACAAACTACTCTTTTTTTTTTGAAACTTTGCTAGAACATTGATTGTTTTCTTTTATTCATTTCCTCTTGAATGCAAACGAGTGCCATGCTTGTGAAATTTCCTACGAACATTTCTAGATTTTCCATTTCTTTATTATTACCTATTTATTTTTATTGCTCTCTTCTTTATCCATAATAAATCTTGTGATTCTTTCTTGCAGCTGCAGCCCAAGGTGCTGAAAGGGCACGGCAGTCTTGCTCATGGGCATGAGTGGTACACAGAGTTGGGCGAGACTGTACAGGGCTTGTAGATGCGGCGGGATTTGGAGACTTCATCAAACTTTTGACGAAGAGCTCCAACGATTTAAGACAGATCCATGCCCTTGCTGAGCGGTGGTGGGATACTACGAGCACGTTCCACTTTGACTTCGAGGAGATGACGATGACCCCCCTAGATTTTTCGATGATTACAGGGATTACTTTTGGTGGAGAGCCTTTGCGGTATCTGATAGACCAGGAGTGGGACCAGGTGGAGCCTTTGCTGGGAGTGGTCCCGGAGGAGTCCTTAGTCACAACCCGATGGTTTATGGACACATTTAGGGGCCAGCCGGGTTTTACCGACGAGCAGATGGCCCGGGGTTTCCTTATGTACATGCTGGGGTGCTCTCTGTTGAGCACCAGGGGTGATCGGGTCTCTGTTTCCTTGGTTGCGTCTCTGGAGCACCTGGACCGGGTTGACGAGTATGATTGGGCTGGTGTAGAACTAGCCATCTTGTACCGACATATGGGTGACATTTCCCGGGACAGACTGGCCTCCACCAGCGGCTACTGGAGAGCGTGGGAGGTATATTATCTATATTTTCCTGCTTATTGCACTTTCAAAAACTTATTTAAATTGTGAGATTAACCCCCTTTCTTCTTTTTTGTATTACAGATTTGGTCCTACGAGTATCTTCGCATGATGTCCCCTGAGACACGTGAGGCTGATGCCCTTATCATGCCCCAGGGGCTGAAATGGGCGAAGGATAGAGTCGGGCGAAAGACTGGGGCCCACGATTTTGTTTCGTTCAGGAACTTCCTGACAAACCTGAGGGAGCAGCACGTTCACTGGCAGCCATGGCTTAGGGTGCTTCCTGATGCTCGCGCGGAGATCTGAGAGTCGGCCGGATATGACCCGACGAGACAACTTCTCTAGGGCCAGAGGGCCAGGCGTGGTACCTGGGAGAGAGGGTGACTAGGCAGTCATTGGCGGCCCTCGGATTCTTTGTGCCGTACCCTCCTCCTGACTCTATGAGGGCCACAGACACGCTTCAGGGCAGCGAGTTCACGGCTGCTCGAGCTGGCTTCGGTGTTCACGGCTGCTCGAGCTGGCTTCGGTATTCACGGCTTCCTGGACCCCCCTGCAGGATATGCGGCTTTCTGTGCCGCTAAGCTGATGCCGAACTTCTCTCTGATGGAAGTGACTCGGGTGAGTACAAGATTTCTTCAATCTTTTTTACGAGTTCTCTTTCATCCTTTATTTGTGTTTCATTACTTTTTGTTTGCAGCCTGTTCCTACTGCGGCTCGTTCTCCTGCCTTACCTGAGTGGGATTGGACCATGTCAACTGTTTTGTTCGGCGAGCCTTACTTGACGACGATCCCCCGACTCCCACAGGGTGCCCCCACGATTCCTCTCCATTATGATGTTATCCTGCGTGCTTACGCGGAGGAGGGTTTGACGTATGCCCACAGCGTGCAGCAGTGGATTCTCGGGCAAGAGTGGATGGTAAGAAACTTATCCCCGCTTTTCACTTTGACTAGGATTATCGCTCTTTTTAATAATCTTTTATTCTTGATTCTTGTTTTCAGGCTGAGGGAGCTCGGGCGACTGCCGCGGCTCAGTTGAGGGCCCAGGTATGATCTTTTACCCTTTTTATTCTTAGTATTCCATTCGTCCTTTTCAACATTTCTGGACTTATGTTCTCTTATTTCAGACAGAGGAGATCAGATGCCTATCTCAGCAGGTGGGGCAGCTTCAGCAGCGGCTTCAACAGTTCGGCATCCCTCTTAGCGACACTCCTGGAGATGGTGGTGCTGGACGAGGCGCGGGGCGAGGTGGCGGTATCGGTGGAGGTAGCAGCGGGGTTTGAGCCAGAGGCGGCGGTAGCGGCGGACATGGAGGGAGCGGTGGAGGCAGCGGGACGGAGTCGAAGGAGGAGCCTCTCAGGCGCACAACCCGTCAGACTCGCGGCCGGAGTCGAGGCTGATCCTGCTTTTCTTATTTTGACTTTTGAGCGTTATGGGAGGATTTACACTTTTTATTCGGATGATTGTATATACACTTTATTTTGATGGCTGCTCCATGATAGCCGGTGGGATAGACACTTTAAATACCTTTATTATTGTATTTTGCTTTTTCATTGATATTCACCGTACGTGCGACCATAGCTTGGTCCTTTTCTTGCCGTATGTGAGACCATAGCTTGGTCCCCTTTTTATTTGATTCTTGAATGCTTTTATTCCTTTTATTCATGAATGAAATGAATGTATGCGCTCATGGCTTAATCTTTGTTGCACGTGCTGCATGAAGTGTACATTTAATTGTTTTCTATCTAGTTTTTTGTTTGCAGGTGGGCTGAGAGTGTTACAAATAGACCCTGGCCAACAAAAAGCCTAGAACGGCACTCAATTAGGTCTCCGCGGCACTCGGTGAGTGCCGCAGCGGCAGTCAGAGAATGCCGCGACGGCACTCACGGACTGCCGCGCGGTACTTCGTCGAGTGCCGTTCTGCTTTATCGAGTGTCGCCCTGCCTTCAGGCAGATCTTCCTCTATTTATACCCTCTTTTCTTCAAAACTCCGCAAAACACTACTTTCTTTTGTTCTCCTCTTTACAAATGGCCCCCGTTAGCTCCCAAATCCTCTTCCCGTGGATGGATACTCTCTCTGGCATAGACAAACTCAACTTTGAGTGTTTCAGACTAAACGATCTCTTCTCTTTCCGACGGATGAATTTGAATGAAGGCCTACTTCGAGCTGCCATTCAGTGTTGGGATCCTGCTCTCAACGTCTTTCGTTTCGGTTCTCAGGAAATTTGCCCCTTGTTGGAGGAATTCAGCGACATTCTGCATACTGACCCTTTTGCCGAGTTGACAGTCCCTCTGGTTCAGGCCGGGTACGTCCGGGATTTAGCCATTCTCCTTCACATATCTCAAAATGCGACGGGTTCGTTTGTCTATGATAGGCAGTTCGACTTTGAGCTCCTTTCTTCGGTTTATGCTCCCATAGGGGACCCTTACGATGGTGAGTATCAAATCATTCGACGTAGTGCCCTGTCGATTGCCATGCTCTCTTACTTCCTCTTTCAGTCATCTTCTGACACTCTCATACCCATTGTCTGTGGCTTGCAGAAGATGAAAAGTACCGTTATGCTGGTCCTTGGTGAAACTCTGATTGGATTAGGCCATGCCCATGCCACCGAGGCCATATTATCTGCCGGGGCACCTTTTGTTCTGCATATTTGGCTCATGGAGCGTTTGGACCTCTTTATACACCCTTCCTACCTACGTGGGTCACTTCCTTACGATCGTATGGAGATTCACAACTTTTTCAGTCTGCCGATGCATGGCTTGGTTGGCTTCAGGGCCTCTCTTCCAGTGATATCTGCTAGATCTGTCCGCAGTGGTTTTATCGCTCCATTGCTGTACGTCTGCCTGGGCGACCCGGCATTTGGCTACCGGGCTTGCGTGCTACTACTTTCTACATTCCGGATCGGGTGGTCCGTCAGTTTGGACTTTTGCAGGATACTACTGAATCTTTGACTGCTGATTTCAACAGGGGGTCCGCTTTGCGCCCTTCTATTGTGAAGGCTTTCACTGAGGCTTGGCACAACAGGATGGCTGCTCCGTGCCCGAGGATTCCGGCTCTGATTGTGCTTACTATCCAGTTTCTTCTAGAGATCCAGGCTTTGGTTGCAAGACGAGCTTGACAGACACATGCATAATAAAGTAGACGAAAACAGAGAAAAGCTTACCATTTTATAAAACTTTCTGACAGACCCTGCTTACTCTTTTTACACTTTTGAATGTGATTTTCCTTATTTTTTCTTTTCAAGAAGTGTTGTCATCTTTCAGGGAAGTTCTAACATGTTAAATCAAAAGTGCTCACCCCTTCGATTAATCTTTTATGAAGAATTCTCCTTTCAATGTTTTTACTTGGCTCTTTACTTTTGCTCTTTTTGCTTTTACTTCTTCTATACCATGAATTCTCATTTGTTTCTTTATAGTACTTATCTTGACAGCCAGGTGATCCAAGGGAGGATTTTGTATCTGGGTTCTTCGGCTAGCAAACGAAGTTTGCCCTTGGTTTTAGGGCTTCGAAGTGGTTCCGGGAAAATGCCAGTTTGCCCCTAGTTTTTTTTTTTTTTTTTTTTTTGGAATGACCAAACCAAATTGGTTGCCTACGTATCCCCTAGCGGGAATTAGGTCAAGCGTAGTTCATCTATGTAGGAGATTTTGAAAGGAATGGTTTCAAACAAAGTATTTCTTGAGGCGATCGAGGTTAATCGGTTGCTTAAATTCAACCCCGTCTAGGTCTATAAGATAGGCCGCTCCTCCGGAAAGGAGTGTCTTAATGATGTATGGCCCGACCTAGTTGGGTTTGAATTTTCCTCTGGGATCATAAACAGGCACTTTTAGTTCTTTGAGGACCAGGTCACCCTCAGCGAGCTTCCTTGGGCGGACCTTTTTGTTGAAAGCACGAGCTATCCTCTTCTGGTACCCCCGAGTATGGTTTATTGCTGCCAGCCTCTTCTCATCGAGTAACATCAACTCCTCGTACCTTCCTCGTACCCATTCTGATTCGGAGATCTCACATTCTGCCAAAACCCTAAGAGAGGGTATTTCTACCTCGATTGGGAGAACGGCCTCCATACTGTAAACCAGTGAGTACGGCGTAGCACCCGTTGAAGTTCTTACCGAGGTTCGGTATCCCCACAAAGCAAACGGGCAGCTTTTCATGCCAGTCCTTATATGTATCTGTCGTTTTCCCCAAGATTGTTTTAACATTCTTATTCGCTGCTTCTACTGCTCCATTCGTCTGAGGCCTATACGGGGATGATTGATGGCGAGTGATCTTATAATTTTCTAGAAGCAGGATAACCTCCCCTTGAAAATGACTGCCATGATCGAAGATAAACTCATTCGGGACCCCATACCTGCAGATTATGTTTTTCTCGATGAAACTCACCATGTCTTTGGCTTTCAAAGTTGCATACGAGGCTGCCTCTACCCACTTTGTAAAATAATCGATTGCCACGATTATGTATCGGTGCCCATTAGAAGCCTTCGGAACTATCTCACCAATGATATCAATCCCCCACACGGAGAATGGCCAAGGGGTGGTCATGCTATAGAGTTATGACGGCGGGGTATGCATCAGATTTGCATGAATCTGACACTTGTGGCACCTTTTAACATATTCGCAACAGTCTTTATCCAAGGTCGTCCAATAGTACCCCTGTTGGATGATCTTCTTCGCCAGCATGTGTCCATTCATATGGGGTCCACACACTCCCTCATGTATTTCCTCCATCATTTTCCTAGCTTCCTTCCCATAAAGGCATTCCAGATTATACCCGGTGTAGGACTTTTTCCATAGCCTATCTGCATAAATCACAAACTGAGCGGCGAATCATTGAATCGCCTTTCTGTCCTTTTCTGAGGCTCCTTCAGGGTATTCTCCTTTCTGAATGAAGTTCCAGACATCTACATACCAAGGCACTTCATCTTCTCTTTCTACGGCCGCGATCATTTCAAACGACGGTTGGCTCCTCACTTTTATGGATAATGGGATCATGGCAGTTTTGGGAGGGATTTGGATCATTGAGGCTAAGGTAGTCAAAGAGTCAGCTAGTTGATTTTCTTCACGAGGGAGGTAGTAAAAGAAAATCTTTTAGAATTGTGCTTTCAGACTTTCCAAATAGTCATGGTAAGGTCTCAATTTCTCATGCTTTACCTTCCAATCCCCTCGGACTTGGGATATGATCAAGTTGGAATCTCCGAAGACATCAATCTGCCCGACTTTCAAAGCCAAGGCTGCTTCCATCCCAATTATGCAGGCTTCGTACTCCGCGGTATTGTTGGTTGAGTTATACTTGAGTTTGGCGGCTAATGGGGTAGGGGACCCATCGGGTGCTATGAGGATGACCCCGACTCCGTATCCTAATTGATTGGATGCTCCATCGAAATACATCTTCCACAGATCTTCTCTTACCTCCATCACTTCTTCATCAGGAAACTTGAATTCTCCTTTTTCCCCAGTTTCCACGGCAAAGTCAGCTAGGTACTCAGCGATGGCTCTCCCCTTGACAGATTTGGAGGTGACATATTTGATATCAAACTCAGCTAGCATCATGGTCCATCGGGAAATCCTACTGGTCAAGGCGGGTTTTTCAAACAGGCATTTGAGCGGATCCATCCGGGAGATTAAGATCATGGGGAAGGCTAACATATAATGCCTAAGGCGACGGGTGCACCAGACTAAGGCCCAACATGCTTTTTCTAACGGTGAGTACTTCAACTCATATCCAGTCATCCTTTTACTCAAGTAGTAAATGGCCTTCTCCATGTGCCCCTCTTCTCCTTCTTGGGCCAACATACACCCCATCGAATCTTCGAATACGGAGAGATAAAGCAACAAGGGTCTGCCAGGTGAAGGCGGTGACAGGACAGGTGGGTTTTGGAGGTAGGTTTTGATTTTGTCGAAGGCTTGCGTACATAAGGTATCCCACTCAAATCTCTCTCCCTTTCTGAGTAACTTAAACAACGGGTCGCAGGTCATGGTGAGCTTTGAGATAAAACGACTTATGAATTGTATTCTACCCAGGAACCCTCTCAGCTCTTTCTCATTTTTTAGTGGGTTCATTTCGGTTATGGCTTTTATTTTAGTGGGGTCTACCTCTATTCCCCTCTGGGTAATAAGAAACCCCAACAGTTTCCCAGTGGTGACCCCGAACGTACATTTCTGCCGGTTTAGCCTCATTTTGAACTCCCTCAATCTCTCAAAGAACTTCCTCAAAGCCTCTAGGTGCCCTTTCCTCTCCTTGGATTTTACAATCATATCATCCACATACACCTCTACCTCTTTGTGGATCATGTCGTGTAGTAAAGTGGTGGCAACCCTTTGATAGGTTACACCTGCATTCTTAAGTCCGAATGGCATGACCCTATAGCAATATGTTCCCCATGGAGTGATGAATGTGGTTTTTTCCCTATCCTCGGGTGCCATGAGGATTTGATTATATCCAGAGAATCCATCCATGAAAGATAGAAGCTCGTGCCCCGCAGTGTTATCAACCAACACGTCGATGTGGGGTAACGAGAAATCGTCTTTAGGGCTTGCCTTGTTTAAATCTCGAAAATCAACGCAAACCCTAACACAACCATCCTTCTTTAGGACAGGCACAATGTTGGCAATCCACTCAGGATACTCGATGACCATCAAGAATTCAGCCTTTAGTTGCTTTTCAACTTCCTCTTTCACTTTAAGTGCCCATTCCGGCCTCATTCGCCTCAATTTTTGTTTTATGGGTTTTGAATTGGAAAAGAGAGGGTTGTGGTGCTGGACTATTTTTGGATCAATACCTGGCATATCATTATAAGACCATGCAAAAATATCTTTGAATTCATTTAATAGATTGATTAGTTCTTTGCTTTCTTCATTGCTAAGTGTTGAGCCAATAAAAACATTTTGGGGGTTATCTTCATTTCCCAGATTAATTGTTAGAGTGTCCTCAACGATTTTACATGCAGATTCTTTTTCTTTCTCAATTAACTTTTGCAATTCAATTTCATGATCATCCCATTTATCACATTCATTAAGCGCGTTCGAGTAGGCAGAATCAGTCAAGTTTTCATTGATTTTCTTTGGAGTGATTACAACAGACATAGAAATTGAAAGACGCCTCATTTGGACCATTACAGACTCTGGGTATGGGGAAAACTTATCGCTAGACTCAAAAACCCACTCTCTCTTGTTCTCTCCCCCCAGATCGGTGATGAAGCATTCTTCCATAACTCCTGCCTTGGTAATCTCTTCCATCTCTTCCATCTCTTCCTTCTCGGCCTCTCCTTTGTTGGTGTCCCTTTGATCTTCCTCATCTTCCCTACTCTCGGCTGCTTCCTCTACCAGGCCTTCGACGTATTCCCCCTTGGCTTTTCCAGGATCCTCTTCCATAACCTTCATGTTCCCTTCGCCTAACAGATTTTTCATGGCAGAACCGTCCAACGCACCAATCCAGTCCTTGGCAGCAACAAGCTTTTCAGGCATTTGCAAAAACGGGTCTTTGTACTTGGAGAATTCATGGGAGAAAAAGATCTTGAACCCAGGCTTTAGGCATTTGTCCTTCTGGTCCACCCATGGTTCTGGAAAACCACAGAAGGGGAACTCTTCTCCTTCTTTCACAAAATACCCATTAAGCGTCTTTAGGTAAGGGTCTAGCGGCGCATTGACGACCTTCTTCTTTGCCCTTAGTTCTTTTTTTGTCAGCTGATACCCTAGACCGTGAGTGTGAGTCTGAGTAGGGATTCTTGGAGACTCCGGCAGGCCCTGAAGGTTCTTCCCTAACCCCAATTCTGGAAAGAAACCCATTTTCTTCATGATCCCTGCGACTACTAGACTGACATACTGATCAAAATGGAGTGGTAGAAACTCTCTTGGCTTTTCCTCTTCCAGCATGCTGATGAACTCAAACCCTCCCACACTTGCTTCTTCCTCTTGTAGCTGTAATTCCAGCACCGGTGCGCTTGATGATGCTTCAGACAAACGAACCCAGCTGTCCCCGAGAATGTCGCAGAACTGGCCCTTCCAAACACAATTGACCTTTTGATGAATGGTGGATGGTATGGCACCTAAGCTATCCAACCATGGCCTCCCTAGCAGTAGGTTGAAGGAGGCAGGGATATCGATGATCTGGAATTCGGCTTCTTTGTCTATTGGCCCAACGGCAAGATTAAGAAAGATAATGTCCATGACTGCTCTTTGGGTGTTGTCATATGCCCTGACCTTTTGTTGGGACAGTACGAAGGACGATTCATCTAAACCCATTCGCTTGGCTATTCGAAAAGGACATACATTTAGAGCAGACCCGTTGTCAACGAGACAAGTGGGCTCGGTGTTCCCCAAAGATTCGACAGTGATGTACAATGGTTTGTTGAGCATGGGTCCTCCGGGGGGCATGTCATTTGACGAGAAGGTAATAGCCGAAGCCGGGATTTTTTCGATCAGCCCGATGAGGTCTTCCGGGGTGGTGTCGATAGACACGTCAGATTGGTTTAAAGCGTCTAAGACCGCGTGCCTATGGCGTTTGGAGGCAATCAACAACCCCCAAACAGTGATGTTAGCCTGGGTCTTCTTCATCTGCTTTAGAACTCTATCTTCTTCCTCTTCTTCATTCATCTTTCCTTTTCCTTTGTCTAGATATCTCCCCGGATGATCCTCCTCTAACTCATGTGGTTTAAAGTGTCTGCCTAACTGAGTTAAGTGACTGACTTCTTCCTTTGGCCACAGACTATCAGCTTCTAGATCAACAGCAGCTTTCACCATTTCTGTTTCTTTGTCACTTTCATACCAAAGATCATCTTCCACCCGACTCACATCTTGATTGCCACTCCCTTGAACCCACCAGTCTGAGTATCCTTTTTTACTCTTCGTCGGCTTATCCTTCAAAGCACAGATTGTTGAATCCTCAGGCAGCTGGTATGGCCTTCTTGGTGTCCCGGCCTTAGTGATTAGCCTAGACAGATCGAAGGTTGCTTCTTCTATCCCCAAAAGATAAAGGCCCTGAAGTGGTGGCACAACTTAATGATTCGAAAGCGGATTTCTAGTAACATTTGGAGCTTTGATAGGTGGTTCCGAAATTACTTTGTTATCAATGAGGTTCTGGATTTCATGCCTCAATCTCATGCACCGATCCGTCGAGTGACCTTTCTGCTGATGAAATTTGCAGAAGAGGTCTCCTTGGAAATTTGGCGGAAGTGGTCTTGGTAGCGGATGAGGTTCCAATTGACGGAGGTGCCCCTTTGCTAACAGTCTATCAAGGGCGGTCGACAGTGAAACTCCCAAATTCGAGAATTTTCTCGGTGGCTTATCTCCTCCTCCCTTAGGGTAGCTTCTCGTGATATCAAATTTTCTCTCCGGCTCGCTAAGTGCATTGACATCAGTAGGGCCAAAGTGACCCCCCGAATGTCCTCTCCCTGATCCATAGTTCGGCCTCCTGTATCAGTTCGATTGTTCTTCCTTCTTGATGGTCCCCTCTTGAATCGCGTCTTCAATCCTTGTCCCCACATCAAACACCTCAGCAAAAGTATTAATGGATTGAAACCTCATCTTCTCTTGATAGACTGGCTGTAGGTTCTTCATCAACATCCGGATCTGTTCTTTCTCAGACGGCCTCTGTACCATCTTTGCGGCCTTTCCTCTCCATCGGATCAGATACTCAGCGAATGACTCTTTGCTTCCCTGTCTGGTTGTTTCTAGATCTCGGACAGTGACATCTAGATCTTGATTGTACTCATATTGGGCCACAAATGACTTTACGATTTCTTCCCAAATTCTGGTTTTGCCTGGCTCAAGCGTAAGGTACCGTGATAGAGCAGCTCCGGTCAGGGTTTGTTGAAATAGAACAACCATCATAGTAGTGCTTAGGCCGCTAGGCTGAAAAGCCCCTATGCACATTCGGATATGACTGCGAGGATTCCCGGTGCCGTAAAACTTATCAAAAACTGGCATTTTGAACCCAGCAAGCAGAGTCTCATGGACCCCATCATACAGGCCTTCTAACTCCATTAGATAGGTATCAACTCCCTGAGCCTTGCGCATCTCCCTTTCCAACTTCTCTATTTTCTCGGTCAGTTGCTTCTCTTTCTCAGCTTTCTCTCTGTCTCTGTTGGCCCGTAGCGCATCAGTCCATTGCGCTTCCTGATCATCGAACCAGTCTCCTTCCCCTCCTCCCAAAGGTGGGTCCATAATAGGTGGAATTATAGGTGGTGGCCGGCGGTTCAGTTCTTCTATCATCCCCATCATGCGATTCATGTTTTCGGCCTGTCGCCTCATCTGCTCCGCTTGTTGTTCTACCAGTACCCTTAACCCGGCCATCTCTTTGTTGTTCCTCTCTTCGGCCATATCAGTGTATCCTCTCCTTACTAGCCTCGCCGTGGGATCTCTAAACCACCCTTGATTTGCTATTTTCGCTCCTACAGTAAATTTTGAAATTTTCTCTTTTAAAATCTTTTTATTTTATCATACAAAAGGCATTTTAAAAACTCTCTTTTTATATGTCATGCGGATGCAATGCATGTGTGCGTGTGTGCCTACTCTATATGCCAAAAGAAGAGAAAATCCTAATCCTAACACATAAGGCACATAAGCACATAAAATCCTTACCCATGTCTAGTGCGATGATTTATCCTCTCATTGTGATCCTTACCACCTTTGGATAAAAAAAATTTCAAAATTGTTTTGAAAGACATTTCTTTTTCAAAAACAATTCCCAAGTTTTACGAAAATGTACCTTGATAAAGGTAATTAATTTGGAGTTTCAAAAGAAATGAAACTTCAAAGATTTTAAAAAGCGATTGAAAATTTTGAGATAAAGATAAAAAAAAATGTGTGTTTTTAAAGATGGGTTTAAAATTCTTTAGGCAGAAGGATCACATGATCAGATTATCACCGTACTTTTTCATGAATTCGGATGCATACAAGGTCAATGATGCATAGCTCACATGATATAAGAAGTATAATCTTATAATCAAGGTTCGGCATGTTCTCCAAATGTCGTGGAACATGAGGAGAAATTTGTAAAAGGTGATTTAAAAGATTATACATCTTTCATCAGTCAAGTATCGTCATCATCTCAAATAATCCCTTCCGGGCATACAAAACTTCCTATCATATAACCCTAATCAAGAGTTGATTTCCTAAGATTGAAAGGTTCTATAGAAACTACTATGCAAAAGCTGGGTTTTGGTCGAATAAGGGACCCTTGACACACATCCGATAGGATGCTTAATATACCAAATCATGGTACGAGATCAAGGGTGATCACACAGTCCCATGATGACTTGACCGACCGGGTTGCCCCGAGCCTCCAAGGTCATAGTTCCGTGCAATCGACTGGCTAGACATGCAAATGAAATGCAACAGGCACACAAGGATTAATTAATTCGATTAACATGATATTTTTCGAGTCTAATCCTCGAGTGAACCCAAAATCAGAATTCTGGTCTGTGAAACCAGAGATTCTGGGTTCGATCCCCAGCAGAGTCGCCAGATTGTGGATATCGCAATTCTCTTACTACCCACAGCTTTTCTTTTAAAATTCTTTCTCAAAGTCAATTTCAAAAACAAATGAGTCGCCACTTAATTTTTAAAAGGAAAAATTAAGAAACCATTTTAAAGCAACTGATCTTTTGCGAAACCAAAGATTAAACTAGGTCCGGGGATTATGGAATGAGAAGGGAAGGAGCCCATCGGACTAAAACACCCCTTCTCATCCTATCTCGCGATAGGCCTCTACTTAACATCCTTTTAATCGATTTATTAATTTAAATGTGCCCTCAACTAATACATATGTATAAATATACATTACAAAAGCATGTCTAAAGGGTGTAAAATTGCAAGTGATAAAATATCATTCAAAAATCATATAATTCAATTAGCAAGCAATATGATATGCAAGTAGGGAACTAGAGAACTTACCCGGGATCCGGCTGCGAATATTAAACGTGCAAATGCATGCAAGTAGACAAAGCCTAGGAATAGAGTCTCTAATCCATATATACAAGTAAAGTAAGTCCTAGTTCTAAGGTATAGCGCACCAAGTCAAAAAAAATTGATAAAATCAAGAAATTAAAATAAACTAAAAGAGGAATTCAAGAAATCATACCTTAACAGCGCTACAAAACAAAAGGTTAGTCCACATGATATACAAAATATAAAGTTGGATCTTAAATAACAATCCTAGACTTCTAGCTTAAATCTATGAAATGTGATTAAATCTAAAGCAACTAAGTTCTAATTACAAATGTCAAATCATACGGATGAATGTATATACATGAACAAGGATGGATTATGAAATGCTTGGTGTTTTAAATCATTTAGACTTTGAATCCAAGCTTAACTATTCATTATTGGAACATGGTTTGAACCTTGACTCATGAAAATATCATCTAAGCCATTATTCACAAGATTGATGAAAACTAATGCAGAATTTTGTAAATTGCTGAGAGCAGACCATAACTTTAAAAATAGAAAAAGCACATTTCCCATGGTTTGATTCAGATGAATTTTGGACACAAGATGCCTCTGTGTGTCTAGTTTTTAACCGAAAAAAGAAATCAAAGTTCCAACGGTCGGATCTCCGGGAATTGGACAGAAACCAGACATCACTCAGCATTCTACAACCTTCTGTCTAGAGTTCTTGCACGATTTTCTAAAAATAGCAAAATGATCCGAAATGCTTTTTTCTTTTTAGGGTGACTTCCTAATACATTAATCTACTTAGAAAAATTATTGTGGGTCACAAACACTTTATTAGAGCTATGGTTTAGTTATTTCAAAAGGATGTCACTGTGCTGAAACTCTGGGCAGATTGTAGAGACTTTGCAAAATTCATGACCAAACCACTTTAGACATGAAACCACCTTAAAACAAAAATTACAGTGGTAGAATGTTGTGTTATTGACACTTTCCCGTTAGTTTCACTTAATTTCAACGGTTAGATTTCGAACTAAAAAATCTTTGATCAAAAATAGTTTGTGAACTCACTGTTTTCATCTGTCAAGCTCATTTTTATTCGTTAACCCCAACTATTAAACCATGAAGTTGGACTTAAACTAACCATTTTTTCCTACCATTTGGTGGTCATTGGAGGCTAACGACCTTCATATTTGTAGATTTCAAATAAAGTATGAATAAACTTCATGAAATCTCGAAATAAAGAATCTAAACCATGGGGATGGGCTTAGATTCAAGACCACTTTCTCCTACCATTTGATGGTCATTGGAGATGAAGACATGACTAATACTCAAGAATCTCAAAGGAATATAGAAAGGATTCCATGAAACATCAAGTTTAGAGGACCCAAGTCATGAGCATGGACTTGGATCTATCTACTTGCTTATGAAATGATGATCAAACTTTGATTTCCATGTGAAGCACAAGCTTACATGGGATTCAAAAGATCATGCTCAAGAGATTTCAAGAGAGATATTGAGAATCTCTAAGAGTCTCAAAAAGAAAGTATGATAAACAAAAGAAATGAAGCAAGGAAAACAAAGTAGTTTGAGGATTTAAAGATTCAAAAGGAAAGAATGCAAACAAACAACTTATGGTTAGAGGTTCACCTCCAAATTATCCTCAAAGTTTCTCTCCTTTGAAGATATTCCAAGCTCTTCTTCCTAGTTCTCTAAACTCTCTCTTTTTTCTCAAAATATGCTAGTGTAATGGTAGTAATTTTCTCTCGTGTATCTCTTATGTGTTCTTGTATCTTCACCCCCTCCCCTTTTTTTCTCTCCTCCTTGTTGTGTATGTTGTTCTTGTTTTATAGGCAAAATTACCAAGTATTTTCAATGAATTCGGAGTAAAAACCAGGTGTCAATGTCTCATTTGGTGGTACAATACGTACTTCCTGAAATTAGACAGACTGCTGCCCAGGGCGGCAGTCAAAAATAATCTGCGGCATTCCGTGGATGCCGTTGCGGCACTCCGTGACTGCCGCGACGGCACTCAATGACTGTCGCGCGGCTCTCAGTAAGAGCCGCGCAAAATTATCGATTGCCGTATCTTGGTCAACCTTACTTTATCAGTTTTTTGTTTTTATCCGCATACATATACTTATTGTACCACAAACTACGGACTTTAAAAGCAAACGGCAATCAGAAAATGTCGGCGGCACTCAGTGAAGGCCGGGCCGGCACTCACTGAATGCCGTGCGGCACTCACTGAGTGCCGCGGAACACTGCCGCGTGCCATTTTTTGTTGAACTTCTCTTTTTAGGTCTTTTCTTTCTTCCTTTTCCTTAAAGAAACTTATTTTCGAAGATCTTTTTCAAAAATGGTGTTTTATACCTGAATTTTCCTAGATACCTGGTAATTTCTTTTCTGTGAAATTTTAATGCGTCTGGAGAACTTTCTGAAGAGCTTGGAATACTTCTAATCTTTCGGTCCTTATCATCATTGGACGTGGAGGTGACGCTCTCTTAAATTCGACGACCGGTCAAAATCGGGGTGTCTACAAATGGCACTCCCAAAAGTTTTGCAAACAATCACTACATATATATATGCTTTAGAACCAAATGGCTCGGTGTGTGCCATTTTGTCTCCAACGGCACACACTATGCTGTTAGGCTCCCACACGGATCACTTTGTGCCATTTCACTGTGCAATAGTAAAGCATTGGCGTAGCACAAACTTGTGTTTCCTTAAAGTTAGTTTTCCTACCCTATTGTACGAGCTACACCACTGCAAGCCTTATTAAGGCAAATTGTTGTAGTATTCCCCACCACTGTGGATGCTCTAAGGACTTCAAGTAATGGAGAGGAGAGACATTGAATCGTTAATTGAGAGGAGAGAGAAAATTGTGGTTGTAAACGAGCATTTTCTGTGAGGCTATGTTAGGGTTTTTTTTAGAGAGAATACACATATATTGTGTATTATACCCTAGGACATAGATATAATTAAAATCAGATAAGATTAACATGAAGGGTATCGTAGGCTTTAACAAAGATTCATTAATCCCCACTTTATTTTCTTTCACTTTCTTCCTAATTTGGAGAGAAAGATTTTGAGAGAAAGTAGGGGTTAGGTTTTTTTTTTTCTTTTTCTTTTTCTCTTTTTTTTTTCTCTTTACTAATGCTCTCAAATGAGAGATAGATAGAGAAAGTGAGGTACTTTTTCTCATTTTCTCTTCTTTTCTCTCAATTTTTAAAATCCCAAACATAGCGTCGGTACTTGTTGGGAAATTTGACTTTAGGTCATATTCATGCTTACGCGGCCAATTTTTCTTTTAGTTGCATAATAAAAGAGTCCTATTATTGGGTCATTCCTAGTGAAACCATCAAGGGAAACACACGACACCATAAAGAGGATGGAGAGTGCCTCAGGTCCTTGCATGGAGAGAAACAAAATAACTGCCTTGATTGGAGACCTGTGTATTTTATTGGTGCATTGTAAGTCGTGGTTCTTTTTCTAGTATACTTTCTACTACCAAATGGAGATTCCCTTATGTATATATACTAGTCTAAGAACACGTGCGATGTGTTGGAAATTGGAAGAATAGTACTATGAATTTGATTGAGGTGCAATAGTTGCACTATCCTTAAGAACAATTCCACTCCCTCAAAGTCAGTGACTCGTGCAAAAGGTCTCAACATTGCACTATGTTCTCCAGGATTCAGCAATCAAATCTTCCAAACATGTACTTGAATTTGAAGAGTATATGAGCACTCAGAATTGCTCCAAAACAGATAAGAGAATTTGTAGAAATAATTTTTCAAAACCAGAAAGGGAGAAGAAAGTATTCTAAAAGAAGATATATCTTTTACAATAAAGCTAATATAAATATATATATATATATATATATAGAAAATTAGTGCAACATTCCATTAGAAAGCATATCGGACGCACCACATACTTGTGCAAGTTTCGATTTTCAATCCAAATCGGGTGATCCAAATATGAGATTTGCACGCCCCTAGCGTGCACGTGAGAGACTCTCCACAACACAAGCTTACCAAGCATAGAATGCGAGATCACATATGAGGAGGAAAATACACTTATGTTTAAACAATGTGGAATACATGTCACATCAAGATAAAAGCTTTGTTTGGATTTTTGAAATAAAAAGACCCAAAGCCCAAATTAGATAAGGTCAAATTAATAGATATAACCCAATTTAGTAAGCAACTATCATCGTATATAAAATGAGAATGTGAATGATCATCGTATATAAAATGAGAATGTGAATGAATTTTGTCATAGTCTATGATACGCCCAGAAATATTATGCTACAGTCAAACCTCCACATCAACCGCAAAGGACTCGGATTATCCGGAAAGGGAGCTTGTGGCCCACCGATCCCGAGGTCTTTCGAGTGCTACCACTTGGTATGCTCGCACAGCCCGGGCATGCGATGCAACAGCTCTCCACGAGGTGCAGTTTGATAGCCAGACCGCTCAGCAGTTTCCTAAATCAGTCAGAAGACTAATGGAATGTGTAAATAGATTCCTAAGCCATTTAGGAAACCTCCCATGATTTATGCTCATCAAATTGTAATTAGATGGGGCTTCCTTATCTAATCAGTTGCCTTATGCGGGTGGTCTCTTGCACCTATAAAAGGGCCCACTCACCCCCATTAAGGGGGATCACACTCTTAACTTAAAGAATAGCATTCATACAGATTTTATACGCATACACCTGACCGGTATTACTGGTAGTGCCGCCCAATTGTTGGCTCACCAGGCCCGCCGGTGATCTACTAGTGAAGCGCACTGACGCACCCATGGACATAGGTCACCTCATTAACGAGGCCGAACCACATATAATCGATTGTGTCCCCATATCTCTCTTCTTAATCCCTCTTATCAACTTTTGGTGTCATCAGTTTGGCGCCGTCTGTGGGAAACGATAAGTTCTTCACCAATAAATTCCTTGACTGATCAACATGCCACCAAAGACAGGTAAGAAAAATACTGCTCCGGCCGGTCAGGAGAACTTGTAGCTCGAGCAGCAGGCCGCCTCCATGACCTCCAAGCAGGTGACAGTGGTGCTCGCGCAACTCCTGGAAGGCCAACGGCAAACCCAGCAGCAAATCGAAGCGCTGTTGGCCTTGCAGTAGAAACGCCCTCAATCAGAGAACCAGACCGAAAGAGTGCCCCTGATCGGGAGCCCGGAATAGTCCGGAACCAAACACACTCTGCGCCGGTATCCTCGTCAGATTGGGAACACCCCCGGGATGGTGACCGTAGGGGAGCACCCAGGCGCACCGAGCGACGAGCTTGGACTAATCCTCGTTGGGTGAAAGATGCCAGAGACATCATCAATAGGCGACGCGCCACCAGGGGGGAAGGATCAGGGCCAAAGCCCCGGGAATCAGCCAAAGATCTCTGACCCAGAGCCAGGGAGATCTTAGGCACACGATTACCCAAAGCTAGAACTGGGTTCTATCCTCAAGGTCAACACACTTTGAAAAGAAAGCCTCGTCGTCTGATCCGACTTACCACTCGGACATTGACAGGAACACCGAGCGGGAAGACGTGAATGCTCAAATCCAGGGCTTGCAGAAACAAATTGAGCAACTGAGCCGCAAGCGGCGTCACAACCATACCAATACAGAGACAGAGTCACCCTATACCGCTCGGATCACCGGATTCCCATCTCGTAGAAGTTCAAGCCACCGCATCTCAGTTCTTATGGCAGGATAGGGAGCCCAATGGATCACATTCGCACCTATATGGCCCAGATGGCGTTGGTCACCACTGTCAATGAATTATTGTGCCTAGCCTTCTCCAGCACTCTTAAGGGGCCATCCGTGCAGTGGTTCCGCGCCCTCAAGCCCCGAACGGTTGATGACTTCAAGACGCTGAGCAAGCTGTTCATTAGCTAGTTCGTAGGGATGCTCGATCGGTCGTAATCGTACACTCAACTATTGACTATCAAGTAGCGCAAGGGCGAATCCCAAAGGGAGTATGTGGATCGCTTCAATCAGCAGAGGCTCCAGATCCACAATTTGAACGAAATAGTAGCCATCATGGCCTTCTGCTCGGGAGTTTAGCATACCAAGGTTGCTACGTCATTCCATCGAGACCGACCGGTAACCCTGGTGGAGCTCTCGGAGAGGATCAAAAAGTATATAGACACAGAAGAATTTATGAAGTCAAAACGTGCCGGTTTCGCGAGAGATGAGTCCCAAAAATCCAAGCGGAGGTGTGAGGGCTCTGAGAAGGGCCCGATGAAAAAACACTGGCAAGACCAGCAGAGAGGAGGTCGGGATCAGCCCAGATCTCTTTCATGCCTCTGTCTTGACCAATCCACAAAGTCATGGCCACCGCCGAGGCACAGAGGTTGCTTCAACAACCGGCAAAACTCAAAGCCCAGCCCGGAAAAAGGAATCGGGATAAGTTTTGCTGCTTCCATAGAGATCACGGTCATGACGTAGAGGATTGCTTCAAGCTAAAGATAGCCATAGAAAAACTGATCGAGCAGGGCCATCTTATAGAATACGTCATAATAGATGGACGGCCTACGAAAGGAGCCCGAGCTCCCGGTTAAATACAACCTCTTGGTCAAATCAATGTGATCTCCAGAGGAACATCGAGCGGCGGGGACTCACAGTCGACAAGGAAGAGGCATGCTCGGGCATCCCAGGTCGATGTCTGGCATGTCCAATCCACCGACTCCCTGCCAACTGACATACTGACGTTCACCTCCAACGATTTGACGACCCGTTGGTTGTGACGCTCTCCACAGCCAATTACGTGGTCAAAAGGGTGTTGGTAGACACAGACAGCTCGACCGACATCATGTTCGTATCAGCATTCGACCAGCTCGAGAAGTCAAGGGATCTGCTCCGCCCGGTTGCTACTCCTTTGGTGGGTTTTAACAGATCCAGCACCGAGCCGCTCGGTACCAAGAAGCTCCCCGTGCTTATGGGAACTTACCCTCAGCAGATCTCTTTATTGTCAAACTTTGTAATCGTGGAGGCCCTATATGCCTACAATGTCATTCTCGGGAGGCCTATACTCAATAAAGCTAGGGCCTTCATCTCTACTCATAGCTTGACAGTCAAATTTCTGACCCCTCATAGACCTGGGATCCTGCGTGGAGATCAGGCGACCGCCCGGAGTTGCTATGCCAGTTCCCTTCGTCGGAGAGTTATCATGGAGACATTGAACATCCAAGAGATGGACCCGAGGGACCAGAATGATAGAGTGGGCCCGATCAAAGAATTGGAACAAGTGGCGTTAGACCCACAACTCCTAGACCGAACAGTTCGTATCAGTACCCTGCTAGAGCCTCGCCTTAGGGAGAAGCTGATTCAATTCCTGCAACAAAGCCAAGATGTGTTCGCCTGGTGCCATGAAGATATACCTGGGATTGATCCTCGGGTAATGTCTCATCGGCTCAACGTCGACCCAGACTCCCGGCCGGTTAAGCAGAAGAGACGGGGCATGACCCCCGAGAGATAAAAAGCAGTGTATGAGGAGGTCGAAATTAAAGCTCCTCAAAGCCTAATCCATACGAGAGGTCCACTATCCCGATTGGCTAGCCAATGTAGTACTTATCAAGAAAATCAACGAGAAGTGGAGGATGTGCGTGGACTTCACCGACCTGAATAAAGCCTGCCCCAAGGACTGCTATCCGCTGCCCAGGATAGACCTCCTTGTGGATTCCACAGCCAGCCATTCGTTCCTCTCATTTATGGACTCCTACTTTGGGTACAATCAGATCAGCATGTACCCCAGGGACGAAGAAAAGACCTCGTTCATCACGGATCAGGGGACCTACTGCTACAAAGTCATGCCCTTCGACCTCAAAAATGCCGAGGCAACTTATCAACGCCTGGTCAATCGCATGTTCAAAGACCTGATCTGGAAATCAATGGAGGTATACGTTGACGATCTACTGGTCAAAAGCTGGGATGAGTCTGACCATCTGGAAGATTTGGCCGGGGCCTTCAGTATTTTGAGGAAGTTCGGGATGAGGTTGAACTCGGCCAAGTGCACATTTAGCATCTCATCCGGAAAGTTCTTAGGGCACCTGGTTAGCAGGCGGGGAGGAAAATCTAGACCGTCATCAACATGTAATCGCCCAGGTCGATCAAAGAAGTACAGAGTCTGGCTGGATGGGTTGCCGCACTGAACAGATTTGTCTCCAGAGCTACCGACCGGTGCCTTCCATTCTTTAAGATCCTCTATAAGGCATTTCAGTGGTCTGAGGAGTGCGAGGAGGCGTTCCAGGAACTCAAGAAGTACTTGGCATCTCCCCCTCTACTCTCACCACTCGTACCGGGGGAAGAATTGTTCCTATACCTGGCAGTATCACCCTCAGCGGTCAGCTCGGCACTCGTTAGGAAAGAGAACGGGATACAGTTCCCTGTGTACTATACCAGTCGGGCACTCCAAGGCACAGAGAGCAGATACTCCTGTATCAAAAAACTTGCATTCGCTCTCATCACCTCTGCCCGGAGACTCCGTCTGTACTTTCAGCCCATGTCATTGTGGTCCTTACTGACCAACCTCTCTGTAGGATCTTAAGCAGGCCTGACATGTTTGGGAGGCTCGTTAAGTGGGTGGTGGAGTTAAAGGAATTTAAAGTGGCCTACCACCCCTGGATGGCAATCAAAGGACATTCAGTAGTAGACTTTCTGGTTGAGTTCACATATCTAGAAGACCCAGTTGAAGAGCTCGACCCACCGGTCCTACCGCCCAGGTTACAGGCTGACATCCCCACCTGGGTGCTGTATGTGGATGGTTCTTTAAACCAGCAAGGCAGTGGGGCAGGAATCATCTTGACTACTCCCGACGGCATCCAGCTCAAGTATGCCCTAAGGTTTGGGTTCCGTACCTCCAACAACGAAGCTGAGTATGAAGCCCTATTGATCGGATTGCAGTTGGCTACTTCCATGGGTGCGTAATAGGTCTAAAGTTACAATGACTCTCAGATCGTGGTCAGTCAAGTCAACCGAGAGTACGAAGCCCGGGGAGACAACATGGTAGCCTATCTAGCCCTTGTCCGAGCAATTCCGAAGAAGCTTCAGGGTTTTTACATCACGCAGATACCCAGAGAGGAAAATACCAGGGCTAACCGGTTAGCCCTCCTCACTTCGTCTTCTGAGTCAGACTTGCCCGGGATAAGGGCAGAATACCTACCAGAGCAAAGTGTGCTCAACTCAGAATGCATGGAGGTGGAACCAGATGCCTTAGGACCTAGCTGGATGGACCCGATCGTAGCCTTTCTATCAACAGGCGTGTTACCAGACGAGAAAGAAGAGGCCCGCCGAGTCAGATACCGCGCAGTCCGATATCATCTTATAGACAACATCCTCTACAAAAGGGGAGTCTTTGAACCGTATCTCCGCTGCGTCCATCCCGTATAGGTCCAATCAGTGTTGTATGAAATCCATGAAGGATGTACAGGAATCACATCGGAGGCCGGGCACTCTCTAGAAAGACCTTACTGTAAGGATATTACTGGACGACAATAGCCCGGGATTCTCAGGAGTATGTCAAAAGATGCGACAAATGTCAGAGATACTCTCCCATGATCAACTGACCAGGAGAGCTTCAGACACCAATCCAAAGCCCCTGGCCCTTTGCCCAATAGGGTATCAACATTGTCAGACCCCTACCGACGGGAAAAGGACAGGTCAAGTTCGCAGTCATTGGCGTCGACTACTTTACCAAGTGGGCGGAGGCCGAGCCCTTGGCAACAATAACCGAGTGAAAAATGGAAAGCTTCATGGAAAAGAATATCCTCAGTAGGTTCGGCATTCCCCGGGTTTTGGTCAGCGACAACGACAGGCAATTCGACACCCCATTGTTCAGGCAGTTCTGCTCGGGCTATGGGATACTCAATCACTACTCCTCCCCCGAACACCCTCAAGCCAATGGTCAAGCTGAGATGACAAACCGGACGATCTTGGAGTCGATCAAAATAAGACTTGAAAGCGCCAAAGGACTATGGGCTGAAGAACTGTCAACCCTCCTGTGGGCTTACCGAACTACGTCCCGAGCGGCAACAGGTGAGACGCCGTTCTCCTTAACCTACGGGTTCGAGGCGGTGGTCCTTACAGAGCTCAGGTTGCCCACTTATCGGGTGGCGAATTACAGTGTGTCAGACAACGAAGATGCACTCAAAACAAAACTAGACTTGGTAGAGGAAAAAAGAGACTGAGCCTATTTAAAGGTGGCAGCCTATAATCAGCGGGTCTCACGATATTACAACACCAAGGTGAAACATCGCAATTTTCATGTAGGAGACCTCGTCCTGAAGGCAGTAAACCAGTCTACCTGAAACCCGAGCCATGGAAAATTGGGGCCAAACTTGGAAGGTCCATATACAGTTACCCAAGTTAACCGACTGGGAACTTACTGGCTTCGGAGCCTGGATGGACGTGATCTGTCTCACCCTTGGAATGTGCAACACCTCCGCAAGTACTATCAATAACCCTGAGACATGGGCAGTTTAGCACTGGTCAAGAAATTGTTTTAGCTCCATTTGAGCATTCATTATAAATTTTTGAATAAAATAAAAGACTTTACTTTACAAAATTACTCCTATCAGTGTCCCGTCCAATATTGAAAGACCTCAGGCCTAACCCTGAGGAGCCTCCAAAGACCTCGGGATTGCACCCGAGGCCTAAAAGACCTCAGGCCTAACTCTGAGGCATGACAGACCTTGGCTAAAACCAAGGCACAATGATCTCGGGCTAACACCCAAGGTAAAATACCTTGGCTCAAAACCAAGGCACAAAGACCTCGGGCGTAATCCCGAGGCAACGACTTCGCTTAGGCCCAACCAGCAATGGGGGCAAACCCCCTAGGTGGCTGATGATGGCAAGCCTCAAATGACCCTGCAACCACCCATGTTCCAGGTCGGTTTCCTACGGCCACTCACTCCCGTACACCCGCCTTAGCAAAATGCTTGGGGGGCAGGGACCGGGCCAAAACAGGAAATCACACCGGTCACTAAAAGGACTTGGAATCCTAACATTCCTATGTACTTACAGTGATCAGAGATAAAACATCCCGGACGTCAAAACATGATTTTTCTATAATACACCGGGCCATCCCGGATGGTAAAACAGGATTTTCCTATAATACACCGGGCCATCCCGGATGGTAAACAGGACAAGTTCCTATGATACACCGAGCAGTCACCTTTAAAATAGGTCGATAAGACCAACTGCTCTATCGGTTACGGTCCTAAACCATTTGCTAAGGCAGGGATTTAAGTCGGTTAAAACTGAGCGGATACTGGCAACCACAAACAGGCAGAATATGTAAATAGTTAATGGAAAGAAGAGTGGCCTCACGTACCTTTTCATTAATTAGCAAACAAAATCATTTACATCGCCTGGAAGGCAATTATAGTAGCCTCCCAAAAAAAAACTACAACACAAAAGAAAACAGGTCGGGGACCTTAGTCGTCCACGCCTTCGGTCTTCCCAGCCTCCTCTTCGGGATCAGCACCTCCTCACGGTGTAGAGCCTCTTCCCGGGGCAGCCTCCTCAGCAAGTCCGGCATCAACAGCGGGGCCCTCGCCTGTAGCAGAACCTATATCCCAGAAGTCCAAATCAATCCTTTTATAGGACGAGATGTCCCACTCGGGGTGATCCGGGATAGCCTGCGCTTTAGATCTTCATAGCCCTGGAAGAAGCCGTCGTCAAAAGCTTTCTCCGGGCCCCCACTGCTGTCGCCTCTGCTAGAGCCTTCTCCCATGCCTCCGCCGCTGCTGCGCTGGCCCGAGCAGCCTCTAGGTCGACCTGGGTTGTAGCCAGCTCGGCTTGAGCAGCACTAAGGCTCAAGGACAAACCTTTTACCTTCTTCTCCACGACCAGAGCGGTCCCCCTGGCCTTTGAGGTCGCCTGCTTCTCAGACAAAGCGGCTTCAGCATCAGCGGCCCTCCTGGCCAAGGAAGGTAGGAAAGACTCAGTCCCGGCGGCCATGCATCTGACCTGCGAGAAATTAAAACTGACCGGTCAGTAAACCGGCTGAGTTGATAAAATAATTGAAGAGAAGGAAACAGAGACAGGAGAACTCACCATGTGATAGAGGCTGTACAGCCAGCTCTGGAAGACCTCGGGAGACATGTTTTCACGCGCCTCCACTTGGTTGGGAAGCAGGCCAGGTTTCACCCGCTCCCTGATCTAGGGCGAGGCAGCCATCGGTGCCACGACAAGCCCCCGTCCCAGGGGGGGGGGGGGGGGGTCTCTTCAACCACTACCACGTGGGGCGTTGAGGTCTCCACTGGCTCCGAACGGTTTGCTACCCCGTACCGGATCCGCCTCAACGGGCGCTCGCCACTTGGGGCCTTGGCTGCGGGCCTTTTCCCTTGTGCCACCACCATTCGGGTGGCAGCAGCAGCAGCAGCGGTAGTGGCCTACCTCTCCCTCAATTGCTCCATATTTCTCTTCAGAGCCATCTCTGCAAAAGAAGAAAAATGAACAGTTAACAACCAATGAAGAAGACGGGGAAGGAGTACCACGGGAGACGACAGAGTCCAAGAACTTTCCAGGAAGAATTGGGGGGAATACTGGAGCTTCGGTGGGCTGAGGCGGGTCGTTAGTAGCTCGGAAGTCGCCGATCCGAGTTAACACGTTCCAGATGTTTATCGGCCGGTCTGCCAAACTCCTGATCCTGGCCTGGCACTCGTCAAGAATGCTCGGCGGATTGGTTGATCCCGCTGCAAAGTAAAGTGCAAAGTGGTTAGTCTCAGAAACTGGAGCAAAATAAAGAAGAAAGCAAAAAAGTGAAACCAAACAGGCTTACCCCTCATCTCTCCCGCCCAGGAAGTCCTCATCTGGATCTCGGGGGCCAGTTTGCAGAGCCCGAGGGTGGATACTTGGAAGAACCTATTCTTCCACCCTTTGTTGTTGCTCGGGCAGTTGACTAAGATCTTCCTCCCTTGGCGAACCCCGAGAGAAAAAAAAACCCGGTCTCTCCATGTACGGGGAATGGTCAATGTGTCCAGAGGAACTCCTGGACGGAGAGTTCATATCCAAAAACTTGGGGCCATAGGGAGATGGACCTCATGAGGAATCTCCAACCGTTCGGGGCCAACTAGCCCGGGGCAATCTCCATGTATATCAGGACATCCCGAGCGACCGGATGGAGGGGGATGCAAAACCCATCCATGAGGATGTCCTCATATAGGGCAGTGAAACCCCGCTTGTAGATTTGGTCCCCACCGACACTCACCGCCAAGGAGCAATAGTCGGAAAGGCCGTACCTATCCCTAATGCGCCCGAGATCTTGAGTGCGCAAGGTGGACGGGATGAATTCGCTGGAGAAGGCTACCTTGGGTTCAGGTTCCCCTGGTGTCTCGTCACCTGAACCCCGGGAAACAGAAGCAACAGGGGCTTCTTGGTCCGACTCACCGTCGGAGAGATGGATCGGGATCCTGCCTTCACTCTGGTGGTCAGATGGGGAAGTGGACGATGGATCTAGGCTGGTGTCAGGACTTCCCGATCGGTACATCTCATCCTCTGACCGGGAAGTAGAATTGAAGCCGGAATGTTTCATTTCTGGTACTCTTATGGTAGGATAGGGAAGCGGGTTACGACCTAAGTATGGGTCAGAAACCCCGAGCCTGGTATACAAAGGGGGCAAGGTTACTAACCTAAAAGGCAAAGAGTGAATGGTACTTAACGTAAGGTGACACTCTCTCAAGACTACCCCAGAAGTTCCCGCTTGGTTTAGTTGCCCTAAGGTGCCTCCTAACTTGAAGAAAGAGCAAAACCTAAGGAACTCACTCCCGTTCTAACCTAAGTGGGTTCACTCTCTCCAGCCTCGCTTAGAAAAGAAGAGAAAGAAAAGAGTGAAGAACTGAAGCTGGAAAGGAATGACTTACAAAGTTTAGCACAGAAAAGGGCTCGAGAATCTTGCTCGGGATCAAACCGCTCGGGAATATACGTCTTTGCAGCAAAGAGTTGAAGAAATGAACAAGCATCCTTTATATAGGAACCACGGACGATTCATATCAAAACAGAACCAACGGCTCATACGCTTTCCCGCCCAAAGTGGCTGACAGTTGTCACCTCGGGCACGCGAAGCGTCGCCTCAAAAGGCGCGCGCATTAAATGTACGATGAGGCGGTTCGGTTACCACATAAACGATCCGGTTACATCCACGCTGGCATCGTTTGATCCTGACTTGGCCCGTCACAAGCTGACATGTGGCAGAGGTAGGACTCAGGCCCACAGGGCCACCTCTCGGTCCATACCCCGATTGACCACCACGACCGGTCCCACCCCGGGTAGAGTCCCGACCTCTTACCGGACGGTTCCTCGGAAGCAGTCTTAATTTTCAAACTTCATCTGATGGGACATCACATCAACTTCAAAAATGGGGGGCAGTTGATACGCCCAAAAATATAATGCTATAGTCAAACCTCCATGTCAGCCGCAAAGGACCCGGATTATCCGGAAAGGGAGCTTGTGGCCGACTGATCCCGAGGTCTTTCGAGTGCAACCATTCGGTATGCTTTCACAGCCCTGGCATGCGGCGCAACAACTCTCCACAAGGTGCAGTTTGACAGCCAGACCGCTCAGCAGTTTCCTAAATCAGTCAGAAGACTAATGGAATGTGTAAATAGAATCCTAAGCCATTTAGGAAACCTCCCATGATTTATGCTCATCAAATTGTAATTAGATGGGGTTTCCTTATCTAATCAGTTGCCTTATGCGGGTGGTCTCTTGCACCTATAAAAGGCCCACTCACCCCCATTAAGGGGGATCGCACTCTTAACTTAAAGAATCGCATTCATACAGATTTTATACGCATGCACCCGGCCGATATTAGAAGTAGTGCCGCCCAATTGTTGGCTCACCAGGCCCGCCATTGATTTGCTAGTGAAGCGCACTGACGCACCCGTGGACGTAGGTCACCTCATTAACGAGGCCGAATCACATATAATCGATTGTGTCGCCATATCTCTCTTCTTAATCCCTCTTATCAATTTTCGGCATCATCAGTCTATGTGTTCCCAAACAGAGCGTAAAGCTCAGAACTTTGCATGACCGAAGATAAACACCATTAAGCAGCCCTTACATCTTTGGTGTATAATCATAAGAGTTAGTAGTTGCAAGACCAACATAGGAGAAGGAAAGATTTATAATTTTCACTGATACCGAAACAAATGGCACTAATTAAGAAAGACTACCATTTATGGGGGCAATTATAATGTATACAAGAAGTTAAAATATATGAAAACTACAAAGACATTATTCTATGACATGTCTTTAAGAAGCCATGAAAAGAATCACAAAATCAAAGGGACAAAGTTTATCAAAAAAATAGGGACAAAAAGTCTTTTCGGTGTAGAAAAGAAGTGCCTGCAAGATTATGGTGCAAGAGATTGTGAGCAATGTGATCTCTGGCCTGCCTAGCACTCACAGGACTCATCATCAAAGACTTCAAAGCTCAGCTATGAATCCACTTCTTCATTTCTCATCTCACATATGAGAAATTTATACTAGTTATTATCTTAAGGGTTTGCTCGGATAAGTCTAAAATTGGATCAGTTTCAGTTCAAGTTTTACTATTTATCTAGTTTTTGTGAGAACGAATACGATAATGTTTATTTGATAAAGAGCCAATTTTTGAAACAGTTATTAGACTGGCAGGGATCCTATGCACAATGGCGAAGCCACATGGAGGCCAAGGGGGCTCCAAAATTTTCAAGAATTCTCATTTTGCTTCTAAATTTTTGGATATTATACATTTTAGCCCCCACAAATGAAATGAATTTATATATTCACCCCTCAATTTTTTTATTTTTTATGTAATGAACAATGTAAATGTACATATTGCACCACTAATTCTGATTTTGCCTCTAAATTTTTGGGTAATATACTAATATACATCTTGACGCCTACAAATGAATTAATATGGTTTATGTAAATGTGTGTATTGCACTACTAATTCTATGCAAATGTGTAATTGTTTTGATATAGAAATTCTACAAAAAATATGGATAAATGCTAAATAGACCCAAAAAAAATTTTCTCGAGGGGCTGCCCCCGAACCCCCGTAAGACAAGGTCGGCTCCTCCAAGTGTACATTATTGGCTCTGCCACTGCCTATGCAAGAAATTAACAGTTACCTAATACTTGAATTTGTAGAACCAGTTAATTGTGAATCACATACTCCGTAATTTACTTTCCCAAACAGGCTCTAAAAGTTTGGAAGTACATGAAAATTCATATGCAATTTTATTAAGACAACAAAAGTACATTTTCCGAGGCTTAAATGCAGTAATTTGGCAACAAAAATAAAATGCTTGTTACTTTTTTTTTTTTTTGGTATCAGTACTTCAGAAATAATACAGTACTACTTCACTGTCTAGTAGCAGTATTTGTCAGCAGAACTGATACCCAGACGAAATCACATCAAACGCGCTTTTGACTGTTAAGATCAGAATTGGAACTCATGAAGTGAGCTCAACATTTCAAAATGCTGGAAGACATTTTCACACCATAACTGGAAAAGCTTTTATAAACAGGCTATTCTTTATAGTGTCCGCTTTGTCACGTTTGACATCCGTTTTTTGAGTTACGGAGTATATAATTTTGTAAGTTAAAATAAAGTTGTTTGGCAAATCATCTGCAGCTATTCAATTGTAGAAAATTGCGTGTCAATTACAAAAAATTATAAATGACAAAAAAAGTTACTTTAAATAATTTTTGACCAAAAAATTTTTTTTATGATTAAATCACAAAAGGTAATGTAATGTTGTTATCAAACCTGCCCATCACAATAGGAAATCAATAAATGATCTAAAACTAAAAGTAGAAGCTTCAAAGAGTACTTTCAACATTTGACCAAAGTGCAAAATACGACAACCAGATTACTGTTGCTCTGACGGTCTAATTGTCATTGTTGTTCACAATAAGGCTGAAATATTTCACATAACAATAATGATACATTCACATCTTTAACCACACCTTTAATTATATTCTATATTTTAAATATATGTATTCTGTGCTGTTTGATTTTCTCACACTTTTTTGTATACTACTTACATAACACAAGGTACATATAATTAAAATAAAGATATGATTGGAGGTATGATTAAAAATGGGGGTGTCATTGTTGGTCCATAATTGCAATCTAAATGCACTAGTATGTTTTTTGTCCTCGGTATTTTGATCTAACAACCATATGACACAGATAAGTTAGATAACTTAGATGGTTGACTCCACCACACTTTCACATTAGGTGAAAAGTACACCAAAGGAGTCACAGTCAATTCTTTAAACCGGACTTAACTTTTTAGTTTTAGAGGGGTTGTTCGGAAAGACTCAGAAACTGGTTGTGGTTGATGAAGCTTTGGCAATGTCATTTTATTCCGTAGTACTTGGTGCCCAAACAATTCCCCTTTCCCATTTTTTGTCCCAAATTTAAATAAGGCCTTGTTTGGTTTTCTTCCATTTCTTTTGTGAAGCTCTTCCTCTTCTTTTGTGAAGGTTGTTCTCGTATGCTTTTCCCAGATTTGAAGATGCTTTCTTGCAGATCCAGTGTTATCCTATCCGGAGTTGGCGTTTTCAAGCCAATTCCGATACATATAAATTCTCTCCTCAAGGGAGGCAACCAAGACCTCCTACCTGTCTATGGTGGTACTCGGGCATTCCGGTGGATGGGGGGTTTGCATAGCTTTCAAGCATGTGGGTATAAACTCTCCTTGGTTGCCTCTCTTAGGTACATGGGAATGTGTTCCTGTATTCTCCTTTTTTTTCGGCATGAGAAGGGTATCTTGTCCTTGACTTTTTTTTTTCTGTTACTAGCCAAAGATTATCCATGTGTTATAGGATAGTCATTTTTTATTTCATGTATTTGTGTTTGTTTTAATAATATGAATTGATGTTTTAGCACAAAAAAAAAAAAAAAAAAATCACTTAAGAGTCTGCTTAGGAAGGCTCATAACCGCTTTCTATAGTTCATAATGCACCGATTTTATAAACTCAATTGTTTAATAATGAACATTTATGTTGGGTAGGAGTCAATGAACGTTTATGTTGCAAAGGGGTCCATGCAAGATAAAGTTGATTTTCATTGAAAGCATCTATCGTCGTAAATAAAATGAGGATGTGAGTGAACTTGATCATAGTACGTATATGTGTTCCCAAACGGGGCGTAAAGCTCAGAACTTTGCATGACAGAAGATACACACCATTTAAGCAGCCCTCACATCTTTGGTATATATTCATAAGAGTTAGTAGTTGTAAGAGTAAGACCAACATATATAGGGGAGAAGGAAAGATTTATAATTTTCAGTGATACTGAAACGTACAAAATGGCCTAATTAAGAAAGACTACCATATATTTCATTATAGGGGCAAATATATTGTATACAAGAAGTCAAAATATGGGGTAAGAAAACTACAAAAGACATTATTCTATGACATGACTTTTAAGAAGCCATGAAAAGAATTACAAAATCAAAGGGACAAAAAAGTTTAAAATTCTTTTTTTCACTACTATAGAAAAGAAGTGCCTGCAAGGTTATGGTGCAGGAGATTGTGAGCAATGTGATCTCTGGTCTGCCTAGCATTCACTGACCTCACACTGTTCTCAGGACTCATCTCATCATCAAAGACTTCAAAGCTCAGCTCTGAATCTACTTGTTCATTTCTCATCTCACATATGTTGTGCAAAACACAACAAGCCCCCAGAACCACAGGCAAGTCCTGAAGTTTCATCTCAGTCCTCTTCTGCAAGCAAGTCCACCGACCTTTCAACCGTGAAAAGGCCTGTTTGGCAACCTTTTGGACCTCATCAATCTTTTCATTGAAGGCATGTTGAGCCCAAGTAAGGTTCTGATGACTATAAGGTACCAAAACCCAATCCATTAATGGGAAACTAGAATTCCCAACAATCCAAACATCCCTTAAAACCCTGCTATTCGCCCTCTGGAAAAGAGCAGACTTTTCTAGAACCTTCTCATCAGGCATTGAACCTGGCCAACCAATACAAACATCTGTGAAAACCCCTCTAGGATCAACAACACCCTGAACTGTGATTGAATAAGAAGTCTTTTGATTCCTCTCAGTGTGTCTCTTATTGAAATACGCGGCGACACTGGACTTTGGAGCCACAATTGGGACATGGGTTGTGTACATTGACCCACCAACTTTGGGAATCCCAGAAATCAATTCAAATTCATCTTTAATTTCCTTCAATTTTGTCTCCTCTGGCCATTGAAGAAACTTTGGCATTAGAACACTCTTTATAGCTGAGCAGACTTCAAGAACAAGCTTGTGACAAGTGGATATGCCGAGCCCGAAACGCTTTGACACGAGGCGGAGAGGCTCGCCGGTGGCTAGTCTCCATATGCACACGGCTACGCGCTGGCGAACCGGGATTGCTTGGCGTAGCATTGTGTCCTTTTTGGTGACAACCGAATCGAGCTCTTCGCAGATCATATCGAATGTGGCCTTACGCATTCTAAATGCTCGACGAAAGTCCTCTTCGGGAAAATCCGGGTGATTGCATTGGTCCCACCACGCTTTTGATCGATTTTTCACCCACAACCGCCGCGGCTGGCCCCCAACTCCGCCTCCGCCTAATTTGGCCGAATCAACTGTGGTGGAGGCGGCGGTGGTGGTGGCGATAACATTGGCTGCTTCAAGGCGGGCCCTTTTGGTCCTCAATTGATCATTCTCATTCAAATCAGAAGAAAAGCCCTGAAATTGGTTGTAATAGTCGTTCATAGCTTGAGCTTTGTGTTTGTAATTTGAATCGAGAGCTGACTTGTGTTGTTCAGACTCTAAATTCCAATTCTCTTTATTGGATTTCTCTTCTTCGTCTAATAAGAGCAAAGTAGCGAGAATGTCTTTCCATGACCCTTTTGACCCATCTTTGTCTTCTTCTTCTTCGTCGTCGTCGCTGTTGTCCTTTCTTTTACGCTTTTGATTGTTGTTAGTGTCGGTTTGGGCGGTATTGGGGTCGAATTCTTGGAAGAAGCTATAGAAGTCTTCTAGGTTGAGAAAGGGAAGTGAAGAGATTTCCATTTTAGAGAGAGAGAGAGAGAGAGATTGATTGTGTCTGAAAGTGTTGAAAAGTGTTTGACGAAATGGGTTGTGAACAAAGATGTGAACGGTGGACAGCATGAACTTGGAGAGAAAGAAAGTGAAGAATATATATATATATAGATAGATAGATAGATAGATGTATATAGAGAGAGAGATTAGTGTATATTTTGCCATTTGGTGAGGTGAAGGAAGCGTGTTAGCAAATGTGAACGCGGTCAGGGATGGGAGAAGGAAGGTTCTGGGCGCGTTATTTGTGGGACTTCGTTTTGTTTAAGGATTATATTTGTTGTATATTTATATATGTATATATACATATAGAGAGAAGTATTATACTAGAGTATTTGTTTTTTTTTGTTTACGCGGTTGGGGGTTTTGATTGGTTGGTAGGGCATGAGCTGATGGTTTTTTTTTTTTTGTCCGTTTGACAAAGAGGAGGGGGTTTGAGAAACACGTTTACGAACTTGGGGAATATCAGAAGGAAGCTTCATCAAGATGAGGTCATTAAAAGACAAGTAAAGATACACTAGTTGCTAAAAACAGCAAAAGTTGGAGTATATTTTATATGTAAAAAAGGGTGAAAATAAATTATATATATATACACTCTTCCGTACCATTTTATATGACTACTAGTTATAATCCGTGCCAAAAAATGTACCCAAACATGAAGTGAAAGCAAACAGAGTTATTTTTAATGTTGGTCCGTCTCTAGTAATAAACCATGCCCGAGCATGAAGCAAAAAAAAAAAATGCAATACCTTTTTTTTCGGCTTTGTATCCTCTCTTGTAATTTTTCTTTTCCGACTTTTTATTAAAATTGCCATATGGCACCCTCTTTTTTTTTTTTTTTTTTTTTTTGTTGATGAAGAGGCTATACCCTCTCACATTTGTATACTATGGAATTTTATTTCTAATATACCCCGCCTGTGACTTCAAGCTTGAAAGATGCCCACACATGTGACCACCAAGTGTGAATGTCAAATTATTAAACCTGTGTCCAAAATTTTCTATTCTTCCTACAGTAGATTCCTCGACATAAATTACAATAAATTATCAAAATAAATCAAAGGATTACAAAAACACGGCAAAAAACATCACATAGTATAATTGTAGTTTTTCTAATACAAAATATGTATAAAATAGGATAAGAAAAAAATTATACCCTAAAATATGTATGAAATAGGGTCCAAAAAAATTGGCAAGGATAAACACAACAGTACTCGTACCCAAGAGATGTCAACCACATTAAAAAAAATCAAAGAAAGAGGAAAAATCTTAGATTTCCAAGTTGCTCTCTCCTAAAAAAAGACATAACAATCAAGCCAAGAAGGAATCATGGACCATGTGTTTTTTAAAAATTGACACTTCAAAAGTGGATGTTTTTATTCAAAAGCTCTCTCTCTCTGTCACGCCCCGACGTAGCATAAATATGGAAAGCGTTAAATTTCTTTTATGGACCCGTAGGTCGCAACAGTTTGAAGGATCGATTCCGTCCCAATTGTCAAACAACAAAAACATAATAATCAGAGCAGAGCAATCAAGGCTTACAAAATTATTCTAATTTAATAGTTATTAAAACACGGGGTCTCTAAAGGCACAAATCACCTTAAATCAAAACAATAACTTAACATCTATTACAGTCATCCTTATTACAGAATTCAGTTTATAAAAATATATAAAAGTAAATTCTCTTTCCAGCAGTGTTTCTCAATTTGCGTAGTCGTAATGTTCCGCTTAATCAAAACCTGAAAAGCCTGAACACGAATGTCCAGGGCGCATCAACGCTGTCAGGTTCAAGAAGCTGGTGAACATTAAAAACATAACTTTGAATGTAGCACATACTCATTTACCATTTTCCAATTTCCCTTTTAATTTAACAAGTTTACATTAAATAAAGAGTTCATTTTTAGAAAACAACCACAATATCATTTGAAAGCTTTAATTCACATACATGTGACCGTGTATGAAAACAATGCACCATCTCATCTTACCGACTCTTTTCTCTTGACAAACACAACATCCCACTATCTCACACAAGTATCTTTAAAATACTCTGATAGCCACACTTTAGCACAGGGGTGCCAGGGAATGTCCAATTTCGGCGTCACACACTTTAACGCTTCCATGGGCATCAGGGAGTGTCCAGTTTTGCCACCGTCTCATTTCAAAGACACTCTCGCCGCAATCTCAACCACAACACACTTTGGTACTCACTTACCAGGGAGTGTCCACAACACAAACTCAACCACACTCTCTTTACCACACTGACCATTACTCTTTTCCACACTGACCAACACTCACACTCACCATGCATGTACAACTGACACCATATGAATGTTGTGCAACTATAAACAGAACATATGAAATGCCGGGATTGATAACCACGTATATTTCAAAAGAATCGAAATCATAATCGTTCCTAAATGACCAATCATACCCAAAATATAATCTGTTTTAATATTTTTCGCAAACAGAGCTTTAAAGACCCACAAGTTAACAACCAAACAGTTCCTTAACATGAAATAAGCAAAAACTAGAAACTGTCAGAAGTCGCGCGCGCGGGCCGCTTGCGCTACCTGCCTATTTTTCAATTTTCTTTTACAAAACTTTTCTGTCTTCTTGGGTACACAAACCTCGTGCGCGCGGGTCACTCGCGCGAATCGCTTGCGTGATCCGCTCGCACGAGTCCAGGCAGAAGCTTCTTCTTCCTCGCTGGTTTTCCCCTATTTCAGAAATTAAGGGGTCTTTTGACCCATTTTGCAATTTGGATGTAAATAGAACATATAATATATGATTTTCTTCGGTTTCTCGCAAGGATTAAGAATCTATGATCAATTTTACTTGAATCGATCCGTAGCTCTCGAGTTTTACGAAAAACCGAGAGTTGACGGAAACTTCGTTTTAATCATACGTCGCGATACGAACAAATTAAGCTCTAATATTCCAACCGTATACTCTACATACTATAATCTTTCATATTTTATTCAGAAAATGAATTTTGATTAAGTTTAGAAAAATCCATGTTTTTCAAGCTTCAAGTTTCAAACGTAAGTTATCAATGGAGATTTTCTAATTAAGCTATTCCAAACAGCAAATACAATCTGAATTACATTCTAGGTGAGTTTAGAATACTCACTGGGATTGAAAGTGAAGAGTTGGTTGAGAAAGAAATGGCAAGCTAAGAATATCCAAACCCAAGCTTTGGCTATGGGGATTGAGAAGCTTTCTCTCTCTATAAATTATGTAGGAGTTCTTTGTGATCTCTCTAAACTCTCTCAATTCAGTTTGTAAAATCTAAAGAAGAGTCCAAATTGTGAAGTGAAGGAGTGTATATATATATAGAAATCAAATTTGAACTACTTGGAGCCCAAGTTCAACCTCATACACTCAACAAATCCTATTTTGTAATGCTGTAGAATAAACACACACAGATACATACACATACACATCTTCTACAGATTTGAAGAGGCAATATAGGCTAATAAGGGTCAAGACAAGAATGTTGTTTGGGTAATAGGGCTTATGGCACAACATTAACATACCCAAAGTAAGTCTAACCAAACAAAGTACAAGCTAGCTGTCACAGCCCGGTCCCACAATAGCGGAACCGGAGTCTGTGGCACGCCACCGAGGCTAAACCAATTCATTAACGTTTCCAAAATTAGGTTTGAAGAACACACGCAGCGGAAAACAAAACACATTTTAAGACCAGAGGTTCAGTCGACCACTCAGTCGACTGTTCAGTCGACTGCTCAGTCGACGGAAGTGGGCAGGGATTTTAATCGCAATTACAGTCGACTGAGACTGGGGTCCAGTCGACTGCTTTTACTAAAATAAGAAAAATAGCTGAACAGCACTGTCCCGTCGACTACTCCGTCGACTACCCCGTCGACTGCTTTTACAATATAAGGAACAAAATAGCTAACTGCACTATCCCGTCGACTGCCCCGTCGACTGCTCCTCTGACAGCAGCCAAAACTGCAGAAATTCAAGTTTAAAAGCTTTCTAACTTTCACCAAAGATCAACCATTCAATCCAAACTCAAACCAAACTCAGTCTAACGTAATTCTAGTTGTATTAAAGCATTACCAAACAAAATTACAACATGTTACTAACCATTACAATGGTTTAAAATCCATTCTAACATACCAATTTAAACATGGTTTAAAACAACCCAATTCTTATTACAATATTTCTATTATCCCAAAACTACAAGATTAACATTTAAGTTGCCTCCTAAGCGAACCCCCAACTCTCGTACTCACTTCTGCGATTCCTCACCAGCATTTACACCTGCAATGGTTATTTGAATAACCACACATATTTCGATTTGTTTAAGCTAAAGCTTAGTGAATAAAACAACATATGTACATGAATGATAAACATGTCCGCATTCATATCTCTACATTTCATACTAGTCGCCGGAGACTCACGTGCCCATCCATACTCCCAATCCGCGACTCCTCGCCAATAAGTCCACGCGAAAGGGTAAGACCCACGATTCTTCTCTTCAATCGTGCGACCTTAATGCCTATATCGGCTCCACAAAATGGCACGGTGACCACGTGCTCCTTCTGACCCACATGAGCAACTTAACATGCTCAAATACATATCACCATACTCGCGGTAATTAAAACATATCACCGTGCTATTGGGCCTACTTATCAATATAATTGCCCAATATGAACTACACAAGATATCTCTAAGAATTTATACATGCTATTCACACAAAACATGAATACATGTCAAGAAACCATTCCAAAAACATAGTTGAATCACTCACCTCCAAATAACGCTCCTATAATTCAATCTGAAGAAAACCCGTGCACAAAGAACGTGCAGAAGTCCGTCTAGTACAATTCCTATGGATCAGAATTTCATTTATCAATTTTTATGAAAAATTCTAGAAAATAACTTTTCGGAAAACTTAGCCAAACAGGCCCTAATAGGTATCAAAACGAAGCTCTTACCTCGAGGAGCTCGAATACGAAATCTGGGAGAAAACAGACTGACAGAAGGTCGTCGTTTGGCGTCGCAAAGCTCTAAGCAATCAAATCTCCCTCTAGCCTCCCTTTTGGCCTCCTTTTGAACTTTAGGTTAGAAGTTATGAGAAATATCTCATCCATCTCTATCTATATATAGGCAACACTCTCGGGGAATTACGTTTACCTTCCCACGAGTTTTCCAAACTCCTAATCAGCCTCTGAAACTTTCTATACAGCTTATTCATAGCTTTACGAGTGAAACCTCAAAATTATAAAAGTTTTCGACTAAGTTTCGTTTGGTCGCTAAAACGCGAATTTCTATATGACGTTTCCGAAGTTGCTAATTAGCCTACCAAATTAATAACGTGTTAATTCGTTCTCACCAGGATACTAAATCTAACAACAGAAATAAATTCTAAAACAGAAAATACTACAGCTATTGAAATACACAGGTAAACATTTATTTTCAGATAAACATTTAAAGTATTCCACAATGACCGTCTCATACTCGGAGAGACTTCACAAACAATAAATCTTCAATCACAACAATTTCAAAGGGTTCTCTAATACAGACACCCAAATCAACTCGTGAGTCAAAACTCACTCAACCAAGTGTCATAAGACACGTCACATCGCATTATCATGCATGACAATGAAATGCAAATGCAATAACACAAATATGGGTGTTATACTAGCTGACTAGGAATCACTTATGATGTTTGGGAAAACAACTTATGGCTCATAAATCAAGCTCATCAATTGAGCATTGCCAAACAAACCTGCCCAATCATTGCTTGCCATAAATGGAATAAAGCAAATATCAAATCCAACTTTACGTCACTTCCAAAATCTGTGAAAATTCAACACAGCGTGGACAATTGAAATCTAGAGCAAATTGATTTTTCATTCAAACTAGGGCTCAAATATGAATGGTGATTAAACAAGATGTTTGAATGATTTTTTCTTCCTTACCCAACCTTTAAAATCACCCCTATATATAGCTTTTAAACATATGTAACCGTTGGGAGTGGTTGGGGGGTGTAAAAATAATTTTTGGAGAGTTTAAAAAACTAGCCGTTATGCATTTCTGCGAGATCTAGTCGACTGTATCGAAGTTTCGGTCGACTGGAAAGTTTATAACAGAGAAGAGACATTTTGTGTGGAATCCAATCGACTGAACAGTACCTTCGGTCGACTGGACATGAAATTTTTCAGTCGACTAGTCATGAAATTCTTTAGTCGACTGGTTTTTCCTTGTTTTTTGCAGACTGACACCTCTTTACTAAAATGGCCATAACTCCCTCTACAAAACTCATTTTTGCGATCCATACAAAGATTCTGTAATTAGGTTCAAATATATACCTTTCCAACCATATAAAACTCAATATCTAGTTCCTTACCAGTAAGATCAGGTTTGCCTTTAAATATGACTCATTTGCAAAGGGTACTTGATTTTGACTTAGTCACTTGAAAACTTTTGTAAAATGAATTTAATTGAGTGATCTAAGTATGTTTAGGTCCTTTTAAGTATTTAAAGTGTAAGAGCAAGGATTCTAAAGTACAACTAATGTTACTTGAGCCTCTATGAGTGATTGATCAAAATGCTTACAAGTAAATCCTAGTCTTCAATCAAGGATGAAAAGTCTTCAGGTCTTCAAGTTTGATCATTGTTGAGCTCCATCACTCTTGGGCTTCACCATATGCTATCTCATGATCTCAAATAAATTTAGAATATTAAAATGTATAAATCTAGAGATTAGCACAATGAAAACGACTTGACAATAGTTTAGAATAGAACAATTACCAACATGCTATTATCAATAGATTTGTCATCATCAAAGCAAATATAAATAATGCCTTAAAGAAATTCAAGACCAACAGAAATGTTATCTTCATTTTCTCTTATTTTTCATTTTCCTTTTGGGTTATATAACTATAAGTTCATTATACCATTTTGCTTTAGAGTTAAGGATAATTAAAATTCTTAATTAGGGAAAGGTCCTCCGTCCATAAAAGTTAAGTGAAATTTCACTGGATCGTACATGAATATTAAGTGAAATTTTACCTGAATATATTCAAATTGGATTTTAAACTCTTGATAATTAATTCTAGGGTTTTTTGCCTCTTTTTTTTTTTATTTTTTTATTTTTTTATTTTGTGCATTTTTCGTAACCATTACCTCTAGTAAATTAATAAAATTGTTATTCTCACTAATTTGATCTTAGACATGGGTGGAATGTTTATGTGAAAGCAATTAGGATCAATACCACTCCCTTTAATTTTATATCTCTTAAATATAAAATTGCAAGTCTTATCTAAATTTAATAGCCATTGACTTTGTATTTGTTCACTAAATTGAGTAACAACTATACTAAAGTAAGTTAACTTGATCATATTTCATAATTACACCTCACTTTAACTATGTAATAAGTTATCTCCATTGTTAATTCCTCAACTCTCATAAATTTCATTCAATGACTCTTATGGACAATATTTGGAGTGAAATGTTGTCTGAATAGGTGAAAATAATCATTGCAAAACGCCCAAATATATACTCACATTAAATCTAGCATCCAATCCAGATTTGAAACAGTAATTTACTTGTGAGACATTAAACAAACAAATTTAGCTACCATCATTCACTTCAAAGTCAACCAGTATATCTGAAGTATGGATTTAACTTTTTCATGAAGTAAGTAGGTACGTTACATACCTATTTTATATGGTAACAATTCATATGAAATTCAACCACTATTTAAACAAATTGATCTCATTCATATATATGGCCCTATTTTATATGAATTTAATTGAACATATGACTGAGTCCACATATGTACATGGATTGGTAGATGTGAAAATTGAAGACCCCCTAATCTATTATAATTTAATCCTTCCCCCTCTACAAACACATGTTGTTTTGGTTTTTTTTTTTTTTTTTTTGAGGGGACACATGTTGGATATATATATATATATATATCTCCTTATTGTATGATGACTCTCCCTAAGAGTTAGAAGAATTCATCTACTTAAAATAGTAGTTATAGTAGTAGTTATACTTCCTGATGATACCAGAAATTGGTAAGAGCAAAGTACAGCAGTTTAAGGGAAGAGAGAGAGTGAGAGACAATTTTTTGTATGTGGTTCGGCCCTATTAATGAAGGTACCTACGTCCACGGGTGTGTCTGAGCACGTTCACTAACAGATCACCGGCGGGCCTGGTGAGCCAACAAAGTGGAGCGGCACTACCAGTAATACCGGCCGAGTGTATGCGTATAATGGTGAATTTTATAGATGTGCTGTGTAGACTAAAGAGCTGGCCCCTTCAATGGGGGGTGAGAGGTCTCTTTTATATATGCAAGAGACCTACTCTTACATGGATAAGGAAATATAATCCTATTGATATAGATTGACATTAATTATGGAGATTTCCTAATTAGATTAGGAAATAGAGTGCACTTTCCATTAGTCTTCTAGCTTGAGTAGGAAACTGCCTGTAATACTCAGGATCATGTTTGTGGACCCGGATGAACTGTTTCCGCGGCGAGATGTGCCTATGCGGTTTTCCCGACCGGCTGGCCGGGTCGTGAATGAACCGCTCAGGATGATGCTTCTGAGGAGTTGTGCATGATTGCCAGAGACATAGACTAACTGCTGATTTGAACCGCTCAATTATAAGATAGAGCCAATTTTTAGTGTATCACTTCCATTAAAAATATAGTAGTACTTATACATTTAAGTCAATGTACATGTTTTGCACAACTATCATGTGCACGACCAGAGTAGTTGAAATGATCTTAGTATTTAACATATATTGTATTAATAATATTAATAAAACATTTCTAAAAAAAACTACTTTGACCACGAGTATGTATTGCATTATTTATCCAACATTGAAAAACTAAACATCTAATTCCACTATTTTAGATATCATACAATATTGCAACAATAAGATAACAATGAGGCTCCGCATTGTAACATTGCGGTGTTTGATTTTCGGGGTTTTTGTTTTATTTTTTAAGTAAATTATCTTATATTAGAGTTAATCACGAATTATTTTTTTTTAAATGAGCATAAAAATAAAAACCCATAAAGTTATCATACGAGCCCCAAGTCTACATTTTTTCCTACTCAAGGTTAAATGTAAAAATGATATAATTAAGGGGGAAAAAAAAAAGTACTGACAAGTTTGACTAAAGAAGAAATGATAATAAGAAACAGATGGCCCTCAGCAAAGGCCAAAAAGGCCATTTGCCTTGAGCTTCCATAGTTTTTTTCTTGAATTTTAGGGTCCAGAAACTTATCAATTGTTTAATATCTCAGCGCAAAATACAACTAAAAGTAAGAATTTAATGAATAGAGGGGCCTCATTTTAGCAGTTTGCTTAGGTCATCAAAAAACCAGTGTCGAATTTGATAAGTTAATATTTTAGATGATGAAATCCGTGGAAGACTTTTATCACTTAATAAATCATATACAACAAAGTTTTCTCTATATGCTATTATTTTTTCTAGTTTCTTGGTAAGTACTCAAATTTATGCATTGGTCTTTTGTTTCTTGTTTTTCTTTTATTTATTTATTTTCCCTGAAATACCTGTTTTTTTTCTAATGAAAGATAATGCAAATTAGTAATTATAAGCACAAAAAATTGGTGGTGTAATGGGCTTTTGTAGGGACAAACTAAATTTTTTCATGGACTAGATAAATAGAAGAGGATTATTATTGCCACTCCATCATTGAACTAAGGTACTTTATGATATTTCTATAAAATAAAAATTAAACAAAGACATTCCATGGTACTACTCTTAGAACATGTGGTACCATGTATGCAATGCCTGACATGCATGGTAACACATGCTTTAAAAGTGGTATTATGGAGTGTATTGGTTCAATGATAGAGTGACAATAGCATCATCCTAAATAGAACCTCATCTTTTTGGGTAAATTATATTTTACCCCCCTGTGGTTTACCTCTGTGCCACTTTATCCTCCTATATTTTGAAATATAACACATAATCCCCTGTGATTTGCCTCTGTGACACTTTACCCCCCTATAGTTTAGAATGTAACATATAACCACTCTGTGGTTTGCCTTTGTGGCAATTTACCTCTCTATAGCTGTACGCAACAAATTTCAAGTATAGAAATAACGAGAAAATTGAGGAACAAATGTGATTTTATTGATTTCAGAAAATATGAGTACAATCTCTGTATAATTCTTTTACAATGAAAAGAAAATTCCTTTGATTCGATCTCCTTGATTGTTCACGATTCAAGGGCTTCTGGAGCTTGTTCTTGAACCGTAGATCTGTCCTTCAAATCTTCACGCTGGATGAAGTGCTTGTAGGAAAGCTTGAACGAGGGCCAGGGCTTGATCTCGAACAAACGATTAATCTTCCTTCAACTTCTTGAAGAACGGATTAAACAGACTTGACTTGAATCTGAAGAACAACAAAAGGCTTGGGTGATTTGAATGTAAGAGAAAGCTCTCAATTTTTGTAGAGAAATCTCAACTTATTGAAAGGCCAAAAGTCCCTTCCACATGGGTAGAGAGCTCTATTTATAGGCTTAAAGTGTGGAGTTTTAATTTGAGACTCAACACTTTCTAACCGTTGATTTAAAATTATCCCTCGAGATTCTGACACGTGTCACCCCTTTTAAATGCCATTATTTATATGGTTCCATATGATGTATATGACACATGTCAAAAATAAATTGGTTCACTTGTATTTTGTGGGGCCCACATTTGAGATAATTTTGATTTCTTGACTTTGACTAATTGTAATAATTAAATTTAATTAATTATTAATTAATCAATCGGTAATTAAATAATTACCAAAAAATTTAATGTCTACAATAGCCAAAACAAATTGTTTAAATGACCAAAATGACATCTTATTCTTTATCACTCCAATATACCTGTTACACACACATGATTAAAAAAACCAAAGCAGTGAGGTCAATGAAAAAACCTGACAGTTCTACAAAGAGAAAATAAGAGTCTCACACATGCATAATGTACTACTTTATTGGAAAAGCGGTCAAAAATCTATTCAAAATTCAAAATAAAAAAGAAAAATTACTTTATACTTTGAATATTATTTTCATAACTGTAAATTTAATAGTTTAAAATTTTAGTAGAATCACTGCTCTATTTTTTTCGATTGACCTCACTACTCTGAATTTTTCTGTCATCCGTATTGTAACATGTACATTTAGAGTGATGAAGAAGAAGAGGTCATTTTGGTCATTTATGTAATTTATTTTGGCTATAGGGGCATAGTGCCACATAGGAAAACCACTGGGATTATGTATTATATTCCAAACTACAGGGAGATAAAGTACCACAGAGGCAAACTACAGGAGGGTAATATGTTACTTTTTAAACTACAGGGAATAAAGTGCCAAGAGGCAAACCACTTAGGGGTAAAAGGCAATTTACCCTCTCTCTTTTTTTTTTTTTTTTTTCAGTGTTAGCCTCTCCTGTTTAGCTTTATTTACATATTTGCCTCTAACCTTTTCATATCTTTACAGACTTTCACTCGAACACCAACTTGTGGTGCTTTTCACTCGTCGATTGTGGGCCGCGAACAGATAGACCATAAATACACACACACACACACACACACACAGAGGGTCAACAGGTGATCATTCATGGCGTCCTTGCTGAGTTCATCTCTCATTCTCTCTCCTCAAAAGGTAATTTACGTCAATTATCGCTTACTGTTTTCAAAGCTTGATCCGTCTTTCACGTTCGTTTGTTTTTTTCGATGAAGATTGATTTTCCCTGAAAATGACACTGGCAAATAGTGTAGTCATTAAAAGTATTTGTTGAATTTGGAACAATTCTTTGAATTATTGCTGATTGTCTCTAGTTTTGGTTAAATCGTTCACACAATTCGGTTTCATACGTTTGGTGTTGGTGAGAAAACTATGGAAAAGAGCGTAGCGTAAGTCTTGAATTTTAGAACTCAGCTCAACTATAAGTATAATAGGACACACACACACATACACATACACAAAACGAAATTCAAATTCAATTGCTTTCTTTTTTGGGTCTTTCAGGTAGTAAATTTGATGTTTGAGACCGACGATTTGCAGACTGATCTCTTGAACAATTGATAGAGTTTAATTCCTTAATTCAATCAGTAGTACTTCCAGAGTCCACTTACCTTAAATTTTGAGTGAAAGGGAAATTGTAAAGACTACCATTAACACAGCCCGTTCGAGAGTCCGAGACTTACTATATCCATGTGAATTATGTAATGTCCCCTATCTCTAAGAATATATGAAGGAATTATTACATTGTTCAGCAGTAAATAATAGAGGGAATCAATGGCACACTGTCAAAAAGGGATTCCGACAACACTTTAGATGAACCCTCTTGATTTATCGTCTTGTGTTGGGGATTATGATTGGAAAATGTGACAGCATATTTATATGACTTCTGGTGTGTTTTGGTTTCATGGAAGTTATGATTGCAAAATGTCATAGCAATCATAGCAATATTTGTTGATAACATTTTTGTTTTCACCTAAATGACTTTTGGACGCTTATTTACAGGTGGATTATGTAAGGGCCAACACTGTAGTGACAAAAACAACATTAGCCAGAACTTTCCAGGCTACTGTGAAAAATAGTAGAAGCCGTGGGTATAGTGTTATTACAAAAGCTACGATGTCCATAGAATCAGACACACTCAAAAAAGATTCTGTTAGTGTTGAATCTGTCAATGATAAGATGGGTAATTACTCCTTTTTACTTTCCGCTTAACTCCGGGGTCCTGGAAATTTTAGGGTTGGAAGTTTAAAAGGAGACACTTGTACGTGTTGAGCTTCTTTTAGAGCATCATTGTATTCATTCTTTCTCATGTCCTAAGCAACGGTATAAAGCCGTCTCCTATTGCGTGGTATACATACTGAACGTCCCGTCACTCCCGTGTGCGTGTATGTGTGCACACACTCGAATACAAAAAGTAAAATTTTAATTAAACATGAAAGTGGAACAAAAAGATTAAACTCTTAATTCCATGTTTCCTCCGACTCTCAAAACCAGTTCATTTTTTAACTTTTAAGACTTGACCAGAAGGTGGTGCAACTGCGATTAGTGTGATTACACCCAGCACATGAATGTTTAAAGCATATATCTGCTGTTATTAATGCAGATTTTGGAGTTGTTAGTGTTCACCATGTGGGAATACTGTGTGAAAACCTTGAAAGGTCACTAGAATTTTACCAGAACATTCTGGGTATGATACTATTTCTCTTGTAAGTTTTGTCCATATCCGCTTTATTTCACTGAACAAAACATCTAACTTCTAGACAAATATCAGGTCTTCAGATAAATGAGGCAAGGCCACATGATAAACTTCCCTACAGGGGTGCTTGGCTGTGGGTGGGTTCTGAGATGATTCATTTGATGGAGCTTCCAAATCCTGACCCCTTAACAGGTCGGCCCGAACATGGTGGCCGAGATCGTCATACTTGTATTGCAATACGGGATGTGTCTAAACTGAAAGCAATCCTTGATAAAGCTGGTAACTCTTCTTCGCCTAAAAATGTCAAAAGATATCTTCTAATCTCTTCTTGACTTCTGAAGTAGCTGTGTTATTAACAGTAGAGAATTTAGGTTTCTTAATTTGCTGCTTCATATACAGGTATTCCTTACACCCTTAGCCGCTCTGGGAGACCAGCCATCTTCACAAGAGATCCGGATACAAATGCTCTAGAATTTACGCAAGTAGATTGTTGACTCATATTACCATCTGTAGCATCAACTTAATATCGAATTGAGAACTGTGTGTGTTTGTGTAAGAAAGGTTAGAATATATGGAATCATTGGTTTTTCAGTTTGCTTCTTATAAGTAAAGTATATATGTATATAGTAAGAGCTGTTTATTTGGACCATGATATTTTGCATACAATACTATTTGCTCGGATTTCTGGATCTTTATTATTCTTGTGGTACATGTAATCTCTCTCTCATATATTATGTGATGCAAAGTGAGAGTTTATAAGCCGGTCATTCCTTCAAGAATGGCAACTGTTGAATCAACACTGTTGATCTAACTGTTCCAGGAGATACTACAGGGGGGTATTTACCTTGGAATTCTCGAGTTACATTGAACCCACAGAGCATTATGGACAGCTGACGCGCTGAACTCCAAATCGTTCCATGAAATGTTAAAAGCATTTTGTATAGTTTGTATGTACCTGGTAGTTGTATGTAACTTGCAAACACGGCATGGGTATAGGATCAAATTTTAGTTACAAATATTGATTGGTGATACTCCATCAATCTTCGCTGAAAATTTGAGCTTATTCTGGTCTTGGCTATTTCCTTGGAACATAGACACAAAACCTAGCGTGCTTTATTGCTCTGATTGCTGAACACAGTTTGCTGAAAAGTACCGAGAAAAAAATAATAATAAATAAATCAGTAGTTCATACCTCAGAGAAAAACTTACGACTTTGATAGGAGGAAAATTTCTATCCCCCAAATGTTCTTTTCACTGTGCAAATTTATAAGAAAAGCATGACACACAAGCTTATAGATTCATATACAAGGAAAAATATGCACTTGCAGTCAAAGATACCTCCTACACTAAATGTTATCATCGCATTCTGTCTTCAGCTATGCCATGAATTCCAAAGATTTACAAAGAAATTGTTCTACGAATATCTGAAACGTAAATTGATTTACAAACTCAAATGCTTGCTTGAGGTCATACACAAAGACCATGTTTATTATTCAGGCACTTGAGGATGATCGACGTGATAACCAGTCTTGTATGGCAGACCGTAATGCATGGTTTGGAGTAAGCATCGTATGCTGCAGCCTAAGTTTTGTCACCGGCGATACATTGTGCCTCTCGAGCCATGCTTTTATTGCTCTATGCTCATATGTAAAACCATCAGCTGCAATGTGGGGATCATCCATTACTTCCTGCATCAACACAAGGATGACGAACATTTAAAAACAAACACATGTATGTATATATGCATATATATATATATATATATGTGTGTGTGCATGCCCACATAGATAATCGAAAGCTATGGATCACAAATCTTCTCATGGAGTTGGACTTTGCACCTGCAGAATTGGGCAGAAGTAATGGCTAGGTGGATCAAGATTGTTCCTTTCTACCCTTGTACTCGCGTTTGCTGTATCAGCAAGTTTTTTCAAAACGGGCAGAACTTCAGTTTCAAGATCTGGCCGATCTCTGCATCTAAGTGCAGAGCATTTCAGTGCCATCCCAGCAAGTTCCTCTGCTTCAGCAAGTGGCCAATCTGTAACTGCCTTATCCAGTACGTTCGATATAGAACCATTAGATATAGCATTTTCAACTTTCAATAAAAGCCCATTTGGCTGGTGAGAAGTCAACAGTTGCATAGTTATAATTCCAAACGCATATAGATCTGATTTGGGTCGTATGGTGCCAGTTCTCTGATACTCCGGATCCATGTAGAATAGAGTACCAGCAATGATGGACTCTCTGTATTCTGTAATATTGTCGGGTACAACATCTGAAATGAATTTTGCCAACCCCACATCTCCGATTTTGCTCATATAATTTCTGTCTAGCAAGATATTTCCGGGTTTCAGATCACGATGGACAATAGGCTCTGGCTTTGAGTTGTGTAGGAATGCGAGTCCACAAGCTACTTCAAATGCTATCCGGAATCGAACATGCCAAGGAAGAGGAGGTCTGGTTCTTTGGTGATATATGTGATCCTCAAGGCTTCCATTTTCCATATATTCATATACCAGGCAACCACTCTCTGGACAGGCTCCAAGCAGTAAGACCATGTTTGGATGGCGTAGTTTGCTAAGAACTTCAACCTGCAAACAATTGACATAGGATATCAACAAAAACTGCAGCCCTTCTGGTAGTCCCAGGATCACAGCAACTAAAATGTATTTAGAGCCTGTTTGGATTGGCTGTGGCTTTTGCATTTAAGTAATCACAAGAGCGGAGTGGGAATCTCTTTTCAACTGAGAAACAAAACAAGATCATTTCGTTCCATTTTTAGTAAAATACGGAAGGATATTCCATTAGTAATGAAAAAAGGCTTAAGAGAATGTTCATTAAAACCCCTAATCTGCTTCATGTCACTTTAGGCTGAAGCACCTCTGGAATGTGTGGGAGAAAGAGAGAAAAATATGCACATTATGTCAGGAATATTGTAGTTCCTAAATGAGCTGTTTAAATAAAATAAAAAGATGCACACTTGAGAATTAAGAAGTTTGTACAATGATCGTGCAACTAGACAGAAAATTAAACTATGAGTGGAAGCTTAAATGAGAGAAAAGAATTGTAAGTGAACCTCTCTTAGAAATTCCTCTTTCTTCTCAGCGGCATCAGACCTAAGAACTTTGATGGCTACTGGGGTTTGATCAAGATTGCATTTGTAAACTTTCCCATATGATCCTTCACCAATCATCCTCGTCTCAGAGAAGAAATCAGTTGCTATCTCTATTTCATCTCTACTGTATCTTCTGTACCTTTTGTCATTGAAGAATAGCCCGTCAACAATTTTCTGTTTCTCCAAGGACTCTGTGAGGGCTTTCAGTTCTGCTATCTGCCTTTCATAAGCCTCTTTAGAAAGCAAATTCTTTGCAATCTCAACTTCCTTTATGGCTTCCAAACGCTTCTCTTTCTCTTCGGTTGCAATTTTCCTGAAAGTTTCTTCTCTTCTAATGGCAGCTTTCACTCTTCTTGCTTCTTCAAGGTATTCTGAAGAAAGCAAGTGTACCTGCAAAATAGAAAATCACTCACTAAAAGTCTAGGCTGGGAGGTATTCATTCATCCTACAGAAGACGCGATCATCTGAACTTTTCACTTGTGAAGTATTCAAAGCATGAGACTTTTATTCTTCTTTTTTGTATCTAATTTTTTGCTTAGAAAATGGGAGATTTTGAAGAAACATTGGATATTTTCCATAAAAAAAAATTGAGAATGCGATTGTAACATCAAAGCCGATCCATGTATCAAATGTTTGGGGACATTGTAAATCTACCCAACTCTGACCTTGTTTTGAGCATGGACCAGGTCTTCACATGTTCGATTGTACAGGGCAACAGTATTGTGTAACTCTAGACGCAGTTGCTCTACTTCAGCCTGGGTGTTCGTCTGCACGTATATACATCGCTAAATGTAAGCATCAACTGAGTTCAATCTCCTTCGCATGAAAACTGAATCTATGTACTTTCTTTTTCTTTTTCTTTTTTGAATTTTTGAAAGAGAACAAACACAAATTCACCTGTGCTGTGTCTGTTGAAACTGTAGATGGACATCCATTGACAATTTGTATTTCCGAACTACTACCTTCGAAGCTGTGATGATTTCTTTCCTGAATTGCATCAGAAGTCTCATGTCCAAATGCTTTAGCGTTTAGGTAACTAAGATCTGATACTGATGACCCTCCAGAGATATTTTGGACTTTACACTCCATGGAATAAGAATAAAGGCCATGTTTTACTCTCCTAATGCTAAGGGAGCGAAGTACCCTTCGAGGAAATAACCAGTGCTTAGAACTGCTTTCTGTGAAAAAAATCAGCGAAAGCTATAAAGAATGGCAGAAAAGAAGCAATGAAGGACATGAAACTGCAAATTCGACGTATATATATACAGTTATACACACATATATACATGTGTGTGTGTGTGTGCACGCGCGCCATACCACTAGTTGACAGGAGGTTCGCAGAATTAGTGATGAGCCTATGTCTTGATACCACATACATGTTGCAAGTTTCAGGAGCATTTTTAACGACGACTGATGGTACTTGGGGTCCCTTTAGTTTCCTGAAACGAGGTGTGAAACTTTTAAGGTAGAAGTATTGGTAGATAGTATGGACATATGTAAGAAACTGCCCATGGGAAGTCTTGCCACAGCTAAGAGATCAAAATCTTTGAAGAATATAAGAAGATGCTTAGCTACTCTGAACTTTTAGCATAGATGGAGAACCCACAAAATATAGAAACAATGAGAATGCTGTGGATCCAGTCAAGTTTATGCAACTACTATGACCTAGTCATAAAAGAGAGAGAGAGAGAGAGAGAGAGAGAGAGAGAGAGAGAGAGAGAGAGAGAGAGAATTTAAAAAATAATAATAATAAAATAATTTATAAAAAAAAAAAAAACACAGAATCATTCACAAAAATAATAATCATCAGATGAATCGGAGACTATGGATAGGGACCAATATGCCAACAACTAGCAGGACGTAGCGCCAAGAACCGAAACCGATGCTATGTTTGGTATGGAAGTAACTTTAGCATGGAATTCCATAAATCCCCAACTCATGTTTTCATATGCAAATCATCATCTCCAACTTAAAAACACAAGAAAGACAGACTTGCTTTTTTCGAAAAAGTAGAACAGTATTACCCTGAATCCTTAAAATAAGTTAATAATAATGTTGTTACAAATTGTTAGAATGCATTCCGGAGATGTCATTGCAAACACAACCCTACAATTTATACAGACACTATACTGTACCTTATAATGCAATTGGAAGAGCAGTAGCCCAGCACTAAACTTCTTACTCCTGAGTCAGAGATATACTGTACAAGTGCCGATGCAGGATTGTCATCTTCCAGAATCAAAGTTTCAACCTACAAAAAGTTAATCCAAAGTTGAACTTCAACACCATCTCTTACATTTTAAGACTAGTATAGCACACATCCTAATCAAGTCTTCAACCGTAGACCTTCCACTTTCAGACTGGCAGAGATGGCAGTCTAGATAACAGCTGGAGGTTCAACGCAAACTAAATTTTGAGCAGAACGTAAGACGAATGAGACAACAAACTCACCTTTCTTGCTTTGCACAATCTTTTAAATGGTATAAACGTTTCATCCAGCTTCAATTTCATGTCCTCCACATACATTGCCACCACATTCGCATCCAGATCCTCAATGGGGATATGATTTCCTGCTGTACCACACACAGTGTTCACACAAGGACATGACAAGTCATTAAAGGCAGCAAGATAAGATTTGTCTGATGTAGCTGAATGTTAACCAAGCTTCTTTTTCGTTTACAAACAAAATCAGTAAAAAAAATTTGGAATGACAACTTCGGAATGGATTGTTACCAATTGTAATTACATAATCATCTTCATTAGCGACTAATCTTAAAGATTCATTCTACAAATTTTTACTTTTTCACTAAAGCAAGTCTTACTTGGTTTTGCCTTAAAGTTGGAGATGATGTTTTGCACGTGAGGACATTAGTTGGGAGTTGAGGAACCCCATGCTCCTCAACTTCTATAGCAAATTAATCTCACTCTGTAATGTTTCTATCACCCTCCGTATCCCTCTTTTGCATATTTTTCTCTCTATACATCTATACAAAATATACCAATATTGGTACATGTTTTTTTTAGGAAAAGAAAAAAGTCAGTTTCCATACCAAACGGAGCATAAATCCCAGTTTTAAGTGCTCTCCAGAGCAAGGTTACCGGGATCGTGGTATACCCCATGGAACCATGACCCGGATGGTTCCTAGGGGATGTGGACCCTAAACTTCACGAACCAAACGAGAAGAAGAAGATAAATAATTATTCTCATTTGAGGCTTACTATTCATTGAAAAAATGGATAAATAAGTATTTTCATTTAAGAGCTAAAATATTTGCATTTGAGACTTAGTTTGATCTTATTCTCCTATATTTTTTGTGTTTGAAATTTCATTATGTGCCGTCATGGAATGGCTTAGTACTATATATGTATGCATAATTATTCACATAAGTGCTAGTCGAACCACAAGTTCGAATCAAAGCAAACCGCCAACCAAAGAAGACTACCCCCCTCGTACAGCAAACCGAGCTAAGTGTCGTCCCACGTACCGAGGTGTAGCACGGTCCAGGTAACATTGCTCCAGAGTCTTTTTTTCCACAGAGAGAAGAATGCAAATTCTCATATAATTAACACCAATTGAGGCACAATAATTGTAATGGAAAACGTAATAATTGTAAAAATATACATGAACATACAAATATCCATGCAAAAAAATTTCCTTTTGAAACCACAAAAAACAAAAGCACTGCTTGATAGCCCAGAAATAAAGCTAAGGAAAATGAACAACAACAATTGGTATTTTCTGAACTCTAGTTGCTAATACAAATTGCACATAAACCCCCAAATTTCCTCAATTTATTGTAAATTAAACACATGTATATACACATATACGTATGTGCAAAAAAAAAAAAAAATTTGAAATATATATATAGGATAGATGCAAATAATTACATGGTGTTGGGATTGAAGTGATGGTGGGCATCACGTGAACTAGGACGAAGTGTTCGGATTCGGGCAGTAAATTCTTCACCGCCCACCGGACAGCTCGTCGGCTTCCGTTGCCACCGCCTTTCACTGCCACTGCGACGGACGTCATTGCCGCCGGAGCTGGAAGACTTTCGCCGTCAACGCTCATGTCAAGATTCATAGTACTACATATGTTTGTAAAATATTCGATTTTGAAGCTTCAGAGAGAGAGAGAGAGAAAGAGAAACGTTTATTGACTCGTTGTTTGGCAAAGACGACGAATTGGAAGTTGGGAGTGATCGTGTTGGGTCCCACTCCCAATTATACGAATTGGACAATTCATAGTTCACCCCAGCCCATATAATTTAGGGCCAGTCAGCCATACCACCCTAAAACCAATACAATACTACATAAAGCCCAAGGCCCAAATATTTAACTCAATAACCCCTTCCCCGATCAAAATGACAAAACTGACCTAATTTTCTAATAAACCGAAAATACCCTCTCCTCCTACAGCAGAGCTGACGACGACAATACAGTTCAAGCTTCGATTCAAAAATCCTGGCAAATACGATAATCAAAATTGACGATTCTTCGTGTGATTTGAGGACGAAACATTGATCAGACGCAGAAATTCTCCAGAAAAACACAGTCACATTGTCAAATGGCAAAGAAAAGTAAGTAGAAATTTTCATCCAACTTCTGTTAATGTTCATAGTTTTCAATTGAATCAAATAATGCAAACATATTTAATTTTAAAACCCTAAAAATTGACTGCGAAGCAAGACTCCATGAATATGAACTTCAAAAAAATGAAAATAAGGGTTTCTGACAGATAATACTAAAATTATCTGTTTCCCGAGGCACCTATGGTTTCTGTATATAATACATCCTCACTTTTCTTTGTATAAACTCAAAATAGTACATTTGATTTGTTGTATGTTGCTGATTTCATGTTAGGTTGTTTAATACATGTTGAAAGCCTAATCTACCAACACAACAGATAATATTATCTGTTGTATACAACTTTTAAATAACATACTAAAGCTTTGTTCTAATTAGCAACTAAAGCTTGTTTACAAAACAGATAATATTATCTGTTGTGCATAACACATTATTTGTTGTCAATCACAAGTTCTCTTGTCCAACAGATAACATTATCTGTTTGATAAACACATTCTCTTGAACAGTAAAACAGATAATATTATCAAACAGATAATATTATCTGTTTATAACTTTTACACTACATATCACAACAAATTAGCAACTAAAGCTTGTTTCAAACAGATATTATTATCTGTTTTGAAACAGATAATATTATCTGTTGTGAGGTACAATAAGTAATTCAGACTGTTTTGCACAACAGATAATATTATCTGTTTTTATCTGTTTTGAATTACAGACCTTTACAGATAATTTTACAGATAACATTGTCGTTATATTGGTTTACATCTTGCACATTATAGATAACTTTATATATTCTACAAAGTTTGTTTTTCTAGTAATTTGTTAACAAATTTTACCGGTTGAGCAAAACAGCTAACTTTATCTGTAAATTAAGCTTATCTTAATTGTATGATTTTAACAGGTGTTGCAAAAAAACCAACAAATAAGAAGAACAAAAAACCAAAAGTAGACAGAAAGGCAGGGAAGAGCTATGCAAGACAATTTCGTTCTAGTTTGCAGCCTATCCAAACCCTAATGGAAGGGTTAGAGATCCGTAAAAGGCATTATAAGTACCTCCAGAAAACTCCATTTTGGCTACTGATAAATGCTTTTCTAACCAACACGGTAGCGAATTGCACCTGCAGGAAATCAGACACAGAAGTTGCTGAACTAATTCGCACATACAATTCTGCATACAAGGCATTTAAGATTGGAGGGAAAAATATAATGATAAAGGAGGAAGATATTGCTGTAATATTTGGGATAAAGTCGGGGAGAGAAGAAATGGCACTTAAAGGGAAGAAAAAGCCAACATCAAGCTTCATGGATAGATGGTTTAATGATGGCACTACATTATCTGCCCCAGTTATAAAACTGAAGATAAATACAGCAATAAAGGGACGAACAAAAGAAGACATGGAAGATTTCACGAGGCTACTTTGCCTATATTTGTTTGTGAACCTCTTTTTCCCAACAACTGGATATCAAATTGGTTGGGCATATATCAAATATGTTGAAGACCTAGATGATATGTGCAAATATGCATGGTCAGAAGCAATTTGGGAACAACTGAGAACTTCAATTGCAGAGAACCATAAAGATCCAGACAAAGTTTCAGGCTGTGTGGCTGCATTGCTAGTAAGTTGAATGAAACAGATAATATTATCTGTGAGCTATATTTTATATGCAATGATTAATTTATAGGTTAACAAATAATGTTTATGCAGTATTGGTTGTGCGAGAAGACAACAATATTAAAACCAATGAAGAAACAAGAATGCACCAGATTTGAAAAGTGGGATCTATCAGAACTAAAGAAGATTCTTGGTGATAGAGGGATCAGAAATTTGGAAGCACATGAGGTATAATCAACGACGTTGAATCAAATATAAAAGAAATAAAAAACATAAGGAAAAATTAACTGCATTACAAATTCTCTATTGTTTGACAGAGATTATTCAATTGTGCATCGCTAATAATATAATCTGTTGGGCAACATAACTCTTTTGTGAACAGATAATATTATCTGTTTTACATTATAGATGAATAAATCTGTTCTAATTAGAAACTAAGGCTTGTTTACAAAACAGATAATATTATCTGTTGGGCAATATAACTGTTTTGTGAAACAGATAATATTATCTGTTTAACATTATAGATGAAAAAATCTGTTCTAATTAGAAACTAAAGCTTGTTTACAAAACAGATAATATTATCTGTTGTAAATATACAATAACACTTATTCTGTCTACTATGCAGGTATGTCGTCAAGCACTTGGAATGACAACCAAGGAAAAGGAAATGCTCATCTATGAAGAAGACAAAGAAGATGAAGATATTGATGAACAAGGAGAGGATGAAGATAGGGAAGAGGAACAAGAAGAAGAAGAAGAAGAAGAAGATGAAGAAGAAGAAGAGGAAGAAGAAGAAGAACAAGAACAACAAGAAGAATATGAGGAACAAGAAGATGAAGAAGAAGAAGAAGAAGAAGTAGAACAAAAGGAAGAAGAACAAGAAGAAGAAGTAGAACAAAAGGAAGAAGAAGAAGAAGAAGAAGTAGAAGAAGAGGAAGAAGAAGAAGATGAGGCTGATAAAGAAGGAAAAGCAAAAAAGGAACCAAGTGAAGAACAAGAACAAGAACAAAAATATGAGGATGATGAAGAACACAAAGAAAAAAATGAAGCAACTGAAGAAGAAGAACAAGAAGATGGTTATGATGATTATAATAATGGTGATGATAATGACAATGAGGATGATGATGATTATCACAATGGAAATCAAAAAGAAATAATGGTTTAGGATGAAGAAGAACAAGAGTCACAAGGACATCAAGAAGAAAGAGAAAATGAGACAAACAATGAGCAACAACTACAGTTAAGTGAATCTGCGCACCTTGAAGAGGACAATAGCAAACAGCCGGAAGATGAACAACAGATAAACTTGACACCCTCACAAGAAAGAAGTAACTTTAAAATCTCATCAGCTGAATCCGTGAGGTTCGACATGGAAAATTTCAATAATTTGTGCAATGTAATGATAGATGACATTGAAATAGACAGCAGCCTGGAAGAGAAGAGGTTGAAGGACATAAATGCTGAGCATAAAGAGACAATTACAGAACTGATGAATGAAAGAGAGAAACTGGTAGAGAAGTACAAGGATCTTGAAAAAGAAAACAGCAAGCAAACAATATCAATTCTTGAAAAGTCCATCAGAATACAATACATGGAGGACGAGATGACTGAAAAGGACAACCAAATTGAAGGAATGAAGAAACATATTCAGCACCTTGAGAGCATAGTCAATAGGTACAATAAGTACTTCAGGCTGTTTTCAAAAAGATATTATTATCTGTTTTGAAACAGATAATATTATCTGTTGTGAGGTACAATAAGTACTTCAGACTGTTTTCAAACAGATAATATTATCTGTTGAGAAACAGATAATATTATCTGCTGTACATTATATATAAATATATCTGTTCTAACTAGCAACTGAGGCACTTTTCATGTCCCCTAAACAGCTACTTGTCCTTGAACATTAATCTAGAGATAGAGAAGAATAAAAATGAAGAATGTGTTCAGAAGGAGACACTGAAAGGAACTGAAACAGACATCACAGAGACGGAATATGTGCAAGTTTTGGAGGAGCAAGTCCAGAAATACAAGAGAATCCAACAAGATCAGGCCAAAAAATATGATCAGCACATCAAGGAAAGAGATAGAAAACTTGAAGAACAGAGTCAACTGATTACTAGGCTTGTCTGTGAGAAACAGACTCTGATAAAACAGATACAGTACCTCAAGGATCAACAAACGCCAGAAAGGGCAAGCAAAGAAGAGATAAAGGAAGATGAACAAGTAAAAACAAGGTCAATGGTAAAGAATATCAGGAACAAACAAAGAAAAGAGAACAAGGACCCATTGTATGACTATGGTGATAAAAAAGGAAAGGGCAAGCAACAAAGAGATGGAGGAATAAAAAGGAAAAGGCAAACAGCCGGAGAAGAAGCTGATAAAGGACTTGAGAAGCTGATGATTGATATCGACGAATACACGGAAAAAAAGCCAAGGAATATTAAGAAAGCAAAGTCGAAGAGAGGAAAAACAAATCCGATGTTGAAATACATGAAGATAAAAGACATAGAAAAGCTGAAGCACATAATGGAATTCGAAAATAACGAGTAAGTAGGATTGCAATTCAAGTACAAAATTAATTTCCATACATTCATTTCCATCTAAACTAACAACATACTTGTTGAATTTGTTAGCAATGAGGCAGTGATCTGGAGTAGATCAAAATCTTCTGAATACATCAGCCTTCAGGACGTGTTGGAACTACAAGATGATGATCAAGTGACCAATAATGTAAAATACCATCTGTCCTATTCAAACCAAATTATCTAACAGATAATATTATCTGTTAGACAGATAATATTATCTGTCCATTATCTTGTCTATCAAATGGACAGATAATATTATCTGTAATAATTTATTACTTCACGGATACAAATACTAAAATGCCAATAACGTCTGACTCTAGGTAATTGATGTGTATGCTGAAATTTTGATGCACGATCAAGAAAACCTAACACCATTGGATGCTACAAAGAAAGATAAACACTTCTTCTTCACTAGCATGGGCATGGTAAGCAACAAATACCGTTTTGAAAAGCAATGAACACATATATCTTATAAGCATAATATATCATTCAAGTGCATGCTATAACATTATCTGTTTCTGTTATTATCTGTTTCTGTTGCTTCTTTGCAAAACAGACTCTGATCACAGAAAACATACAAAAATTGAGGGAGTCAATGTTGGAGAAATATATTGGACAAGATACTGCTGACTACAGATATTTGCACTTTCCAATCAACTCAAGTGGCAGATCATTATCTTTAAATCATTGGACTTTGTTAGTCTATGATCAAGAAGAAGAAATATGGAGATTTTACAACTCCAGAAAGCCAAGGACAGGCCAAGATCAGTATCTCAGGGATGCTATTACGATGGTATAAAATCTTCACATATATGAAACTCCACAACAAATACTTGACATATTACTTTCAGACTTAACTCAATAAATCACCTGTTTTATGTACAGAAAGATCACTACATCAAGGTTCTAAAGCAAAAGCAAGAACAAATGGGTGTTAAAGTGACAATCAATGATGATCCTCCACTATTTGAAATGGAGAAAACACCTCAACAAATGGAAACAAGGTACATATGAACTCATAACCTATTATATCACATTGAGTCAGCAACAGATAATATTATCTGTTGTGAACAATAGAGAATATATTATAAACTAAACTCACATATAATTTAACATTGACAAACGACCCTTGTTTGCAGTGTGGATTGTGGGATAATTGTTTGCTACCTCATGAAAACATTGAGCAAGGGAATAACAATTAAAGAGAATTTCAAGAGAGAAGATGCAAGAATCATGAGGGCACACCTTATTGACAGATTTCTGAACGATGAGAAGAACTCATGGACCGAGAACGCAGCCTTACTAAGGAGGGCAGAGAATCTAGCAGAAAGTATATAGATTACAGATAGATGTATAGAGATAGTCTGATGTGGGGATATGAACAGATAGATGTTTATACATAGATGTATACATTATAGCACAGAATACCATTTTTGTATACTATAACACATAAGAAAGTTCATAGTTTATAAATGATATGAATAGAAAGCTGGTTTTGGATTATGTTCTATGACTCTCCTGTGCATGAATACTAGTATGCAAGTTATTTAATATTTGAATTGCAAACAGATAATATTATCTGTTGCAGAAACAGTTTAAAATCAAACATTGCAGAAACAGATAATATTATCTGTTGTGTACAAGTTTTACAAAACAAACCATTACAAAGCCCATATTATCATAGCAAAGAATACTAGTATGCAAGTTATTTAATATTTGAATTGCAAACAGATAATATTATCTGTTGCAGAAACAGTTTAAAATCAAACATTGCAGAAACAGATAATATTATCTGTTGTGTACAAGTTTTACAAAACAAACCATTACAAAGCCCATATTATCATAGCAAAGAATACTAGTATGCAAGTTATTTAATATTTGAATTGCAAACAGATAATATTATCTGTTGCAGAAACAGTTTAAAATCAAACATTGCAAACAGATAATATTATCTGTTGTGTACAAGTTTTACAAAACAAACCATTACAAAGCCCATATTATCATAGCAAAGAATACTAGTATGCAAGTTATTTAATATTTGAATTGCAAACAGATAATATTATCTATCTGTTGCATAAACAGTTTAAAATCAAACATTGCAGAAACAGATAATATTACAAAGTCCATATTATCATAGCAAAGAATGCTACATAAAAATAGAACATATTAACCAAAAAAACAGTAGACTTTTTATTCAGATGTCAAAGACACATTTAGACACATATAATCCAAATCTGTGATTCAACAGATAACACGTATATATTGAATTACAAAGCTTCATTGCATGTCTTTCTGTTGTGATTGGCATATTTGCCACACCTACCACACCTCACACTCCTAAAACTCTCAACCCTCGAAGGAATTCTCTTTTTTCTTGGCCTTCCGGGTTGCTTTCTTGACAAGGGAGGGCGAACAACCATATCTTTAACGCTGGCATTGGGTTTGGTGACCGTTGGAACACCAAAAATAGACTTGCTATATGCCTCAGAGAAACTGCTCACATGGTACCAGCTATCCACAAACGTATTCAAGTCATTCCCGCTACTTTGAATAACAACACAAGCATGACTACACGGAAACCCATTTAATTGCCACTGGAAGCAAGAGCATGTCAAACTACGGATATCAACCAACACAGATGGCATACACTGAACCTCAAACACATCATCAGAACACTTAATCACTTTCCACGTCCGACCCTCATTTAAAGATGTATGCAATCTCTTCTCCATTTCAGGGCAGATAACAAAACTCCATTTCTTGCATAAATCTCTCCGATAGGACATTTGCTTCATAATTTGAACCCTAATCTTATCAACCATCTCAGTTATAGGCATGTGACGAGCTACTGCAATTTGAGAGTTAAAAGACTCGGCGGCATTAGAAGACATCTCACCATAACGCTTTCCTTTGAAGTAAGCATGACACCACTTATCAAGAGGAAGATCATGCAAAAAGTTATCAATTTTTTTGCCACCCTCACGTCTCAACTGATCCATGTGAGGACAAAAAGCTGCTTCAGTCGGAGCATAAGCACACCTACGGAACAATGCCACAATCCTCTCCCTAAAATCCTTGTCCACCCCACTATATTTCTCCCGCAAATTTTTCTCCAAGTGAATCATACAAAAAGCATGTGGAGATGATGGGAAAATACTAGAAACAGCATGAACAAGACCAGGATTGCGATCTGAGACAAAAGTCACAATACGATCATTCGACAAAACTTCACGCAATTGGCCACAAAACCACATCCAATTGTCAAGATTCTCGGAATCAACAACACCAAATGCAACAGGAAACAAACCTGTATCAGCATTGAATATCTACTTAATACAAAAACACAAATATAACAAACATATACCACAATCCAGAACTTAAAAACCAGTAGACACAAACAGATAATATTATCTGTTATGTATAACAGATAATATTATCTGTTATGTACTCACCTTGGTTACCATCCTTTCCAGTTGCAGCCAACAAGTTACCCTTGTATCTACCCTTTAAAAATGTGCCATCCAAGAATAATAAGGGACGACAAAAATTGAATCCATATATGCACCCGTAAAAAGAAACAAACAATCTCTTAAAATGCCCACTACCATGATCATATTCAAACTCAATACGGCTGCCCGGGTTATTCTTCAATGCCTCATCGGTATACCATCGAAGAAGATCAAAAGACAACAAATCATCTCCATAAAGTTCTCTCCTAGCCTTTTCAACACCCAACCACGCATGGTGGTAGCTAATATCAAGTCCATATTTATCCTTAAATTCCTGAACAACTTCAAATGGACGGGTCAAAGGCTTTGACCGAACATCATCTACAACAACGCTACCAACTAAATCAGAGCTCATCCTTGGATTTCGTGAAGTCCGAACAGAAGCCCCACAAGTGTGCTCTTTATTGAACTTCTTTATATAAAGGAAACCATTCGAAGGCACAACCGATGCATGTATCCGCCACAAACAGCCCCTAGAATCCTTGAATTTACATTCAGCCGTAATCCTTCCCTTCTCATTCTTCGTGTACTTGAATTGAAAACCAAGTTCAATAGCATATTTACAAAGCACTGTACGAAATTCAGCACTACCGCCTTCAAAACACTGTCCAACACCAACTACTCCATTAGCCCAAGAAGCAGATAATAAGACTTTTTCCTTGTGAGATACATACGAAGTTAGTAAGTCTCTTTCACTATTACATTTCTCACTAGTCAACATACCCATGCTATATGCTTCATGAACACCACTAGACCGATCCTCAACAAAACTAACACAACTACTCTTCTCAATAACAACAATATCACCACGACCACCACAAACACCATTAACCAATAAAATCATGTTTTGGAAATCATCTTCATTCTCTAAAATACAGTTTGAATGCCCACTAATACAATACTCAAAAGAAACACTGTCAGGTGTCAAGTTACTCCATCTACCACAAACAAAATTCACCAAATCGTGGTAACAAAACTCGTTTGAAACCTTCACAACAGCTGTATAACCAACATGCTTCACCAACAATAGAACTGAATTGTCCATTACAATCTACCCAAAAAAATACACAGATTCAGAAATAGGGAATTATATAAAAACTGTATCAAACAGATAATATTATCTGTTTTAATACTATCTATCTTACATAATAATTATAACAAAACAGATAATATTATCTGTTTTAATACTATCTGCTTCAGTTCGTCTAAAACACATATGCATTACATAATAATTATAACAAACATATAATATTATCTGTTTTAATACTATCTGCTTCAGTTTGTCTAAAACACATATGCATTACATAATAATTATAACAAACAGATAATATTATCTGTTTTAATACTATCTGCTTCAGTTCGTCTAAAACACATATGCATTACATAATAATTCTAACAAACAGATAATATTATCTGTTTTAATACTATATGCTTCAGTTCGTCTAAAACACATATATAATCAGAATCGGCTTCAGATAGTATTACAGATATTCAAAATCCTACGAATAAAAAAAACAAGCTGAAATCGTACCTGTATTACAATTCTATAAGAAAGTGATGAAGAAAAGCGAGATCTGAAGACGAATTATGTAACTCGAATATCTGAAAATCGAAAAACGAAATCTGGAGATCTTCAGTTTTACTGCACTCGAATCACAGAGAGAGAGAGAGAGAGAGAGAGAGAGAGAGAGAGAGAGAGAGAGAGATAGAGTGAGAGAGAGATAGACAGAGAAATCTGAAATCTGAACAGAGGCAAAAGAGATAGAGGTGGAAATTTGATCGTAAATACAGAAATGGGCAATTATGTCCAAAAAAAGGGAAAAGGGGTTTAGTTCAAAACCGAAAAACGCGCGATGGGCTTTATGTTGTACAGTAATAGACCTTGGGTTTTGTCTAATATGAATATAATTTTAGGGATTTATCTCCAAATTTCCCTATAATTTATCAAAGCATAATACTTGGAACACATTTAAAAATACAATTTTTTGGACACAACTTAAAAGATGTGTCTAACTCACTTCTTCTGTGTCACTGTAGAGTCTAGTGGCATCACATGAAAGATATAGACACATTTTTTAAATTGCGTTATAAAAATTGTGTCTTTGGGTGTGTTCCGATCTTTACTCTTCATCATTCATCGACTTTATTTTTCAAAAGGAAAAAAAATTCCATTAAATGGATAAAAATAAAAATCAACCTATGTTGATTAGGACAACTAATTGGAACTTGACAAGTTATAAACAGAACACAAATTTGTGGCAACATTGGAATCAAAATGATTTGTTTTGATTATTTTTCTTAATTTAATTTGAATATTCTAGAGTTGTCAACATTTCTTCTATAAATTTAGGCTGTATTTGGATACGAAATTACTTATTATCCATGTCTTTGTAGAATTGTAGCATGACTATAAATAGACTAAAATTGTAGAGAGAAATGTAAAGGTAGAAACTAAAATATGATGCAAAAAAGTAAATTCACCAAAAAAAATAATGAGAGGAAGGTTAGGATTTATGGGCCATTACTCCCAATATTTTTATGGATGATTTAGGTTGTATTTGGCGGATGATATGTGAGAATACGAATACAAAAGTAGCAAGAAAAAATGTAATTAAGAATACACAAGAAATGTAGAGATTAACGTAAGTGGTTCACCTAAAATTGGATTATGTTCACCAAATTGAAGAGTTATATTAAGTATGATTTAAGTTTGAATAAGATATTAGATCAATCAATTATTCACACACAAATTAAACAACATACTAAGCCTTTATAGGTGCAAATTAAACAACTTCCTAAATAAATTAGAAAACAACCAAATGTCTATTATGACCTCGCTTGAATGAACTAACAACTAGATGGCGTGACTTGCGCGCCCAATAAGGACTTTTCAAAAGCTAACCTCGGTCACGCTCGAGCAAAATATCAAACACCAGCTCGAGTGAACCCCCACCTCACTCGACCGAAGGTTTAACTTCGTTTGTTGAACATGCTTGCCATTGGATTGGATAAAAACCTGGCAGCTCCACAATTCCAGCATCCGCTTAATTTGTCTGCCAATAACTAGTTAAAACTATAAATTTTCCTTTTTTTTAGACCAACCATGATTTTGGCTCCAAATCTTTAGAATCAGGGAAGAGACAATTACTGCAAACAAAGATATATGTAATAATTAATGTATGAGTCTAGTGCACTGGTAACACCCCACCCAACGTCTCTCTCTCTCTCTCTCTCTCTTTCTTCACATGCTTGAGAAATTATCTTGCGTAACCATCATATCCATTCTCATTGTGATTTGAGTATTCTCTGAGTACTACATGGGTCCTAGAGAAAAGAAGAAATCACAGTGGTAGTATGACTTGACGGTCACATGTAATAATTTTTTACATGTGGTCGTAACCATCATGTAATCATCATACCCGTTCTTATTGTGATTTGAGTATTCTCTGAATACTACGTGAGTCCTAGAGAAAAGATGAAATCATAGTGCTCGTCATAGTACGGCTTAACGGTCACATGTAATAATTTTTTTACGTTGATGAGTGTGTGTATGTGTGTGTGTGTGAGTGAGAGAGAGAGAGAGAGAGAGTGTGTGTGTGTGGTGGTGACAGATAGAGAGAGAGCACGCAGAGCTTCAAGCAAGGCCTCTCCATGCAAGAACCATGTGTGCTCACCCTCTTCTGTCACCTACCTTAAACCACTACATATATGCAATCACATATAGCCCATTGCACCCGGTTCCTTAAAAGTTACTTGCAACTAATTAAAGCTATATTTGACTTGTGTGAAGAAGAAGTGATGGTTCTTGGAGCTTTATAGACAACCACAAAGGTTGTGGTAACACATGTAAATTTTTTCACTTGGGACCAAAAAAACAGTTCCTAAAAGTGAACAAGTGATTATCACATTTGTTTAGTCAATTTCTTTTGTTTTTATTGGTTTGGGGACAAATATCAGCCCCTAGATTCGGAAGAAGAAAAAAAAATCATATATATTAGTATTATATATAAATATGCTTTAACACCACATGCATGTTCGTCCCGCTAATTTTTATGAAAATTATTAAACTCACCGGCCCCCAAGCTTGCTCGCCTTCCATAAGCTTCATTTGTAGATCCTTCCATGTTTAGATAGCTAGTGAAAGAAATATAAAAGAAAAGGAAAGAAATAGAAACGGAAAACAAAAATCCCTATTATTTTCTCCTATACTAAAATCTATATAATATAGGAGAAGTGATTTTGCTAGGACACTTTGGAGCCTTGATGTATGTTCTCATTTCGGGGTCTAAAATTCATCACTTTCTTAAATTAGGAAATTGGAAATGCTCCATACTTTTTACACCTTTTGCATTTCCCTCACTCCGATCCCTCAGCACTTTCTTTCTCTCTAAATTAAATATGTGAATAAATATTAATGTTATAAAATAATTTTTATAAAATATAATTATTTCTAGTAATATTAGAAACTAAAATCTTCTCAAAACTAATTAAATTGAAAATAAAAAGAAAATAGAAAGAAAAATAAGTTCTCTTAATTTTATTTTATTCTCCTTTCATCCCCATTTCCCCATAATTTTTCTTGACAACAAAGGTCCTTTCTTTTATTCTCTTAATAATTTTTAGAAAGAGAAATTGATACCAAGGAAAAATCATTTCTTTTAGGGTTTGCATAGTTCTTGGATTTCATGACGGATTTCATGACGGAAAAGAACCGTGGAGGGAGAATGGAATGTAATGTCTTTTGGTCTTAAAAATGCTCCCTCAGAATTTAAAAATATTATAAATGATATTTTCATCCCTTATTCTGAATTCTATTTAGTCTACATGAATGATATTCTCGTTTTTTCATGACCAACATATATAATCTCTTAAAATGTTAAAAGATGTTATTAAACATTTGAATAGATCTAATCCCTCCACTGTTCTTCTCCCTCATGAAATCCAAGAATTAACTAAACAAATTATGGTTTCTATTCTTTAGTTTTCCTAAATACCTAAACCAAACAGATCCTTATATGGGTTATTATAAATGACAGGAACAAAAAGCTTCTAGAAATAAGAGTAGAACAATGAAAGTTAGGAATATTAGTTACCAAATGGCACGCCCTGCTTAATAAAAAAAAACTGAATAGAGGAATAATCAAAAGAAAGTTTTTTTTTTTTTTTTTCCTTCTGAAAGAACCGATGGTTGCGCTTCAGTAAAAGTTAGTAAATGTGCCACAAAGTAGTCGTAAGTATATATGCTTTTACATATAATTAACTATATATATACTACGGTATAAGAACCATCCAAAATGAGCACACCAATCACTAGAAAGTTAGGCATGGTTAATTCGAACACGTCATTCCTTTTCCACTTTCATTGTTCATAGAATTTTATTGTGCTATTTTTTTTTGATATGATTCTCGTGAAATGAAATTAAAAAAAATTAATTTACATGAACCCTCCATGCTTAACGACGGATTGATGGTAAATCCCATGTCACTACAACTCAGTGAGGTTTAAATAACGGACAACACTTCAGTGCTTCTTTTAGGTACTTTTAGTTATGTTCTAAGATTTTGTTGGTTCATCTGTGTGCCACAAAGATAAAGTTGTACATGTGGACCAATCACATTTAAAAGTCTTTATTTTATTTTATAACCAATGCATAGTCTTTATTTTTGGCGTAATTGTGACAAATAACAAATACTCCTATAAATTAACAATACTAGCATTTTGACGCGTTATCCAATTCTCAATATTCACTCCAAAGATTTATCCACAAAAAAAAAAAATAATAATAATAATAATTTATTGAAAAATGTTAAAGTGGTCCCATCATTATTGAAGATTGTCTCACCGCCATATGTGTTTGGAACCATTTGTGATACAAAATTTAGAAACCATAACATTACTCAATATTTTTATCATCCAACATCAAATACAATCCAACCAAAATATAGACTAAATATATCTAACATGTGTATCGTGAAAGGGCAAGCATGTGCCCACGGGGCTGCATCGGCTATATAGTGGACACTGTGGACTGCAACATGGTCTGCATATGACCCTGCCTAAAACTTACAGAATCCATGTTTGTCTTCTGAAATCAATTTCAGTCCTATCGCTCTGGCTAATGAGATTCACACCGGTCAACCAACTTCTCCGCTTGCGTGTCAGCCAGCTCTGCAACATTTTTGGCCTCCTTGGTTGCTTCTGAATTGCCGTTACTCCTTTTTTGCTGGGAAAAAAGTGCAATGCAAATTTTAATAAGGAAAATTCTAAACCTACACACTTTTTCACATCTTATGCTTTAAATGCAATTATATATCTTGTGCTGTTTGAATTTTTTTACATTTTTCTATACACCACTTATACAGCACAGAGTATATACATTTAAAATTAAATGTGAAAAAATGTGTGGATGCAATAGTGCTCTTTCAATAATATTCCCACCATCAAATTGGATGCCCAAGAAAGAACATTTTTGCGAAACACACAAGAGGGGTTAACTATCAAACAAAAAAAAAAAAAGCAAGCACAAGTAGACCAGTTCAAATAAAATACGGTAATCTACATTAATGCCACTGCCACATTGGAAAAAAATAGTTAACCCAAAGTATAATGTGAGAACAAGTATATATATATATATATATGTGTGTGTGTGTCCCATCCGATAGCAAAATATGCTGAGGTAGAAGTGCAGTTTGGGACCATCATATTTTAGAACTTTCTACTATCCACATAAAGTTACTCACAAAAATTTATTGTGTCTATCTCTTTCTTAGTGGGATCCATTGACATTGTGAGGTCCATTGAAGACAGAGATAGACACAATAAATTTTTGTGAGCAACTTTATATGCATGTTTTATGTGTCCCAAGCAATACTCGTTGTACTCATCACTACAACGAGTAATGTTAGAGTCACAAAAGAGTCACAAAGAAATGTTCACAAAAGTACGTGACATCTCATGTGGCAGAGTTAAGTGTGATGGATCCTACTACCACATGGGATGCCACATCATGTGACTCTAACATTACTCTCACTACAACACATGAGGTTTAAATGACAAACAAAATAGTCCCAGAAGGATATAATTCGTCATAAAACGATTAGAAATGAATAAAACGTCATCGCGAGCTTTTCTCTTTAACAAGGGAGTTTATCATATTTAGTGACGAAAAGGGTAAAAAATAAAATATAAAAGGCAATGCTTAAATTAATATCCCTCTCTCTAATGATGGCTGTGTTGGTCATAAAATACACGTATGCTGTCATTAAAAAGCATAGATCGTCGCTAATTACAATAACAATTGATTATTCATTCAGTTCGAAATCTTTATAGCTAAATCCAGAGTATAAACTATAAAGTGACGACCCATTCCTCAAAAACAAAATAAAATAAAATAAAATAAAATTTTATGGCTAAAGTCTGTTGATCGCACTAAAATTCAATGGTAAGATATGCACATAAAGAAAGACAAATATATCTTAATCTTTAATAGTACACTATACTCTATACAAAGACTTTTAGTCCCAAGTATGGAAAAACTAAAATCTGTTATTCCAAATTTCCAAGTATCAACAATAATGTATTGCCAGAAAGGCAGAAACCCAATAACATGTAAAGTAAATATAATATATGATCAACTTTGCACTACCCATGTGTCTACAATACTTATCCATTTCAAAGTACAATCCAACCAAAATATAGACTAAATATATCTAAAAGAGTAATGCTATGCTTCCCAAATTCAAATCTCAAATCCCCATCCTAAATGATGCGACAGTGGGTCTACTGAATTTTGATTGGATGATGTTGAATTGACCCAAAGTGGTCTCCAATCAAAATTCAGTGACCCCACTGCCAAATCATTTGGGATGGGGATTTGTGATTTGGATTTGGGAACCTTAGCAATACTCTATCTAAAATGTCTATCATTGAAAAGGCAAAGCATGTGCGCGTCGGTTTTACAGTGGACTGCAACATAGTCTGCATATGACTATGCGTAGTACTTGCAGAATCCATCTCTGTCCTCTGGTATCAATTTCAGTCATATTATCTCTAGCCAATGAGACTCAAGCCGCTCAACCAACTTCTTCGCCCGCATGTCAGCTTCCTCTGCACACCTTTTGGCGTCCTTGATTTGCTTCTGAATTGTCGTTACTCCTTTTCTGTGTCGAAAAAAAGAGTAATGCAAATTTCAGTAAACACATCCCACCATCAGGATGGATTCCCAAGAAAGAACATCTTTACAAAACACACAATAGCAACATAAACCAAAAAAGCATAAGTAGACCAGTTCAATAAAACTTGGGAAATGCATTAATCAACAAAATGTGTGAACAAATATATCCAATCCGATAGAAAACTAAAGCATCGAATCAATTCCAAGGTCCCAAATTTGGACAACAAACAACTTGAAATGAGTAGTTCAACCATCCATCCGGATCTGAGATACAAGCTATGAAAGTACTGCTTTGAAATTCCAGGCCAATTAATCAAGCCTATAACTTTTGTGTATTGTTATCAACTTAGATTTAGAGTGGTAATACAATGTAAACATGCAACATTCTTTCTCAATACCCTGACAAAGAAAAGATGTAGAAATTAGGACCCCATGCTTCTAATAGGCTGCCAATTATCCACAATGTGCAAATAAAAAGGATTTGGATTACCACAATTTTGCAGCAGCACTTGGATGAATATACATGGCGAAGGTAAACTTAATTTGCGCAGTTAACAGAATGTTAGAAGCGTATAATATTTTATATATATATATATATAACCAGGCTAGCAAAGATAAATATATGGCAGCAGCCAAGAGAGCTGTTCAAATCCACTCACTTGGTATGATCTCAATAAACAAATGGTTTATGCCAAAGGAAATGAAAATGGAAATGTTTAACAAACCAACTACTTTCACAAATAAATACTCATATGGCATTGAATGTTAAAGGCATTTGGAGGCTTCTTCATGTTTTCTTTCTGCTTTATTTGTATGTATGATCTCCAAAGCTCTTATTTCCCACTATGACGCTTTGGATTGGAAGCTCTGAACAGAAGGCAATTAGCTAGTCAATTTATTCAACTACAGTTTGGGACAATCAAACTTGGAACTTTCTACTATCACAAGAGGAATTGCAATTGGTGACAGGCAGACAGCCAAATCCCATATGACTTTTCCAGCATTCAACAATTTGAAATTTTGAATAAATGAAGGCTAATATCATTATAGACGTGTACTTTCGTACTCATTCCATCATATGGTGGGTCACAACCTTTTCTATGACTAGACAATGTCTTGTTTGCCACTTGATGATACTAGAGGGCAAGCAGCCATAGCTGAAACTCCTTCCCAAGTCACTAAGCTTCATGCTAACTTTCTGTTTGGTTCATGGATTAAGTGAGGTGAAAGAAAAGAAAATATTGAGGAGCCCCTGTTTTTTGTTAATAAGTTAACAAGGAGATCAATGAGAAAAATAAGAAGGAAAAGAAAAAATGATAAAAAGAATAAAATCTTAAGTTCTAAGTTTATATATGCATGGAGGAAAACAATAGGGAAAATGCTAGGGAATTCATTTTACTTCTCATTTTCTTTTCTTTCCCATTTCCTTCTCTAAACTCCGAGACAATTGGAGCCTAAGACGATAAGCGTACAGATGAAACTCTACTGGATAACCCGGGAAACGAACAGTTATCTGCGCACATGACTAACATCCAGATAGAGGGAACTCCTGTACTCAGATAGATCAAGGCAGATTGATGGTACAGTGACTTCACTAAGAATTAGAATTTTTGTCACAAAAGCAAGTACAAATTTCTGTTAATCTGAAATTCTTTAGTGGCAAGACATACCAAGAATTGCAATTACACGCTCCCTCGAGTTGCAATGAATTGGGGAAGGAAAGCTGACTTAGTTGAGTCGTCATCCCACTCCAGCTTATCCCACCAATCCTTGCTACCATACACGGTGGGTGGTGTTAAGGTGTTAGAAACTTCCATTGGTAGCTTATTCAGCTTTGGACAATCAATCACAGCTATGCTCTCTAGGGAAGGAAAGACCATTGCCCGTTGGGTGATACTCCTTAGTTTTGGGAGGGCTCGGATTGAGACTATTTTGAGGCATAGAAATGCATTAGAATTTTGCTCTATCGCTTCATCTCCACTTATCACTTCTTCCATTGCTTTGCAGTAAAACAAGTAGAGCACTTCAATCTTAGGAAGTTTTAAAATCCACGAAACATTCTTCAACTTGTTGCAGTACCAAATGTTAATAGAGTGAAGATTATGAAGGGCTCCTTGAGATACTGGATTCCTCCACACTGTAATCAAGTTGGGAAGGTCATACAAAGCGAGAATCTCTAGGCTGGGTAACCAATTCTCTCTAGCCCCAACACCAATTGTCAAGTACTTCAAGTCACAACACTTATAAATACTAAGCCTTCTTAACCTCTCGCTGTCAGTGAGTGTTGATGATAATTGCAAGCGAAATAAACCTTCACACTCCTTGATGTATAGATACTGTATGCAGTCCAGTAAAATGTTGTAACCAGAAAGCTTCTTCAGGGTAGTTAACTCTGTTACCGTGATCCCCAAAGTGGTAAGATGTCTCAAGCATTCCAGGTCTGCAAAACTAACTTCAGTCTCATCTTGCATTTCCCAACCCCCATAACTGTAATAAAGATTCAGGACTCTCAATTGCAACAATCCAGATATGGCCTCACGTGAAATTGTTTTAAGATATAGTGTGCGTTGCAGATCCAAATGCCATAAATTTTTCAGACCCCCTATTTCTTCAGGTAATGTACTTAACTTAGTCCCAGACAAATCAAGATGACGGAGCTCGACTAATTGAGAGACACTGACTGGGATGTCCCTAAGACTTGTAAATGATAAATCTAAAACTCTGAGAGTTGGCATAAATTGGAAGAACCCACTTGATATTCGGCTCAAACCACTATTCCACTGGAGCAAGAGGGTCAATAAATTAGGACAGACAGGAACTTCAGATAGTTCAGTGATTCCATTATCCAATAGAGAGATTCTCTGTGCTCCCTCCCACTCGTCAACATTAGGTGATTCAGTCAGTCCCAAACTCGCCTGTGTTAGAAAATTCTTCACATTCTGCCCATAGTCAGACACTATCCATAAGGCAAGACTTCGAACAACGTCGTGCATCTTTACTTGGGTTTCATCTTCACCAATTTCCAAGAAGCACGCATCTTTCAAAGATTCAATTAGAGCATGTCCAATATTATGGACATCGCGGTCATGGAAACTATCTAGAAACCCTTCCGCGATCCAGTACTCGATAAGTTGTTCTTTCTCGATCGAGTAGTCTTCAGGGAACAAGGAACAATATAGGAAGCATAGCTTCGTAATATCGTCATTCAAATTGACAAAACTAAATCTCAATAGCGAGAAAACATCTTCCATACCTCTAAGTTTCGAGGGATATCTGTTGAGCATATCTACTGTGTACTTCCAGTCCTTCTCATTCTTTTTGTTGGCCATAGCCCTTCCAATGGTGATTAAAGCAAGTGGTAGGCCTCCACATTTCTTGATAATGGCCGCCGCGTGAGTTTGAATGGGTTCCGAGTTCAACATGTCACTTCTTCCAACCTTCTCAGAAAAGAGTTCCCATGATTCCTTCTCTTTCAGGAACTCGACCTTGAGCTTGCGATGAGCATCCATATCATTGCACACATCCATTGAGCGAGTGGTGAATACCACCTTGCATTTGTTTTCCTTGTCAGGAATAGGAATACCAATCTTCTCAAGATCAAGTCCTTCCCAAACATCATCCAACAGTAGCAAGAATTTCTTCCTCCTCATCACATTGTATAGTTTTAAATCTCGCTGTCCTTGGAGCTCAGATTCGTCCCAAGACAATCCTAATCTTAACCCAATTACCTGTTGGATCCTCTCAACAACAAAATCTTTAGACACCAAAACCCAAATGACCACATCGAAATCATGGGCTGCTGTTAGAAAATTATTATTAATCTTCTTCAATAGGGTGGTCTTCCCAACCCCACCCATTCCATAAATCCCAATAATTCCAACATCGTCCTCCCTTATAAATTCTTCCACTTTCTCTAACATAATGTCAAGGCCAATGGTTGGCCTAATAGGGAGACCCTGGACAGTCACAGGGCGAGATCCATCAGTGACAGGAAGATCAAAAGATTTTTTTTCCATATGCAAACTTATGTCCATAAGCTTTTGATGAACTTCATCACTCAGCTTACATCTTGATAAACAGTTTGTATTGCAGCACCAGAAACATTGCCTTGATTGTCCAACATCATCATTTATGAGCAAGCTTACTTCAGATTCAATAGCTTTTGCTCTCTCTAGCCACCCTTTGACTTGGCTTGTGCATGTTAATCCTGCTGACTCTGCTTGATCCACCCGTCCGTCCAAGTCAGCCACTGCATCATTCAGTTCCTTCAGTGCAATTTTTAGAGTCCGAACATTTTGATCCACGTTCACAACATCCCTTAACTTTGTGGCAATGATACCAATTAAGCTGGCAATTGTGCTGATCACAGGAGTCACAAACTCCATGGATCTTAGTTGATAATGAGATCAATCTTATCAAAGGATATTCCCTTGCGCGTTTGCGCGAACTACTATAAAATAGGGTGTAACAAACTACATACTTGAATACACAGAAACACAGAGGGAAAAAAAATGAACAAGAAGAAAGGAAATACAATAATGGGGTAACTAAACTCACTCAGCTCAGCCGTCTATTTTGAAACTTCAAAGTTGACTTCGATTTAGTACTCCATAGAAATTTCCTAGTCATTTCTTTACTGAGTTGTTTCCAAATGGGCCCAATTTATAGTATTGAAGTCTTCCTAGTTCCTACCCTCTGCTTGATTTTTTCCATCCTTATTTTTCTGACACAGTAAGGTATAAATTACTTGCCCCCAAGTTTTATATATATATATATATATATAATATACAAAGATTTTCTAAAGAGGGCCACCTCTCTTTAATAAAGATAAAGATAGGACGCTCCCTTTAGAGCTGACTAATATACTATATATATATATATATATAGGTTAGAAATTAACTTGGAAAAAAAAAAAAAAAAAACCTCACAATAGCCACCACAACACGAAGGCAGTGAAACATTTTTATTTTTAGGAAGAAGAGATTGTTGGGATCCAGAACACCTAAATACTAGGCCACTGTATAGAAAATTCTCAGTTTGAAATAAGTTTCGAGTAGCTAAATTATAACTCACTTTCTGGAATCAGAAAATCACTATAAAATCTAACTAATTTGGAATTCTATAGTTGCATTTTGTCCCAATGGTCTGGCAATAAATACATATATATACACAAATACACACACACACACACACACACACACACACACACACACACACACAGGGAGAAGAAAATACCTCTCAGCAATATCTCCAGCCATTTGCCTCATGAAGGATTTTCTGAAACATTTAGAAAGATATATTTGGTGTTTGGAAGTTGATATATATATATATATATATCCATCAATATCATTGTAAAGAACTGAGTTCATTACTGAAATTTATGGAGGATTTAGCATTATTTTGAGCTATGGAAATGGAGGACAAACAGAGATTAAGAAAGAAGATATGAAGAAGAGATTAGAGAGAGAGAGAGAGAGAGAGAGAGAGAGAGAGAGAGAGAGAGAGAGAGAGAGAAGCAACAAGAGAGGGGAAAACAGAATTCAATCAATAATAATACATTATTACATTTCACAATCCCAAACTCAGCCTCTCGGAGGCATTATTGTTTTGTGAGCCCCTATCCTCTAAACAGAATTAACAACCCATCACCTACCACGTGTACCAGCCGTTAGGCTTCAACAGTAGCTGCTCAACCATTTTATTTTTGCAGTCATCCTCAGATCATTCATCACAATCATCCCATTGATTGAGCCCCCTACGTAGTACTAGTAAGTATTTTATATGCTTTTCGCCCCCCCCTCCTTCCCTTTGGGTTTCCATTAAAGTTACAGCGCTGAGGACGTTGAAACAGAATCAACGGGCATATAAATATAATCTCCATGGAATTCATACCAAGATAGATTCCGAAGCATGCACGCACACCTCTCTCTCTCTCTCTCTACTTGGATAAATTGAAGCAACTCTTGGTGCTAGTCGACTGGGTTCTAGACGACCACGTTTATGCTTTTTTTTGCTATATTACAATTTACATCTAGCATTATTCTTGTTTTTTGGTAGTTCAGACAACACAGGCACCAATAAAATGTGGAGTATTTTTTTTTTTTTTTTTGGAACACCTTATCAATTGAGAAAACGGATTTTAACCGTTAATGTGAATCTAACAATAAATGTATCTCCAAATTATTAAAAAAAATTTGGTTAGATGCTCATCTAACGGTAAAAATATGTCTTCTCATATGAGAAGCTTCTCACAATAGACTTACATTTTTTTTTCTTTTTTTCTTTTTTTTTTTTAGTTTGGGGGATTGGAATAGGTTGCAAACTCCGGACGGACATATGCACCAACCCTACAATACATATACTAGGTAGGGAAGTGAGTGGGCGGTAGCATTTGAATTCACACCAAGATCTATACCGTTTGTCCAGCTACTACTGGAGATTCGTCATTCCAAACTACTCACATTACCCTTGGGAATTTTAAACGCTTGACCTCTCTTTAGAAGGATAAAAACTCTGGCCAACTCAACTAGTCGAGCTGGTAAAGCCACTAATATGCTTTTTACAATGGCCTCACTAGCAGCTCACTAACTCCACTTTGGTCATAGCTGCTAGTGAGGGGTGAAATGACATTTTTGCCCCTAGACTCTCAAACTCTATAAATACCAATTTATCTCTGTATTTTTTACATTCAAAAAACTCTGTATTACAGAGAGCTTGTGAAGGAGGGTTCTTGAGTTCTATACACACACACACACATCCTCATACATTTCCACATGTATGTCCTAAATCCTTCACATATAAGATCACCTAGGTGTTCTATTTCAAGATTGCTGCATATTTAATGCTCCTTCAAGTCTTTGATTAGCTACATCTCTTGAGTCTTGGGTATTCTTGGAATAATTGAAGAACAATCTCACATTGATCATCATCTTCTTCTTTCTCAACACTTATTCATCATTCTTTTGGTCTTATTTGCTTTGTGAATATTACAACTCACCTAGATTGTATATATTTACATATAATCTGTAAAGAAATTTTTTTTAAAGTTTATGAGAAGCTTCTCACAATAGACTTACATGTAAAAATAGAGTTTACATAGTCTGCTGGAAATCTACTAAACCCGAGCGCTCAAGCAAGCGCGAGCGCTCGAGCCCTGAGCGCTCGAGCCCTAAGATTCTTATTTTCATGCTATATGTGTTATTCGATGAACTACGAGTTTGGTTAGCTGAACTGAAATTGAGTATGATATATAGGAACATGCTTTTTAGTTCTGAATTTGTACCTTGTGCTAATGAAATGATACCATGCTTACTCTAGAAATTCATATATAGGATATTGTTGGAGTGAATGATTGATACATTCTTTTCATGTGGAATCGTATAACATGTTAATTCTATGTTTCTGTTGGATTGTTGTTATGATCAGTTTTGTGACGATAATAGAAATCCGTTGGGTCAAATCATTAACAATATAACAATTATGAATACGCGAATAATGTATTAAAAAGAATATGTGTATTAGCAGGAGTATGAGACGTGGTCATGTTGCATGTTTGAGTTAGATGATCTCGTCGATCTTTCCTAGTATGGTTGCATATTATCGTATGACCTTAACGGTCTTGTTGTCAGTTAGGTTGTGTGGCTTTTTGGAAGTCTTGATCGTGTTCAGTGTGTTGTTGAGTTAGGGCCAATTGTGGACTAAGCGAGTAATTGGAGGGCCATGTGTGGTTGTATTTCGCATTTGAGGGTCATGTGTGGCCGTGTGGAAGAATGTGATTGAGTTAGGGCCAATTGTAGGCTAAGCGATTTATTAGAGGGTTGTGTGTGGCCGAATATCATATTAGAGGGCCACGTGTGGCCGTAAGAAGGTCAGATTGGGCATGTTGTTGTGTGGTGTGTGATGAAAGCTAGTACCATCTATTCAGTGTTGTTGTGGTCATGGGTAGAAGCTAGTACTACCAGTGTTGTGTTGTGTGTCACAGAAGCTAGTGTTGTCAAGTTGTGAGTTGTTGGCACGGTGGATTCATGTGCGTTGTGTTGTATAGTGTTGCATTAATATGGTTGCATAGTCGGGAAGAACGTTGGGTTTTGGACGAGAACTTGTATAACGTCGCGATAACTTCTAAGGTATAACGTAAATGGTGTATATGTTCATATTGTGTATGCTTTGTAGTATTTCACTCAGCTTTCAGCTAATACGCGTGTGACCCTGGACATCCGTGTCTAGCTACTATAGTTCCAAGTGCTGGAGATGATGTTCCCATTGGGCAAGTACCATGGAGATGAGAACGTGGACGAGGAAGGCTGGGGCTTTGCCAATTGAGAGGAGTTTGTGTTGCTGAAGTCATTTGGTTCCCGATGGGGAATTCTGTTATCTATCTTTTATGTTTATGTTGTTGTTGTTGTTGTTGTTGTTGTTGTTGTTATCGGCTGCTTGGCCTCTAATTGGATGATTAAAAAAGAAGTATGTATAATGGAGATAAGACTCTAATATTGGTTCCGCTGATCTTAGAACATTTCCGCTGCTATTATTACTCTGATATTTTATATTCTCATCGGTATTTGGACAATCATGCAATCTATAACTTGTTACAAGCTTACGAGTCTGATAAGGAAGCTTACTTCCCTTAATTATCTCAACGCCAAGGCGTGACATTTTTTTTGGTCACTTTCGGTCGGTCGGTTGGGTTTCCTTCCATGAATGTATTTTTGAAAACCAACCGAATGGGCTCGGTTCGATCGGTCAGTTTTGGGTTCAATTTTTTTTTTAACAGCCCTATGAACTAGGAGACGTTCCTTTGCTAGTTTTGGATTGTTCCAATTATTTTGGATTAGATTAAGTTCTTGCAGTTGAAAATGTGTTCCAAAGTCCAAACATAATTATTGAGTTAATTTGATACGTTGTTTTCTGGATAACAATAGAATGTATTTCTCCATGTGCTTAATGTATATGTTATGTGCTTTTATTTGTGGTTAGCACAAAATATTGATAGCATCATCAGTGTGGTGCTATTGATCGGACGTGCCAGGGGCTTTGTACGGAAGACCCAAACGTGTTGACCAAACTTATCCCTATAAATGTGGTGTACGAAAATAGTGATCAGGTGATTGTGTTAAGTAAATAGGGAATTACCCTTACTAAAAGTTCTCAAACAATACTGAAACGTAACAAGCTTGAAAGTGATGAAAATAATGCTATGAAGCAAAGCTTTTGAGGTGAAAATATATTGCATGAAATATATTACAAACAAATGAAATTACATAGAGTAATTAAAAGGGAAAGAACACCTAAGGAAATGCTCAAAAGCTACTGCAATGTAGGGGCAGACCGTAAGAAGGACCGGGGGGGGGGGGGGGGGGGACCTGGGCCCCCGTAAAGTTTTTAAAAATTATGATTTAACATACAAAATTTTTAAAAATTATAAATATTATGCATATTGGCCCCTACAAAATTTTGAAATATTAGTTATGTATATGTAATTGTACAAATTTAAAATGAATTTACATATTCACCCTTCTAAATATATCTTTTTCTTATACATATGCAACATTAATTGTAATCAAACTATCAGTTGAGTCATGATATCTAAAGCAAGATAAGTTGAAATAAATTTGCCGCATGTGATATCACACCTAAAAATTTGGCTAAACACCTTTTCTTTTCAACTTTAAGTTTAGCCCCACCCAAATTGTTTTAGTATCAACACAGCATTTGCAAATTAAAATCAATGATCATCACTTATTGTTGAATAAAAAAGTATTAATATGTAGGTTGTCGAGCAATTATAAAAAAAAAAGTCAGGAGACAGGAAGATCAAAACCACTTATACAATATAGGAATTGCTAGCACAAAATCTCTTAACTCTCAAACGGCAAAAAAATCTCACAAGGCAAAAAGTAACTGTTTTGATATAAATTTTTTTTTACATAAAACTGTTTATACCCAAAAAAAATTATAGAGTTGTGGCATGACCTGTAATACCTTGAATTTCTGGAGAGTATTAATAAATAAAACTTCATTCTATAAACTTTTCTTCCTTTTGGTGAAATTTGGTTACCAATCGATTGCCATTTATTCCAATCGATTGACACTTTTTGATAACAATCGATTGACATGTTCCCAATCGATTACCATTTTACCGACTAAAATTGATTACATGTCAGCATACTAATCGATTGACATTCTTCTCAATCGATTGGCTTCTAATATCTGTTGCCAATCGATTGACTTGTGTCCCAATCGATTGACATAAGCTGAGACAAGTTTTCTTCTTTTCTTTAGCTTTGAACGTGTGGCACTCTTGTTTCTCTATATATATGTCTTCATTTATGGCCTTGGGCCAGTTTCAGACCTTTGAGAGAGAGATATATATATCTTATGTTATATATCTATATCAATATCTATATACACATCCACACACACACACACACACACACACACACACACACACACTCACTGCCCTTGGCAGCTGGGAGGAAGATAAGAAGAAGAGAAGAACATGAAGGAGAAAGAAAGAAGAAGGAGAGACAGAGAGAGAGCTGGGCAGAGAGGAGAAGAGAGAGAGAGAGAGCTTTGGTTTTTCAAGAACACATACCCAAACTTACCCTTGGTGAGTTTCTAACTCACTTGGTCCCTATATTTGAAGTTCTTACAAGTTATTATGAAGCTTAGACGTGTTATATGCATGAGGTGTACGTTTATATATGTTGTTTTATCAATCTGTTGGTGAAGACGAAGTGCCAATCAATTGGCATAATTACCAATCGATTGCCATCAGTCTGGACCCAATCGATTGGACAGAATTCCAATTGATTGAAATCGATTGACATCATTTTATCCCGATCGATTGCCATAAGTAGCAATCGATTGACATTACTTTTATCTCAATCGATTGGATCTTATACCAATCGATTGGTATGGGCAGAACATGGATTTCCTTTGCTTGTTTATTATATTAGGGTTCGGTTGTTCGATTTTCGATTTGGATTTCTGTTATGCGATTTTGGATTAGATAGGGATAATGTGACAACAAAGTTAAGTATAATTATACATAATGGATGGAAGTAATAACGTGGGAATCTATTGATTCTTATATGAGTTCAATATCCATTTTCTTTTAATCTGAGTAGTCAGACCACATTGGGAATTTGTCATGTGTCTTTATTAGTACCGAGTACTAAACAGGTTTGGTAAGTTCTGGGAATGGTACGTGGACAGACGTTTGATCATGATGTGCTCTTAAAAGCGGTGAGCTGGACCAAGTAGTCCTAAAATAGACCGGATAATCTACAATATGCTCTTAAAAGTGGTGAGTTGTGTAATATGCTCTTAAAAGAGGTGAGTTGGGATGTCTGGTAGATGACGTTGAGTCGTGGCAATAGATGATATGCCTTGTTTGAAACGTTGTGTCCCTGAAATGTGGTGAATAGGATACATTGTTCTTAAAAGCTGGGGACGGACTAACGTGGATTCCATGACATGCGGTGAGCTGTGCATATGCTCTTAAAAGCGGTGGACTGAATGAGGTTGTATCCCTAGGGTTAACTGATTGAGTCTGTTCATTCAGTCAGAGTATGCTAATATCGATGTTTGAGTAACAAGACGATAAGGGTTGGTTTACGAGGTTGAATATAGGAACAAGATATTGTTATTATTATAATAAGATGTTAACTTGTGCTTTCATAAGCTCGTGTTTTACTTCAGATAATTGGTACCTTATAGTTGATACTCACTCAGCTCTCAGTAAGCTGACGGCCTTTTATTGCCTGAACTTTTTCCCGTCCAGACTATCCTGTACCTTATTCTGCAGGTGACGGATCCTACAATGACAGTTAGCATCCGAGAGAGGAATACACAGAGGGTAGCCCCACTGATGATACCTATGCTAAGGAGGACTACTATGCTGATGTTTATGCCAGTTGAAGACTTGGAGATAGTTGATAGTTTATACTTCCGTTTAGACTGTTTTGTTATATTTGGTACTTGGGCATATGTTGCTTCCAAACCTTATATACTTTCACTGTAACTTTTCAGTTGTAATAATTCTGATGTTGTAATATAATAAGTTTCCTTTATATTACTGTGGTTTGTTCTTTCTGTTATCTAGAACTGTGTGGTGTGGAAGATTAGTGACATTTACTCGTCATTCTCTATGGACCCATAAAGGAAATTTATTTTTCTCCATTTATGTTGTTCCGGGGGCGTGACATGCCCCGCTAGGACATGCTAATTTTCAATATCTTTGTTTACTTTTTTCAGAATTAATAAAAGCCTATAAGACTCATCAATTTCAATGTGTGGTGTGTGAACTTTCTAAGCATACTAGTTCAGCTTATATTCCACTCATGTCTCGAGCTCCTTGTGCTTTTAATATTATACATTCGGATGTGTGGGGACCTTCCCTTGTTACCGCTTTATATGCAGGACCGACCCTTGGGCCAAGCGGCCCAGGCGGCTGCTTGGGGATTCAAAAAATAAGGGTTTGTTTGGCCTTGGAATAAGGCCTTGTTTGGCCAAAATTCAATTTGTTTGGCCAATATACATGTATTATATATAAAAATAGGGCCTAAAAAATAATAGGGCCTTATATATACAAGTATTATATATAAAAATTGGACCAAAAAAGGGCCTAAAATATTTTTCTTGGCCTTGGAATAAGGCCTTGTTTAGCCAAAATACATGTATTATATATCAAAATAGGGCCAAAATAGGGACTAAAAAAAAGGGCCTTATATACATGTATTATATATAAAAATACGACTAAAAAAGGGCCTAAGAAAATTTCCTTCTCATGTTTGCTTAGGGCTCAGGGTCAGCCCTGTTTATATGGGTATTGGTATTATATTACATTTATTGATGATTATTCACGGTGCACATGGGTTTATCTACTAAAAAAAGTAATCTGAAGTTTTTCCATTATTTATTCAATTTTTACATATGGTTAAAACTCAGTTTCAAACTGTTGTTCACGCTCTCCGATATGATAATGGCCATGAATATGTTTCTAATGACTTCTGTTCTGAACTTAATAAAAAAGGTATCCTCCAACAACTTACTTGTACTCATACCCCTGAACAAAATGGTGTGACAGAATGAAAGAACCGTCACATTATGTATGTTGTCCGGTGTCTTCTTCGCTGTATGGACGTACCTAAATATTTGTGGCACTCAGCTGTTCTCATAGCTACATATCTTATTAACCGTACCCCAAGTCGTGTCTTAGATGGGAAAACTCCTCTACATGTCCTTCAGCCCAACTGTACACTCTTTCATTTTTTACCTCATGTCTTTTCCTGCACTTGTTTTATTTAGAACCACAGCCCTCTTTCGTACTAAGCTTGATGATAAAGCTATACGTTATGTTTTTCTCGGTTACTCTTCTCTCTCTAAAGGATATCGGTGCTATGATCTAGTTGGTCGTCGTTTTTATAATTCCATGGATGTTACTTTTCTTGATGATGTTCCTCACTTTGCAGGTTCAAATGAATGCTCTGCTTTTGTTCCTCAAGAGCCTGTCATTGTACTCGACGAGTTACCTCATCTAGTTGCTGTCTTTGATTCCCCTCCTTCTACAGTGATCCTACCACCTATAATTACATATTCGCCTAAATTTCATTACTCCCAGCGTTCGCAGACTCATGCTTATGCTCCGCCACCAAATCCTTCTTTGAATCCAGGTCCTGCTTCACCTGCACCAGTAAGATGTTCTACTCAGATTTCCCGCCTGGTAAATAGGTATAGTCATGCTTGCTCTATTCATCATCATATTTCCTAATATATCGCTTATTCAACCCTTTCACAGCCCTATCAAGCTTTCCTTGGTCAGGTTAATTCGGTTTCCATTCCCCGGTCTATATTTAAGGCTCTCCAAAATCCGCATTGGGTCCAAAACATGCAAGCAGAAATGGATGTCCTTCGGCATAACCATACTTGGGATCTTGTTTCTCTTCCCCCTGGGGAAAAAACAGTTGATTAAAAATGGGTCCTTACAATTAAGTACCTCCCAGATAGTTTTCTTGATCGTTATAAGGCTCGCCTGGTTGATAAAGGTTTTACTCATATTTCAGGCAAAGACTTCAGTGCAACATTTGCTCCTATGCCCAAGCTTAATACTATTCGTCTTATTATGTCTTTGGTTGCTTCTCAGTCTTGGCCTCTTCATCAGCTTGACATCAAAAATGTGTTTTTAAATGGGGATCTATAGGAAAGCATTTCAATGGATCCACCTCCGGGTTTTCAGGCTGAGGGGGAGTATTCTGGGAAAGTCTATTGGCTACATAAATCACTTTATGGATTGAAACGATCTCCTCAGGCATGGTTCAGTCGCTTTAGTGATGCTATTCTATCTATTGGGTTCACTAGGTGTCATTCTGATCACACCTGCTTTATTCGACAACGTCCGGATGGTTGATATATTATTTTGTATGTTCATGTTGATGATGTCATTATTACAGGTAATGTCACACCCGTTCCAAAATTTACATGCATTTTAATACAACATACGTGGTATCATGTGAATATTCATGCTTATTAATAATTGAGGTGGAGTTGATTGTGGGTCAACGGTGGGGTGTCAGTGAAGACGCGGGAACGTGGTAATTCATGTTGCATTGGCATGATTAAATAACATTTATGTGATTTAAATGTTATTTGGAATATCTGGTATTTTGTGAATAGTAGATTTACCTGTGTAGATTAAATTTCTGGTAGTTTTGATCCTAGTTTAGGTCATTGTGAACACTGCAGTGAGAACGTGAGCGTTACGTTAAATAAAAGGTAGGTGGTGTAGAGATTCCACATAATTTAGTTTCCGTACGTATATTTTGGACCCAAACGGAACTTAGTCGAAAACTTTTATAAATTTTAGTTTTCACTCGTGAAGTTATAAAATGGACGTGTGCAACGTTTTAGGACTTAATTAGAAGTTTTGAGAACTCGTGGGGAGTTAAGTATAATTCCCGAGAGTCGTGCTTATATATAGCAGTGGATGAGATTTCATAAAATATCTAGAGAGACGAAAAAGAAATGAGATTTGATCCTACGACCTTTCCGACGATAAACGGCGATCGTTCGTCCGTCAGTTTTCGACCAAAATTTTTATTTGGACTCCTCGAGGTAATAGCTTCATTTTGATACCTCTTAGGCCTCGTTTGGCAAAAAATTTCCGAAAGTTAATTTTAAGAATTTGGGAAAAACATGTCTATACTTGTAGGAATTACTCCTAATCGGAGATCCGAATTTTAATCGGACTACTAGTGCTTTCCTCAAAGTTATAGGACAATTGCTCGAGATATGAATTCTGAACCTATGTAATATAGGGAATTTTGGATGTTTTAGATATTTTGTATGAATTGTGATCCGGGCAAACTTATGTATTAAATTAGACCCGTTAAATTTTAGCGAGTACGTATAGAAAAGCACAGTGACATGATTATGTGAGTATGTTAAATGTCTATGTGGGTCAAAGGGGAGTTTGATATAATTTCATGCCGGTGTACGCCTCTCGATGTTTGAGAGTTTATAGTAGTGACGACTACTTGCTTGGTGTGGGAAGTGGCCAACCAGAGCAGATGGATGCAATGGTTAAGTGATCCTTGGCTAACCATTGGCATCGCGGTTTAAGATTTAAGACTTGCCGATATACAGGGTGAATGCGTATCTCTCTCCCCGGAGACTAAATTATGTGATTTAGATGTTTAAAACATGAATTGCCTCATATGCATTTGTGTAGAATTGTACGCTCAACATATAGCTGAGTAGTGGAAACTTCCTCCATTTCAGGTGAGAAGAAAAAGGGAAAGAAGAAGCGAGAAGAGTGAGGGCGAGGAATGCCGGGGGAATCACACTTGTTTATACTTTTGTTCTCTTCCTAAACTTGTAATACGAACCTTAAATTTGTAACGTGTTTAGTATGGAATCTTGGGAAAGATTGTAGTATTATACTATGTTTAAACTCTTGTATCTATGTTTTGAGTGATGGAGTATCGTGATTTTTATGTTGAAATTGACTGGAGAAACCTTGGCATGGAATGCTGCAGAATTGGGGTTTTCTGGGAGAAAATAGTCGATCGAGCCCTGTTTCAGTTGACTGGACCTCTAAGTTTTAGTTGACTAGATGGGTATTTAGTCGACTAGGTTCTGCACGAAAATACCACATTCTGCATGCATAGTGTCACAGCCCGGTCCCACGATAGCGGAACCGGAGCCCGTGGCACGCCACCGAGGCTAAACCAATTCATTAACGTTCCCAAAATTAGGTTTGAAGAACACACGCAGCGGAAAAACAAAACACATTTTAAAACCAGAGGTTCAGTCGACCACTCAGTTGACTGCTCAGTCGACGGAGGAAGGCAGGGATTTAAATGGCAATTACAGTCGACTGAGACTGGGGTCCAATCGACTGATGCGGGGTCCAGTCGACTGCTCAGTCGACTGCTTTTGCTATAATAAGAAGCAGTCGCTAACAGATACAAGGATCCAGTCGACTGAAGCATGGGTCAGTCGACTGCTCCCCTGACAGCAGCACATTCTGCAGCAATTCAAGTTTAAAAGTTTTCTAACTTCAATCAAGGATCAATCACACACTCCAAACTCAACCCAAAGTAATTCTAGCTGTATTAAAACATTTCTAAGCAGGATTACAACATGCTACTAACTATTACAACGGTTTAAAATCCATTCTAACATACTAAATTAAACATGGGTTAAAACAACCAAATTCTTATTACAACATTTCTAGGATCCCCAAAACTACAAGATTTACATTCAAGTTGCCTCACAAGCGAACTCCCAACCCACGTACTCACTTCTGCAATTCCTCACCAGCATTAACACCTGCAATGGTTATTTGAATAACCACACATATTTCGATTTGTTTAAGCTAAAGCTTAGTGAATAAAACAACATATGCACATGAATGATAAGCATGTCCGCATTCACATCTCTACATTTCATACTAGTCGCCGGAGACTCACGTGCCCGTCCATACTCCCAATCCGCGACTCCTCGCCAATAAGTCCACGCGAAAGGGTAAGACCCACGATTCTTCTCTTCAATCGTGCGACCTTAATGCCTTATCGGCTCCACAAAATGGCACGGTGACCACGTGCTCCTTCTGACCCACATAAGCAACTTAACATGCTCAAATACATATCACCATACTCGCGGTAATCAAAACATATCACCGTGCTATTGAGCCTACTTATCAATATAAATGCCCAATATGAACTACACAATATATCTCTAAGAATTAATACATGCTATTCACACAAAACATGAATACATGTCAAGAAATCATTCCAAAAACATAGTTGAATCACTCACCTCCGATTTACGCGCTTAAAATACGATCCAAAGAAAACCCGTGCACAAAGAACGTGCAGAAGTCCGTCTAGTACAATTCCTATGGATCAGAATTCCATTTATCAATTTTTATGAAAAATTCTAGAAAATAACTTTTCGGAAAACTTAGCCAAACAGGCCCTAATAGGTATCAAAACGAAGCTCTTACCTCGAGGAGCTCGAATATGAAATATGGGAGAAAACAGACCGACCAAAGGTCGTCGTTAGGCGTCGCAAAGCTTGAAGCAACTAAATCTCCCTCTAGCCCCCTTTTGGCCTCCTTATGAAAATTAGGTTAGAAGTTATGAAAAACCTAAAGTTCATCTCTATCTATATATAGGCAACATTCTCGGGGAATTACGTTTACCTCCCCATGAGTTTTCCAAACTCCTAATCAGCCTCTGAAACTTTCTACACAGCTAATTCATAGCTTTACGAGTGAAAACTCAAAATTATAAAAGTTTTCGACTAAGTTTCGTTTGGTCGCTAAAACGCGAATTTCTACATGACGTTTCCGAAGTTGCTAATTAGCCTACCAAATTAATAGCGTGTTCATTTGTTCTCACCAGGATACTAAAACTAACAACAGATATAAATTCTAAAACAGAAAATAATACAGATATTGAAATACACAGGTAAACATTTATTTTCAGATAAACATTTAAAATGTTCCTCAGTGACCGTCTCATACTCGGAGAGACTTCACAAACAATAAATCCTCAATCACAATAGTTTCAAAGGGTTCTCTAATACAGACACCCAAATCAACTCGTGAGTCAAAACTCACTCAACCAAGTGTCATAAGACACACCACATCACATTATCATGCATGACAATGAAATGCAAAAGCAATAACACAAATGCGGGTGTTATACATAGTGTCCAGTCAACTGGATAAGGCACCAGTCGACTGATTTTTTGAGGTCCCAGTCGACTGGACTACCGACACAGTCGACTGGATTGGGTCCTTGAACTTTTCATACTTTCTGCTTGAGCCTTCAGTCGACTGGACTCCCGTTACAGTCGACTGAATCTCTTCTTCTCAAAATGAATTCTTTTGGACGCGTTCTAATTGACCAAAACTTTTTATAACTCTGATTTTAATGGATTTTAATAATGTTTTCCGCTGTTATTTTACTTTAAAGGAACTGGATAAGCCTTGATGGCGTGCCATGTGTCCTATTTTCGCGCGTAGCGGGATGGGTCGTGACATTTATTGGTATCAAAGCTATAGGTAACAAAACTTTGGGAATATGCGACGTCGAGTGGAGGGTTAAGTAAATTGACACATATTCTAGAATGCATCCACATATTATAGAGATGTTTGATGCATATGGTATGTTGTTATACATACATGATTATGTTATTGTCATACATGTATAGTACTTATGCATTCGTGAATCGATAGAATCATACGGACGGTGAGTTGTGTGATGAGATGAGACTTACTGTGCGTTGTCATAGACCTTGTGAAGGGACACGAGGGAGAGATGATATCTTGGTAGTGATGAACAGTTGGATTCTAAACGAAACTAAAATGATTTTTAATCGAATTGGTGGATGTTTTCAACAATAGTGACAAGTGTCCTTTCGGGGATCTAGCCGAGAATGGAGTTTGAGTAGTGAACGTCAGAAGACATTTCCTTATAGTTCACATAGAGAATGAAAAGTGATTATTGTAGTTAAGTTCTTCTCATAACTCGTGTATGTGATGGGTGAGGAATCTCTTACCTTATCTTATGGTGTTAGCCTACAGTGTGATCTACGGGGTTATCTTATAATCGTACCTTATGGTATGTACAGTGTATGTCAGGTCGTTGAAGAATCTTTCAACTTATTGTACGGTATTGAGACGATGGGCTGGTTGAGGAATCTCTCAACCTATCTTATGGTATGTATTGGGCAGTTGAGGAATCTCTCAACCTATCCTGTGGTATGTATTGGGAATTGAGAAATATCTCAACGAGTTATGAGTATTGTGGTTGTTGAGGAATCTCTCAACTGAACCTGGTTTTGAATGTTCATGGTACCATGGTGGAATCAGATGTAGTATAAAGGTTAGTAAGGAAAGCTACCAGATTGATTATATAAGTGGGAAGCGGTATTTAAGGATTAACCTAGGATGAGGGATTAAGAACGGGAATGATAGAGTATGCTTTTACGGTTTGAAACTACAGTTGGTAGAAGTAACGGGTTTCAGTCAAGTATCGAAAATGACACCGTATGAAGCATTGTATGGGCTTATGTGTCGGTCGCTAATTTGTTGGATCGAGGTTAGGGAAAGAAAGTTTTTAAGACCCACGATGATACAGTTGACTACGGAGAAGGTAAAGCTAATCTAGAAGCAACTTTTAGAGAAGGCTCACAGTACTAAATATTCAATTTAACAGGGAGTGATAAGATATACCGGAATTTGCAAGAAAACTTTTGGTAGAGAGGTATGAAGCGAGAAGTTGCCAAGTTTGTGTCTGAGTGTTCAGCATATTAGCAAGTCAAGGCAGAGAGACAAGTACCTATGTTCATGGTACCATGGTGGAATCAGATGTAGTATAAAGGTTAGTAAGGAAAGCTACCAGATTGATTATATAAGTGGGAAGCGGTATTTAAGGATAAACCTAGGATGAGGGATTAAGAACGGGAATGATAGAGTATGCTTTTACGGTTTGAAACTACAGTTGGTAGAAGTAACGGGTTTCAGTCAAGTATCGAAAATGACACCGTATGAAGCATTGTATGGGCTTATGTGTCGGTCGCTGATTTGTTGGATCGAGGTTAGGGAAAGAAAGTTTTTAAGACCCACGATGATACAGTTGACTACGGAGAAGGTAAAGCTAATATAGAAGCAACTTTTAGAGAAGGCTCACAGTACTAAATATTCAATTTAACAGGGAGTGATAAGATATACCGGAATTTGCAAGAAAACTTTTGGTAGAGAGGTATGAAGCGAGAAGTTGCCAAGTTTGTGTCTGAGTGTTCAGCATATTAGCAAGTCAAGGCAGAGAGACAAGTACCTATGGGGCTATTACAACCATTTCCAGTGTCAGAGTGAAGTGGGATGGGATCACGATGGATTTTGTTTTGGGATTTCCACGATCGTTTAATAAGAATGATAAGATTTGGGTTATGGTTGATAGATTAACGAAATCAGCGCATTATCTACCAATCAATACGACTAAACCTTCAAGGTTGGCGGAATTGTATGTGAAAGAGGTTGTAAGACTACACGAAGTTCCAACAGTGATTATATCGGATCGTGATAGTAGTTTTACATCGAGGTTTTGGGAAGTCTACAGGAAGCCACTAGTACTAAACTGAGTTTCAGTACTACATTTCATCCTCAGATCGACGAACAGTCAAAACGGACGATTCAGACATTGGAAGACATGCTTAGACTTTGTGTACTAGACTTTGGGTAAGTCAATATAGATTGAGAAGAGGAAATATAAATTGGAAAGACGAAGCTTTAATGAGTAAGTGAACAAAAATGGTAAGAATGAGAGGAAGACATGGTAGTACGTTGAGTACATTATCGGATATGATAGTAGAAATGTAAAATGGTTGGAGGACAATGGTAGATGCTATGAAATACGATCTCAGTGTCCTAGATTCCAACAAGGTTGGAGAGTTTTGAGAATGTCGAATTTCATCCTAAGAAAATTTTAAAGTGTTTAAAATGTTTTTAAATAAAACTTTCGTTGAGTAAGAAAATTTGTTCTAAATACTTGTGATTAGGTATCAAGTAGACCTTGGAAGACGGTATCGTGGAAAGACATGGTATGCTTAGTGCTTGGGACATAAACGGTGGTTGTCAAATGAATGAGTTCTATGTGGGCAGATTGTGAACTTGGAAATTCTAAAGGAGTTGGTGAAATGTCGTGTACCTGAAATTGGCTTATTCCAAAGGCAAGCATTGGAGTAACCTGAGGTAATGAATGATTTGAGGCTTTGATCAATCAAGAACTTGATGAGATCTGCAAAGTGTGAAGCACTTGAAAGATGACAGTTAGGATTGGTTGGCATTGATGACCGGAGTGAGAATTTACCTTGGGGTATTGTCGTGAAAGGTATGTGAATTGGAAGTCGATATAGAATTGATTGAACACAGTGAGGCTATAATACTTTATGGGAAGATTTAATTACCGGCTTATCCTTAGATTGTATGTGGGGATTGTATTAATGCTGTGAGCAATAGGTTATTCAAGAATAATGTATTGGAGACCCGGATAGCATAAATAAAGGACTAGAAAGTTTAAATTGGAAATTGAGTCAGATTCAACTGCGGTTATGAAACATTTAATGTCGGAATAAGGTATGGTGCCTTGAGATGTTATATGAAGAATATACACTTAGTGTGAACGGTTGTCAACAACTCGGTGAGAGTTTAGATATAGAAGTGTGATCGATATGGACTTGTGCAAAGGTGAAAGTCAAACACCATGGATGTATAGAGTTGTAAACTACATAAATGGTAGTGAATCTACCTGGACTAATATGATAATGGACTGCATTGCAGTTGAGATCTTTGAAAGAAAAGTGATTGGCGCAGAGTGTGTGTACACTAGGTGAACATGATGGATTGTTAATGATCAACGGTTTGGGACAGGAACAGGGTATGTTCTGAACAAGAGGAAATGTTTTGATAAACTCCGTGGTACGTGCATGATTGGCTAAGTCAAATTTTGATTAACAATGCTATTCGTTACGATGGATATTGGGGTGGTTGTGCTGAAAAAGAGATGAGGTATTATGTGAGATTTCAAAATAGTTGTTTTAAAACTTGAATGAGAAATGTATTGGACTTTGTTAAACATTTTAAAGTGAAAAATGTTAGGGGTAACCTTCTATGTTAATTGATGGTAGTTCGAGTACAAACTTGGGAGTGATGAACGACGAATGTGTTTGGCCTCACTGGAGGTGATTTGGGACATATATCGACTCGAACGAGTTGAATGGTGCAAAATTTTCAATAGAGAATCTGATTGATACCTTACGAGGATCGAATGATGGGGGTATAGTACGAGGTTGGTAAAACCTGAATGGAATGATAAGAATTAGTATAGACAGAGGGAGAGTACTGGTGTGACGCACTACCGACTATGTGATAGTTATTTCAACTGAAGTTGCCGCGATATGGATTTATTAGGAAAGAAGAATGGGAAATTGATAAGAACTTGGGAGTCGTTTGAAATGCTTTATAGTGCTACAAGTGGTTTGGTGATTGGCAGAGTAAGGGATTGAATCTATAGTATGTGAAACAATTGATTGAAGCATTAACTTATCGACGGGGTATATATGTGTGATAGTACTCAGTAGTGGTTCACTTCGGGATGAAGAATCGTGTATAGATGTTAACCAGTTGAGACGTAATGTCAACGACTTTTAGTCGAAAATAAAGATAGGTGAATGGGAGATGAGTTACTTCCTTCGTTTTGGTGATTGGGATACAACCTTTGGGTTTCGAAAAGTATATGTGATAAGTACGATGAAATGATATGTGAGTGAACATTGTAACGTCGTGATGTGATTTAATGTTAGATTTGACTATTGAGTAAGTTCTACTCAGGTATTGATGTTCTTATTTATAGGGATGCTTCGGGAAATTGCTAGAATTCGGTTGAATCTTCTATTAGATTGAAACGGGGGCTCTGAGGATTTATTTTCCTTAAGAGCCTGAGGATTTATTTTCCTCGTGAGACTGTGACTTCTCAGTAAAGTGATTGGTTTGTGTATGAGGCAAATGTTTGAAGTACTTGTGTGAACTCTTGGTGACTTGAGAAGATGGTTTAAGTTTGGGGACAAACTTCCTTTGTGGAGGGGAGAGTTGTCACACCCGTTCCAGAATTTACATGCATTTTAATACAACATATGTGGTATCATGTGAGAAATATTCGTGCTTATTAATAATTGAGGTGGAGTTGATTGTGGGTCAACGATGGGGTGTTAGTGAAGACGCAAGAACGTGGTAATTCATGTTGTATTGACATGATTAAATGATATTTATGTGATTTAAATGTTATTTGGAATATCTGGTATTTTGTGAATAGTAGATTTACTTGTGTAGAGTAAATTTCTGGTAGTTTTGATCCTATTTTAGATCATTGTGAACACTGTAGTGAGAACATGAGCGTTATGTTAAATAAAAAGGTAGGTGGTGTAGAGATTCCACAGAATTTAGTTTATGGACGTATATTTTGGACCCAAACGGAACTTAGTCAAAAACTTTTATAAATTTTAGTTTTCACTCGTGAAGTTATAAAATGGACGTGTGCGAGGTTTCAGGACTTAATTAGAAGTTTCGAGAACTCGTGGGGAGTTAAGTGTAATTCCCGAGAGTTGTGCTTATAAATAGTAGTGGATGAGATTTCATTATTATCCAAACTTCTAAAATATCTAGAGAGAGGAGAGAGAAAGGAGATTTGATCCTACGACCTTTCCGACCACAAACGGCGATTGTTCGTCCGTCAGTTTTTGACCAAATTTTATATTTGGACTCCTCGAGGTAAGAGCTTCATTTTGATACCTCTTAGGTCTCATTTGGCAAAAATTTTCCGAAAAGTTAATTTTAAGAATTTGGGAAAAACATGTCTATACTTGTAGGAATCACTCATAATCGGAGATCCGACGTTTAATCGGGCTACTAGTGTTTTTTCAAAGTGATAGGAAGATTGCTCGAAGTATGAATTCCGAACCTATGTAATATAGGGAATTTTGGATGTTTTAGATATTTTGCATGAATTGTGATCCGGGCAAACTTATGTATTAAATTAGGCCCGTTAAATTTTAGCGAGTACGTATAGAAAAGCACGGTGACATGATTATGTGAGTATGCTAAATGTCTATGTGGGTCAAAGGGGAGTTTGATATAATTTCATGCCGGTGCATGCCTCTCGATGTTTGAGAGTTTATAGTAGTAACGACTACTTGCTTGGTGTGGGAAGTGGCCAACCAGAGCAGATGGATACAATGGTTTAGTGATCCTTGGCTAACCATTGGCATCACGGTTTAAGATTTAAGACTTGCCGATATGCAGGGTGAATGCGTATCTCTCTCTCCAGAGACTAAATTATGTGATTTAGATGTTTAAAACATGAATTGCCTCATATGCATTTGTTTAGAATTGTACGCTCAACATATAGCTGAGCAGTGGAGACTTCCTCCATTTCAGGTGAGAAAAAAAAGGGAAAGAAGAAGCGAGAAGAGTGAGGACGAGAAATGCCGGGGGAATCACACTTGTTTATACTTTTGTTCTCTTCCTAAACTTGTAATAAGAACCTTAAATTCGTAACGTGTTTACTCTGGAATCTTGGGAGAGATTGTAGTATTGTACTATGTTTAAACTCTTGTATCTATGTTTTGAGTGATGGAATATCGTGGTTTTTATGTTGAAATTGATTGGAAAAACCTTGGCGTGGAATGCTGCAGAATTGGGGTTTTCTGGGGGAAAACAGTCGACCGGGTCCTGTTTCAGTCGACTGGACCTCTGAGTTTCAGTCGACTGGATGGGTTTTTAGTCGACTGGATTCTGCACGAAAACACTACATTCTGCATGCATAGTGTCTAGTCCACTGGACAAGGCACCAGTCGACTGATTTTTTGAGGCCCCAGTCGACTGGACTCCCGACATAGTCGACTGGATTGGGTCCTTGAACTTTTCATACTTTCTGCTTGAGCTTTCAGTCGACTGGACTCCCGTTACAGTCGACTGGACCTCTACTTCTCAAAATGATTTCTTTTGGACGCGTTCTAATTGACCAAAACTTTTTATAACTCTGATTTAATGGATTTTAATAATGTTTTCCGCTGCTATTTTACTTTAAAGGAACTGGATAAGCCTTGATGGCGTGCCACGTGTCCTATTTCCACGCGTAGCGGGATGAGTCGTGACAGGTAATAATACCGCAGGGATTAAAAGGATAAAAGAGAAACTTGGAGCAACATTTGATGTCAATGAATTGGGTCCTCTCTGGTATTTCCTTGGTATTGAGATTGCCCGATCTCGTCGTGGGATCTCAATGAACCACAGGAAATATACCTTGAATCTCCTTAGCAATACATGCATGATGGGTTGTCGTCCTGCTTCCACACCTATGGATCCAAATATCAAAATATCATCTCGGTCAGGAGAATTGTTATCTGATCTAGCTTTGTATCAGCGTCTTGCTGGTCGTCTAATTTATCTAACCAACACTAGACCTGACCTCGCTTTTGCTGTAAACGTAGTTAGCCAGTTTATGCATGCTTGGTGTACTTCTCATTCATATCAAAATGGTAATTTGTTTGTAATACTCAAAATTCCACAATTGGTAACTCGAGGTCAACGTGTAGGACAAATTCTCCCTACTCATCATACATCTCACTCGGGTAGCTACTATTACAAACATGAAACATCTGTAGGGAAATTAAATGTTTTCACTCCGATCCATTTAGTACATATTCTTAATAATTTCATCTTTTGCAGTTGTGCCATGAGTTAAGGGTCCTCAAGATTTTTATTATGCTGTTATTTATACTTCTTTAGATTTTAGCTGTTGGAGAAGAACCACAACTCAGCCTCTTCAACATGAATGGGGATATCCTTTCGCACATACAATGCGCTGCGCAGTCGGCATTTTCCATTTTTTCCGTTTCCTAGCATGAGTCCGGTGTATGGCTGCTTTAAGCTTTCTTTACTCTTTTAATATCTTTTTGCTTGATGTGATCCTGTGAACATTAATGTTCACTTCTATATACCCATTTTACACTTGCTAACTTTACTGCTTAGTTCTTAGCTGATATAGCTCATCTAGCAGACGGTGATGTTGACACTTGATAACTAGTGTGGAATGAGAACTAGATAAGAGTAAAGATAAGTTTTTTTCCGGACCTAAAACCAGAAGAATTGATGATAATGAGCCATAGCTGAGACATCTGGTACTTGCTCTGAACTTTAATCATAAGCAGTACTTAGCCCCTTCAGCGTCCACTATGCAATACACGCGCTTACAAAAAAAAAAAAAAAAAACCAGAAAGGGAATAGAAGTGCTTGGTTTTTTTTTTTTTCCCATATGTAATTGGAACTAATTTACTTTACTTTTATAAAATTTTATTTTGGTTCTATGAATAATACATATCATATGCATTTCTTTCATCATCTGTTTGGTGCTCAAGTAGTTGAAACTTTTGCAAGATTCAACTTATTAGTGGTCAACTGAAGAATGTATTATGTTTGAAGTAAATGAAGGAGACTTGACTAGTACTTTATCAGTCTCTATTATTGCTCTATTTGTGCCGCTTGTTTTCATTAACCATTTGCTCTATTCAGGTTGTAGCAGTAGCCGATTACGCAGAGGCCTAGTAGATGTTATCTCGCAGATTGGAAGCCAATTGTGCACATTCCGTTGCAGGAGGCTTATAAGAGTGAATGGAGTCCAGTACTCATGACCTTGTGTTTAGGACTATATGGCTAATTTATAAATTTGGTTTTACAAAAATATGGTGGAGAGAACTGAAGAAAGGCCTGAAAGAAAGTCTATATATTTGTATTATCACCTTTTAAAGGCTGTAGTTTGTATGAAACCTAAACAATAGTAGTACTTGTTATTAATAAGAGTAATGCTACACCCACGTCTAAATCCACACCCAATTTCACACTCAATAAGCCCTTGATTCCGTTGAGTCCCGTGTGGGATCCAAATAGGGCCCATTGGAATCAAGGGCTAGGATCATTGTGTGGATTTAGATCTGGGTGTAGCAGTTTTATATTAATAATAGTGGCTGATCAACAGTAGCTTATATGTATTTTTCCTCCATTTTTCCCCTTCTTTTTGGAAGGAGGGAAAAGGGAAGAGAGAAGAGAAGAGCAGGCCTTGCCTCCAGCCTCAAGAGTATTTTTCCTCCCAACAGTAGAAGGAAGGATAAGTGGAAAGGCTCTCCCTTTACAAATTGAAGGTTGTGATAGTGAAATTAGGGGTGTTCGCGGTCGGATATTTTTTTTGGTATTTAGTGATTTTAAAACCGACCATTCGGTTTCGGTAGGTTGATTTTAGACGGTTTTGGTCGATTTTAGCTTGTACGTACGCTACTTTGAAAAATCGACCAATCGGTGTTTTGTCAGTTTGGTTTCGGTGGATTTTCAATTTTTCGGTTTTCTTGATCACCCCTAAGTGAAATTATGCCACTAGCTCATTCCCTCTCATTTTTTTTTTCTTTTACGTAGGCTTTGTTTGGTTTGCAAATTTAGAGAAGGAAAAGAAAAGGAAAGAAAAATTAATTACCTCGTGTTTTCCCTTGTGTTTTCCTTCATGCTTAAATAACTTTAAACATTAAACGTTTGTAAAATATAATTGTAACATAAGAAGAAAAGAAGAAGAAGGGAAATGACTCATAACATGAAAATGTTTAGTTTATTTATAAACTTTTTTTTTTCTTTTTTCTTTTTCTCTTTCCTAACTTCCTTATCTTTTTCTTTATTAAACAAACAAAGAAAAATACTTTACTTTATGTTTTATTTTCTTTACACTCACTAAATTCAAGAACTAAATAAAGCCTTAATCACAACAACAAACAAACAAAAAAAAAGTAATATAATTGAAAAATGGACATGCGCATTCCTTTTGTCGGAGGATTACTAATTCCCTTTCCTTTTCTTATCTTTCACTCAGTTTTCCTTCTCTCCAACAAAAGCAAACGAACAAGAAGTGACATAAAAACTTTAGTCCATATAGTTTGATTTAAGATTGTTTCCATCGCCTTAATTATCCAAATAGTAAACTATTTAGGGCTTGCTTGTTTGGCGGATAAATAAGGGGGATTGGACAAAAATAGTCCAATCCGGATTTATAGTGTGTTTGGATGGGCTTGTATGGTATTCTTTAACTAAAGGTATTGAGTAGTGTGGTTAGTTTTAATGCTATCTAGGGAGGATAAAACAATACCTGGGGGGTGCTGGTATTAAAAATGCGGGGATAAGCATTTAGTGGGATTGTGGTGTAAGAAGACCATAATACCCCTGCTATATATATACCCAATCCATTACAATATCTTCGCAACTTCTCACTTCTGTGAGCATAGGAGCAGAGGCCATTGAGGCGACTCAGACGAAGGCGAGAAGACGCATATGCCGCAACACGTAACACCGGTGACAACATATCCGGTATCTTTCTCTCTCACCCATAGACGCCGGCGAAGTTTAGGTTCGATTCAGTTTCTTTTTTCTTACTTTTTATCGATTTCTGAAGTTGCATTTGTTGAAATACTTGATCAAAAGGTTAGATCTACAAAGGTTATGTGTTCTCCTCCTTAGATCTAGGCTAGATCTGCAATTATTTTGGATTGTATGACATTTTTCTGAAACTAGGGTTTCATCATCTAAGGTTTTCATGGTTGTAGATCTAGATCTCATACTCGGTTTGTAGCTTGAGATTGAGTCATATGTTCTTATATATATATACACACACACACATATATATATACATATTTGTATGTATATACGAGAATGGTCCAAATGAATAAACATCCTGTTGAAGATTTCATCTGTAAAGTGAAGTGTGAATGTGTAGAATCTATAAAGCTATAACTAGAACTAAAAGAAACAACAAAATCACATTGAAAAGTGAAAACTCTTTTTTTTTTTTTAATCTATTTTTTTGGGGGTTGCAAAAGTTAGAAACTATTTTATCCTCTCTTTTTTTTTTTCTTTTTTTCCCCCCTTTTTCCCCATTATATTGATTATGAGTCTTTGATTCAACTCTTGTATGCCACATGTTATGATCTTATCTTAGTCAATTTATTGATGAATTATAATGACTCAAACCAACCACACTTTGAATTCGAATTCAGTGTTCAAAATGGTCAAGTAACATATATGTACACCATGATCAGTTAAGTAATTTCCTTTAACATTGTTTAAAATATGTAGGTTAGATTATTATGTAATGCCTTTTGCATAAGCCAATATCACTAACCTTGGGTTTGATTGAAAGCAAAACACTAATATTGGAGGGCATGCATGTTGTTCTAGTCACTTTGAATTCAATTGTATACCATTTATTGCATTCAGATTGTTTGTTTCTTCAAATTTGGGAGAACTTTACATGGTCTATTCTTTTTTTTTATTGCTTTGTATTTGCTTTGAGATTTTTTATTTTGGGGTTTTCTTTTGTGGGGGTTAGCCTTACCATGTTTGTTCAGGTCCAAGCACTCCAGGTGTTTGCTTTTTTGCTTGATTGAGAGGCTTTGCTTGTGCGGTTAAGTGGGCCTAGCTGTGCTTTTGACACTGGTCAAGCGTGGTCTGTAGCTTTGCTTGTGCGTGTAGGTTATTTCCATCTTGGACTGAAGAATGAGATGTAATGTTTGACTTAGTTGCTATGTTCACAAATGCATGTGGGATATGGGTCACCCACCATTCTTAGGAATATTGTCTAACTTTGTATCTTTCTCAAGTCTAGTAGAGTAATATAATCTCACGGATATACCTACTCATTTGTTGGATTATTAATTGGTTATGTTCTTAGTACTTTTAGGCTTTGTTTGGTCTTGGATTTTGTGAGGGAAAAGAAAAGAAAACAAAGAGAAAAACATTTTCCCTTGTTTGGTTAATAAGGAAAACAATGAGGAAAATAGGTAAGAAAAGAGAAAAAGTTGAAAACTAAATTAACCATTTTGAATGTTGCGAGTCATTTTTCTTACCCTTATTCACATATTACACATGCATTTTAGAAAATTTTAATTTTTAACGTAAGCACGAGGAAAAACACAGGGGGACTAGTTTTCATTCCCCTTTTCTTACCCTTATTCACATATTACACATGCATTTACAACAATGCTTGGTTCTTTAGCTTCTTCTTTGCAGGGATTGTGTATTGGATTCTTTCATGATTGATAGGAAAACAACAAAATTCTTTACCTACAGACCCCCTTTTGCACTTTCGACGTGCAGGGCCTCGAGAAAGGGTATATTTTTTTGTCATATAAATATCACTTGAATCAAAATGTTCACGCTATATAGCCTCTCTATCGCCCTTATCAATTAAATTTTTTTTTATAGACCGCATCAATTATTAGTCTCACTATAATTAAACATCTTATGGATGTGAATTTTAGACTGTTAGGAGCAGCAATTCATTATTTGTATGAAAATAGAGATAGAAATCCCTTAAGCAGATCCCGATGAATAAAAGTATTAAACAAGCAAACATCTTATGTAGAAATATTGTGTGTGTACAAGAATTCCCAACTGAAATATTTCTGATTACAGTATTTTTAGTTTGATAAAAATGACTTGTTATTTTATTACAGGTATAGATGAGCTGAGAAAAGGGATCAACATACCAAGATTTTTACTGATTTGTGAATAAATTGTAATCTTTACTGATTTCTCGCGTTTTCTTTTCTTTTTTTTTTTTTTTTGATTACTTACCTGGATGACACACGCCACACACACGCACACACCCAATCCAAGCAAGTGGGAACCCAAGAGATTGGCCCGACGGGAGCACAAGGGGCGTTCTACAAGGAAAGGAGGAATAAATTCCTCCACTCACCCATTGGTGAGATTCGAACCCCTCCCCTCCCACAAGGGGGAGAGGAGGTGATACCATTGGGCCACAAGGGTCCTTGGTTTTTTCTTTTCTTTTAGATGTTCTAATCTTTCATTGTAACAATGTATAGAGATTGTTGAAAATAAATAAAAAGCTTCGGTATTTGGGATATGAACTCCATTGTATGTACTTTGATTGCTTAAAAATCTTTCATGGTGATTTTGATATTTTGTTTGTAGTTGATGTTATAGAAAAAAATGCTTATTTTGTTATCTTAATGGCAATTTGGTTGTTTTTCACTTAAATGTCATTTTGGAAAAGTTATTGATTAAGGGCTTATACCAAGGTCATCCAAACCCAGTATTGGACTATTTGAATTTTATCCTCAGTATAATCTGGTACACACCAAACACAGTATAAAAATAATACAGCATTGTTTTTATCCTGTAGTTAGTTATCCCAGGATAACTAACTACACTTAATACTATACCCTTTTATACTATCCGACAAACAAACGAGGCCTTAGAGCTATGCCACTTTACTCTTTATCTTATGGTATAAGTATAACATGTATCTGAAAGTAGGAAAAAAGTAGTCTTAACATCCAAGCAATGCAATCAAATCAAAGGAAATACAAGGTAGGTGTGGAGTAGAACTCCATTTGGCAATAGTTTGAATTGAAGTCTATAAAAGTGAGCACTTCAATCTCCCCAAAATAAGAATTAATTGCAAAAATTAGTGATTAGCTAAAAGCCATTATGAACAACTTCGGTTAAAAAATGAATTTATGCAATTGAATAACAGGAATTGAAGTTAGCATTTTTGCTCACATAAGTCTTTATTGTGTGATATGTGCATATTTCAATAATCATGTTGAAAAAAGAGGAAAAAAAATGAGACACGTCACCCAATAAACACCATTGAATGAGCAAAAATACTCTCAAAATAAAAAATTTTACCAAACATACCCTAATTGTGGACACAACATGCATGAATCTACTAAAGTTTGTGCTTTCGCTTTAGAATAATGTTAGATGCACAAATCAAATGCACAACTAAATGCACAATCTGCTTAAAATTATTGGACATCATGCTGAAAAGTCTGTACACACAAAAAGACAAAAAAAAAAAAAAAGTGTACACTTTTTTTAGCATGAGATTCAACAATTTTAAACAAATTATACATTTAATTATGCATTTTTTTTTTTTTTGCATCTGGCAATACTCTTTCGCTTTAAAACAAAAAGAAAAACAACTTGGTCATTTAGATGTACAATTATTGCGTCAAAGCCACGTGTATAAGCAAATTGAAAAGTCCACGTTAGGGTGAGTCAGCTCGCAACATAGGGGTAACACTGGAAATCCACAAAAAAGAGGGATACACTCTGATTCATATATCACTCCCTTTCGCATACTCGCTCTTACTTCGCCTATTCCTCAACTCCACGGCGTAGATCCGAGGAGTTTGGGAAAACGCTAACTCACTCTCCCTCTCTCTCTCTCTCTCTCTCTCTCTCTCTCTCTCTCTCTCTCTAAGTCGTTCTTCAATATTTTCATTATCTTCTCCAGGTACTTGCTCCAACCATTCTTATTTCTGTAAAAAAAAAAAGTTGCTTTTTTTTTTTTTTTTTTTAAATCTTAAATCTGCTTGCTTTGGTAAATATTAACGCTTTGCATAGATTGATAACTTTTGTTTATTTATTTTTTATTTTTATTTTTTTTTCCCTTTTTAACATCTCTATTTGTTCATTGGTACTAATTTTGTTCTAATTGATTGATTGTCGGTGTGATTAAATTGTCTTGTTGAATGCAATACAACAAGGGTTTTGTTCTAATGCTTCAATTATATATGGAACTGTATACAACTCTGTGTAATTTGATAATTGTGTTAGCATATGTATTGTACTAGATGTCCTGGTTTGATTATCTGGAATTGGGGCTGTGTTGTGCATGGAAATGTAGATTAGTCATCTGCTTGATACTTGTTTTGAAGCTATTGAGGTAAAGTGCCTAATGAATAGTTGAGCTTTTGATAACTTGGTGGTTTAGGCCATTAACATTTGAAAAGATAGCTGAGACTGGAAATCAACAATAAATAGATAATTAAACGACGTTTACATTAATCTTTTTGCTAAACTATTGGGTTGGTGCTAGACCGGTGTTCTAATTTATTGGTTTTGGGGAAATTTGTCAAGCAAGCATGATAAAGAAATTTGGAGTATATAAGAGGGTAAATTACTTTTCAGTTTCTCTTATAATTGTCAAACTAGGCGTTAACTTGTGGTTGTAGCATATTTTGCTGCACATTCATGAGCACCACTCTCTCTCTCTCTCTCTCTCTCTCTCTCTTGTGCATTTGTATGTAATCTAGATATGGGTTTAGTGCTTTATTATTGTAAGTTTTACTTATTCGTAGTTGCAGAGTTTCTAATGTTTGCTTTCAATTACTTGCAGTCATGGCAGGTCTGGCACCAGAGGGAGCACAGTTCGATGGTCATCAGTATGATACGAAAATGAATGAGTTGTAAGGACATTGACTTTATTTTCTTTCTTTGCGAGCCTCATTATATAGGTGCAGAATTTCAAGGTTAAATGAGTGTAGGCATGTTATTTTCAAATAACCAAATGAGACATCAACTTTAAATTGTCACAAATGCGTTATTGGATGTGCTGATTGCCTTCCTTGGTCAATGGGTGCAGGCTTTCAACCGAGGGGCAAGAGTTCTTCACTACATATGATGAGGTTTATGACAGCTTTGATGCTATGGGTTTGCAAGAGAACCTTCTGAGAGGCATTTATGCATATGGTAATATTATTATGCCTCCACTCTTTTCGTCTCGTATTCTTTGTATCATGATTGAGCTTGGTTCCATTTAAAGGCGACCAATTGGTGGCTCCCGCATGGCTAGCTGCATGTCTCTTTCAGCATATAAGTTTTGACTGGAATAATAGCTGATTACTGGGGCGCATATTTTGTAAATTTGTGGGTGGTTGCCACTTGCCAGAATTTGGGGTTTACCCTGCAGGGTCTCGTTTTTGGGTCAACATGAAGGGTTCCCCTGTCATAAAAAGTTTATATTTTATAACTTTGTTTACTGAATATGAGTGGTTGGAAATATTTAATATTGAATAATTGGTGTATTCTGAAATGGTTTCCTTTGCTAGCGTTCATTTCACCCAAAACTAGTATGGTGATATTGGTAACCATATAATCTTTGTGCAGGTTTTGAGAAACCCTCAGCAATTCAGCAAAGGGGAATTGTTCCCTTTTGCAAGGGTCTTGATGTAATTCAGCAGGCTCAGTCTGGCACTGGGAAGACAGCAACTTTCTGCTCTGGCATCCTTCAACAACTTGACTATGGTTTAGTGGAATGCCAGGCTTTGGTGCTGGCACCTACTCGTGAGCTTGCACAACAGATTGAAAAGGTGATGCGAGCTCTTGGTGACTATCTTGGTGTAAAGGTACACGCTTGTGTGGGTGGTACCAGTGTTCGTGAAGACCAGCGCATTCTATCAAGTGGCGTACATGTTGTTGTTGGCACTCCTGGGCGTGTGTTTGACATGTTGCGGAGACAATCTCTGCGTCCTGACTACATTAAGATGTTTGTATTGGATGAGGCAGATGAAATGCTTTCACGCGGTTTCAAGGATCAGGTCCTTTTACACTCACTAATTTGTTTTCTTTGCAATTCATATGGAGCTTAAATGTGTTTTTTCTATAAGTGCAATATTATAAGCAACTCAGAAAATGCGTAAAATGATAACAGTCTTTAGAAATATTTGTACAACTCAACTAATCCTTATATCCCAAATTAATTGGGGTTGGCCGTCGGCTACAATGATTCATTTTTCTCCATCCGCTAGCCTGCTAGGTGAGCGACCACAACTTAGTTCAACCTACAGATTATCATGTCTTTCTTTAATACCCTTACCATGTCAATTTTGGTCTTTCCCTACCCCTAGCATTACCTTCAATATGTATACTATCAACTATCCTAAGCATTAACGGAGTTAGTAATATACGGTGCAGTTTTAAATTTTATTACTGCTCAAAAAAGTATGCTCATGTACACAACAAAGATCTTGTTAGACACCTCTAAGTAAGATAGGTTTGACTCATAATGAATGTAATCTCTGTTGTTAAAATCGTACGATACGCGATACGTATCGTACGATACGATACGATTCACACAAAAAACGATACGAAAAGCATATACGAATCGCATGCAACCAATAATCGTAGATGAATCGATCGATACTTCAAATAATCGTACGATACGATACGCATGGACGATTCTGCGATTCCATCGGGGGTGAAATCTGCGATGGTTTTGTAGATACCCAGCCCAATCCGAAGCCCATACAACCCAATCTGAACATTTCGAAGCCAATCTAAACATTCCGAAGCCCATGACAGTATATATACAATATATACAGTATATATACAGTATATACAGATTATACAGTATATATACACAATATATATGACATAATATACAATATTGATGTTAAGACAAACAGTCGACCCACACAAACCTCTGGGCGACAGTGTTCTTTCTTCGATTTCTTCGCCCCTTTTTGATTTCTTCCTCCCTTTTTGATCTTCGAATCTTCTTCCTTTTCGATTTCTGTTTGTTTTTTTTTTTCTCTGTTTCTTCTCAGCCGACAGTGTGGTCCAAGACTCACAAGTGGAGAATATATATATTAGGGTTTTTCTCAGCCGACAAGTCCCTTTCTCCTTTTTTCCAAATATTTTAGGGTTCTTTTGGCCTTTTGCTCTTTGTCATTATTTGCAAGTGGAGATTAAAAGGCATTGAAGACATTTATTGAAGAGATTTATTGGAGGCATATTTGGTGGTTGAAACTTGAAACTTGGAATTTATTGGGGGTAAGATATTCTATCTTTTTATTGTTCACAACTCACAAGAATCACAACTCACTTTTATTTACATAAATATATTTTATATAATGGCTCCAAAGAAAAAGGCTAGGAAAGCTAATGACCCAACTTGGAATCATTGTAAGAGATTGGATGAGGAAAAAGGGGGTAGAATGCACCTCATGTGTAATTATTGTGGAAAAGCTTATTGGGGTGGGGTTATTAGAATGAAACATCATTTTGCGTGCACTCATCGTAATGTAGCGGCTTGCACCCAAGTACCGGAAGAAGCAAAAAAATTGTTCCAAGGTATTTTGAAAGAGTTGGAAGGTTATGATGATAAAATAGAAGATTGTTTTGAAGAATTCAATAATGACCATGAGAGTAAAAAAAAGGGCACCATGGATGGATTTGTTTTGAAAGGCAAGTCACAAGCAAACACATGTACTCAAAAGACTTTAAATGAGATGCTTAGAGATAGGGAACCCGTTGTTAAAGACATTTGTAGATTTTTATATGGGAATGCTTTAGCATTTAATTTAGTTAAAAGTCCGTTATTTTTGAAGATGATAAAATCGGTTAGTGAATATGGGAAAGGGTTGAAACCGCCAACCTATCATGAAGCTAGAGTCACATATTTAAAAAAGGAAGTTGATAGTGTCTATGAAAGTTTGGAGAAGTATAAAAGTGAATGGAAGAGAACCGGGTGTACGGTGATGTCGGATGGGTGGACCGATGGAAAGAGCCGGTCGCTTACAAACTTTCTTGTCAATAGTCCAAGTGGTACGGTGTTTATTAAATCTATTGACACTTCCGATGTCATAAAAGATGCAAACAAATTGTTTGAATTGCTTGATGATTTAGTAGAAGAGATTGGGGAGGAAAATGTGGTTCAAGTGGTGACCGATAGTGCCGCGGCTTATGTAGCCGCCGGTAGGTTGCTAGAAGAAAAGCGGAAGAATTTGTTTTGGTCCCCTTGTGCGGCCCATTGTATTGATTTGATTCTTAGCGATATTGGTTACATCCCGGCCTTCTTTGATACCCTATACAAGGCACGAAGAATTACAGTTTACATCTATCGGCATACTTGGGTTTTGAATTTGTTTCGAAAGCATTCTAAGAATAGGGAATTGATAAGACCGGCGGTGACTAGATTTGCCACGAGTTTTCTTACTTTGAAGAGTATTATGGAAGCAAGACTACCTCTTCGGTCTATGTTTGCATCGGAAGAGTGGGCTAAGAGTTCTTATGCTAAAAAGGATGAAGCCGTGAATCTATCACACTATGTTTTAGGGGACCAAAGATTTTGGAAAGCAATTAAATATTGTTTGAAATGTGTGCTTCCGCTAGTGAAAGTTCTAAGACTAGTAGATGGTGATGCAACCCCGGCAATGGGATATATTTATGAGGCTATGGATAGGACAAAAGAACAAATTAAGAAGAATTTGAACAATGTGGAGTCGAGATATAAGCGCATTTGGGGCATCATTGACGAACGTTGGAATTTACAACTACATCGACCCCTTCATGCGGCGGCATACTATCTTAATCCAAAGTAAGTTGCTCTAATGTAGGATACTTATGTAGTATATGAATCTATATATTATTTACAAATTTCTAATTGTTTGATAACTTACACTTTACTTGAATTTAAGGTTTCATTATGATCAAAATTTTCAAGCGGATTTAGAAGTAAAGATGGGGTTGTTTAGAACCATAGAGAGAATGTATCCCGACGTGGAAACAAGAGTCCTAATTGATTCACAACTTGAGAAGTGCATGTATAGTTGATGATAGAGCATGGATGGATATTGAAGAATGCTTCACAATTGATGAAGGTCCAAGTAGCAATAAGAGAAAGAGAGGTATTACATATTTGATATTTCTAACTTCTTTATATTAAGAACAAGTGAAAGATTTTGTTACAAAAATTAGTAATATAACTTATATCATATTATTACATTAAGTGTTTCTTTGTAATGATAATAGGACCAAGGAACTTGAATGCCTACAAAAAAGGAAAAGACAAAGGAAAAGGGAAAGCAAAGGTAGATGAAGATGAAGATGAAGATGTGAAAGAAGAAGATGAGGAAGAAGAAGGAGAATGGGAAGAAGAATGGGAAGATGAGGAAGATGGAAACAATGACTATGACCTTGATCTCGACGATGTCGAGTAGCGATAGGCTAGCAAGTTAGCAACAATGATGTAGTGGACCTAGTGGTTTATTTTGTACACACTTGATAGTTGATATAAACTTGAATTTTGTGATGAATCTAATTATGAATTAATGGTTTAGTGAAGCATACTTCATTGCACTTATCTATTTGTTCTAAGTGGGATCCGAACGCACATTTCATGTCATTAACGCAGTTATATATGTCTTATATGTGCCTTATTTGATCTTTTGATTGTGCTTTTCTTCTTCTTTTTATTCTACGAAGTTTTCTATCAGTTTTCTAGGTTTTTCTTAATTTGTCACCGAATCTTACGATTCACGATTCGCGAATCCCGATTCGATACGCTTGTGACTTTTCGATTCACGATACGATTCACGATTTGACAACTATGAATGTAATATATGTTTAGGAGTATGCTTAAAAAGATTGGTGTTGAATCAGGGGAAGAGATGGAACACTTATGATCTGTAAATTTATAGTGTTTTTTCTCCTTGTTTTTGCACTGGAAAAGTTGCAAGTGCAGTGGACTCTAATTGTCAGTAGTTGAGGGCGCTATGTGTTGAGTTGATCACTCTAGTTTAAAGCGAAATTTTTAACCTTTCCAGAAATGGAAATTCTTTTTTGCCATAATTGGCTTGAGAACCAGAAAAGATTATTATTGAGAGAAAACATAGAACCATGAACCAACTTCATCTGTTTGAGATTTGCATGGAATTGCTCGTGTTTACCTCATCTCTACTTTAGTGGAGTATCATGATTCATGCAATACATGAATGGGGCCTTTTAAGTCATGTGTACGAAAAGGTGTACTTCATCTTCCTGTATTCCTTGAAGGTTGATAGTAGGCTTTAAGTGCTCTTAATGATTAATATTCTTGCTTCCAGATCTACGATATTTTCCAGCTGCTGCCCTCTAAAGTTCAGGTTGGCGTATTCTCTGCCACAATGCCTCCCGAGGCCCTTGAGATCACTAGGAAGTTTATGAACAAACCCGTGAGGATTCTCGTGAAGCGTGATGAACTCACCCTGGAGGGTATTAAACAGTTCCATGTCAATGTTGAGAAGGAAGAATGGAAGCTCGAGACGCTTTGCGATCTTTATGAAACCTTAGCCATCACACAGAGTGTCATCTTCGTGAATACACGTCGCAAGGTTGACTGGCTAACCGACAATATGCGGAGTCGTGACCACACAGTCTCGGCCACCCATGGAGACATGGACCAGAACACGAGAGACATTATAATGCGCGAATTCCGATCTGGGTCCTCTCGTGTTCTCATCACAACCGATCTTCTGGCCCGAGGTATTGATGTCCAGCAAGTTTCTCTTGTTATAAACTACGATCTCCCGACCCAACCCGAGAACTATCTTCACCGTATTGGACGTAGCGGACGGTTTGGGAGGAAGGGTGTGGCCATCAACTTTGTAACCAAGGATGATGAGAGGATGCTGTTTGACATTCAGAAGTTTTACAATGTGGTAGTTGAGGAGCTGCCATCTAACGTAGCAGACCTCCTTTAAAAAGGTTTTGGCTTTTTTGTTATTCGGAAAGAAAGGTAAGCGGATTTCCATATGCTGAGAACTATCTATTCTGCTTGATTCCCTTCCTGTCTTTAATAGGTCTAGTGTCTAAAATTAAGATGTTTGAATTTATCTGATTATTGAGTTATATGAATACTGCATGTTGGCAATGTGTAATTTATGTCTTTTTCAAAATTTGTGTGGTAGCTGGTTGTTTCAAATTTCTTGCAACTAGGTAGTGTATCTTACTTATTAATTTCTTTTTTCGAAGTTTGGAGAATCTTGTGAATTAATTAGTCAGATGAAAAGATAACTGTGTCGAGGGAGTTTTTTTTCCCCTTAAATCGAGTGGATCGTCTGTTTGTTACAGGATGCTGTTTGATAGAGTTGGTTGAACTTCTGTCCTCATCTTTGGTACAACTTATCATCAGTCACAGTGGGGGTGGGGTGTGTGTGTAAAAATTTTCCAAGACCGAAGGGAGGTTCAAAGTCCGCCCCTCATGCCCCTAGGCCTGGTTAGTCTGAGCCTGCTTGGCCGCTTGGGTGTTTTGATGCCCGGCCCCATGTAGATGGCGCAAGCGAGCCCTGTTTAGGCTCTGGCTAGGTGAACCTTTTCTATCAGCACTTAGAGATGCATATGTTTTTCTTTTTCTTTTTCTCTTGTAAAACCCTTTTCAAATGATCACCTTTTAGTCAGTATTCCCTATTTCCAATCGTATTATTTTAGCTGTATATTTGGGCTGTCTTGGTGTAATTATGATGATTTCATCATTTTATGGTGAGACTCGTGAGTGGTGAGGTTTTACTTATGCTTAAATCTTGACCTTTATTTGGTAAGTGGGGAACTTTATTTATCAATCTTAAGAAGATGAATTTCCTAACTGGGTCTTTTAAACAGGCGATGGTTGCTTCTTGTGTAAAACTAGTTTGATTACAGTTCCGAGAAATAATTGTTGTATGGACAACTAAAATGATCTATAGAGAAAGAAAAAAAAAAGACATTCGGCATTTTGAGTTCAAGTTATAAATGTTAATATAGGTTATCTATTAGTATGCGGTAATACCAGAGGTACTACTCATTCTTACAACCTGCTTTTATCCATTTCTCTCTCGCTCTTAAGTGGTATTGGGGCCTATCGAAATTTAACTAGATCTCAGAGTGCCACTTAAGAGAGAGAGAAGAGAGAGTTGTAAATGAATTGTTTTTAACCTATAGCATAACTCATTGTATGCATGTTTTTTGCTAGAGAGCATTACTCAATTGTATTGACTTCTATTACTTATTAACTAAATCCAATTCAGCCCACCAAACTGCAATCCAGATTGGCCCAACCCAGCCTGCCAGCCTAGTTCAATTGGGTCCTGCCAAGTGGGCGGCCTGGTCCCACTTATTTGACCGCCGAATCAGTCTGGCCCAGCATGACACACATGGCATGTGATCTGGACCCGACCTAGTCCACAACTTGTATGGGCCCACTTTTGCGGGCCAAACCGAAGCACTTTACACATGTAAGGCTCTAATATAGGAGGGTCAATAAAGGTGTGACAAAAGTTACATTTACTTGTCGGAAAAAGTTGATAACATTCACAAAGCATTAAAAAAAAAAAAAAATTCGGTAAAAAAGTCCCTAAATTTAATCAAATCAATTTTTTATTTGGGGAAGTATATGGTTCAATCTACTTCCAATTTTTATTTGATTTTTGAGAGAACCTAGTTTGGTGATTGTTTATCTCTTACATAAGAGTATATCCAATCTAATAAATTTTTTTAAAACATGATGTCTATCGAACCAATTTACACTTTGTTCTCATAAAAATTAAATCAGATAAAAAAAAAATAATAATAAATTTGGCCTGAATAAGATCCAATTTTGAATATTTCCAAACGTGTCCTATTTAACAAATTTCATGTATCATGAACAAGTTATTCAATTCTAAAGTTTCACATAATTTTACATAACTAATGATTTGAAACTAAAAAATAATAATAATAATTAAAAAAAAAAAAAAAAAAGAGAGAGAGAGGTTGAACATGAGATTTTTTTAAAAAAAAAAATCTAAAACTTTGAACTAAAATTGCCAAAAATCGTAACCAGCTTAGTTATTTACCACCATGCGGCAAATTACAGTAGATAGCAACACATCATCATGCTAGGTGTGAAAACGCCACTAACCCAGAAATCATCGAACAATGCAACTATATATAGAGTGAGCTTAGAGAGAGAGAGAGAGAGAGAGAGAGAGAGAGAGAGTTTTTCCAATGGAAGATCTGAGATCCAAGTCATGTGGTGATCGAAGAATGCAAATAGAGAGGTACGACCATAATAGTGGATACAATCCCACACCAGTTGGTCTTCAAGATCTCAGATGTCATAGTGCTTATTATGAATCTTCCTCAAATGGACACCCACCACCACCACCACCACCACCACAAACCCAGATGGAGATTTTTAAAGATGCGAAGCTGAAGAAGGTCAAATCCAGAAATGGGTCATCAATGAATTGGAGCTTAAATGACCCTGAGTTGCAGAGAAAGAAAAGGGTTGCTAGCTATAAGGTCTATACTGTTGAAGGGAAGGTCAAAGGGTCTCTTAGGAAGAGCTTTAGGTGGCTCAAGGACAGGTACACCAAGATGGTCTATGGTTGGGGGTGATCACCATTTCACATAATTACACTTTGTTCTTAAAACACTTTCTGTTCTGATTTGGGTTGTTTCTGTTCTGTTTTGTAATCTTGCATTTGAGATTATTAGAGTGAGGATTGTGTTGTATTTCATAAAATGGTCATGTAAATTACTGCCCAATATGAACTATGTTTTCTAGTATTTGCCAGCTAGTAGAGGGTCACAAATGAAGTTCAATTACATTTGAGGTTATTATAGTCAGGATCTAAGCTACATTGGAGGCAAATTGAAACACTGTGGATTTTAAATTAGTGTATTTGGTAATTGAATCATCCTCTATGGCTTCAGTTTCCATCACTTATTGCTTCATTTGTAGGGTTAATTGTATTGTCCACCATATTTTGCTTATGAGTGGTGTGTGCCAGTTATAGTGCAATCAATGTGTTTGTGAAGAGTATAGCCGGGTCTCCTGGTTTCTTTTGGTTCTTCCTTGTAAAATTTGATTAGTTCAGTTTATCATTCTTCTGGTATCTACATATCAGAAAACTTCTAATGAGGAATTCCTCTTCTTCTTTTTTTTTTTTTAACAAAGTGTGGGCTTCTGATCAGGCTGTTAGAGTTTATTTAATTCTTGTCATAAAAATAAAATTTACTATGCAGTAAATGAGATCCGACGTCCATGATTAAAAGTCTCATTTTATTTAAATGAATGATCGCTTATTAGAAACACTTATATATATATATATATATATGTTTTCTCGGAGATCTGAGTTGCTATTGGAGTTATATCCCATGAAGACATAGGCTTTGCCCTTGTTGCTTAAGAAAGTCAACTTGCAATCTGGTCTACGGGAGGAGCCCAAAGCATTTTTTTTAGAGTAATGCTCAGCTTTTCAAATTTTTATCACAAAGGTGTTTCTTAAATGATGTAGCAGTACTGGATTAGGTAAACAACTTCTAATTTTAATTCAACTATTCTCAATGTATTTGACATGACCCCACTGCCATATCATTTGACAACACTTTAGGATAGAAATTTAAGAAACATAGCACTACTCAATTTTTTAAGTGGGATAAAGACGTAGTCTTTGCCAATGTTGCTTAAGAAAGTCAACATGCAATATTGTCTAGGGGAGGAGCCCAAAGCAATTTTCTAAAGTAGTTTGATAATTTGTTTATTGGTTGGCGGCTTTTTGACTAAAAAATTGATTCCCTGGATTGGAGGACCTTGAGCCAAAATAATGTGGATATTGGAATGGTATTTTCTTGAGGGGAGGGAGGCACATGAGATTACAGAACGAGTTTAGTTATTTTTAAATGTTTAGTGTATCGTTGAAGATCAAAGTATTGTTTCCCTCTTTTCTCTCGTGAAATCCATGAACCAAACAAAGACTAGCTTTCAATGTAAGGATTTTAGAGGCCGCATTGTGCCTTTGACCATAGAGAGATTTTATTTTTTTTATTTTTTTTTTTTTAAGGGGTGGAGGGAGGTAACGGAAGGTAATGCAGACAATCATGGATCATCCATATTGTTGTGTATTTTAAGAGACAATATGATCATTCAGGACCACTACTTTTTTGCTTTCCTCTCTCTTATTCCATGCTGACTCAAAAGGACTATTTTTATGGTGTCTGTTCAAATTAAGATTGACTTCTACACATGCCAAAGACATGTAAAATTGCTTTACGATGCTTTATCAAGGGGGGAGGGAAAAAAAATTTGCTCTTGTAAAAGACATGTTGGGCTCAGTTGAATTCATTCTGGACACTGGACAGCATTCAACAGCTTATAACATTGCATTTTGAATACTCCTGGCATTTGCCTAGCAAAAAGGATCTTAGCGAAATCAACATCGTATGAACATACTTTCTTATTCATTCACATTGATGGAAAACATGAATTATTGCACAGCATCTGAGCATCAACTATAAAAATGAGAGCATTGGTGTGTAGCGATGTTTTAGACTGAAATGTGATGTGTCATTGTTTCTAGTACTTCCCCAAGGCATTTGGATTCAGAGAAAATTTTTACCACTACTTATCCATGGACTTTCAAGAATTTATTCCAAGGCAAAACCAACTCTCACACAGTAAAATCTATGTCGAATGTTCGTGTACAAAGTCATTGCAAGTAATAAACTATACAGGTCCTTCCCAGGAATAAGTAAAATCCATATGCTCGCTCAGCCCTCCGTTCAGTAGACCCTAAAAGCTAGTGTTTTGAGGAAGTTGAGCCTAGAATTGACACCAGTATGATCTCATACGCCCACATTATACACAGTTGCAGTAAAGATGGGATTTCCCAAGAACTTGTGTTGTGGTTATGAATGGAGACTCATAAATCCCTAATAATATACAAAGAAACATGAAAACACAATGCGGTCAAGAAAAGTTGAATGCACGCTTAGCCGAGTCGAGAGTGTTGGAGAGGAGCATGGCAACTGTCATAGGTCCCACTCCTCCAGGTACTGGAGTGACTGCTGATGCTACCTTTACTGCTTCTTCATAGCAAACATCTCCGATCAGACGGTAACCATGCTCACAGCTAGAATCCTGCCCAACAATTATCTGTTCAATATATTATATTATACTAATACACCGCGCAAATTGAAGGATCATAGTTTCATAATCTCTCTCTCTCTCTCTCTCTCTCTCTCTCTCTCTCTCTCTCTCTCTCTCTCTCTCGTACAATTTCTCTTTTGCTTAAAATATTTAGGAACCTCAACCAAGATACATTCTAAAGAGAATTTAGGGTACCTCGATTGGATGTGTTCCGACATCAATAACAACCACACCAGGCTTTAACCAGCTGCCACGGACTAGATTGGGCAGTCCTACTGCCGTGACCACAATATCAGCTTCACGAGTGATCTGTTCTGGGTTATTTGTCAATGCATGCACAATGGTGACAGTTGCGTGGTGCCTCTGCTCAAAAGATTAAGAGAAGTGCCTGTGTAATCAAATAAAACAAAAGAAAACGAATCGAAATGAGAAAAGAAGAAGAAGAAGAAGAAGAAACATGGTCTCACTTGCAACAATAAGGATGCCGGTAATCCAACTATGTTACTCTTCCCAATAACCACAGCTTTCTTCCCAGCGATTTCAACACCAGATCTGAGTAATAACTCAATACAACCTTTTGGAGTGCAAGGAATGAACAACGGCTCCCTTCCCCTCATTGCCAGATTCCCCATGTTCAGTGGATGGAAGCCGTCCACATCTTTTTCCAAGCTCAGCACATTCAAAATCTTCCCCTCGTCCAGATGCTGTTCCAAGTATCATAGTTAGAGCCCTTTTGAGATAGTTTTTTTGGAGTCAACAATCACTTATAAGTGGTGGTTTAAAAAGTTTTGACCATTTGGATTAGCTTTTTCACAGTTTTTTTTTTTTAAATTATTCCTTGTATTTGCTCAGATTTTTATATGTCATAACAGAACTTTAGTGAAATACTTCAAGAAAATCAAATCATTATGGGAGTTTACCAATCTCAATGGGTTAGAACAGACCAATAAAGTAACAGCTATCTGCAATTTTAAGAGGAAACTTCCAACAAGATAAGGTTTACCTAAGTGTGGATTCCACTAATTTTCCACACTATGCTAGACAAAGCCTCCAGGAAAGTGCGATTTATAAGTACTTGGCCTTTTAAGAATATATTCTTTAGTTTCCGAACAGTAGAGTTAGAGTTGAAGAACTTTAAAAACAGCCACATAAACTACCTCTGGTAGAGGAAGCTGCACAATAATACCATGAATTGAGGGATTCTTGTTAAAATTTGACAAAGCATTACGGATATCATCCTCAGTGCAATTATCAGCAAATTCAGTCATCACAAACTTGATTCCAGCCTCTTCACAAGCGAGCATTTTATTACGGACGTAGACTTGAGAGTCCCTTCTTTGACCCGCCAAAATTACAGCCAAGCCAGGAACCTTTCCGATGGACTCCTTCATCCTGCTTACTTCACCAGCTATTCCTGATCTAATATCCTCAGCAATTGCCTTCCCATTAATTATTCTAGCACTCCATTCATTGGCTGTTGTCAACAACAAAAATCAACCATTCTGGGACCCATATGGGGATTTGGGAAGGGGAAGAACATAAAGAATAGAAACTCAGGATAAATATGGGCAGAGTCAGGAAGGGAAAATAATCCAATTTTTGCAATATCAAAATACACCACTGGAAACCAAGTTAATCAGACATATATAATGGAAGGTTTTATCTTTCAAAGAGGTGACTAATCTACAATGAAATTTCAAATCTGCGGTGTTCCGTCCTTGAGTGAACACGTTAATGACTAAGAAGATGTAATCCAAATTGAGATTTAGTCTCAAGGAAGAGAGGATAACCTTGTTAACTTCATGTACGCTAATTTGCTTAATTTGTTGCCTCTAAAAGATATTTACTTTACCTTTTTTAATCTTAGAGAGGAAAATGTATCTTTTCCTATTAGTTTTCTTCTGAACCCAACACCCACACAATGAAAGATAAATTTCTGTTATAATAAAGGGATACAAAAACAGAAGAAAAGCTACAGTGTTAATGCATAAAGATCCAATCTCTTTGATTTTAAGAAGAATTGGCAATTGAGATCTTGTAAAACCATGTGGATGCAAACAGAACCCTGGTGAAATGTCAGAGAGAGAGAGAGAGAAGCTCAAGTCTTTTGTTTGCAAAGAGAGGGCTGTAAAATGTTTCAAACACAATTTATGAAGGAAAATGAATGGCACAAGTACGTCTTTAGAAAATGAACAAGCTCCTTGTAAATTGCAGCTGAGATGAAAATGGGAAGGGAAATAAAAGACTTGGCAGTTTTAAATCTGGGTAATTTTCACTTAGATAGATCGTTTTGCCAATAAACTAAAACCCTGGTCCTAGAATAAGAAATTCACAATTAACGAAATAGTAAACAAGCCACCTTCTGATTGAACTTTCTGGTTAGACTAACTAACATCGATAGTATAACATAGCGTAGAATTGGAAGCTTATGAGCACGTGGAAGCATGAATTAACAAAGAGCAAACATACCCAAAAATAAAAGAAAATTAAAATCCACTAAAGAGAAATAGGAGAGAGAGAGAGAGAGAGAGAGAGAGAGAGAGAGAGAGAGAGAGAGAGAGAGAGAGAGAGAGCGCTCTTCAACTTACTGCAATTTTGGATCAATGGAGGATCACAGGGAGCAGAATTGGGACTCCATATTTCAGGAAGGTCAAGGGAAACAAGAGGAGGAGACTTTATGATTTGGTTACTGGGGTTGCCCTCTAAGGTACCAAAATCTCTTAAGGTTGATGCTGATAGCATGCTCTTCTTGGACCACTCATGCCACACCACTGACATTCTTTGTGTTAATCTTTTTGCCGTTGTCATCTTTTCTTCTTCCTCCTTCACTTCGTCCAACCACTACATGCTTCCATAATCCATATCTCTCTCTCTCTCTCTCTCTCTCTCTCTCACAGCTTACTCATATATGATATCGTAAAAGCAACAGTCACACTAATGCATGAATATAAGTTATTCCCACTCCTACATAAATAAAAGTTCAAAGAGTTTACATATGAAGAAGAAAATGATTTACAAGCATAGTTTGCGAAATAATCTTAGCAAGGAACTGCAATTACAAAAAAAAAAAAAAAAAAAAAAAAAAAAAAAAATTGAGTCCAATTATTATATGCGTACTAACACGACAAGATCATGTGCATTTACAAAGAAACAACAGTCTTGGTGCTCCTTCAACCAAGTTTCATCATATAGTGAACCACGTGAGAAGAGGCAATGGCAGACTATGAAGCCAATCTAACTGATATTTGTTTTGTAGAGTTTTCTTGTAGTGTTTTGAGTCTTCAGGAGTAGCAGCTTATCATGGTATTTTGGTAGTTTGATTATGTCTAGTATTGCGCGCGCGCGCGCCGGGGGGGGGGGGGGGGGGGGGGGGGTGGGGTTTATAGATTGGGATTGAATGGATGTGCATATAGTGACGGATTACTAAAGTTCCGCCATTGGAATCCACTTAAATTTAAAAAATTGCACCTTTTAGGATTACAAGAACTTTTCTTACTGTGACTCAGTTTTACTGCAATCATTGCCCCATTATGAAGAAGAACAGTGACACTTTAGTTACCCCAATTCTAGATACCCAAAAAATCTCAACAACAAAACCCATGTAAACACCGCAATCATTGGTGAAACCACATAGAAAATTCTCGATAAAAACACACACTCGTAACATAAAGATTCACAAAATCCACTAATAATTTTCCACCTCAATTAGTCAAATCAAGCAATCAGCAAAACTTTTTTGTATAAATAACTAGACTGTATACGTTCTTCACCAACATTCAAACCAAGCAGAAAAGCAGATTCTCTATATTCCAAAGAAATTGACTCCACTACATAAATATATACATAGAACAAAATCCCAGCATAACATCAGAGAATTATACATACACACACACACACAGAACTCTCTGTTTGTTTTCATTAAGTATACTGAAGTAATTTCACAGACTGAAAACTGACACATACAGATAGAATCACACAAGTTCATACACATATGTATATAAAGTGTGTAATTGAATACCTGAGATGGAGAGGAGTAAGAAACGATGAGGCACAGCACAGTAGATAAAACACCGAAGTGTATGAAGAAGAAAATAGAGTGAAGAAGATTGACTTATGGGATCATTATGGCCCAAAAGGGACTTTAATTAAAGCCCAGTTGTGAGTTTCGAGCCCAATTAACTGTAATAGAGTAATGTACTATTGCTCTATGCTTTCTAAATTTCTATCACAATAGTGCTTCCTAAATGATGTAGCAATGAGGTCATGTCTAATAAGTGGGACTAGTTAAATTTTAATTGGAAATTATTTCCAAATTATTTACCTTATTGATACCTTAGCCACCGATTCTGGACTTTATTTTTTTACCTACTCTTCGGTCGAGAAAAGGGATGCTATCCTCGAGCGAGGTCCATGGTTCATTGTTGAACCTATTTTTTTGAGACCATGGACACTTAATATTACCTTGGACAAGGAAGTTGTTCAAACAGTTCTCATTTGGGTAAACCTCTATGATATACCACTGGAGTATTGGAATTCTAAGGGCATTAGTTTCATCTCTAGCTTCCTTGGCAAACTCCTTCATGTGGACAAAATGACTGCCAGTAGAAGACGCATCTCTTATGCAAGGGTGTGTGTTGAAGTTAGCCCTGAGTGTGACTTTATTAAGGAGTTTGATACTGAAGATGATAGTAAGGTTTCAATTCTGACTAAAATCATAGTAGAATACCATTGGACCCCTATAAGATGTTCCAAGTACTCCAAATTTGGACACGATTGCTCTAAAATTACGAAGTCGACTTTTGTTTCTAAACACTCCATTTCAAAACCATATCGTAGTAAATTCAGCCAGACACACAATAGGAAAAAGACAAAAGCTGAGGAGGGGGTATGGAAAGTGGTCATTAATTCAAGTAAGGGGGAACGAATCAATGTAGAGCTCTCTCATAATCCCCAAGCTAAGGTCCCTCAGGCAACACCCAATGAGATGACCAATAGGTTCTCAGTTCTGTCCCATGAAGAACCTGAAGAGGTTGTGCACAGGTCAGAGAAGGAAAGAAGCGATAATCCTCCATTCTGCAAGGATTGCATACTCTGAGGCTAGTTCTTCTAGCCTCACATCTTTTGTGCATGAACCAGTTGAGGAGGTTAGAAATTACTTCCATGAAGAGGAGGAGGATGAGGTTGAGGAAATTGAGTTAGAGGAGGAGTTTAATATGAATTATGAGGATACGTCCTTCAATCCAGAAAGCTCCATGTCTTCCAAACAGAAGAAGAAAGCAGCTAAGGCAAATTTCAGAGGAAGCCACCATAAGAGTTGGCGACGACAATAGGTTTTTCTTTGATTTGAGCATGGTTGGTAGCCTTTTGGCTAATGGTAGCTTCGTTTGATGGTGTTTGTTTTTCTTTTTCCATTCTTGGTGCCTTGCATTCGTAGCATGTTTTTGATCTTATTGTAACATCCTGGAATATGGCCCTCTTTTTTTTTTTCTTTAAATTGAATTAATCCTTTTCCAAAAAAAAAAAAAAGTAGCCGTGGCTAAGAGAAATCGAGTGAAGAAGATTTGACTATGGGATCATTATGGCCCAAAAGGGACTTTAATTAAAGCCCAGTTGTGAGCTTCGGGCCCAATTAACTACAATGGAGCAATGTATTAATGCTCCATGCTTTCTAAATTTCTATTTCAAAAGTGCTTCCCAAATGATGTGGCAATGAGGCCATGTCTAATACAGTAGGATCAGTTAAATTTTAATTAGAAATTATTTACCTATTAGAAATTATTTACCTGGCCCAACTGCCACATCATTGGAAAGCACTTTTGAGATAGAAATTTGGGAAGCATAGCATTACTCAGTTCAATATAGTCCATTCATCGAATTTTCTTATAGTTTTTGACATATTTAGATTCATTATAGGCATGTAAAGTATAATTTCTCCAAGTAAATTTTTCCTTATGCCCTTAATGAGACCTCACTTGTCCATCACATGACATATTTCTGACAAATATATATATATATATATATATTTCATGAACGGACTAAAATTGAATCTAAACTGAAACTATAAGGATCAAATTGACAAAATTGAAACTATATGGACCAAAATGACGTCACATCCAAACTATAAAGGTGCAAAGTGTAATTTTCCCTTAAATTTATTGATAACTTTTAAGTAAACAAATTCTTTATAAAAATTTTAAGAGAACCGTTATTTTGTAGTATTGTAAATCCAGTAGCTTAAAATGTTTAGCACTTAAGAGCTCGTCTGTGTTTATGCTTATACGATTTTGATCGTAATTGGTAAAACTGCTTAAAATTAAAACTACTTATTATGGTTCAAGAGAGAATTGTGAAAAGCACCCTCCCATCAGCTTAACGTGAATGCACATTTTTACCTCCAAAACGCAGTTTGGCAACCAAACGCCTGCGAACCGCGTTAAGCATTCAGATCTTCAATTTTGCCCCCAAAATTGCAAAGACAAACAGGCTCTAAGAATTCAGTTCTTAATTTTCAGTTTTATCAAACAGGGCCTAACATACTCCCTCTCTCTCTCACTCACTCACTCACACACACACAAAGTTACACACTTCGAGTTACACTAACATAAAGTCTATTAAATACCAAATAGTAAATGGGAGTGAGACTCAACCTAATCAATATATCATACATTACCAATCAAGCCTTAAGTTTTTGAAGTAACCAAGACTCATCATATGCTTTTAAGATATGCTTTTTCAAGCCTTGTCAACAATGAATGTTGGGATTAGCATATTAGTTGGTGCATATTTTGTTAGGGGTGCACACATGACATAATTACTTCCAGAAAATCGAACAAATATTACAACCCCAAATTGCAGTCAAGTCAGTGCCCACATTTGTTTTGATAAGGAAAAAAGAAATGGGAAGCCTAAAAAGAAAGAACTTTATTCAACTTTCCTTTACAAGAACGAATAAGCAACCTCCAACAAAAAAAAGGAGCCTTGGGTATAATTTGATTCAGCTTAGGTAAAGCCAAACTACAAGAATTGACATCAATGAATAAAACAAATGAAGAAATCTGAGTTAGCTCCTTAACACTGCACAAGTATCACTAATGTTGGTCCATTTGGGCTCAACACTTTCATTTCCAATTTTGGTCAAGTGGCCTAGCTAGCTGCAGGAATAGGAGTCCTGGGACTAGGCAGCCCCATGTACGCAAGCCTAGGAGAGACTCGGACCTTTGGGCTGGGTCGTGGAGAAGGGATCGGACCGTAGTTGCCAAATGGTACTCCATGAGCCACCCGAGGTGACAATTTAACTTGCTCGAGTGCTCGGGATTGTAGTTCTGAAGGGTAGTCCCGGACACAACCAATGCGTGGTCCGGTTCCAGTAGTCCACTTGCAAGATAGGCGTTTGGCTAAATTAAATGCCGGTGCACCCACATTGACATTATCAGTGTTCATATCCTCTCCATGATTGATTGTGATCTTTGTTTTCTTTGTCGACTCATCAATATCAGATGTGTATGTATTTTCTGATTGTTTAGTTGTTGAAAGAGGCTTTGGCTCGTCATCGGTGATTTTAAATGAAGGATTGTCATCGTCAATTGCAAACCTCTGTATTTTTTAAAACAGAGAGAGTGGTCATCAGCAATTTTGTACAAGGGAACCAAATTTGATTCATACAAATGTATGTATATTTTGCGTACTTGGATATAATATACGTGCATAAATATACATATAAAGTAAAATATCTACCTTGACGTTCGTAAGATCTACATGGTGCGCCTCAAGGAAGCTAATGAATTCCCTGAAGTTCTCTTCTGTCGGGTGGTAATGACCACTGTATGGCCAAATAGCCTGGAAGAAAAAAAAAAATAATTAACGCATTAGTAACGATTCAGTCATCAATATCCATTTTGCGTAAACCTAAGTATACATAATACATATAGGTATGTGTATGTGTGTAATGTACCTCAAGAGTCCCATTATGAGCAACTAATCTTCCAGCTGCCGTGGTGGCCCCACCAGCGAGAAAACTTGAATGCTGAAACACACCTTTCTTCTTCTGCCCCACATACAAATTCCTAGATGTGCTAAGGACAAATATCCATTTTGATCCCTCTACGGTCTCCACCAACAGACCACTTTTTCGGTAAACAAGCTTCCCGTTTTCAACAATTACTTCATACACTTCCCTTTCTTTCTGAAATAAGAGCAACATAACAACACTACATTAGATAATATAAAAACAAATGTATTAGCCTACACACATATATTTACCAGTTTATGATAATCAACAAAATTTCTGAATGGATCACAACGTACCGGTCCAAGATACGAGATACATTGGCGCTGTAGGGTGGACCTAGGACAAGTCTTGAGGTTAACTTCTTTGCCATCTCCAACATCCAACCTTCATTTTTTGAGGGAGGTAGCATTGTAAGACAAAAGTAAATAAACAAAACTTTGCTTATAGAATTTTTTTCTCAAGTCAAAAACACATCCTTTTTTATTTATTTATTGTTTCCCCTATTTCTACAAGAAGTTGGGTAGCAAATCAAATAGAGTAGCAAGTTCAATGGTTCCAAAATTAAGTACTTACCAATAGAAGAAAGGTTGTGAGCTTTCACTTTCAAACCATATATCGTAATACAAGTGTAAATTGTGCCCATAGCGATGACGTGGATCAATCTGCACGAACCAACAAGGAAATTTATATCTATTGTTAGATTTATGATCATAATTGAGAAAACTCACCCTATTATATGATATTTAAGTAGATTAGCTACTATGTTAATTTTTATGAAGGCCCTTAAAGGAAAACTTGCTTAAAGGATACGTTTTTCAAATATAAATTTCTAAACCTATAAATAGATAAACAATTTGAGGACTTACAGCTTCAAGCCAATGTTGTAGGGCTAGTTTTTGAGCCTTCTCATCTTTGGACAAACCTTTTCCCACCTGCGCGCAACAAATTATAATTAACCTTAAAATCCAACAATATCTCAAAAGGAATAAAAAAAAATCTCAGTAACCAATGTTCATGTGTCTAGATAAAAAGTACCTTAGCAACTCTTTTCCTTGCCCTCACCCATCGTGAAACAGCAGTTTCATGTTTGTCACCATTAAAGAACAACACAGAACTCTGCTTGAGAGACGCAAAGTCTAAGGCCTTCCACCTACACCAATTGACATATAAATGAAATCAAATCACCACAAACAATTATTGAACATATATATATATATATATAACTGAAGTGAACACTATCAAGAGACATACCATAGCTCCTCAACCACAACAGCACAATCTGCGAGGTTTCTCCGGGTCCGGTAACTCTTATAGACTTTCTGAAGCTTGACAGCAGCTGCATCGAGCTCACTAACTGGTCTTGGCGAAAACAAAATTGCCGGTTCAGGAAGAGATATCGTGGGCGTTGATTTTTTACCATAAACTTTTCCTTCCAAATCATTGGAACCCGAGTTTTTGATCTCTTGAAACAGATTCTTGAAAGAAAGACTAGTTTCAAGCATTACTTTCAGGGGTTTGGAGTTCTTCAAGTTCAATACATTTGACTTGATAATGGTTTCTGAATCTGTTTTCTTAAAGCTATCAGCACTCAGGGTCATCTGTTTATCTTTAGGAGTGTAATTGATCTTGTAGGCCAAATCAAATAATTGATGTCTAACAATTTCTTCCCAGGCTGATGAAAGTAAGGATAGGGATAAACCCATCAAATAGAGATGAAAGAAAACCTCTTATCTGCACATTTGGATAAGGAAATTTATGTTAAATATGGAGGCTTCAATGCAATATATACATATATACATATATATATATATATATATATAAAATGGACATCCAAAAAAATTGCCACAAGATTCTAACTTTCATCAAAGATTTCTCAGTGAAATGTCAAATTGATAAATTACATCCTTCCCCTCACATATATGATGTAGAGATATGCATATATACAAAATAATATCTACATATAACAACACATTTGTTGTAAGGTTTCCATGAAAAGATCTAAAGGAGTAAAAAAAATAAAAAAACCCTTCAACCCAGATTACTGTTTGAGACCCAAATTCAAACACCTTTCCAGCTACTATAATTGAAAAAAAGGCAAGCAAATCCAGCACCAAACTAAAATAATCAGAAAATTGAAAACCCACCCACCATGAACAACCAATAATGCAAAGTACTCCACTAAACATAGAAATTCACCAGTCAACCACCTAGAAACGATCATTAAAAGACCATTACCTAATAAAAGCTTTCAAATCTGCCACTTCTTCTCAAGAGAAAAATTTTATTACAGGATGTCTCTGACTATGAAGTCTATGATCACCTTCCCTCCTTATATATATATATATGTGAATAAACAAAGCGTATTAGAGTCCACTGGACCTTCAAATACGTACACGCGTTTGTACTGAGAAAGTTTAAAGTAGTCTTTGATATAATAAAATCTCGTGTATATAGCAGTTATGTTGTACCGGAATGAAATGTTGGGTTTTAAGTCTATTCAACTGCTAGCTAATTTTCCAACCACGAGCTGCTTTGATGTATTCAAAGCTTGAAACTTTGAACCCCCTTTATGGGAATGCCAAGCTTTAGAGAGAGAGAGAGAGAGAGAGAGAGAGAGAGATATTTTGGAGAGAGAAAAGATGGGCGGTCAAAGAAATTAAGCTTGTAAAAGGGTTTCCGTGAAAGATCACAACAACCCAACAAAACCAAAATCAGCTTTCGGGAAAAACAATTTCTCTCACCACTCGGATGTTGTTCTCTGCAAGTCAAACTACATGCTCTGGTAGTCTGGTCTTTACTCATGGACGCGCATCTACCACGAAACCTCTGGTTACTCTTTCATTTGTGCCCTCCTCTCCTGCTTATGGCACGGATTAAATTACTAATATAACCCTATATTTATAATGTGTTTGTGTTTGTGTGTGTGTGTGTGTTTATGAGAATTTTGTGTTTTTCTTTGGTTTGTTTTGTTTGGTACAACTTCCTACTCGTTGCTTTACTTGTTGCGATCAGATACGGCTCCCCATCTTCCCCGATACTCACTATAGCAATATATATATATTTTTTTTTTGGTAATCGGGGGTGTTCGGGCCAGCTTGAGTGCACCTCGACTAATCCCCCGAAGCCTGGAGGCGCCGGGTGAATAATCCAGTGCCACGCCCCCTATGAGTCGAACACTAAACCTCTTGGGTAGTACACCCAAGAAACTTATCACTCGGCCATAAGGGACTTGATTCACTATAGCAATATTGCTCACTATAATATTGTCATTTCTGATTTTACTCATATATATTCAGTGTTGATCCCGCATTCTTTAGTCAAACTTGGCGTTTTGATGGGATTTTGTTATAATTTTGGCCTGTTTGGTTGTTCCTTTAAATTGAATGGTTCCATTCAAATTTTTTATAGAAGTTAAAAGGCAAAATTCATCACCATGAATGAATCCATTTACAAATATGAGAGATTTCACCATATTTTTTCTTATGAGGCAATTTGTTCATTTTTCTAGAATGCCAAAATTTATGTTTACAAGCATTATTTTTTAGATGAGCATCCGTTTTCTAAATGAAACCATTCATGCTTTTCATCTTTTTATATAAAATTGTCTACGAAAACATGAATGAAATTATTTCATTCAAGGACAACCAAACATGCCCAATTCTTCTTTTAGTCGGCTCAGTCTTGAGTTATGCCACAGATAGTTTTATTTGAGATTGAGGAGTTTGTAATGCGGCTAAAAAAAGTTTGCATTAATTAATTTTCATGTTTTTTTTTTTTTTTTTTTTTTTATATTTCTGTATGCTTGTATAATTTTACTGGTTCCTTTTAGGGCCTGTTATCAAAAAAAAAAAAAAAAAACTTAAGTAGACAAGAACTACTATGATATATTCTAATGGTTTTTGTTGTATCATGTATCCCAATTTGTTATTTAGAAGTAAGAATTTATGCCTTAGAAAGTTTAGAATAGAATTCTTAACAAACAAAATCATTTGTATGTATGATACAACGAATATCAATAGGATGTATTCTAGATTTTTCCTAATACAGATTAGAAATGTTGGAGATTATGACTCTAATAGGATGTATTCTAGATTTTTCCTATTACAGATTAGAAATGTTGGAGATTATGACTCTAAAATCAGCATTGATTAGTATGATTATTTGAATTTGACAGATCTTATCACCTAGGAATAGCTGGCCAATTTCATTTCACTAACTATAGCCAACCATTTGACAATCTCTTGCTAACGATGAATGTGTTTAATGCTCTTTAGTTGCCCAGGTGATTTCAAATATTTTATTTAAGTTGAAATGTCAATTAGACTCTTAAATAAATACTCCCTCTGTCCCATTTTATGTGTTCATCTTTCTTTTTTGGGATGTCTCAAAATTATTGTCCACTTTCCTAAATTAATATACAAATTTTACTTAGTTTTCCAAACTACCCTTCCTTGCAATCAACACAAAAACAAAACAAAAAAAGAAAGTGCAATGATTATGGGCAATTATGGAAAATAGGGGTAGATTCTTTTTGACCCCTTAAATAGTTGAATTCCCCAAAATGGACACATAAAATGGGACTGAGGTAGTATGAGTTACTGGTTTATCTCTCTCTCTCTCTCTCTCTCTCTCTCTCTTTTTGATAAATTCTGGTTTTTCTCTTATTAATTCATAACGTTTGGTCGAAGATGTGAAATACCAGTTATCTTTGAATGAAATTTATATTTAGGTGTAAATGCTAATATTTTTATCAAAATGCTAATGACTGATGAGGCATCAAAATTAAGTCAGTTTGAAAAGTAAGGGGTAGACTATCTATAATTCAGAAGGCCATATATGGAAATGGAAGAATGTAAAAAAATAAAAAAAATAAAAAAAATAAAATAAAGATTACCTATTGATTATTTTATTTTATTTATTTATTTATTTATTTTTTATATTTGCCTAGATTTGGGCTGGATATCCAACCCAACTCCAAAGCCCCACACTAGTACATAACAAAGTTCAACAAGAACTATTCATACCGACTGAAGAATAACTAGGGGCAAACAACTCAAATCCCCTATACTATAGGGATTCGAACGGCCCTCAAGAGAGAGGTTATGTCAATTAGACTGCAGCCTCGACTAATACATTGATTAATTTAAGTGAATATGAAATGCTATGTTTTTTTTTCATGATTTTAATAAATGGATTATTGGTCCTAGTTGGGTTGTTAATATCTATACTACTATTGAAAGCCAGAACTAAGGGTACCGCAAAGTTTTAATCTAAAATATATATTTACAGAAATATCAATATAGTATACTCCAAAAAAAAAAAAAAAACACACTCAAATAAAAGGACAAAATTGTCGTAATGCCCACTTTCTGTACAAACTAACAAGTCACAATAAACTACTTTTAACTTACCTCTTCTCTCCATCTCTCAAATATAATTTTATCCATCTTCCATTTTTTTTTTCCTCACTCACAAAGTGAGTGGAGCCTACTAGTTAATTAAGAATTGAACGAGGCTATTATCATCTTCGCCGACTTCTCTTTATAATAAGCTTTCGTCTTTCAAAACTTTGGCTTACCTTCTTTGGAACCCTCTTCCACGGCGCCACACATATCAAGTATAAAGATAACATAACAATTTACATGTGTATATAATCATTTAGATAATCAGTTTAAGTGAATTTCTAGCTTTACACGAGAAATTAATTATTCCATGGGACGGTACCATGTGATAACAAAATTTATGTGAAACTCATAGAATATTCAAATTACAATAAAAGTAATACTTGTCACATTATTTTTGGGATTTCTTCATTATTATGAAATTCATGTGAAACTCATATAATACTCAAATTATAATAAAATTGATAATTGCTACATGAGATAATTTGTATTCAAGGATGGACTTCGTTTGGTTGTAGCCGAGTGTAAATCTTTTGGGAGAAAAAAAAATTAAGTGTATTTTAATCCGATTCTGTACAAATTCCACCTAATTTAGCCTAAATCACCCTATCCCAACACCCTTTTAAAAATTTCTGAGTCCGCGATTGCTTATCTTTCATTTACCACATTCTATATGCATCACATCATTTTCTTTTCGCAAAATTCTCTCAAAGTAATGTGAACATGTTATACAAAAAGAAAAAATTGGAAAAAAAGAAACGAAACTTTTTATACTATTCTTCAGCCACCAGAGGCTGCTAAATAGCCTTCTTCTACGAACTTGCTATGTTGAATTCTCATACCCTTGTATGATAATGCCTAGTGACATTACTCTAATTTGATATCAAAATATTACAAATAGGTCTCAATGTGCTATAATTTTGAAAATCACTTTATTTGCAAAATAAAAATAATTTTCAAAGTTACAACATATTGGGATCAACTTACAACGTTTTAGAACCAAAACCATTACAATGAGTCATAGAATTTTCCTATCATATAATTCAAGATTTCAATAATGTAATAGAAATTGACATTTTTGTACTGAGTAATGTATTAGTTCTTTCCTTTTTTCTACCACACATGACAATAGGACCACTTGTGATTATAATATGTCCACTTGAATTTTTACTATCAACAAATTTAGGAATCATAGCATTTAGTACTCTTTTGGAATGCGAGAAATAGAGTTTCAAGGACTATAAAAGTAATATAATTTAGAAGAAACAATTTTAATTGACAATTGATTACTACCTATACTTTTATATAAAGGGTGGTCTAGGGGTATCACACACATTTTTCCTAAAACTCATATTTACAAAATTACCAACAAAATTTGATCTAAAAAAACCATATATTTGTACTAAGTAGTCATTACCAAAACTTAAAACAAAACCTAAACTACTCTAAAAAAAAACTGTCTCACGTTTCCTTAAAATACTTTAAAAAATAAAAAAATATATATATATAAAATTATTGGAAAGTCCCTACAAGTAACCCTCAAAAGTTTTAAACTCTAATTGTTTTGACTATTTTCTAAAAAGGACAAAAGGAATCTTAGTCAGTGTTCACACGGTACAAATACACGCACCATAGAAAATCCCACATGGAACCCCAGCCCTCACGCGCGCTTTTGTTGGTTTCAGCCACTCACACCGTGTGAGTAGTTGTACCATATGATATCCATTTTGAAAATATATTTTTAAACTTTAAACCTCCATAACTTTTGATCTACAACTCTGTTTCTTACAAATTTTATACCGTTGGAACCGTGTCGACGAGAGCTACAAAACTAGTACCATTGTTGATAACTTTTGAGCAAACGAAAAAAACTCTATTTTTACATGTTATGTACCAGACGAACCTAATAGAATTTTCACATAATATTCGTGTATTGGTTATTGAATTTTAACGTAATATTCACGTATGCCAAGTTGATATGTTGTGAGAAAAAAAAAACCGAATGCTCACCTTGTTGTTAATGAGAGTTTTAGTGAAATTTCACAAGAATTTTACATTTGTTTGGGTTGAAAAATTATGTTTTATAATTGATTTGTGAAATTAAATTTTTTTTTTATTTATTTAAACAAAATATGCATTGTTTAATATAAAAGAGTAAAAAAAAAAAAAAGAGTGAAATTTCACTTGGCATATATGAATATTAAGTGAAATTTCACTGAACTTGTACATGAATATTAAGTGAAATTTTACTTAACTTGACATTTGAAGAACTTTTTAACAAAATAAGTATCAATTTAGACCTTAAACTCTAAAGAGTTACTTTTAGCGATTTTTAGTATAGTTAGTGAAATTTCACTTGACACACTAAGTGAAATCTCACTGAACGAGTACACGAATGTTAAGTTTAACTTCAAGTTTTTCATGAAGAATGCATGTACGGGTTCAGTGAATTTTCACTTAATATTTATGTATGCCAAATTTATATGTTTTAAGAAAGAAAAAAAAAAGACGAATTTTAACAAGAATTCCTACATTTGTTTTGGTTGAAAAATTGTGTTTTATAATTAATTATGAAATTTGCTTATTTTAACAAAATATGCATTGTTTAAAAAAAAAAAAAACAAATCACCATACTTATATGAATATTTAGTGAAATTTCATTTAACTCGTACATGAGCATTAAGGCTTAGTTTGGCCCCCATTTTGGTGCTTCTCATTTTTTAAAAGCACAATTTAATGTTAATTCATTTGGTAACTAGGTTATGAGCTTTGCTAAAATTGAACTTATGGCTTTTTTAGGAGAGCTTTTGAAAACTCTAGAATTAAGTGAAATTTCACTTAATATTTTTTGTATATCAAGTGAAATTTCACTTATTATTCATGTATGTAAAACATGAATTTTATTTTTCTCAAAACATATTAACAATGGTACTAGTTTTGTAGCTCTCGTCGACACGATTCCAACGGTATAAAATTTGCAAAAAATATAGTTGTAGGTAAAAAGTTATGGATGTTTAAAGTTTAAACACATTTTTCGAAATTGGAATTGATAAAGTACATTGCTCGCATGGTGCGAGCACAGTGGGTAGAGAGCCGCGTGCGTGGCGCGCTTGGCCGCGAGTGGGTCGTGCGCGTGGGAGCGCGTGACTTGACGTTTGGCTGAATAATGCACGAGATATTCTATGGTGCGAGCACTTATACCGTACGAGCACTGATTTAGATTCCTTTTGTCATTTTTAAAAAATGGTCAAACGAATTGGAGTTTTAAACTTATGAGAGTTACTTTTAGGATTTTCCAATAATTCCCAAAAAAAAAAAAACCCTACCTCATTCAATTTTAAAACTCGCCTTTTCTCTCTACAACTGGTTTCACCCATGGAAATTAACACTTCGTTTGGATTGAGAGAAGTGGAGAGAAGAGAAAAGAAACTTATCAAGAGAATAGAAGAGAAGAGAAGATAAGAGAAGAGAAAGTTGAGTTTTCTCCATCATGTTTGGATAGACAATAGAGGAGAGAAGAGAAAAGAAAAGAAACATAACTTTTTCTCGTTTGGATAACTTTCATAAGAGAAAAGAAAAGAAAGTACTTATAACCAATTTACTTTTTTGTCCTCTATTAAGGATACATGTTAGATGGAATAATAATATATTGGGGCGTATTTGTCTTTTACACATTATTTAATTAAGCTTCTCTTCTTTTCTCTCCGATTTGGAGAGAAACAAAACTGGGCTCTTTTCTCTCTACTTTCTCCCCGCTTTCTCTCCATTTCTCTTCTCTTCTCTCCCCACTTAAATTACCAAACGAGATAACTGGAGAGAAAGTGGTACTCTTTCTCTTCTCTTCTCTCCATTTCTCTCAATCCAAATGAAGTGTAAGTGAAACTCAATATAATGAATCCAATACAAAAGCAAGAACATAGCAACGGGGATGAAGACCCATCAACATTGATAAGAAATTCCTCAAGATGCAATTTTTACATACATTTTTGGGTCAATTTCGTGTGGTTTGATAACAAAACCAAGTGGTTTTTAGCAACCCATTGACACACAGGAAAACAGGTTTTGAGTTTCACCACTTTCATGTTCTTGAATCTATGCATGATCACATGCAATGAATTGAAAGCCATGGGTTGGGGTTTTGAAGGTAGAGAGAGAGAGAAAATTCTAAGGTTTGAACTATATATGAAGCCATGGATTTAGAATTTGATTGTATGCTAATTCTTTTTTATTCCTTTTCATTTACTTTGATGTTTAATGGCAATCTATCCTTTTATATCTGTTTTTCTAGGACATAAACTGCAATATGGTTCTAATGTAGATGAGTGTAAAACTAAAAGTTTTAAATGGATACATACTTTTAGTTTTATAGAATAGTATAAATATTTAGAAATAAACAAAAAAATACAACGCGTTAAACATGTAACGCATATACCCTCTAGTACTATCTCTTAATCATAAGAAGAGATTGTGGATGTTACGGTTGTTACCAAAACAGGTGGCACCCACATTCATCCCAGATGCATACATTAGCTATTTTAGCAGTCCTATTCAATGGCGGAGGGAAGTGGGGATCAGGGTAGGCCCAGGCCTTCCCTGAAATTTTAAAAATTAATTTTTTTTTTAGTTTCTTACGTTTAAGCCCCCCCCCCCCCCCCCCCCCCCCAACTCATGTTTAGGTTTTTTTTGGCCCAATTTAGTGTCATCAACTACATATATTGATATACATGTATATACAACTAAAAAATAAAGGCCCCTAGAATTTTAAAAATTGCATTTTTAGTGTGAGAATTTTATGAATTTTAGAAATAGGCCCTCTAGAATTTTGAAAGACACAATACAATATTTATGTATCACCAAATAGACTCATATTATAAATCAATCACAAAAAATACCAATTATGTATAATAGGACCCTAAAAAAATCGTCATTTATGTATAAGTAGAGTCGTAGACCCCAAAATATTCGCCTTGAAGACACTGCCCCCGAACCCTCATATAGCCTAGACTTCCCCTGACCAAAATTTATAGCTCCGCCCCTGTTCCTATTGTAAAGTTCAAAGTTCAAATTATTGGAGATTTTTAGCATGGTGTGACACAAGGTTTGTCTTTGAAAGTCAAAAATTCATGGCATATGTCACACATTCATGTGACAGCAGCATTTATGTCTTGGCCAACATGGCCATGTAGACTCATGTTTAGTAATACTTGCATCTTGAGATAAGGACAATGTTATCGTTTTGGGTAAATTATACTGACATCCTTTGAGATTTGACGTTTTGTCACTCACTCCCCTTAAGATTTTTTAGGTTACACTGACTTCCCTTTAGGTTTGTGGATTGGTAAGACTGATACCCCCTGCCGTTAACTGGCGTTAAAAATGACTGACATTAGAAAGTTAATTTTTTAAAATATCCAAAATACTCTTATCTTCTTCTTTTTTTACACACACATATATATATATATACACACATACATATACACAATAAAAACACAGAGGCTTGAATCCATTGACTAAACAGAACCCCCAAAATAGAACTCATCATCCCCTAAAAACTCAATAAGAAAATCTACTATCAGCTAAATACATCCATGAAAATCTATTATACGAGGTCACAAAAATTAAGATTTTCATTAAACTAAAACCTTAGAGAAAAGAATTTACTATTGTTCAACTTTATTAAGGACTAGTTTTGATGTTTTGTCTATCTAACTCTTTGAAAGTGGTCACTTAGCAAATCAGAATTCTATTTAACAAATATCTTTTAGATTAATGTTCATGGAATACTAAAAAAATTGATTTTTTTTTTAATTTTTTTAAATCTCTATCATCAAATTGAAATCAGATTCATCACCAGACAACTATATCTATACAGTGATTAATTGTTAACAAATCTATAAATAAATATAACACAAAAACAAGAAGCATACCAAGTAACTTGAATCAACAACAAAATCCCAAACTCAATATTCTGTCTCTCCTCATCACATTGGCGGTAATGGCAGTGCGGCAAAGTGGATGGGAGTGGCACAATGGTGCGATGTGGTGGTTTGATTTGGGTTTTTGGGGTGGATTAATGGGTGAATTGTTAGCTTAATGAAGGGTTTCTGCTGGTTGGTCTGGTTTAGCGTAGAGAGAGAAAGAGAGAAAACCAAAGTGGGTCTTAGAAAGACAGATCACCCGCTTGTTAAGAATTGCATCTGCTTGTTTGTGGAAGAAACTCAGCAAGCAAAACATACAAAATCACACTACAAGACCACAAATCAGAGTTCGCCCCATCGTACCCTTTTTTCCTCAAAACCTCAGGGGCAACATAGACCGGCGTCCCACACTATGTGTGAAGCACCCAGTCTCATACTTCCTTCAATTCGACGATATGTAGGTGTTGAACCAGTCTCATAACTAAGATTTCATGCTTGATAATTGATCGATCGTGCCTTCTTTTCGAACGGTATGTTTTGTGTTCCGATGATCTGGAAGTGATTTGGTTGATGGGTTTGATCCGATTGATCATCCATTTGAGAAATTAAGGAGTTTTTAAAGAGACAGAAACAGAGGTGGATTTGAGAGTAGAGATGGGTACAAGTTGTATTGTGGGATTGGTGTCAATTACAGAGAATTTGGGATTGATCAAAAAATTGGATGGTCATGGTGGTGGGTGGTAGCGATTGGCCGTTTGGAGCAAATAAAGGAGAGAGAGAGAGAGAGAGAGAGAGAGAGAGAGAGAGAGAGAGAGAGAGAGAGATGTGAGGAGTAGGGATGTAATTGGGTATTTTATTCACTCTCAACAGAGGGCATATGTCACACCCCAATCCGCCCCGGAGGGTTAGGACACGTGTAACAAATGATTACCAAAACCAAAATCACCCCATAATAGCAATAAAACAAGAATAAAGTTTTAAAATCATCGAGTGGTACTTGGGTATAGTTCCCCCTATTACAACACCATTCACCCTGTTAAACAAGAATTTAAAACACCAAAATATCACCAAAATACTTGAAAATACTTCCAAAACTTCAATCCACAATTCATAGTATAAGGATTTAATATAAACCAAAACATAAATTTATCTCCAAAAATCCAAGCACTAGGAATATAATTACTCGTCTAAACTCATTTACATATGAACATATTAAAAATTAACCATTAATCTCGAGCTATCCCATAATCCCCACAATTCAACACTTCTCACTCTGATGTTCATCCGAACATGCGTGGTCATTAGCCACAAAATCGAATAAGCTTTCGCTCAGTGAGTACGTGGTACTAATTAATCATGCAATTGAAGTATTTAATGATTCATAACACCAATTAAACATTCACAATAATAAATGGTTGCAGGCGTGTCAAGTAATCAATCACCATCATTCTAGACCCCTGATTCCGGGCCATTCTCACTTTTTTCGTCGCATATAGCGAAATCACACTAATTTATTAGTGACCGTAGTCAATTCGTTGTGGTCGTCACCAATATCCCCTTTTCTCTAAGGATTTCATCATCTCTCTATCCCTTATATATGGGCTAAATAATGGTGATTATTACTTGAGACCCTTTGACCCAAATGAACATATAAGCAACTCAACATGTCAACATGACAATTGCATAATTTTGGACATGTTAATTAACAAATAATCACATGATTTTCCACTTAATCATAAATTAAGCATTCTAAGCATTTAATAATAAAAAAAATATATGGTAAGCATTTAATAACAATTAAAAGACATTAAACATCCAATTTTAGAATTAGGACACTCACCTCACGAATAAGTCCAAATAAGTCTAGAATTCCCAAATTCTTTCGCAAAACTAGCTCTATGTACTCCCAATGATATTCCTACATTTATATTTCACATATATGTATCACCCCTCAAAATAGGTCGCGGAAAAAAAGTTACCAAAACTGAAAAAGAAAGACATAGAAATAATCCTCTTACCTTCACGAGTCCGAATATGGCTTTGATTCGCGAAATAGAGGTCGAACGGCGAAGTTACGGTGGCAAAATGGCACGAAACCCTTTATTTTTTTCTTCCTCTCTCGCAGACTCTGTCTGTCTTCTAATTCTTGTTTTTTTTTTTTTTTTTTTTTTTTTCTTTTTCTTATTTTAATGAGTCCTACCGACTCAACATAAGATATATGTATTAACTAAGCCCAATTTCAAATTACACCCCCCAAAGTTCCTAAGTTCCTATTATGAAACCCCCTGGACATTATATTAACTACCCAATATTTAAGTGCGTATTTGTCTATGTCACGTATGAGTCCCAAAAGTGGTCCCAAATATTTTATGAAGTTGCTAATTAACCTACTAGTTATGGATCATGTCCCTATTCGCTCTCACATAAGTACCCAAACTGGTACCATAAAAGGCCATAACTAATAATAAAATATAAAAAATACTTTAACAAATATTCATTTAATCATATAAATGCAACTAAATGCAATTTATCTAATCTGGACCTCCCGTGAGTCCCATTTCACATCTGTCCAACTGTGCCCTTATCAAAGCACTTATCATTTCGGGGTAACTTAAACTTACCCAAATATCACATGCAATTAATTATACTAATTAATGGATAAAAATAAATATTACTTCTATTTTCCGGGTACGGGTATTACATCTCTCCCTCCCTTTTAGGAAGTTTGTCCCCAAACTTTTCTTACCTCAAGAATCAAATAGGCGAGGATATTTCTCTCGAATGTCGTCTTCATGTTCCCAAGTTGCCTCCTCTACTAAATGATTACGCCATAACACCATAACTAGAGGAATGACTTTAGTTCTGAGCACCTAATCCTTCCTATCTAGGATTTGAACTGGATGTTCAACATAAGTCAAGTCTTCTCAAACCATCAACGGTTCCAGAGTGATACGGTGATTCAAATCTGATAAACAACGTCGCAACATAGAAACGTGAAAAACATTATGAACATTAGCCAACTCTTCTGGTAATTCCAACCGATATGCAACTGGACCAACTCTATCCAAGATCAGATAAGGCCCTACGAACCTCGGACTTAATTTGCCTCCTTACCAAATCGCGTGATACCCTTCGAAGGCGATACTTTCAAGTAAACATAATCACCTACCTCAAATTCCAACGGTCTTCTACCTGTATCCGCGTAGCTTTTGTATGTGCTATTTGTAGTCGTTGTTTAACTAACTTGATTTTGTCGGTAATGATTTGCACAATTTCAGGCCCTATAAGTTGCTTTTCCCCAATTTCTGTCCAACACACCGGTGATCTACACTTTCAGCCATATAATGCCTCGTAAGGCGCCATACCAATACTCATTTGAAAGCTATTATTGTAAGAGAATTCCACTAATGGCAATTGGTCTCCCAATCTGATTTTGAAATCCATAACACAACCTCAAAGCATATCTTCCAGAATCTGAATAACTCGCTCAGATTGGCCGTCTGTCTGAGGATGAAATATCGCACTAAAGTGCAAAGTTGACCCCATTGCCTTTTGCAAACCTTCCCAAAACCTAGACACAAATCGTGTGTCTTGAACTGACTCAATGGATACGGGTGCCCCGTGTAGCCTGATAACTTCTCTGACATAAAGCTCTGCTAACTTTGTCAGATCACGAGTCTTGATTGGCAAGAAATGAGTTGATTTAGTCAACCGGTCAACGATCACCCAAATACTATCATTGGACTTAGATGACCGTGGAAAACTTAAAACAGAGTCCATCGTGATGCTCCCATTTCCATTCTGGTATCTCCAATGGTTGCAATTCACTGGTGGGTCGTTGATGTTCCAATTTTACTTGTTGACAAGTCGTACACTTGGACACAAACTTGGCGACTTCCCGTTTCATACCACTCCACCAATATACTTCTCGCAAATCTTTATACATCTTGTTAATCCTCGGATGTACAGAGTATCTTGTATTGTGAGCCTATTTCATGATTTTATCTTTCAATTCTTGAATATTCGGAACACATAATCGATTACTACACCTCAATAAATTATTCTAAAAACTTAATTCCGACCGTCTCCCCTCAGGTAATTCTTCAACCATTTTTATTGAAATTTGGGTCTAAGGGTTGACTTACCTTGATTTTTTCAATCAAGCTCGGTTGTGCCATGATAGCCGCCATTAAACCACCCTGGATTCTGGGAATTACTTCCAATTCTAGATGTTCAAATTCTTTTACCAACGTTGCTTGAACTGTTAAAGAATCAACCAAATTTTCTGACGATTTCTGACTTAACGCATCGACAACCACGTTAGCTTTACCCGGAGGATACTGGATCTTCAAATCATAATCCTTCATCAATTCAAGTCATCTTCTCTGTCTCATATTCAGCTCTCTCTAGGTAAACAAATATTTCAGACTCTTGTGATTAGTGAATATCTCATATGTTTCCACGTACAAGTAGTGAGGCCAAATCTTTAACGCAAAGATCACCGTTACCAATTCCAGACCATGAGTCGGATAATTCTTCTCGTGTGCCCTCAATTGCCTCGAAGCATAAGCTATAACTTTACCCTCCTGCATTAAAACACATCCCAAACCCTGATGAGAAACATCACTGTATATACTAAAACCTCTAGTACCCGACGGAATAGCTGTAGACACCCCAATTTTGACCGGCCGTCAAATTTAGGAGAGCGTCACCTCCACGTCCGATGATGATAAAGACCGAAAGAATCGAAATATTCCAAGCTCTTCAGAAAATTCTCCAAACGCAATAAAATTTCACAGAAAGAAGAAAATACCAGGTGTTTGGGAGAATTCAGGTATAAAAAACACCATTTTTGGAGAAAATCTTCGAAAATATTTTTTTGGAAGAAAAAGGAGAAAAGAAAGGACCTAAAAGAGGAAGTTCAACAAAAAATGGCACACAGCATTTTGCCGCGGCATTCAGTGAATGCCGCGCGGCATTCACTGAATGCCGGGCCGGCTCTTACTGAGTGCCGCCGACATTTTCTGACTGCCGTTTGCTTTCCAAGTCTGTATTTTGTGGTACAATACGTATGTGTAGGCGGATAAAAAAAATCTGATAAAGTAAGGTTGACGGAAACCCGGCAATCAACAATCTTCCGCGGCACTCACTGAGAGCCGTGCGGCAGTCACGGAATGCCAGCGCGGCAGTCACAGAGTGCAGCAGCGGCACTCACGGACTGCCGCATATGAATTTTAACTGCCGCCCTGGGCAGCAGACTGTCTAATTTTTGAAAGTACGTATTGTACCACCAAATGAGAGATTTACACCTGTCTTTTACTCCTAATTCACTGAAAATACTTGGTATTTTTTGTCTATAAAAGAGGAATGATCTTCCTTGGAACATATGCAAGGAATATACACAAGAGATACACCAAAAAATGCAAAGAGATCACTACCATTACACTAAAACATTTTGAGAGAAAAGAGAGAGTTTAGAGAACTAGAGAGATGAGCTTGGAAGATCTTAAAAGAAAGATTTTTGAGGATAGTTTGGAGGTGACCCTCTAACCTTTAGTTGTGTTCTCTTTCTTTTCGAGCTTCTAATCTTCAAGTCATTGTTAGTTCTTCTTGATTAAATCTTAGAGTTTGTCTAGTAAGCTTAGGAGTTCTTGCTTCTAATTATTTAGTCTTCCTTGTATTTCTTTTGGTTTATGTTCCTCTCTTGAGATTCTTGGAGATCTTCAATATCTCCCTTGAAATCTATTGAGTATGATCCTTTGAATCCCATGTAAGCTTATTGATTACGTCAAAATCAAGTTCTTATTTAACCCTATTAAAAATGTAGCATTTGGAAGTAGGGTGTCGAGTCCACAGGGATTGATACAAGAACAACGTTTGGGAGGTTTAGTAACTAATTATAATGCTCAAAAGAAATAAATAAGAAAAGATGATGAAAGAGAATAAAAATGACATTGCGTCTTGCGGCTTTTTGTTTGGTTTTTGGAGGATAAAAGGATAAATAAATACTAATCTAAAAAGCAATAGGTTGGGATCATTCCCCCCATCTTGGGTCACAACAAGATGAAATGGACTAAAGTTTCAAGCACATTCTAAGGTAACATCTCATTGTGGCATATTATCAAACACTTGGAATGCACCTATGTGTTAGATGAAATGAGCTTTAAGATTTCCATAGAAACGGATTTGAAGCTAACGGTTGACTATCAAGGATGCATGACATACAAGATGAAGCCTCTATAGCTTCTAATCCGAATGATTTGTCCCCCCTACACTAACTAATCTACTTGGTGGACAAACCACCTATGAAGCCTTCAAAAGGTAGTATTTAAAACCCAAGAGTTTGAACAATCAAAGATGCTTGACATCTATGATGAAGACTCCAAGTTTTAAATCCCACACACAACATTTATCAAACACATGGAATGCAAAACACAAGGTTACATACTATTCCGTATGAAATACATAGGGTAGGATTCAAAGTCTAAGTTCTAACAATCATAGTTGCAATACAAATAAGATGAATCTATTAGTTTTGAATCCTACACAAATGAACCCTAGAAATGCTACAACATTAAGTCCAAGAGTTCATGATCCACAACCTAAGTAAACCTAACTAATCAATGGAAAACATAGCAATATCATCAAAGGAAAAGAGATAGAAAATATACCTAGCCATTAACACTTCAATCCAAGCTTCAAGTTTATACAAATGAAGAGCAAAATGGAAGAAGAAGAAAGTTGGGAGAAAATAAAAGATACAAAAATAAAATGCAAGATCCCTAAAATAAAACCATCTCTTCCTATTTATACCAAAAATATAAGGATGGCAAACTTGTAAATAAAAAAGGGGGAAAACTGAAGCTGCGGATCGATCCCTTCATATTGGCGGATCGATCCGCCTTTCATCTGGGCTGTTGATATCTCTTCGAAAAGCCGCGGATCGATCCCTTCATTGGGGCGGATCGATCCATTTAGAGATCCTTTTCGCAGAATGCTATGGGAAGATCGCGGATCGATCCGCTCAAAAGGCCGGATCGATCCGCGTCTTTTGAAACTGATATCAAGCTCCTCTAAAACACACGGATCGATCCGCTCATAGGGCCGGATCGATCCGCCTTTGCTGAAGTTCTTTCCTTTCCCTTTTTATGATATAAGAACCAAACGGAGTTGGTTCTCACGTTGAACAAGTTCCCAAACACTACAAGAAAGAGATTTTTATTAGCAATAAGTGAACAACAACAAGAATAGCAAAAGTACAATTTATCCATTCAATCTCCTAATATAAGTGATAATTTGCATCCAATAAGGGTAAAATCATGAAGTTAAGAATGCAATATTGGACATGAATCACACCCCCCAACTAGCATGTTGCTAGTCTCTTAGCAACAAAACTAAATACCAAGAGATTTAAGAATAACCTTGCACAACAATTTATTTAAAATGAAAGATAAACCGTTTTCGTGGGGAACACGATTGCATTTAGCGAATGCAACAAGCCGTTAAACCTCTAGGTTACCCGTAGAGGCGGAGTTTTGTCTCCGGAGGGTTCTCAGAATGATACCCACAAACATTTTGTTTCCTCATGATAGTTGCCCACTATCTAATGCCGACACTCAACATAGTCCCACAAATTTTTAAAGGATTTTAGCACATGACACGCAAATCCAAAAAGTTCTCAAACTATCAAGATTATTAGATAAACTTCATTAAGCTCAATCTTGGATGCGTGTGTGGTGTGAAGTACATAACTACAACTATCAAGAAGATGGCAATGCTTTCATAATCCGAATTTCGTTTAAAACGCGCTTCAACTCAATTCTCACCGGTATTACACTCTAAAAATGAATCACTCAGAATGGGTAATACACTCGGGGCATGCGGGCAAAAAGAGTAATGTAAATAGAAACCAAAGCCACACATATGCCCATGATGAAAAACGTATGCGTGAAAAACGAGTAAAAATTAATCTCATGAAAGATACTATTCATTAGAGGATGTGAAATAACTCTAACTACTTGTCATGATCGTCTCAAACTCCGAATCACAAAACTTGAGAATCAATTAGGACCTTGAGGGGGTTGTAACGTGGAAAGTGATATGAGGTGAAGGACAAGGGGAAATGAAGTGAGGTGTTTGAGTACAAACTTGGGATTTATTGGAATGCATGGATACAAATGACCACAAGAGATGAATCATCCACAACTATTCCTTTGAAGCTCAAAAAGAGAAGTACAATTGACTATGAAGCTCTTTTTTTTTTTTTTTTTTTTTTTATATATATATATATATATATTTTGAACTTTTTCTTTTCTTTTCTTTTCTTTTCTTTTCTTTGTACTCTCAAAACAACATGGTTCAATCTCTTTTTCAACTTTACAAACACGATCTCATGCAAAGACATCCCACAAATGTAATTCAAATGTGGATATGGAAGGCGTATGGTTAAGTGAAGGAAGGGTATGTGTGATTGAGGCTAGAAATGATAAAAGGAAGGACCTAAAATCATTTTCTCGGACAATGTGATTCTTAGCTCTCCACCACAATGACAAGCAAACAAGACTTTTACATTCCACAAAAGAATTCCTCTAATGAACAATCAAAACAAGAAGATGAGATTATCTACGACGTTTGTATATTTTTCAAAAAGAGAGAATTGAAGTATGTAACGCTCAACAATGGAGAAAAGGATCTAAAGCTCACAAGGGTAAGGTCTCCACAAATGTTTTAAACGATTTTCGGGTAACAATTGCATTAAACATTATCTTAACACAAGTAGTCATACAACGTGCTCGATAATCCAAGATTTGAACTTCATGAAATTTACTATAATCAAGATAGTTATAGAACTAATGGGATTCAACAAGTGACGTATACCAGTATCGAATGAAAATTCAAGACAAGCGTCATCGCTCGGTCATTAGAACGAGGCAACTATACTAATAAAATCATTGGAAACTATTTTTTTTTTTTTTTTTTTTTAATTTAATTTTTTTTTTTAATCATCTTTTCTTTTATTAACAACCAAAACATGCTTGGAGAATTAATGGCAAGAAGAAAAATGGAACATCAATATGATGGGTGAATATCCCACACCCCCCAACTAGAACATTGCATTGTCCCTAATGCAAATGGTTTGAAACAAGGACAAAAATGAGTAGGGATAGAGTGATATCACCAACAAAAGGAGCGATCCCCGATAAGCACAAAAATGATGTTCCTGCACATAAATCACTACCGAGCACATCAAGCAAATAAAAGAAGAAAATAAAAAGAAAAACCAAAACACAAAAGAAAAGAAAATGGAATGATAAGGAGATGATGCGGATGAATTTGAATGTTAGAATGTTGATTCTACCACTAGCCCAACATGCAAAAGAGAAAAATATTCCTTTAAAAGAAGTGTTCTAGAAAGTTTGGCAAAATAATCAAACTTTGCATTACTAGACTATGACTCTACTTTGATTAACATGATTTGCCCACCTTACAACTAAATTACATTAACTAAACTACGCTAACTAAACTACGTGGTGGAACACATCACATTCTCTTGGATATGAGTCAAGCATCTTAACACAAAGCATAACTATCATAATAACAAGTAAGTGGTAAATTACTACACTATGCAACACCTTTGATTAGAATGACACATCCACCCTACATTAACTAAGCTACATGGTAGACAAGTCAACTTCTCTTAGAATGACTCATGTGCAACAATACACCACTTCTATTAAGCACAACTATGTAAGAAATCACGAAAATCAATTACATATGCCAAAAATTTAAAGAACAACTACCAAAGGAGATACTAGTACCTTCCCCATACGAGACCAATGTGTCATCAACATCCTAGATGGAGGTTTAGCTCTTCAAGAGTAACTAATCCTTCAAAACAAAGACAAAATAAAAAGATCAAATGCAAAAGCGCATATAATTAGAAACTAAACAACTTAACGTTGTCGCCAATCCCCGGCAACGGCGCCATTTTGATTACGTCAAAATCAAGTTCTTATTTAACCCTATTAAAAATGTAGCATTTGGAAGTAGGGTGTCGAGTCCACAGGGATTGATACAAGAACAACGTTTGGGAGGTTTAGTAACTAATTATAATGCTCAAAAGAAATAAATAAGAAAAGATGATGAAAGAGAATAAAAATGACATTGCGTCTTGCGGCTTTTTGTTTGGTTTTTGGAGGATAAAAGGATAAATAAATACTAATCTAAAAAGCAATAGGTTGGGATCATTCCCCCCATCTTGGGTCACAACAAGATGAAATGGACTAAAGTTTCAAGCACATTCTAAGGTAACATCTCATTGTGGCATATTATCAAACACTTGGAATGCACCTATGTGTTAGATGAAATGAGCTTTAAGATTTCCATAGAAACGGATTTGAAGCTAACGGTTGACTATCAAGGATGCATGACATACAAGATGAAGCCTCTATAGCTTCTAATCCGAATGATTTGTCCCCCCTACACTAACTAATCTACTTGGTGGACAAACCACCTATGAAGCCTTCAAAAGGTAGTATTTAAAACCCAAGAGTTTGAACAATCAAAGATGCTTGACATCTATGATGAAGACTCCAAGTTTTAAATCCCACACACAACATTTATCAAACACATGGAATGCAAAACACAAGGTTACATACTATTCCGTATGAAATACATAGGGTAGGATTCAAAGTCTAAGTTCTAACAATCATAGTTGCAATACAAATAAGATGAATCTATTAGTTTTGAATCCTACACAAATGAACCCTAGAAATGCTACAACATTAAGTCCAAGAGTTCATGATCCACAACCTAAGTAAACCTAACTAATCAATGGAAAACATAGCAATATCATCAAAGGAAAAGAGATAGAAAATATACCTAGCCATTAACACTTCAATCCAAGCTTCAAGTTTATACAAATGAAGAGCAAAATGGAAGAAGAAGAAAGTTGGGAGAAAATAAAAGATACAAAAATAAAATGCAAGATCCCTAAAATAAAACCATCTCTTCCTATTTATACCAAAAATATAAGGATGGCAAACTTGTAAATAAAAAAGGGGGAAAACTGAAGCTGCGGATCGATCCCTTCATATTGGCGGATCGATCCGCCTTTCATCTGGGCTGTTGATATCTCTTCGAAAAGCCGCGGATCGATCCCTTCATTGGGGCGGATCGATCCATTTAGAGATCCTTTTCGCAGAATGCTATGGGAAGATCGCGGATCGATCCGCTCAAAAGGCCGGATCGATCCGCGTCTTTTGAAACTGATATCAAGCTCCTCTAAAACACACGGATCGATCCGCTCATAGGGCCGGATCGATCCGCCTTTGCTGAAGTTCTTTCCTTTCCCTTTTTATGATATAAGAACCAAACGGAGTTGGTTCTCACGTTGAACAAGTTCCCAAACACTACAAGAAAGAGATTTTTATTAGCAATAAGTGAACAACAACAAGAATAGCAAAAGTACAATTTATCCATTCAATCTCCTAATATAAGTGATAATTTGCATCCAATAAGGGTAAAATCATGAAGTTAAGAATGTAATATTGGACATGAATCACTTATACTTTACATGAGAGTCAAAATTTGATCATCACTTCATTTCACAAGCAAATAGATGAATCCAAGTCCATACTCATGACTTGGGTCCTCTAAACTTGGTATTTCATGAAATCATTTCCACATTTTCTTGGAAACTTATGAGTATTAGTCATGTCTTCATCTCTGATCTTGTCAGAATCAAGATATAAAAGTATACTTTACTTTTCTAAAGATTTGCAGTGTGGAAGTAAAGGTCGAACCCACAGAGATTGATTACTACAGCGACTTAATTTTAAAACCTAAGTCTAATTAATTAGGAAAAACGGATTTGATTTGGATTTAATTAACTAATAACAATAAAAATAAAAATAAATCTAAACTATGAAAGCAATTAAAAGTGTTTTTAATGAATGTTTAAGGGAACCTAGGATTGCAAATCCACCACTAGATTCATAATAGGAATATTTATGAATTACTTTAGCTTATTACGTTGGATGAATATGGGGAATTGTAGCTACAAGCCCAATTCCTCCGACAAGAAGATAATCATGGTTCAAGCACCAACATAATCCATCTGCGGATAGCACGAATTATCTCACACTAAACTAGGGTTGTGATCTAATCCGTCTAACCTAGGCATGGACTATTCGGATACTTGATAGCACGAATCAATAAAGCACCATCACATGTAAACAATCTAAACAAGCACAGCAAGAATAGATCGTTGAGCACATCACAGTCAAAATAGATCTAAGACAAGAATAAATTCCGAAAGCAATGATTTAATCAATAGTAGTACGATTTATTTATAAAAATCCTCTAAACATGTGACTGTCATCCATACATAATAAAACTAAAATAAAAGCATAAATAAAACCCTATTACTCATCTAGGGCTTCATTGAAACCCTAGATCAATGATCTAAGCTGCCATAGGAGTAGAGATCGGCAAGTAGTTGATGGAGGAGGCCATGGAAACCCTTGGTCTTCTTCTTCTTCTCTTTGCTTCTCCCTCTTCAAGGGCTGGAAGTGTGTATATATGGCTGTATATGAATGTGTATAATAGTTGCCAACCCTCTAATTGAAGTAAAATAGAGTATATATAGATTTACAACATGTTTTGGAAGCCTTTACAACTCGAAACGGACTGAAACTCATGTAATTTACAGTCTGGACGTCGTTTAGCAGTCTCGTTTGCACAGGAGTCTTCAGTATACTGAAATACGCAACATTGGTTTTTGGGCATATCGCGCGAGCGCGACTTTTGGTCCTTCGCGTGCGCGGATCGCGCGAGCGAGTTATTGGGGGTCTCGCGCGAGCGGATCGCGCGAGCGACTCTCTGATTTTCGCGCCCGCGGTCCGCGCGCGCGACATTGGTTTTTCAGCTTCTTTCTTTCTGACTTTTCACCCTGTTTAGCCTGATTTAGCTGATTTCTTCCAAAACCTGTCAGAAACTAGAAAACGAAGTAAAAATATACAAAAACAGGATAAAAAGGTACTAACAAATGCTCGTTAAGGCGTATAAATAGGATTAGTTCTCTCCCGATCACACCCCCAAACCTACATTTTGCTAGTCCTCGAGCAAAACTAAAATAAAAACTACTAATAAAAATCTATTCCATTTTCGTATGGATCACGATTGCATTTAGCGTATGCAACAAGCCTTTTAAACCCCTAGGTGTCCCTAGTCGGACGAGTGAAGTCTCGTGAGGGTTCTCGTCAACAAGTTACCCACAACCATCTTTATTAACTTAAAATTCAAAAAGTTTTATTTAAACGAAAAATAGAACAATCAATACTCCTTATTATAAAACAATGATTCGAAATAGAATAACGAACATAAAGAAATAGAATCAAACGTCTACATACATCATGAAGAACAATCTCAAGCACATGCATAGTATAAATCAATAGAGTTTCTCATAAAATTGCACGTGTGTGATATGGTAGTCAAATGAACACGCGCTTGTCATAAACTTGGAATATAACCCGGATAACCGTCTAACTATGTCTCGACTACGAATCTCACAATGAATTACACTCTCAAATGAAACACTCAGAAACATGTGTAATTTTTCTAAAATATGTGAGCAAAGGAATTATGTTTTCAAGACGAATAACGCTCACATACGACATGAAAAAGACGCATGACACGAAAGAACAGTAGTCTCATGCATAGGATGCCAATAATCAAGAAAAATTAATTATTACCATGTTTTAATCCCCTCCCATCATTTTCATATCCAAATCATGTTTCCTAGGATCAAATAGGACTTTTCAAAGGTTGTATTGTGGCTCAGGTAATGAAAAATGATAAAACGGATATGGTAGGTAGTTTTAGAATGGCATTGTAAGGCATGTTCGATTTCTTTCATTCATCTCTTCTACCAACTTCATCTTTTCTTTCTCTTCATTCCTTTCCATTCATTTTTCTTCTTTTCTTTCATTTTTTTTTTCTACCAACTTCATCTTTTCTTTCTCTTCATTCCTTCCCATTCATTTTTCTTCTTTTCTTTCATTCTTTTTTTCAACCTTCTTCTCCTTTATCTTGTTTCTTTTCCTTTTTCTTTTCTCGCTTCTCAAATGAATATTCAATGATTAACAAGGCAACCACCCCGAACATCATCTTATTTTCTTCTTCTTCTCAATCACACATCGCCTTAACACCACTAAAAGGTGATCAATCTTTCAGAAGTGAACTCCAAGTTGGCCAAATTGGAGCAAAAACAAGGATAATGGTAATTTAAGAAAGAAATGGCATTTTAATGGCTCAAAAGGGGGAACTAAGGAAATTTTATCTTTTATCGGCCGGCAGTAAACAAAGAAGGCCTAAAATCATTTCCTAGGGTGATCTGGTTCTTCAACGTTTACAATGGAAGATTATTTAGCATGGTAACAAATATTTTAACTTGACTATCAACCAAAACAAGAATAATGAGACTAAACAACAAGTAGATGCGCTATTTCAATGAAATTCGACAAAACACAAGATGTATTATAACCCTCTAAAAAGAAAAGATAGGCTCAAAAGCTCACCGGGCTTAGTCTCCACCATGTGTTATCTAGAAATCCGAATCATATTATAGTTCACAACCAACATGTATTCAAGTGACTACGTGCAGTGCATAGGTTTATGTGCAAATCTATGATATAAAACTACGATTCAAACGATACATAACTTAAAACATTTCAACATGACTTCAGTAAATGTTTAATCACATATTCTCATGTTTACCATTCTATAACAATTCAAAGTTATATACTAAGAAGTATCAAATTGCTATTGCAAAAACATTAAAACTATCGTTTATTTAAACACACTTGTTGAAAAATTTTCAAATTTAGCATAAACTAATGTGCATGTGTGTGTATACCCCCAAACCTAAACCTTTCATTGTCCCTAATGAAACAATAAAACGAAAGAAAGGAGAGTACAGAAGGAAGGAACGATAATACCTCGATTTCGACAAGCATATAACAGGTGAACACAAAGTAATATGGCAATAAAATTCAATGTTACCTGTTAATACTATATAAACGAAAAGAAACTAACAAAAATATTAAAAGTAAATGAAATCTAAATACAAAAGAGAAATCTATAAACTAATCAAAACTAAACTAAACGAATAAATGGAAAAGAAATAAACGAAAAAGTATAAATGTAATAAGGAAAATAACAACTAACTTGAACTACACTGAAACAAATAAACAAATATCATAAACGTAAAAGCTATTAGAACCAGTGTGGGGGAAGGCTACAAGAAAACAAAAGAAAATATGCAGAAATGGGGGAATCGCGCGCGCGGTCCGCGCGAGCGGCCGTCGCGCGCGCGAAATTCCAAAATTTTTTTTTTTTTTTTTTTTTAAAAACTTTCTCGCGCGAGCGAGATACCTCGCGCCCGCGAGATCAGGCGCGAGTAACTACTGAGGCATCATAAAAAGAAAAGCAAAGAAAAACATCTAAGGGGCAATCTCGCGCCAGCGGGCCGCGCGAGCGACGTCTCGCGCGAGCGGGCCGCGCGCGCGAGATTGGTTTTCTTCATTGTGTGGCTAAAATTATGTATGTACTATTAAAATAACTTAATTCCAACCCCCAAACCTATCCAGAATGTCTAAAACAGACACAAACAGACCCAAAAATGTCCAAAAATAAGAAAAACGAATGAAATAAAGCTTGGGTTGCCTCCCAAAAAGCGCTAACTTTTACGTCTTTAGCTAGACCTTTCTAGCATAAGACTCATGGAGGTTGAAAATCAGACTGTGTACCCCTAAGGATGTCAGGCAGAGCTCGATGGTAAGCAGAAATTACGTCGCTTTGAATTAATTCGATTGACGGTTTGTCATTATGTTCGAATCGATTTCTTACCTTCCGAGTAGATTCCGCATTAGGGTCCACGGGATTAGGATTCATCCACTCATCATCGTCCGCTATATTGTTTTCTTCGCTCACCTTTATTTCTTTAGTAGGCTCACTATTCCGTGTTACCTCACCTTCCACCTCACATAGGGAATCGTCATTTTTAGGAGGTTGATCCATAGCATTAAATACGTTTAATTTTAAGTTCATGTTCCCAAATGACACTTTCATTACCCCCGTCCGACAGTTAACGCGTGCGTTAGCGGTTGCTAAGAATGGACGGCCTAAGATGACAGGAGTATGTTTCCTAGCATCTAACACGGGTTCAGTGTCAAGGACCATGAAGTCGACAGGATAATAGCATTTGTCAACCTTAACCAAAACGTCCTCGACGATTCCTCTAGGAATTTTAATAGAACGATCCGCTAATTGTATTGTAGCGGCCGTAGGTTTCAGTTCACCTAATCCTAGTTGTTGATAGACGTGATAAGGTATGAGATTAACACTCGCTCCTAAGTCAAGGAGAGCCCTATGAATGATAGTGTCACCTATGACACATGAAATCGTAGGCGTACCTGGATCTTTATATTTTGGAGGCGCGTGTTGGAATATAGAGCTTACTTTTTCCGTGAGGAAGACCTTTTTAGGAGTATGACTCCGTATTTTGCGCTTTTGAGTACAAAGATCTTTTAGACATTTAGCATAAGCAGGAATTTGTTTTATAGCGTCGAGGAAAGGAATATTGATTTTAACTTGTTTGAACACCTCGAGTATATCCTCAACCTTAAACCCTTTCTTAGGCGAATGTGACGGTCCCTCAACGTTTGGTGGATATGGCATTCTTGGAATATAGTTTGTTGGGGCCGGTCCTTTATCTTTTTGAATTCTACTCGTTCCCTCACCCTCCTTATTCACATTTAAGTTAATTTTCCCATCTTTCTCACTCTCATCCAGAATTACAACAACTTCCTCATCTCGAGCAGTCGTCCTAGTCGAAACAGCGTTCACACTCTCACTCGTACTACCCACTGCATATTGCCCCTTAGATTGTTGAGTAGGTTGACTCGGTAACTTACTCTCAGTTAACCGGTTTAATGTATTAACAATTTGCCCTACTTGGGACTCCAGTTTTGCGATGGATTGTGTGTGAGAGTGTACTAACTGAACCACCGAACCAAAGTTTTCAAGTGAGGCCAACACCTTCTCCTCAAATGCATTATTGCGTGGAGGTGGAGGAGGTGGTTGGTATTGACCTTGTTGGTATTGGGGTCGGTACGTATTTGGAAAATTAGTCGACCTAGGATTGTAATTATTTTGTGGGAATTGTTGCATAGAATTAACGTGTTGTTCAACAAATTCCGGATATTGAGATGCAGAAGGACATGCAAAGATATTATGTGACGGTTCAGAACATAATGCACATACTTCTGAAGAAGGTGGATTTGACGGTTTGTTCATTTGCATAAGTCGGTCAAGTTTTCTATTTAATTCTTGTATTTGAAATGATTGACTTGACTCAACTGTCACCTCTCGCTTAGGTTGAAGGTATCCCTCAGAACGTACCGACACAGCCTGATGCATCGAATTCTCGCTTAACGTTTCAAATATTTTCCAAGCCTCGTCGGCGCTTTTGTGTAGGAAAGTTCCCGCACAAACGGCATCGACGGTATTCCTAACAGAGGGAATAAGCCCCTCGTAGAAGACTTGAACCAATTGCCACTTGGGAACCTGATGATGTGGACACGAACGTAATAATTCTTTAAATTTTTCCCACGTGTCGTAAAGTGATTCCCCATCTTGCATTACAAAATTGGTTATATCTTTTCTTATCTTATTTGTACGCATAATAGGGAAAAACTTTTGTAAAAAGGCGGTGTGTAAGGCTTCCCATATTTTTATTGTGTTTGGCTCCAAAGATTGAAGCCAATACTTCGCTTTGTCTCTTAAGGAGAATGGGAAGAGCCGCAATTTTAATTCATCATTATTTAGGTGTTGTATTTTCAAAGTAGAGCATATACCCTGAAAATCCCCTAAGTGTTGGTAAGGGTCTTCATTTAGACGGCCATGGAAGGAAGGTAGTAGTGAGATCGTAGACGACTTTATCTCAAAGTGAGATGCCGTCGCCTCCGGTAATTCAATACCAGCTTGTGGCGTGTAAGTAGTAGGAATAAAATAATTTATAAGTGGAGGTGGTGGCGGTATATTAAGGTTATTCATATTAGCACCGTCGTTATTTTGGTTGTTATTGTTATTTCCACCGTCAGCCATTTGAATCGGTTTGATTTGAAAAGTTCGAGTTTTCCTTATCCGTTCACGGGTACTCTGAATTTCGGCCTCAAACAACGACGATGGAATCGGAGTTGATTCGTCGTTTTGCAACCTAGCTATAGAAGCTTGGGTTGTGGACTTACTAGTTTTTAAGGTACGTTCAAGTTCAAGATCGAAAGATTTTAAATCTGGTTTATTTGAACGTGTACCCAACATAAACTAAAACAAAAGAAAAGAAACTAAAAACAAAGACTGACTCAACTAAAAAAAAAAAAAACAAATAGCAGGCAATCACGCAACTAAGATAACAAGCACTCAACTACTATGATGCATGCAAATTATCCTGTAATGCAATGACCGCGTCACGCCCAGCGCCCCGGGTTTCCTAGCTAATGCAGTGCAATTAACCCTAAACTAATGCAAATAGTGCATCACAACGCCCTGACTTACAGCGGTTTAAAGCAAATTTCCAAAGGAAGCAACTTATTTAATTTTTATTTATTTTATTTGTATAAGCTCCTTTGATGTAATTAGCTGCTCTACTCGGAAACGTTGACTACAAAATAAAAGAAAAAGTTAGTAACTAAAAACAAAAACAGAAAATAAGAAAAATAAAAACTAACCTAATATTTACAAATTAACTAAACTACGATTATAAAACTAAGAGTAGTAATACAATCCCCGGCAACGGCGCCAAAAATTGATCTTGTCAGAATCAAGATATAAAAGTATACTTTACTTTTCTAAAGATTTGCAGTGTGGAAGTAAAGGTCGAACCCACAGAGATTGATTACTACAGCGACTTAATTTTAAAACCTAAGTCTAATTAATTAGGAAAAACGGATTTGATTTGGATTTAATTAACTAATAACAATAAAAATAAAAATAAATCTAAACTATGAAAGCAATTAAAAGTGTTTTTAATGAATGTTTAAGGGAACCTAGGATTGCAAATCCACCACTAGATTCATAATAGGAATATTTATGAATTACTTTAGCTTATTACGTTGGATGAATATGGGGAATTGTAGCTACAAGCCCAATTCCTCCGACAAGAAGATAATCATGGTTCAAGCACCAACATAATCCATCTGCGGATAGCACGAATTATCTCACACTAAACTAGGGTTGTGATCTAATCCGTCTAACCTAGGCATGGACTATTCGGATACTTGATAGCACGAATCAATAAAGCACCATCACATGTAAACAATCTAAACAAGCACAGCAAGAATAGATCGTTGAGCACATCACAGTCAAAATAGATCTAAGACAAGAATAAATTCCGAAAGCAATGATTTAATCAATAGTAGTACGATTTATTTATAAAAATCCTCTAAACATGTGACTGTCATCCATACATAATAAAACTAAAATAAAAGCATAAATAAAACCCTATTACTCATCTAGGGCTTCATTGAAACCCTAGATCAATGATCTAAGCTGCCATAGGAGTAGAGATCGGCAAGTAGTTGATGGAGGAGGCCATGGAAACCCTTGGTCTTCTTCTTCTTCTCTTTGCTTCTCCCTCTTCAAGGGCTGGAAGTGTGTATATATGGCTGTATATGAATGTGTATAATAGTTGCCAACCCTCTAATTGAAGTAAAATAGAGTATATATAGATTTACAACATGTTTTGGAAGCCTTTACAACTCGAAACGGACTGAAACTCATGTAATTTACAGTCTGGACGTCGTTTAGCAGTCTCGTTTGCACAGGAGTCTTCAGTATACTGAAATACGCAACATTGGTTTTTGGGCATATCGCGCGAGCGCGACTTTTGGTCCTTCGCGCGCGCGGATCGCGCGAGCGAGTTATTGGGGGTCTCGCGCGAGCGGATCGCGCGAGCGACTCTCTGATTTTCGCGCCCGCGGTCCGCGCGCGCGACATTGGTTTTTCAGCTTCTTTCTTTCTGACTTTTCACCCTGTTTAGCCTGATTTAGCTGATTTCTTCCAAAACCTGTCAGAAACTAGAAAACGAAGTAAAAATATACAAAAACAGGATAAAAAGGTACTAACAAATGCTCGTTAAGGCGTATAAATAGGATTAGTTCTCTCCCGATCAATCTCCAACGACCATCAAATGGTAGGAGAAAATGGTTTTGAGGCTAAGCCCTTCTCCATGGTTTAGAGTTCTTATCTTGAGATTTCATGAAGTCTATTCATACTTCCTTTGAAATCCACAAATATGAAGGTCTTTAGTCTCCAATGACCATCAAATGGTAGGAGAAAATGGTCTAGTTTAAGTCCAACTTCATGGTTTAATAGTTGGGGTTAACAAATAAAGTTGAACTTGATAAATGAAAACAGTGAGTTCACAAACTGATTTTGATCAAAGATTTTTAGTTCAAAATCTAACCGTTGAAATCAAGTGAAATCAACGGGAAAGTGTCAATAACACAATGCTCTACCACTGTAATTTTTGTTTTAAGGTGATCTCATGTCTAAGATGGTTTGGTCTTGTGATTTTTAATACATGCAACTCTCTGTCCAACATTTCAGAACAGTAAATCTATTTTGAAACTAATAAATCAGAATTTTAATGGAGTTTCCAAGGTCTCTAATAATTTTTTCTGGGTACCTTAATGTGTTAGGGAGATCCCCTAAAAAGATCTAAGTGTTTCTCATCTTTTTGCTATTTTTAAAAAATCGTACAAGATCTCTGGACAGAGAGTTGTAGATTCCTGAGTGATGCCTAGTGTTTTCCATATTCCCGGAGATCTAACCGTTCAAACCTTGATTTTCTTTTTGGGTTATAAACTAGACTCACAGAGGCATATCGTATCCAAAAATCATTAAGATCCAACCGTTGGAAGCATGGTTTGTCTATTTTTTAAGATCTGGTCTGCTCTCTGTAATTCATGAAAAACTGCTATTGTTTTTGTCTAATCTTGTTTATCTCAACTCAAATGGGCTCCTAATGTCTTAGGACCCAAATCATACTTTGAATAATGATAACTTAGCTTAAATCCAGAAGTTAAGTGGCCCAAAGTAGTGAATAAATCCATGTTTTATTCTTGTTCACATTCATCCATCCATGTACATTTATTTGCTCACGATTAGAACTAGCTATTGAATAAAGTTGGATTTCATGCTAGATAGACTTAAGTTAGAAAATTAGGATTGATTGTTTGATACCATATTATTATGTGAAACATGTGGACTAAACTTTGTTTTGTAGCGCATTTGAGGTACAATTTCTCATCTCCCTTCTAGTTTATTTCATTCTTTGATTTGATTGATTTTTAACCTCATGTGCGACACCTTAGAATTAGGATCTTGCCTTATATGTATATATGATTAGAGACTCTTTCTTAGGATTTTCTTTTGCTTGTATGCATTACACGTCTAATATCGCTGCTGGATCCCGGGTAAGTTCTTTTGTTCCCTATTGCATATCATATCGCTTGCTACTTGATTTACATGACTTTTTGAATGATATTTTATCAATTGCGATTTTACACCCTTTGGACATGCTTTTGTGATGTATATGTATATATGTATTAGTTGAGGGCATGCTTAGATTAATAAATTTGATTAAAAGGATGTTGAGTAGAGGCCTATCGTAAGATAGGATGAGAGAGGGTGTTTTAGTCCGGCGGGCTCCTTCCTCTCTCATTCCATAATCCCCGGACCTAGTTAATCTCTGGTTTCTAAAAAGATCAGTTTGCCTTAAAAATGGTTTCTTAATTTTCCTTTTAAAAATTAAGTGGCGACTCATTTGTTTTGAATTTGAAATTTTGGAAAAGAATTTTAAAAGAAAAGCTGTGGGTAGAAAGAAAATCTGCGATATCCACAATCTGGCGACTCTGCTAGGGATCGAACCCAGAATCTCTGGTTTTGCATACCAGAATTCTAATTTTGGGTTCACTTGAGGATTAGACTTGAAAAATATCCTTTTAATCAAATTAATTAATCTTTCTGTGTATGTTGCATTTCACTTGCATGTCCAGCCAGTCGATTGCATGGAACTATGATCTTGGAGACTCGGGGCAACCCGGTCGGTCAAGTCATCATGGGACTGTGTGATCACCCTTGATCTCGTACCATGATTTGGTATATGAAGCATCCTATCGGGTGTGTGTCAAGGGTCCCTTATTCGACCAAAACCCAGCCTGTGCATGATAGTTTCTGTAGAACCTTTCAATCTTAGGAAATCAATTCTTGATTAGGATTATGTGTTAGGAAGTTTTGTGTGCCCGGAAGGGATTACTTGAGATGATGACGATACTTATTTGATGAAAGATGTATAATCTTTTAATCACCTTTCAGCAAATTCTCCTCATGTTCTGCGACATTTGGAGAACATGCCGAACCTTGATTATGGGATTATATTTCTTATATCATGTCCAGCTAAGCATCATTGACCTTGTATGTATCCAAACTCATGGAAAGTACGGTGATAATCCGGTCATGTGATCCCCCTACCCAAAGAAATTCTTTCTACTTGACCATTCCAAAAGGAAAATCTTTCTTTCCCCTTTCAAAGTAGAGCTCCCAAAATAACCTTTGTTAAGGCATATTTTCAATTTCAACAATAAATTCGAAAAATCTTGAAAAAAATTATCTTGGGAAGAATGAGCTTCCAAATAAAAGCCCAATCATTTTTATAAAAGAGCGTTTAACGCTCTCAAAAGCATTCTCAAGAACCTTTTTAGCATCCAAAATGCTTTCCAAATAAACTTCGAAAATTTTGAAATGACCAACCTCTGAGAAGGTAACGAGGATCACAATGAGAGGAGAAATCAGCGCACTTGTCATGGGTGAGGATTTTATGTGCTTATGTGTTTATGTGTTAAGATTAGGATTTTCTCTTTTCTTTCTGGCATATAGAGTAGGCACACACGCACGCATGCATTGCATCCGCATGACATGCGTTGAAATAAGAAAAGGGGGCTTTTACTTTATCAAAAATCTTTTAAAACAGAAATACATAGGTTTTTTAAAACAAAATTAAACCTTTTTGTAGGAGCAAAGATAGCATCAACCTGATTTAGGGGACCCGCGGCAAGGCTGATAAGAAGAGAAGACATTGAAATGACGGAAGAAAGAAACAACGGAGAAGTAGCCGGATTAAGGATACTGGTAGAACAACAAGCAGAGCAAATGAGGCGACAGGCCGAAAACATGAACCGCATGATGGGAATGATAGAAGAGATGAACCGCCGACCACCACCCGAAGTTCCACCTATCATGGACCCACCTTTGGGAGGAGGAGAGGGCGATTGGTTTGATGATCAGGGGGCGCAATGGACTGATGCGCTGCGGGCCAATAGAGAAAGAGAGAAAGCTGAGAAAGAGAAGTTACTAACCGAGAAAATAGAGAAGCTGGAAAGGGTAGTGCGCAAGGCTCAAGGGGTAGACACTTATTTGATGGAGTTGGAAGGTCTGTACGACGGGGTCCACGAAACCCTGCCCACCGGGTTCAAGATGCCAATCTCCGACAAGTTTGACGGGACTGGGAATCCCCGCAGTCATGTCCGAATGTGCATAGGAGCTTTTCAACCTAGCGGACTGAGCACTACCATGATGGCTGTCCTGTTTCAGCAAACCTTAACAGGAGCTGCTCTATCCTGGTATCTTACTCTCGAGCCGGGCAAAACCAAAATTTGGGAGGAAGTCGTGAAGTCATTTGTGGCCCAGTATGAGTACAACCAAGACTTGGACGTCATTGTCCGAGATCTAGAAACAACCAGGCAAGGGAACAAAGAATCATTTGCTGAGTATCTGAGTCGATGGAGAGGGAAAGTCGCAAAGATGGTGCAGAGGCCATCAGAAAAAGACCAAATCCGAATGTTGATGAAAAACCTGCAGCCAGTTTATCAAGAGAAGATGAGGTTTCAGTCAATCAACACTTTTACCGAGGTATTCGATGTAGGGACAAGGATCGAAGATGCGATTCAAGAAGGAAGAACCACCGAACCGATATCGGAGGCCCAATTATGGATCAAATGGGGGGCATTCAGGAGGTCACTCTGGCCCCACCGATGTCAATGCACTTAGCAAGCCGGAGAGAAAATTCGATATCACTAGAAACCATCCAAGAGGAGGAGGAGGAGGAGAGAAGCCACCAAGGAAATTCTCAGATCTGGGAGTATCATTATCAACCGCTCTTGACAGGTTGTTAGCAAAGGGGCATCTCCGCCAGTTGGAACCTCGACCTCTGCCAAGTCCACTTCCGCCGATCCAAGGGGATCTCTTCTGCAAATTTCATCAGCAGAAAGGCCACTCGACGGATCGGTGCATGAGGTTAAGGCATGAAATCCAAGACCTCATCGACAATAAAGTGATATCCGAACTGCCTGTCAAAGCCCCCAATGTCACCAAGAATCCTCTGCCAAACCATCGTGCTGTGCCGCCGCCGCGGGGTCTTTATTTCTTAGGGGTAGAAGGAATGACATTTGACCCATCCAAGCTAATCACAAAAGTCGGGGAACCAAGGAAGTTTTATCAGTTACCAGAAAATCTGGGGATCTGTACGCTTGGAAGCCAGCCAGTGATATGGAAAAATGAAGTGACGGGGCAGTCAGATTGGTGGATTCAAGAAGGCAATGATCGGAACATAGACCAGGTAGGGGATGATGATCTGTGGTATCAAAGCGACGAAGAGGCAAACGTTGAAGAAGAAAGCTCGGAGACCGTTTCAGAAACCGACAACATTTGGGCAAGAGAGGAGATCAATCACCTAACTCGGTCTGGTAGACACTTCAAACCGCATGAACTAGAGGAAGATCACCCGGGGAGGGAGCTGGAGAAAGGGAAAGGGAAAGGGAAAATGAGTGAAGAAGAAGAAGAGGATAGGGTCTTAAAGCAGATGAGGAAAACACAAGCTAACATCACCATCTGGGGATTGCTGATTGCCTCCAAAAAGCACAGACAGGCAGTCTTGGATGCTTTGAACCAATCTAATGTTTCTATCAATACAACACCAGGAGACCTCGTGGGGATGATCAGTAGGGTCTCGGCTCTCGCTATTTCTTTCTCGACCGATGATCTACCTCCAGGAGGGCCCGTTCATAACAAGCCCTTGTATATCACAGTCGAATGCTTAGGAAACACTATGCCTGCCTGTCTGGTGGACAATGGATCAGCCTTAAATGTGTGCCTGTTCTGAACAGCCAAGCGCATGGGTTTGGACGAATCGACATTCATACCATCTGAGCAAAGGGTGAGAGCATACGACAACACCCAGAGAACTGTCATGGGTATAATTCTCCTTCACCTCGCTGTCGGTCCACTTGAGAAGGAAGTCGAATTTCAGGTCATCGACATTCCTGCTTCTTTCAACCTGCTGCTTGGGAGGCCATGGTTGGACAGTTTGGGTGCCATACCATCCACCATACATCAAAAGGTCAAATGCGTTTGGAAGGGCCAAGTCTGCGACATTCTCGGGGACAGCTGGGTTCGTTTGTCTGAAGCATCATCAAGCGCACCGGTTCTAAAATTACAAATGCAAGAAAAAAAAAACAAAAATTGGGGGGTTCGAGTTCATCATCATGTTGGAAGGAGAAAAACCGAGAGAGTTTCTACCGCTCCATTTCGATCAGTATGCCAGTCCAGTGGTCGCAGGGATCATGAAGAAGATGGGTTTCTTTCCAGGATTAGGATTGGGAAAGAACCTTCAGGGCCTGCCCGAGTTTCCAAGAATTCCTACTCAAACTCACACCCACGACCTAGGATATCAGCCGACAAAGAAGGAACTAAGGGCAAAGAAGAAGGCTGTCGATGCGCCGCTGGACCCTTACCTAAAAACGCTCAACGGATACTTCATAAAGGAAGGATGGGAATTCCCCTTCTGTGGCTTCCCAGAGCCTTGGATGGACCAGAAGGACAAAAGTCTAAAGCCGGGGTTCGAGATCTTTTTCTCCCATGAATTCTCCGAGTACAAAGACCCGTTTTTGCAAATGCCTGAAAAGTCTGCTGCCGTCAACGATTGGGTTGGTGTACTGGATGGACCGGTCATGCAGAACCTGTTGAGCAAAGAAGGGGAAAAAGCCGAAGAAAATGAGAAAGAAGACGAGGGCCTGGAAGTCAAGGTCGAAGAGGGGAGTGATGAGGATGCGCCGGAAGAAGAGCCGAAGCCAGAAAAGGAAGAAAAGACGGAATCCGGGGGACTGCCAGGTTGTAATACTATGGAGCTCAAGCAGGGAGTCAACAAGGAGTGGGTCTTTGAGTCTAGTGATAAGTATCCCCCTCACCCTGAGTCTGTAATGGCCCAAATGAGGCGTCTTACTATTGCTATGTCTGTTGTAATCACTCCTAACAAGATCAATGAAAGTATGACTGATTCTGCCTACTCGAACGCGCTTAATGAATGTAATAAATATGATGATCATGAAATACCTAATGAATTGCAAAAGTTAATTGAAAAAGAAAAAGAATCTGAATGCAAAATCATTAAGGACACTCAAACGATTAATCTAGGAAATGAAAATAATCCTCAAAATGTCTTTATCAGTTCCACACTTAGCAATAAAGAAAGCAAAGAACTAATCAATCTATTAAATGAATTCAAAGATGTATTTGCATGGTCTTACAATGATATGCCAGGCATTGATCCAAAGATAGTCCAGCACCACATCTGTCACACCCCAACCCGCCTCGTGCGGATTAGGACACGTGTAACAATGCTACAAGCTCCCAATCACATTAATTTGTAAAGAAATATACGAATTACTAAGAAACACATGTGTTTAACCCCATTAAACAACTCTGTTGTTACAAAATAGGCCCCAAGGGCAAAATGGTCATTTATAAAGTATGTAAAATTTTTATACCAAAAGTTAGAATTTTGAGTCCCGGTTCCAACGCAACAAACGGCACGCAAAACCGAGTTTTCTAGAAGAAGTTATGCATGTTTCCGTAAAAACGGACATGCTGGGGAAAAATACAAGGCGGATCGATCCCTTCATAATGGGCGGATCGATCCATTTATATTAGTCTCCCGCAGAATGTCCCCTTGGAAGGGCGGATCGATCCCTTCACAAATCGCGGATCGATCCCCTTCACAAATTTTGCTGCTAAATTTCCTTTGCTGTCAAACAAGTTTCCAAGTTACCAAAACACAACCAAAACATATGGAAACCTTATGAAACTTTGGGAAAACAATCCCAACACATTTCTAAACATGTTTAAACTCAAATTAAGCATGGATCATAAAATCATATTCACAATTTGATCAAATCAACCATGAACTCATTTCATTTGAAATACAACAAACTTTTCAACTTAAATTCTCAATTCTTATCCAAAATACATGAAACTTGTTGGAATTCAACTCAAAGTCATAACTAACATTATAAACACTAAAGAAACATGTCCAAAACACTAACGACACACCCGGACTTGCCGAGATGGTCAAATCCATTACTTGCACCCTACTAGAACAAAACGAAAGAGATTACACATATGTTCTCAAATTTACCTCCAACTCTCCAAAATACATGGTTGTGACCCAAGTTCACTTCCAACAACTTAAATATGAACATTAACATAAAAGACACCATACTTTACATCATTTTACAAGTTTCAAAAGAAATTTACAAGCATGAGGCTCAATCTCCCCCATCTCTCCCATCTCTCCCCATCTCTCCCATTCACAAGTCAAGACTTCAATTCACAAGTTGAGAACCTCAACCCACTAGTTACACTATAATATAAGTTTAAAACATATTTACAAGCTCTAACTCTCTTCCCCATTCCCGAGCGCGTCACCTTCTCTCCGGATATCGCTCCGTACCTGCGGTGGTTGTTATGTACCACAACAGAAATAGGAAAACGGTTTTCTTAAGCAATTTGCTTAGTGAGCATTCTAAGCATGACTGAATGTTTAACATGTGCAATGCAACAATCAACATATAAATCATATTTGTAGTCGCCGAGTCACCGGTTTAATGATTCATTCAGACCCGAAGACCTCCCTTGGTCCCGTGGCCACTTCTATTCCTTGGACTTCCGTATTTCTCGGATTCTTCCTCTTCACCACCCTTATTACTCCCAACAATGAACCATTTTCCCGGTGCTCATTGACTACCACATAGACATATAAGCATATAAACATGCATCAACATATGGTTTTCACAAAATTGATATGAAATTCACAATCCACCAATATAGTAACTTCTAAACATGATATCAACAACCAAAGTTATACAAGGATTCATTGACCACCTTAAACACAATCATTTTTAGGCTAGAAAACTCACCTCACTCACAGCTTATACCCCAAATCAAGCTAATTATGCAGAATTCCTTAGTAATTCTTGCCCAATTCTTTCCCCCGGAGTAATTCCTATACAAATTCGGCAGCCTCGGTCACCGATTGGCGTAAGCTACCAAAATTACAGCGAGTAAAACAGAAATTGAAGGTATAGAAACGACCGTCTTACCTCCACGAGTCCAAAAGTGGTTTCGATTTGTGAATCCGACGAACGACGGCAACGGAACGGCGAGAATTCGGCGTCGGTGACGTTTTACGTCTTCTCTCGGTGCTCTCTCTGTTTTCTCTGGATTAATTCCAGCAGATTGAGAGTATTAACTCTCTGTTTTGACACATATTGCATGTGTAGATGAGGTGTCTTCACCTCAATACTCATTATTTCCGTTTACACCCCCGAAATTTCTTAAGTTCTTATTATGAGATTCCCAAACATTCCATTAACTACCCAATTATCTAATGAGGGTTTGTCTAAGTTTCGTATGGGTCCCAACGTGGGTCCCACATATTTTGTGAAATTGCTATCGCACCTACTAATTTTACATCTTTTTCATTTATACCCTTATTTGGGTGTCCAAACTAATGCTAACACATATCAACATGTAATATGAAAGCAACTTAGCAAATATCCATGTAATCATATAAAAATGCATTTAATCACTTAAAATGCAAATTACCAATTTACCCTTCACTGGGTTCCATTTCAATACCTGTCCCACCTCACTGGGGACTTTTCCAACTAGTGTCCCTCTCTGAACACTTTTTACTTGGGCGAGTCCAAGCCTCCCCTTAATCCATTTTATACACTAATTTTACTAATTAATGCATATTAATACAAATAATTAACCCGTTCTCCGGGTACGGGTGTTACATTTCTCCCTCCCTAAAAGGGAGTTTGGTCCCCAAACTTACTCTTACCTCAAGAATTGAAGAGATGCGGGTACTTGGCTCGGATCTCATCCTCCCGCTCCCAAGTAGCCTCTTCCACTGAATGGCTTCGCCATTGAACCATCACCAAAGGAATCACTTTGGTCCTCAATACTTGATCCTTCCTATCAAGAATTTGCACTGGATGCTCCACGTAAGTTAAATCTTCCCGAATCTCTAACGGTTCTGGAATGATAACATGTTTCGAATCCGGCACATAACGTCGAAGCATCGACACGTGAAACACATTATGAACATTCTCTAATTCTTGTGGCAGCTCTAACCGATAAGCTAATGGCCCAACTCGATTAAGAATCAAATACGGCCCAACATATCTCGGACTAAGCTTACCTCGCTTACCAAAACGTGCTATGCCTTTTGATGGTGATACTTTCAAAAACACATAGTCACCCACCTCAAACTCCAACGGTCTTCTACCCGTATCCGCATAACTTTTATAACGACTTTGAGCCGTTTGTAACCGTTGCTTAATCAATTGAATCTTGTCAGTAGTGATTTGCACTATCTCTGGTCCCAAAAGTTGTTTTTCTCCAACTTCTGTCCAACACACCGGCGATCTACACTTTCTACCATATAGTGCCTCATAAGGCGCCATTCCAATGCTAGTTTGGAAGCTGTTATTGTAAGAGAACTCAATTAAAGGCAAGTGAGTCTCCCAATCGGCCTTGAAATCCATAACACATACCCTCAACATATCTTCCAAAATTTGAATCACCCTTTCGGATTGACCATCAGTCTGGGGATGGAATGCAGTACTAAAATGTAGAGTTGTCCCCATAGCCCTTTGTAAACTCTCCCAAAATCTTGATACGAACCGAGTGTCACGATCTGACACTATCGACACTGGTGCTCCATGAAGCCGTATAATCTCTCTAATATAAATCTCTGCAAGTTTTGATGGATCTTTGGTCTTAATAGGTAGGAAATGGGCTGACTTAGTCAACCGGTCTACAATCACCCATATGCTATCATTTGACTTTTGAGACTTTGGAAATCCCGAGACGAAATCCATTGTAATATGTTCCCACTTCCACTCTGGTATCTCTAAAGGATGTAACTCTCCTCCGGGTCGTTGATGCTCAATTTTTACTTTTTGACAGGTCATGCATTTAGACACAAATTCTGCTACCTCTCGTTTCATACCACTCCACCAGTAAATTTCTCGCAAGTCTCTGTACATTTTGGTACTACCCGGATGTACAGAATATCTTGTATTGTGGGCTTCCTCCATAACTTTATTTCTCAGATCTCCAACTTTAGGTACACATAATCGGTTAATATATTTCAGAACACCATCTTGGAAACTAAATTCTGGCCTTCTCCCCTCTGGTAACTCATCCACAATCTTCTTGAATTCTGGATCTAAGAGCTGATTAGTCTTGATTTCACCAATTAAACTTGGCTGTGCCACGATCGCAGCCATTAAACCACCTCTAATTTTAGGAACTACCTCAAGCTTCAATTGTTCAAATTCCTTTATCAACTTTTCCTGTCCAGTCAAGGCATAAGCTAAGTTTTCTGACGACTTCCGACTCAAGGCATCGGCAACTACATTGGCTTTTCCCGGGTGATACTGAATTTTTAAATCATAATCTTTCATGAGTTCCAACCATCTTCTTTGTCTCATATTAAGATCCCTCTGAGTGAATAGGTATTTAAGACTTTTATGATCCGTGAAGATTTCACAAGTTTCCCCGTATAGATAATGTCTCCAAATCTTTAACGCAAAAATTACCGCTGCTAATTCCAAATCGTGAGTTGGATAGTTCTTTTCATGAGACCTCAACTGTCGTGAAGCATAGGCTATTACCTTGTCATCTTGTGTTAGCACACATCCCAAGCCTTGGTGCGAAGCATCACTGTATATTCTGAAATTTCCAGTGCTTGTTGGAATTGTAAGTATTGGTGCCGTAGTCAACTTTTTCTTCAATGCTACAAAATAATCTTCACATTCCTTGTTCCACTCAAACGGTACATCTTTTTTCATCAACCTTGTCATTGGCGTTGCAATTCTAGAAAAGTCTTTAACAAACCTTCGATAATATCCGGCTAACCCCAAGAAACTTCGAATCTCGGATACATTTGTCGGTCTTGACCAATTCATAACAGCTTCAATCTTCTGTGGGTCAACAGAAATACCCTATTTAGAAATCACGTGTCCTAGAAAAGTGACACTCGTCAACCAAAATTCGCTCTTCTTCAACTTCCCAAACAATTGTTTCTCTCGAAGTCGCTGCAAAACTAGTCTCAAGTGTCGTTCATGCTCTTCCGGACTCTTAGAATAAATGAGAATGTCATCAATGAATACAATAACGAACTCATCCAAATATGATTTGAATACACGGTTCATCAAATCCATGAAGGCAGCAGGCGCATTAGTAACCCCAAACGGCATCACTAGGAATTCATAGTGCCCGTAACGGGTCCTAAAGGCTGTCTTCTCCACATCCTTAGCTTTAACTTTCAGTTGATGGTACCCAGATCGTAAGTCAATCTTTGAAAATACCTCAGCCCCTTGAAGTTGATCGAATAGATCGTCAATACGTGGCAACGGGTATTTGTTCTTGATGGTTACTTTGTTGATCTCCCGGTAGTCAATACACATCCGCATTGTACCATCTTTCTTCTTCACGAATAGTACTGGTGCACCCCACGGGGACACACTAGGTCGGATAAAACCCTTGTCTAGCAACTCTTGCAACTGTATCTTTAACTCTTTCAACTCAATTGGTGCCATTCGATATGGTGCTCGTGAAATTGGTTGGGTTCCCGGCATAACATCAATACCAAATTCAATTTCTCGATCAATCAATACACTAGGTAACTCCTCAGGGAATACATCTGGAAACTCTCTAACTACCGGAATATCTTCAAGTTTTAAATCGGGACCTCTAGTATCAAGAATACTACACAGAAACCCCCGGCAACCCTTCTTTAATAAGCGACAAGCTTCAATAGCTGACACGATATACGGCGGTGATACAACACCCTTACCTTGAAAATAAAACTCATCTTGATTCGGAATACGGAATGCTACTCCTTTAGTGTTACAATCAATATTAGCATGATTAGCCGCTAACCAATCCATACCCAATATAACATCGAAGTGTTGAATTACTAATGGTACCAAATCAACAGTTAACTCTTTACCATTCACATTAATCTCACACTTTCTAAACACACCCGAACTAACCAACGGAGCCCCCAACGGTATCGCGACAGATAAATCATAGTTTAGGAACTCTAATGGTTTATCTAAATGTTTAGCAAAGTGGTGTGACACGAATGAGTGTGTGGATCCCGAATCTATAAGTACATTTGCTAGATGTGAGCAAATGGGAACCATACCTGAAACAACGGTATCGGCAGAAGCGGTCTCTCCCGGCCTGAGTTGGAATGATCTTGCCTCTCGTTGCTCCCTCCTCGGAGGTTGAGTAGTCCTTGGTGTGATAGCGCTGGCCGCAGAAGAACCTGAACCTGATGCTCCTTGGCGTCTAGTAGGACAATCCTTAGATTGATGTCCCAATTCCTTACAAGTGAAGCATCGACCTCTCATATCTATATTCTGATTTGGACAGTTTCTGGCGATGTGTCCCGGTTGTCGGCAACTATTGCAAATGATTGGGTTTGGAAGTTGATTGCACCGGCCCCAATGAAATTTCTGACAAGTCTGACACCTCGGTTTATTTCCACCGGAACCACTACCAATACTAGCTGATGATCCTCCTAAACTCTGTCTTTTTGCACTCCCCTGACCACTGAACTGACTTGATCCCGGTCGTTTACTTTGTTGACTCGGTGGTGGTGGCAAGTTTGAAGTATAACCAAGGTCTCTCTCAGCAATAGAAGCAATGTCCAATGCCTTAGCATAAGTCTCTGGACGGAATACAGTCACTCGTCCTCGGATGTCACCTCGAAGTCCCGCTACAAACTTCCTTGCTTTCACTTTCTCGGTTGTTACAATGTCCCCGGCAAACCTTGCCAAACTCGTAAATTGCGTGGAGTACTCCCGGACTGACTTTCCCCCTTGTACCAACTCCATGAATTCTTGAGCCTTTTGATCCCCAAATGACTCTGGAAAATATTGATCATTGAAAATCTCAAGAAATTGGTCCCACGTTGTCGGTTGACCCGGACCCAGCTTAGTACGCCACCAATATTGCGCTTCATCTTTTAACGTGTCTGCAGCAAATAGCACTTTTTGTTCATCAGTACATGGTAATACCCGGAAGATCTTCTCCATATCCGAGATCCAAAAATTCGCCTTCATCGGATCGGCTTCCCCGCGGAATATGGTCGGCTTTTGTTTGTGAAATTTAGAAATAGTAACAATGTCTTCCCTTGGATTCGGATTCGGTTGTACCGGTCTCTCTTCGATCACATGAGTTTCTGCTACTCGTACCAACCCTTCGATTGCTCTTTCAACCCGTTCCATTCGGTTTGAGGTGTCACCTCCAGACATAATGCCTGGCACCCACATATAGTATACACATGCACGTTACTTTTAAATAAACACATAACATACTAATCAACATTTAAAAGCATGCTAAATAAACGTGTATGCATGTTTATGCAACTACGTGTTGTTGTGTGCACACTACGCGTCGTATACGTCTCTCGTCCCCAAAGGCTCTAGCCAACTGCTCTGATACCAAAAATTGTCACACCCCAACCCGCCTCGTGCGGATTAGGACACGTGTAACAATGCTACAAGCTCCCAATCACATTAATTTGTAAAGAAATATACGAATTACTAAGAAACACATGTGTTTAACCCCATTAAACAACTCTGTTGTTACAAAATAGGCCCCAAGGGCAAAATGGTCATTTATAAAGTATGTAAAATTTTTATACCAAAAGTTAGAATTTTGAGTCCCGGTTCCAACGCAACAAACGGCACGCGAAACCGAGTTTTCTAGAAGAAGTTATGCATGTTTCCGTAAAAACGGACATGCTGGGGAAAAATACAAGGCGGATCGATCCCTTCATAATGGGCGGATCGATCCATTTATATTAGTCTCCCGCAGAATGTCCCCTTGGAAGGGCGGATCGATCCCTTCACAAATCGCGGATCGATCCCCTTCACAAATTTTGCTGCTAAATTTCCTTTGCTGTCAAACAAGTTTCCAAGTTACCAAAACACAACCAAAACATATGGAAACCTTATGAAACTTTGGGAAAACAATCCCAACACATTTCTAAACATGTTTAAACTCAAATTAAGCATGGATCATAAAATCATATTCACAATTTGATCAAATCAACCATGAACTCATTTCATTTGAAATACAACAAACTTTTCAACTTAAATTCTCAATTCTTATCCAAAATACATGAAACTTGTTGGAATTCAACTCAAAGTCATAACTAACATTATAAACACTAAAGAAACATGTCCAAAACACTAACGACACACCCGGACTTGCCGAGATGGTCAAATCCATTACTTGCACCCTACTAGAACAAAACGAAAGAGATTACACATATGTTCTCAAATTTACCTCCAACTCTCCAAAATACATGGTTGTGACCCAAGTTCACTTCCAACAACTTAAATATGAACATTAACATAAAAGACACCATACTTTACATCATTTTACAAGTTTCAAAAGAAATTTACAAGCATGAGGCTCAATCTCCCCCATCTCTCCCATCTCTCCCCATCTCTCCCATTCACAAGTCAAGACTTCAATTCACAAGTTGAGAACCTCAACCCACTAGTTACACTATAATATAAGTTTAAAACATATTTACAAGCTCTAACTCTCTTCCCCATTCCCGAGCGCGTCACCTTCTCTCCGGATATCGCTCCGTACCTGCGGTGGTTGTTATGTACCACAACAGAAATAGGAAAACGGTTTTCTTAAGCAATTTGCTTAGTGAGCATTCTAAGCATGACTGAATGTTTAACATGTGCAATGCAACAATCAACATATAAATCATATTTGTAGTCGCCGAGTCACCGGTTTAATGATTCATTCAGACCCGAAGACCTCCCTTGGTCCCGTGGCCACTTCTATTCCTTGGACTTCCGTATTTCTCGGATTCTTCCTCTTCACCACCCTTATTACTCCCAACAATGAACCATTTTCCCGGTGCTCATTGACTACCACATAGACATATAAGCATATAAACATGCATCAACATATGGTTTTCACAAAATTGATATGAAATTCACAATCCACCAATATAGTAACTTCTAAACATGATATCAACAACCAAAGTTATACAAGGATTCATTGACCACCTTAAACACAATCATTTTTAGGCTAGAAAACTCACCTCACTCACAGCTTATACCCCAAATCAAGCTAATTATGCAGAATTCCTTAGTAATTCTTGCCCAATTCTTTCCCCCGGAGTAATTCCTATACAAATTCGGCAACCTCGGTCACCGATTGGCGTAAGCTACCAAAATTACAGCGAGTAAAACAGAAATTGAAGGTATAGAAACGACCGTCTTACCTCCACGAGTCCAAAAGTGGTTTCGATTTGTGAATCCGACGAACGACGGCAACGGAACGGCGAGAATTCGGCGTCGGTGACGTTTTACGTCTTCTCTCGGTGCTCTCTCTGTTTTCTCTGGATTAATTCCAGCAGATTGAGAGTATTAACTCTCTGTTTTGACACATATTGCATGTGTAGATGAGGTGTCTTCACCTCAATACTCATTATTTCCGTTTACACCCCCGAAATTTCTTAAGTTCTTATTATGAGATTCCCAAACATTCCATTAACTACCCAATTATCTAATGAGGGTTTGTCTAAGTTTCGTATGGGTCCCAACGTGGGTCCCACATATTTTGTGAAATTGCTATCGCACCTACTAATTTTACATCTTTTTCATTTATACCCTTATTTGGGTGTCCAAACTAATGCTAACACATATCAACATGTAATATGAAAGCAACTTAGCAAATATCCATGTAATCACATAAAAATGCATTTAATCACTTAAAATGCAAATTACCAATTTACCCTTCACTGGGTTCCATTTCAATACCTGTCCCACCTCACTGGGGACTTTTCCAACTAGTGTCCCTCTCTGAACACTTTTTACTTGGGCGAGTCCAAGCCTCCCCTTAATCCATTTTATACACTAATTTTACTAATTAATGCATATTAATACAAATAATTAACCCGTTCTCCGGGTACGGGTGTTACAACATCCCTCTCTTTCCCAATTCAAAACCCATAAAACAAAAATTGAGGCGAATGAGGCCAGAATGGGCACTTAAAGTAAAAGAGGAGGTTGAAAAGCAATTAAAGGCTGGATTCTTGATGGTCACCGAGTATCCTGAGTGGATTGCCAACATTGTACCCATCCCAAAGAAGGACGGTCGTGTTAGGGTTTGCGTTGACTTTCGAGATTTAAACAAGGCAAGCCCTAAAGACGATTTCCCATTACCCCACATCGACGTGTTGGTCGATAACACCGCGGGACATGAGCTTCTATCTTTCATGGATGGATTCTCTGGGTACAATCAAATCCTCATGGCACCCGAGGATAGGGAGAAAACCACGTTCATCACTCCATGGGGGACATATTGCTATAGGGTTATGCCGTTCGGACTTAAGAATGCAGGTGCGACCTATCAAAGGGCTGCCACCACTTTACTGCACGATATGATCTACAAAGAGGTGGAGGTGTATGTGGATGATATTATTGTGAAATCCAAAGAGAGGGGAGTTCAAAATGAGGCTAAACCCACATAAATGTACCTTCGGAGTTACCACAGGAAAGTTGTTAGGGTTCCTTATTACCCAAAGGGGGATCGAAGTAGACCCAACCAAAATAAAAGCCATAACCGAAATGAACCCACCGAAAAATGAGAAAGAACTGAGAGGATTCTTAGGGAGAATACAGCTCATCAGCCGCTTCATTTCCAAACTCACCTTAACCTGCGACCCACTGTTCAAACTGCTTAGAAAAGGAGAGAAATTCAAATGGGACGCCCCTTGCCAACAAGCCTTCGATAAGATCAAAACCTACCTCCAAAACCCACCTATTCTATCACCACCTTCACCTGGGAGACCCCTGCTACTTTATCTCTCCGTATCCGAAGATTCGATGGGGTGTATGTTGGCCCAAGAAGGAGAAGAGGGGCACGTGGAGAAGGCCATTTATTACTTGAGCAAAAGAATGGTCGGATATGAGTTAAAGTACTCGCCCTTGGAAAAGGCCTGTTGGGCCTTGGTTTGGTGTACCCGTCGCCTTCGCCATTATATGCTAGCATTCCCTGTAATCCTGATATCCCGAATGGACCCACTAAAATACCTATTCGAAAAACCCGTTTTGACCAGTAGGATTTCCCGTTGGACCATGATGCTGGCTGAGTTCGATATCAAGTATGTCACTGCCAAGTCTGTGAAAGGAAGGGCCGTCGCTGAGTTTTTAGCCGACCTCGCCATAGAATCCGAGGACAAAGGAGAATTCAAGTTCCCGGAAGAGGGAGTAATGGAGGTAAATGAGGATTTGTGGAAAATGTACTTTGATGGAGCAGCCAACCAATTAGGTTACGGAGTTGGAATCATTCTCATAGCACCCAATGGGACCCCTACCCCATTAGCTGTCAAACTCAAGTACAACTCAACCAACAACACTGCGGAGTACGAAGCCTGCATAATTGGGATGGAAGCGGCCTTGACTTTGAAATTCGGACGGATTGATGTCTTCGGAGATTCCAATTTGATCATATCCCAAGTCCGAGGAGAATGGAAGGTAAAGCATGAGAAACTGAGACCTTACCATGATTATCTGGAAAGTCTGAAAGCACAATTCCAAAGGATTTCTTTTTACTACCTCCCTCATGAAGAGAACTAACTAGCCGACTCATTGGCTACCTTGGCCTCGATGATCCAAATCCCCTCCAAAACTGCCATGATCCCGCTATCCATAGAAGTGAGGAATCAACCGTCATTTGAAATGGTCACGGCCATGGAAGACGAAGAGGAAGTACCGTGGTATGTGGATGTGTGGAAGTTCATTAAAGAAGGAGAATACCCCGAAGGAGCCTCGGAAAAGGATAGAAAGGCGATTCGACGATTCGCCGCTCAATTTGTGATTTACGCAGATAAGCTATGGAAGAAATCTTACACTGGGTATAATCTGGAGTGCCTATATGGAAAAGAAGCTGAGAGAATGATGGAGGAAATACATGAGGGAGTGTGTGGGCCCCATATGAACTGGCATATGCTGGCAAAGAAGATCATCCGACAGGGGTACTATTGGACGACCTTGGACAAAGACTGTTGCGAATATGTTAGAAGATGTCACAAGTGTCAAATTCATGCAAATTTGATGCATACCCCGCCGTCACAACTCTATAGCATGACCACCCCTTGGCCATTTTCTGTGTGGGGGATCGATATCATTGGTGAGATAGTTCCGAAGGCTTCTAATGGGCACCGGTACATAATCGTGGCAATTGATTATTTTACAAAGTGGGTAGAGGCAGCCTCGTATGCAACTTTGAAAGCCAAAGATGTGGTGAGTTTCATCGAGAAAAATATAATCTGCAGGTATGGGGTCCCGAATGAGTTTATCTCCGATCATGGCAGTCATTTCCAGGGAGAAGTTATCCCTCTCTTGGAAAAGTACAAGATCACTCGCCACCAATCATCCCCGTATAGGCCTCAGACGAATGGAGCAGTAGAAGCAGCAAACAAAAATGTTAAGGCAATCTTGGGGAAAACGACGGATACATATAAGGATTGGCATGAAAAGCTGCCATTTGCTTTGTGGGGATACCAAACCTCGGTCAGAACTTCAACAGGTGCTACGCCATACTTATTGGTCTACGGGATGGAAGTCGTTCTCCCAATCGAGGTAGAAATACCATCTCTTAGGATTTTGACAGAGTGTGAGATCCCCGAATCAGAATGGGTACGAGGAAGGTATGAGGAGTTGATGTTACTCGATGAGAAGAGGCTGGCCACAGTAAACCATACTCGGGGGTACCAGAAGAGGATCGCTCGTGCTTTCAACAAAAAGGTCCGCCCAAGGAAGCTTGCTGAGGGTGACCTGGTCCTCAAAGAACTAAAAGTGCCTATTTATAACCCCAGAGGAAAATTCAAACCCAACTGGGTCGGGCCATACATCATTAAGACCCTCCTTTCCGGGGGAGCGGCCTATCTCATGGACCTGGACGGGGTTGAATTTAAGCAACCAGTTAATCTCGATCGCCTCAAGAAATACTTTGCTTGAAACCGCTTCTTTCAAAACCTCCCACCTTGATGAACTACGCTTGACCTGATTCCCGCTAGGGGATACGTAGGCAACCTACTCGGTTCGGTCAGTAAATAATTGCATGATTAACACTCTTCTTTGCAGCCTTAAGCCAAACTACTTGGGACCTGACGCCCACTCGGGGATAAGTAGGCGGGCTCTCCAAAGCCCTCGGTCCATTCGAAAAGACCGTGCTAAACTAGAGGCAAATTGGTATTTGCCCAAAACCACTTCGCAGCCCTAAAACCAGGGGCAAACTTCGTTTGCTAGCCGAAGAACCCAGATACAAGACCCCTTTTCTTTGGATTACCTGGCTATCAAATAAGTACTATAAAGAAACAAATGAGAATTCATGATACAGAAGAAGTAAAGCTTTAAGCAAAAGAAAAAGCAAAGTAAAGAGCCAAGTAAAGACATTGAAAGGAGAATTCTTCATAAAAGATTGAGCACTTTGATTAAGCATGTTAGAACTTTTCCTAAAAAAAAAAAAAAAAAGCATTCAAAAGCGTAAAAGAGTAGGCAGGGTCTGTCAGAAAGTTTTGTGAGATGGCGAGCTTTTCCCTGTTTTTGTCTACTTTATTATGCCTGCGTCTATCAAGCTCGTCTCACAACCAAGGTCTGAATCTCTAGAAGATACCTAGCAGTAGGCGCAATCGGAGCAGGAATCCCCGGATACGGAGCAGCCATCCTGCTATGCCAAGCCTCAACGAAAGCCTTCGCGATAGAAGGGCGCAAAGAGGACCCCCTGGTGAAATCGGCAGTCACAGATTTGGTAGTATCTTGCAAAAGTCCGAACTGACGGACCACCCGGCCGGGAATGTAGAAAGTAGTAGCATGCAAGCTAAGCAACCAGATGCCGGGACATCCAGGAAGGCGTACGACTACAGAACTGCAAGCCCACTGCGGGCAAACCCAGCAGATGTCACTAGAAGAGAGGCCTTGGAGCCAACCAAGCCACGCATCGACGGATTGAAATAAGTTGTGAATTTCTATACGATCGTAAGGAAGTGATCCACGAAGATGGGAGGGGTGTATAAAGAGGTCCAAACGCTCCATGAGCCAAATCTGCAGAACAAAAGGTGCCCCGGCAGGTAATGTGGCCCCGGTAGCATGAGCATGGCCCAATCCAATCAAAGTTTCACCAAGGACCAGCATAACATCACTTTTCATCTCCCGCAAACCGTATGCAATAGGTATGAGAGTGTCAGAAGATGATTGAAAGAGGAAGTAAGAGAGCATAGCAATTGACAGGGCACTACGTCGGATGATCTGATACTCACCATTATAAGGGTCCCCTATGGGAGTATAAACAGAAGAAAGGCGCTCAAAGTCGATTTGCCTGTCATGAACAAAAGAGCCCGCCGCATTCCGAGATACGTGGAGAAGGGTGGCTAAATTACGAACATACCTAGCCTGAACTAGGGGAACCGTCAATTCAGCAAAAGGATCGGTATGAAGAATGGCGCTGAATTCCTCAAACAAGGGGTAAATCTCCTGAGAGCCAAAACGAAAGACGTTGAAAGAAGGATCCCAACATTGGATGGCAGTTCGAAGTAGGCCCTCATTCAAGTTCATCCGTCGGAAAGAGAAAAGATCATTCAGCCTGAAACACTCAAAGTTGAGCCTATCAACACCAGAAAGGGTATCCATCCAGGGAAAAAGGATTTGGGAGCTGATGGGGGCCATTTTGGAAGAAAATAAAGAAGAAAGGAGAAGTGTTTTTCAGAGCCTTGAGAAAGAAGGGGTATAAATAGGGGAATAAAGCTGCCTACCTACCCGCGGCAGTCGATAAAGTGCAGCGGCACTCAAAGAAATGTCGCACGACAGTTCGTGAATGCCATTGCGGCATTCACTGACTGCCGTCGCGGCACTCACTGAGTGCCGCGGAGACCTCACCGAGTGCTGTTCTGGGTTTTTCATTGGCCAGGATTTGTTTATAACACGTTCAGCCCACCTGCAAACAGAAAACTACGTAGAGGACAATAAAACGTGCGCTTCATGCAGCACGTGCAACAAGGATCAATACATTCATTCATTCATTTTCATCAAGGCATTCAAAATTAAAATAAAGACGGGACCAAGCCATGGCCCCACATACAGTGAATATCAATGGGAAATGCAATAATGTAAAAATAAAGAGTGCATATCCTACCGGCTACCATGAAGCCGTTTTCATCAAAAGAGTGAACATATATATACAATCCATCAAATAAAGTATGTATTCTCCCAAGAAAACACTCAAAAAGAAATAAAAAGAATAGTAGAATCAGCGTCGGCCCCGGCTGCGAGTCTGGCGGGTCGTACGCCTGAGGGGCTCCTCCTCCGACTCTATCCCGCTACCTCCACCGCTCCCTCCACGTCCGCCGCCACCGCCGCCTCTGCCTCTGCCGCTACTGGTACCCTCGCCACCGCCTCCGCCGCGTCCAGCACCGCTACCACCGCCTCGTCCAGCACCGCCATCCCCAGGAATGTCGCAAAGGGGAATGCCAAACTGCTGGAGCCTCTGCTGAAGCTGCCCCACCTGCTGGGACAGGACTCTGATCTCTTCCGCCTGAAATAAGAAAGGATAAATTCAGAAAGTGTTGAAAAGACAATCAAAATACCGAAAATAAGGGTGTAAAGATCATACCTGGGCCCTTAACTGAGTCGCAGCAGTCGCCCGAGCTTCCTCAGCCTGAAAACAAGAACCAAGAATAAAGGGTCATAAAAGAAGGGGCAATCAAAGTCAAAGTGAAAGGAAGAGATGAGTTTCTTACCATCCACTCTCGCCCGAGGACCCACTGCCGCACGCTGTGGGCGTACGCCAAGCCCTCCTCTGCGTAGGCACGCGGGACAACATCGTAATGAAGAGGAATAGTGGGGGCGCCCTGTGTGAGTCGGGGGATCGTCGTCGAGTAGGGTTCGCCGAACGAGACGACCAACATAGTCCAATCCCACTCAGGAAAAGCAGGAGGACGGGTGGCAGCAGGAACAGGCTGCAAACGAAAAAATAATAGAGCATGAATAGAGAATAAAAGGAAATTCATAAAGTAGTAATAGAGGAATCATATACTCACCCGAGTCACTTCCATCAAAGGGAAGTTCGGCATCAGCTTAGCGGCACGGAACGCCGCATATCCCGTAGGGGGATCCAGGAAGCCGTGAATACCTAGGCCCATCAGAGCGGTCGTCAACTCGCTACCATGAAGAGTGTCTGTGACCCTCATAGAGTCAGGAGGAGGGAATGGCACAAAGAATCCAGGGGCCGCCAGGGACTGCCTAGTCACCCTCTCTCCCAAGTACCACGCCTGGCCCTCTTGCCCGCTAAGGAGTCGCCTCGTCGGGTCATATCCGGCCGACTCTCGAATCTCCGCACGAGCCTCGGGAAGCACCCTAAGCCAGGGCTGCCAATGAACGTGCTGCTCCCTCAGATTCGTCAGGAAGTTCCTGAACGAAACAAAATCGTGGGCCCCGGTCTTCCGCCCAACCCTATCCTTCGCCCATTTCAGCCCCTGGGGCATGATAAGGGCGTCTGCCTCACGTGTCTCGGGAGACATCATGCGAAGATACTCGTGGGACCAAATCTGCAATAATAAAAAGGAAGGGTTAGTCTCACAATTTAAATAAATTTCTGAAAATACAAAAAGGCAATAAAATATAGAAAATGCATACCTCCCACGCTCTCCAATAACCACTGGTGGAGGCTGGCCTGTCCCGGGAGATGTCACCCATATGCTTATACAGGATAGATAACCCTGTACCAGCCCAGTCATACTCGTCGACCCTGTCCAGGCGCTCCAGCGATGCTACCAGGGACACAGGGACTCGATCGCCCTTGGTGCTCAACAAAGAGCACCCCAGCATGTACATAAGAAAACCTCTGGCCATCTGCTCGTCCGTAAAATCCGACTGGCCCCTAAATATGTCAATAAACCATCGAGCTGTGACCAGGGAATCCTCCGGGACCACTCCTAGCAAAGGCTCCACCTGGTCCCACTTCCGATCCGTCAGATATCGCAGAGGCTCTCCACCGAACGGGATCCCGGTGATCATCGAAAAATCCAAGGGAGTCATCGTCATCTCCCCAAAGTCGAAATGAAAAGTGCTCGTCGTATCCCACCACCGCTCGACCAATGCGTGTATCTGCCGCAAGTCGTTGGAGCTCTTCGTCAAGAGTTTGACGAAGTCTCCAAACCCGGCAGCATCAACCAGGGCCCTCACCGTCTCACTGAGCTGTGTGTACCACTCATACCCATGCGCGAGGCTGCCATGCCCCTTCAGCACTTTGGGCTGCAGCTGCAAGAAAGAATCACAAGATTTCTGATATTAGTAATTGGATAAAAGAAAGGTAAATAAACAGATGGCAATAAAAAGAAAGGAGACTAGAAAAGAAAAAAGAAGAAAGAAATAAAAAAATCTGGAAATACTCGCAGAAATTGTACAAACGTGGCGCTCGTTCAGTTCAGCTGTCCTAGCAAGGTTTCGAAAAAAAAGAAAAAAAGAAAAAAGAAAAAAAAAGAATAACTTGTTTTTAGGAATACATGCGAAGGTGCAAAAGAAATTTAAGCGCAGTTTTAAAAAAGAGAAGTTCGTGAGAATCATAAAGGGCGTAATTTGAGTCACAAGCGGTCAAGAATCAATTTTGAATAATAAAAGGCGTTTGGAACGTTCCAGAAAATTCACGAGTTCGGTACACATGAGGGAGAATAATAAATTATGATTCATCGATAATGATATTCACGAAGTTCGAGAAAAGTAAAATGAAATACGAATAAAGTACGCGCGAAAGCGTTGCAAGCATGGCATTTACATTTTGAAATGAGACATTCAAAGTCATGATTCACAATACGTTCTAAAAAGAGAAAAATTGAAAAGAGAAAAAGGAACGTTTACCTCGCGCTTGAACGCGCGGGCAGATAAATGCTCGTCCGGATCCCGGAGAAGGAGTGTAGCATCAGGATGATGAGTGGCCGTGTACTTGGCCTTCTTCTTCCTCCCTAAACCACTCGCCATGATCTGTCAAGAAAGAGAGAGAAATCGAGCGTTAGATTCATGAAAATTTCAGAAAAACAAGGAAATAAACGAGATTAATCAAGTCTTGATCGAGTAGAACGAACCTGATAAGTCCCTGGTAGATCAATCCAAGCTAGGGAAGAAAAAGGAAAATTTTCTCCAGAGAGAAACCGAGAGAGAGAAGATTGAGAGAATGAAAGAAATGTATTGAACCCGGCGGTTTTAGCCACTGCCGCTCAAACGCGGCACTCGGTTTTCTGTGCGCGGCAGTTGATGGACTGCCGCGCGGCACTCACTGACTGCCGCAACGGCATTCCGTGACTGCCGCACGGCAGTCACGGACTGCCGCAAAAATCCGCGTGTGCCGCGTTTATGTCGGTTCAAAGATACTTCATTTCCCCCCAAAAAATACAAATCAAGTCCCGAAAATTGAATTTAAGGCCCCCAAATACTTGCCTTCATTACACTTTTGGCCCTCAGAGTCATTTTTAGGTTTAAAATGGCTACAAATTTCAGAATTTAAGAGTATATATGAGCCCGTGGGCTCCCAATTTTAAAAATTGAAAAAAGACTTGAGCCCGTGGGCTCCCGATTTTTGAAAAGCGAAAATATTTGAGCCCGTGGGCTCCCGATTCTTGAAAAAAATTAATTAATTAACAAGATTTTTGGAATATGACAGATTTATATTCCCGGTTCTCGCAACAGATTTGCGTTTACCCTCATTTTTCGAATATAACAGATTTAAATTCCCGGTTCTCGCAACAGATTTGCGTTTACCCCCGTTTTTGGAACGTAACAGATTTATATTCCCGGTTCTCGCAACAGATTTGCGTTTACCCTCGTTTTTCGAATATAACAGATTTATATTCCCAGTTCTCGCAACAGATTTGCGTTTACCCTCGTTTTTCGAATATAACAGATTTATATTCCCGGTTCTCGCAACAGATTTGCGTTTACCCTCGTTTTTTTGAATATAACAGATTTATATTCCCGGTTCTCGCAACAGATTTGCGTTTACCCTCGTTTTTCGAATATAACAGATTTATATTCCCGGTTCTCGCAACAGATTTGCGTTTACCCTTGAAATCAAATCAAAAGTATCATGCCCCCTGTAAGAGATCTTCGCATCAATCACGGAATTAGGTGATCTTTCCTAACTAACACGTCACATAAAATGCGTGGGGAAAATATGATGAGCATGGCGCTTGTATGACCAAGTCAATTCGAAAAACACTGTTGCATAGCACTCGCATCACGACAGGATAGGTGCATTCATCCGTTTGATTACTTGTGCTTGTGTGTGTTTTGTTCCTGCCCGAACTACTCTTTGGTCTGATTCCTAATGGGATACGTAGGCAGCTCACCGTTGAGCACGACCAACATGAACCGTTCGTAAAGCCGTTTTTTTGCAACGCGTTTTGTTTTACCTAAATTCGACAGTCTGGTCAAAGGCTTGTCTTCACACATGCTTTGACATTCACTTATGGGATGCGTTGCCCCACCAGCTCTGTCAAAGAGGGGCAAACTGTAGACACCCCAATTTTGACCGGCCGTCGAATTTAGGAGAGCGTCACCTCCACGTCCGATGATGATAAAGACCAAAAGAATCGAAGTATTCCAAGCTCTTCAGAAAATTTTCCAAACGCGATAAAATTTCACAGAAAGAAGAAAATACCAGGTGTTTGGGAGAATTCAGGTATAAAAAATACCATTTTTGGAGAAAATCTTTGAAAATATTTTTTTGGAAGAAAAAGGAGAAAAGAAAGGACCTAAAAGAGGAAGTTCAACAAAAAATGGCACACGGCATTTTGCCGCGGCATTCAGTGAATGCCGGGCCGGCTCTCACTCAGTGCCGCCGACATTTTCTGACTGCCGTTTGCTTTCCAAGTCCGTATTTTGTGGTACAATACGTATGTGTAGGCGGATAAAAACAAAAATCTGATAAAGTAAGATTGACGGAAACCCGGCAATCAACAATCTTCCGCGGCACTCACTGAGAGCCGTGCGGCAGTCACGGAATGCCGACGCGGCAGTCACAGAGTGCCGCAGCGGCACTCACGGACTGCCGCATATGAATTCTAACTGCCGCCCTGGGCAGCAGACTGTCTAATTTCCGGAAGTACGTATTGTACCACCAAATGAGAGATTTACACCTGTCTTTTACTCCGAATTCACTGAAAATACTTGGTAGTTTTTGTCTATAAAAGAGGAAGGATCTTCCTTGGAACATATGCAAGGAATATACACAAGAGATACACCAAAAAATGCAAAGAGATCACTACCATTACACTAAAACATCTTGAGAGAAAAGAGAGAGTTTAGAGAACTAGAGATAAGAGCTTGGAAGATCTTAAAAGAAAGATTTTTGAGGATAGTTTGGAGGTGACCCTCTAACCTTTAGTTGTGTTCTCTTTCTTTTCGAGCTTCTAATCTTCAAGTCATTATTAGTTCTTCTTGATTAAATCTTAGAGTTTGTCTAGTAAGCTTAGGAGTTCTTGCTTCTAATTATTTAGTCTTCCTTGTATTTCTTTTGGTTTATGTTCCTTTCTTGAGATTCTTGGAGATCTTCAATATCTCCCTTGAAATCTCTTGAGTATGATCCTTTGAATCCCATGTAAGCTTATACTTTACATGAGAGTCAAAATTTGATCATCGCTTCATTTCACAAGCAAATAGATGAATCCAAGTCCATACTCATGACTTGGGTCCTCTAAACTTGGTATTTCATGAAATCATTTCCACATTTTCTTGGAAACTTATGAGTATTAGTCATGTCTTCATCTCCAACGACCATCAAATGGTAGGAGAAAATGGTTTTGAGGCTAAGCCCTTCTCCATGGTTTAGAGTCCTTATCTTGAGATTTCATGAAGTCTATTCATACTTCCTTTGAAATCCACAAATATGAAGGTCTTTAGTCTCCAATGACCATCAAATGGTAGGAGAAAATGGTCTAGTTTAAGTCCAACTTCATGGTTTAATAGTTGGGGTTAACAAATAAAGTTGAACTTGATAAATGAAAACAGTGAGTTCACAAACTGATTTTGATCAAAGATTTTTAGTTCGAAATCTAACCGTTGAAATCAAGTGAAATTAACGGGAAAGTGTCAATAACACAATGCTCTACCACTGTAATTTTTGTTTTAAGGTGATCTCATGTCTAAGATGGTTTGGTCTTGTGATTTTTAATACATGCAACTCTCTGTCCAACATTTCAGAACAGTAAATCTATTTTGAAACTAATAAATCAGAATTTTAATGGAGTTTACAAGGTCTCTAATAATTTTTTCTGGGTACCTTAATGTGTTAGGGAGATCCCCTAAAAAGATCTAAGTGTTTCTCATCTTTTTGCTATTTTTAAAAAATCGTACAAGATCTCTGGACAGAGAGTTGCAGATTCCTGAGTGATGCCTAGTGTTTTCCATATTCCCGGAGATCTAACCGTTCAAACCTTGATTTTCTTTTTGGGTTATAAACTAGACTCACAGAGGCATATCGTATCCAAAAATCATTAAGATCCAACCGTTGGAAGCATGGTTTGTCTATTTTTTAAGATCTGGTCTGCTCTCTGTAATTCATGAAAAACTGCTATTGTTTTTGTCTAATCTTGTTTATCTCAACTCAAATGGACTCCTAATGTCTTAGGACCCAAATCATACTCTGAATAATGATAACTTAGCTTAAATCCAGAAGTTAAGTGGCCCAAAGTAGTGAATAAATCCATGTTTTATTCTTGTTCACATTCATCCATCCATGTACATTTATTTGCTCACGATTAGAACTAGCTATTGAATAAAGTTGGATTTCATGCTAGATAGACTTAAGTTAGAAAATTAGGATTGATTGTTTGATACCATATAATTATGTGAAACATGTGGACTAATCTTTGTTTTGTAGCGCATTTGAGGTACAATTTCTCATCTCCCTTCTAGTTTATTTCATTCTTTGATTTTATTGATTTTCAACCTCATGTGCGACACCTTAGAATTAGGAGCTTGCCTTATATGTATATATGATTAGAGACTCTTTCTTAGGATTTTCTTTTGCTTGTATGCATTACACGTCTAATATCGCTGCTGGATCCCGGGTAAGTTCTTTTGTTCCCTATTGCATATCATATCGCTTGCTACTTGATTTACATGACTTTTTGAATGATATTTTATCAATTGCGATTTTACACCCTTTGGACATGCTTTTGTGATGTATATGTATATATGTATTAGTTGAGGGCATGCTTAGATTAATAAATTTGATTAAAAGGATGTTGAGTAGAGGCTTATCGTAAGATAGGATGAGAGAGGGTGTTTTAGTCCGGCGGGCTCCTTCCTCTCTCATTCCATAATCCCCGGACCTAGTTAATCTCTGGTTTCTAAAAAGATCAGTTTGCCTTAAAAATGGTTTCTAAATTTTCCTTTTAAAAATTAAGTGGCGACTCATTTGTTTTGAATTTGAAATTTTGGAAAAGAATTTTAAAAGAAAAGCTGTGGGTAGAAAGAAAATCTGCGATATCCACAATAGCTAATATCGGCGATGAGGTTAACTTATCCTTCAACATTTGAAAATAGTCTTCACATTCTTTACTCCACACAAAAGTCACATCCTTCATCATCAATTGAGTCATCGGAGTCGCGATTCTAGAAAAGTTTTGAACGAACCTTCTATAGTAACCAGCTAACCCCAAGAAGCTTCGAATTTCAAAAACATTTGTCAGCCTTGACCAATTCTTAACAGCTTCTATCTTCTATGGGTCCACAGAGACACCATCCTTAGAGAGCACGTGTCCAAGAAAAGTAACATTTGTCAACCAAAATTCACTTTTCTTCAACTTCCCAAATAGTTGTTTTTCTCTAAGTCGTTGCAAAACCAATCTCAAGTGTCGTTTGTGTTCCTCTGGACTTATAAAATAAATTAAAATATCATCAATGAATATTATCACAAACTCGTCTAGATAAGTCTTGAACACCCGATTCATCAAGTCCGTAAAAGCGGCTGGTGCATTCGTTACCCCAAATGGCATGACAGGAAATTTGTAGTGCCCGTATCGAGTCCTGAAAGCTATCTTCTTAACATCTTCAGCTTTTACCTTCAATTGGTGATACCCAGATCTCAAGTCAATCTTAGAAAAGAATTGTGCCCCTTGCAACTGATCAAATAAGTTATCAATACGCGGTAATGGATACTTGTTCTTTATAGTCACCTTGTTGATTTCTCGATAGTCAATGCACATTCTCATTGTTCCGTTTTTCTTCTTAACAATCAGAACCGGTGCTCCCCACGGTGATACACTAGGTCGAATGAACCCCTTATCTAGTAAATCTTGTAGTTGAGTCTTCAACTCCTTCAACTCTACTGGAGCCATTCTGTACGGTGCCCATGAAATTGGTTGAGCATCTATCCCAAACTCAATTTCCCTCTTAATCAACACACTAGGTAAATATTCTGGAAAGACATCTGAAAATTCTTTCACTATTAGTATATCCTCTAATTTCAGTTCAGTACTTCTAGTGTCAAGTATACTACACAAGAATCCCCGACATCCCTTTTTCAACAAACGGCAAGCTTTGACAGCTGAAAATAAGGCGGTGATGTTACACCTGTCCCTTGGAAACAAAATACATCCTGATTGGGCAATAGAAATGTTACTCTTTTATTCTCATAATCGATAATGGCATGATTTGCAGATAACCAATCCATCCCCAAAATGTTGATTAACCAGTGGCACTAAGTCAACAGTCAAACCTCTACCATTCACATCAATCCCACAAGCTTTAAAGACACCCAAAATTACTAGTAGAGCTCCTGACGGAAGTGAAATAGACAAATCAAAATCTAGTAGTTCTAAGGGTTTGTCTAAATATTTAGAAAATGGGTGTGAAACAAAAGAGTGAGTTGATTCTGAAACCAACAATACTCTAGCAGGTTGTGAACAAACAGAAATTATACCTGAAACCACAGTATCAGCGGCAGTGGTCTCCCCAGGCTTGAGTTGGAAGTACCTTCCTTGTCGTTGTTCCCTCCCTTGGGATTGTTGCTGAGGTGGCCTCTGACTTGGTGCACTTCCCATGGATGAACTAAAACTCCCAGGTCCTTTCTTGGGAAAATCACGTTCCCGATGCCCCATATTACCACAAACGAAACACCTTACTCGGCTGTCATTGATACTTTGCCTCAAAGTAATACCTTATATTGGTGTACTTTGCCTTGATAGATTAGGACAATCTCTTGCCACGTGTCCTGGTCGTCGGCAATTGTTGCAAATGGTTGCACACTCCCCAAATGATACTTACCACAGGTCTGATATTTGGGCTTGTTGCTCCCACTTCCCGATGAACTCCCAAAACTTTATCTCTTAGAACCGCCATGTCCCTGGAATTGACTACCTCCCGGCCTCTGGAATTGTTGACTTTGCTCGGATGATAATACACCTCGCTCAACAATTAAGGCCACATCTAACACTTCTGAATATGTCGATAGTCGGTGTGTATCTACTTTTCCCCTAATTTCATCACGAAGTTCTTCTTCAAATCGTCTTGCTTGAGTAAACTCACTCGAAAGTAAATCCTTTGCAAATCTAGCCAAACTTGTAAACTTGAGCTGCGTAGTCTCTAACGGTCATATTACCTTGACTGAGATGAGAAAATTTTTGTGACTTCTGATCACTAAAAGATCGAGGAATATGTTACTTTGAGAACTCCTCTATAAACCCATTCCAGATAGTTGGTGCACCCTGCCTTAATACTGACGTCCACCAGTTGTGTGCTTCTTATTTCAGAGTATCTGAGGCAAACAAGACCTTCTGTTCCTCTGTATATGGAAAAACATGAAAAATTCTCTTCATGTCGATCAACCAATGGCCAGCCTTCATCGAATTAGATTCTCCTTTGAACTACCCTAGCTTTTGCTTGTAGAACATGGCAATAGTTGTTGGTTCTGTTCTCTGTTCTGGATTTGATGAGCTTGATCCTTCCTCAGTAACTCGAGTTTCAGCCACTTTTACCAACTTTTCCATAACTATTTCAATTCTATCCATACGGGCTGAAGACGGGTTCTCACCTCCAGACATCCTTGCCTAGCACCCACAGTAAAGTATATATATATACATGTTACTTTTGAATAAATTACAATGCATGCTAAATAACATTTTAAAGCATGCTAAATAAACATGAATGCATAATCATACAACTATGCGTCATTGTGTGCACACAAATGCATCGTCACTCGTACCCAAGGCTCTAGCCTATTGCTCTGATACCAAAAATTGTCACACCCCAACCCGCCCTGGCGGGTTAGGACATGTGTAACAAAGGATACCAAAACCAAAATCACCCCTTAATAGCAATAAAACAATAATAAAGTTTTAAAATCGTCGAATGGTACTTGGGCAGAGTTCCCCCTATTATAGCACCATTCACCCAGTTAAACAAGAATTTAAAATACCAAAATATCACCAAAATACTTGAAAATACTTCCAAAACTTCAATCCACAATTCATATTATAAGGATTTAATAGAAACCAAAACATAAACTTATCTCCAAAAATCCAAGCACTAGGAATATAATTACTCGTCTAAACTCATTTACATATAAACATATTAAACATTAACTATTAATCTCAAGCTATCCCATAAACCCCACAGTTCAACGCTTCTCACTCTGATGTTCGTCCGAACCTGCCTGGTCATTAGCCATAAAATCAAATAAACTTTCGCTCAGTGAGTACGTGGTACTAATCATGCAATTGGAGTAATTAATTATTCATAACACCAATTAAGCATTCACAACAATAAATGGTCGCAGGTGTGTCAAGTAATCAATCACCATCGTTTTGGACCCCTGATTCCGGGTCATTCTCACTTTTTCCGTCGCATATAGCGAAATCACACTCATTTATTAGTGACCGTAGTCAATTCGTTGTGGTCGTCACCACTATCCCATTTTCTTTGAGGATTTCATCATCTCTCTGTCCCTTATATATGGGCTAACTAATGGTGATTATCACTTGAGACCCTTTGACCCAAATAAGCATATAAACAACTCAACATGTCAACATGGCAATTTCATAATTTTTGACATGTTAACTAGTAAATAATCACATGATTTTTCACTTAATCATAAATTAAGCATTCTAAACATTTAATAACAATCAAAAGACATTAAACATCTAATTTTGGAATTAGGACACTCACCTCACGAATAAGTCCAAATAAGTTTAGGATTCCCAAATTCCTTTGCAAAACTAGCTCTAGGTACTCCCAATGATATTCCTACATTTATATTTCACATATATGTATCACCCCTCAAAATAGGTCGCGGAAAAAACGTTACCAAAACTGAAAAAGAAAGGCATAGAAATAATCCTCTTACCTTCACGAGTCCGAATATAGCTTCGGTTCGCGAAATAGAGGTCAAACAGTAAAGTTACGGTGGCAAAATGACGCAAAACCGTTATTTTTTTCTTCTTCCTCTCTCGCAGACTTTGTCTGTCTTCTAATTCTTGTTTCTTTTTTTTTTTCCTTATTTTAATGAGTTCTACCGACTCAACATAAGATATATTTATTAACTAAGCCCAATTTCAAATTACACCCCCCAAAGTTCCTAAGTTCCTATTATGAAACCCCTTGGATAATATATTAACTACCCAATATCTACGTGGGTATTTGTCTATGTCACGTATGAGTCCCAAAAGTGGTCCCAAATATTTTATGAAGTTGCTAATTAACCTACTAGTTATGGATCATGTCCCTATTCGCTCTCACATAGGTACCTAAACTGGTACCATAAAAGGCCACAATTAATAATAAAATATTAAAAACACTTTAACAAATATTCATTTAATCATATAAATGCAACTAAATGCAATTTATCTAATCTGGACCTCCCGTGGGTCCCATTTCACATCTGTCCAACTGTGCCCTTATCAAAGCACTTATCACTTCGGGGTAACTGAAACTTACCCAAATATCACATGCAATTAATTATACTAATTAATGCATGAAAATAAATATTACTTCCATTTTCTGGGTACGAGTATTACAGCATAACAGTCTTTTTATGATGCACTATTAATGGCATTAAGGGGACAACACTGACAGGGGAACATTAGGGGAGATTTGTGGCAAAGTGTCAAACCTAAGGGGGTGTCAATGTAATTTACCCTATCTTTTTTGTACAACTCAAATGAAGGATATTGTGGAAAATAAGAGGTAGGGATGTCAAAATGGCCCGTCAGGCCCGGCCCGGCCCGACATTGACCGGGCTTGGGCAAGCTTGGGCTTTGGCCCACGGGCTCCTTCTCTCTTTCGGGCTGGGCCGGGCTCGGGCCGGGCTAGAGGGTTCATGCTCCAGGCCCTACCCGAGGGCCTAGGGTCTAAGGCCTTGGCCCGGGCTTCGGACCTAGGGCCTCGGGCCGTGCAGGGCCGGGCCCAAGTTGTCTTTTTAATTTTAATTTTAATTTTTAATTTATTACTCTTATAAGATATGTAAAGACATTATAAATATGCAAACAATGATAAATTAACGGAAGATATAAAGGGAGAGAGTCTAATTAAATAAAAAAAAAATATATCATTATCTTTTATTAAAAGAAATTAGAAATAAAAATGATTACACCCCAAATTTGGCATTACTCCTATGTATAATTGTGTTACATCCTTCAATTATTCGAGTAACACTATGCTTCTTTTCCTAAATGGTTCCCAAACATAAGTGGTAGTGGGACCACCTTCAATAATGGTAGGACCACTTCAACATCGTCCAATCAAAGTAAGCTCATTGTCACATATTTTTGGGAATCATTTGAGATACAAAATTTTGAAAGCATAGCATTACTCAATTTACTCGCAAGTTGGCAATCCTATAAATTTTGTCACTTGCAATTTGATTATTATAAACTCTTGCAAATGGCAAAAAAAATTAATTGTTGGAAAGCTTCTTGGCTTGATCGGGCCGAGCTTCAAGTCTGGCTTGATTGGGTCGGGCCTCGGGCTGGGCTTCGGGTCGGGCCTGACCGGGTCGGGCTTCGGTCCGGGCTCGGGTTTTAAGAGATAGGCCCCAACCCTACCCGGGGATGTAAGGGCCTAGGCCGGGCTGGCCCTACCTTGGGCTTGGGCCGTGCTTAAGACCCGTTTTTTCGAGCTGGGCTTCTGGCTGCCCGTCGGGCCGGGCTTTTTTTACATCCCTAATAAGAGGTTGAGCTTCTCTTCTTGGTGAATCAAGCTCCAATGATTATGCACAAAATGTCCGGGCAATGTTTAGGGCTTCTCTTCTTATCTTTCAACATCATTTTGGGCAACTTTTGAGTTTTTAATAGAGCAATGTTTTGGACATAAAATGATCATAAAGAGATGTTCACAAAAGAATACGGCATTCTATGTGGCAGTAGACCCATCACATTTAACTCAACCCTTGGGATGCTACATTTTTTTGTGGGTATCTTTTTGTGACCCTTTTGTATCACTAACATTACCCTTTTTTAGCAATATTTGGGTATTGTTGATGATATTTCCAACCAGGTTTTGTCCAACGGTTTGTCCGAGATTTATACACAAGACTCTATTTGGTTTTATGGCTTTCTTGAGTGAAAAAAAACCCTAGTTCTACAGTGTTTTTCTTTGTATTTTCCTTCATTATATGGATAAAGGAAGAGAAATGACCCCACAACACTCAAAGTGTTTAATTTCTTTCATAGTTTATTCTATTTTCTTTCTTATTTACCTCATCATTTTTCTTATTAACCAACCAAATAGAAATATTTTTCTCTATATTTTCTTTTCTTTTCCCTTACTAAATCCAAGAACTATACAAAGCCTAACGGAATTTATCATGAGTAATGATATACTTTCCAAATACATGGGGCAATGGGTCTACTAAATTTTGACCGGAGAATATTGAAGTGGTCTCACCATTATTGAAGGTAAAACCACTGCCACATGTATTTGGAAAGCATTTCTCTTTAATCATAGTCAAGCAAAAGTAATGCTATGTTTCTCAAATATCAATCCCAAATTTGCTTTTCCAAATGCTTTGTTAGTTGTATTATCAACCACTGTCAGAAGGCCCAAAACATGTGGTAGAAATGTTAAAACATTTAAAAATAATTTTTTTTGAGATTCAAATTGGGAATTGCTATGTACACCGCTCAAATTTATTAAAAAAATGATTAGAATAAAAAAAAATTGATGTACATAACAAATACACACATATACATAGCAATTTCCATTCAAATTTGGAAAGCATAGCATTACTCGTCTTGGAATATGTAGTTTGTGTATTTATAGTTTTTAGGATAGCTCTTGGGGCACATAAGGATCTCATATAAACAAGATACATAAATCATAATATGTCTATCTCTTTCCTGATGGGGTCCACTATACCTGTGGGATCCACAGAAGAGAGAGATAGACATATAAAGTTTAAAGTTTATGTATCTTATTTATCTGAGATTTTTATGTACCCCAAGTAAGGGTGTAAGCGGTCGGTTTCGGTCGGTTTTTTTTTTGGGTTTTTTTATGAAGGGAAAAAAAAAAAAACTTGACTAATAGTGGCGGGCGGTTGATCGGTTTTTTTCGGTCAATTTTGACTTGATCATATATTTGCAAAACCAACCAATCAATTTTTTGAACGATCGATTTTTTATTTTCAATTTTTTACTTACCCCATAGACCCAAGAGTTATCCTACTTTTTAATACATTTTCTTGTGGACGCTGGCTCCCTCATCCACAACACAAGACTCAAGAGGAGCTCTGGGCCTGTGGCCCCAATCGATTAAAAAGTCCATTAAACTCACTATGCCAATTTGGGCTCAACTTCTACACCCATTACGAGTTTTCCATTCCCACCAATCAAACCATGCCACATCAACAAAATCATCCTAACTTCTGTTTGGTAACAACTCCCGACTTCAATTGTGATGTAGAGTCGTAGACATTGTAGACAAACCAAACCTCTTCAAAATCGTTTTTGGCACATGTATATCAAATCTTTTGATTCCTTACTCTCTCTCTCTCTCTCTCTCTCTCAGCGTCTGCGTACGTTGAACGGTCGATCTAACTTTAATAATCCGAGAAAAAAAAGGTGAAAAATCAAAGCACAATTTAGGAACTTCAATGGGTGAATCAAAGCAAGACCCATCAATCTCTCTTCCAGGTACCATCTTTTCTCATTTCTCTGTTCACTACTGGGAATAATTAGAGATTAATTATGCCAATATTTGTTCTGTCTATTAATTCCCCATCTCTCTCTCTCTCTCTCTCTCTGAAATCCTCCGTATGGTGTTTATAAATTAATTACCCAGTTGAAGTATTGAAGGCCAAATTAATGCTATATATAGATTTTAGGTAGAAATTTTGTGAAAGCACTCCACATACTATGTGTGAAAGCATTACATATACAATGTGTGTGTATTTCTCCAGATTTTATATAGGAAAATATTTAAGCCGGGGCGGACCAGGATTTTTGGTAGGGCCTAAACTAGACGGGGTTTTGGATTAATGCCCCCTTTGTGAATTTTTTTGGGTCTGTATGTACATAATTTTGTCTAAAACTGTAGAATTAGTTTAACACTCCCAATTTGGGGTAAATTGTGTAACTTTAGGGGCCTATATCCAAAAACTGTAAAATATTGCATATAAATCTACAATTTTCAAGTCTATAAAATATGACATGTGAATCTAGAATTTTGAAAAGTCCAAGAGGGGGGGCTGTATGACTTTCAGGAGGGTCTATTTCTAAAATCTATAAAATATAATATATGATTCTGTAATTTTCAAAAGTTCAGGGAGGGCCTGTGCCACCCTTGACTTGTTAATAAACCATTTTTTTTGTTTATTTGCCTTATGATGTGTCAATGGCAATTTTGAAAGTAAATCTAAATTTTTGTTTTTTGTATTGTAATTAATGAAGAGTTTTAGTTGTACATGTCATCCAGTCTCTTTTTTAGTGACCCTTTAGCTGTCTCTAGCGGTACTCGTATGTATATATTCCTGAGTGTATAAATATTCATTTTCCTTTATGTAAATATAGAATAGATATAGATATGATGTGAATTGTGATGTATATTTTGTGTGTGTGTTTGTGTGTGTGTGTGTGTGTTTTTGTGGGTGGCAGATAAAGATGTAAAAGCACCCAATGTATTTGAAAGAGCTCAGGAAGAGATTGAAGCAATATTCCACAGTGAGAAACCACACAACCATCACAAGGAAACTCACGGGTTGCGTAGCGACATTGATGAGAACACTGATATTAAAGATGTCAAAGCCCCAAACGTGTTCGAGAGAGCGAAAGAAGAGATTGAGGCTCTTGTTCAAACAATTCATCCTAAGAAAGTACCAAAGAATGATGATTCACACTTCAATGGAATTGAAAGAAGGTTTTTATATATAGATTTAATAATAATCAGCCATGAAGTCATAAAGCGCTTAGATTGCTTGCTTATCATTTCATAATGATGGGGTTTGCAGGGATGATATGAAGGCTGAGTTACCCGAAAGATCAAATTCTGTTTCTGGTATAGTTTTTGCTCACTTCCTTATAGTTATAGGCTATAGCATGTTGGGTTGTCACTTGAATTTTAGGCTCATTATAGTTTATATAAAATCTTAAGAGTAAAATTCAAACCATGAATGAAACCATTCAGACAAAATTAAGCAGACTTCAGGGGCGGAGCTAGGATTGGAGCTCAGCGGGGGCACACTTACACGCGGGTTCGGGGGCAGCGCGCCCGAGCCCTTTTTTCCATGGTAGAAACGCTATAATTTTGGATATTTAGGGTTTGAAAATTGTGTAGTCGTCTCTTGGATTTGACGTATAGTATGTTAGGTTAAAGTATGATTATTCAAATAGAAACTGATATCTCCACAACTCTTTTGAAAAAGTGCTTTCATATGCTTAATTTCTTTCTTTCTTTTTTGTCTCCACTAATTTCACATACAAAAATAAAGAACCCCTAATTTGTTAAAAATTGATATCTATAAGGCTTTAAACAATTGGAGACTAATCAAGTAAAGAAGTTGCTTATATGGGTGAAAATTATTAAAACTTGAAGGACCAAAATGAGATTTGAGTTTAGAATGGGTAAATTAAAAAATTTAGGAGGGGCACGAATGTGTAGAATCTAAAATACATAGAGTAAAAAACTAATTTTCAAAAGTTGAGGGGAGGGGCAAGTGCCCCCTCTTGCCCCCATGGCCCCATGTGGCTCTGCCCCTGCCCCTGCCCCTGCCCCTGGGAGTCTTCATTAATTATTATGTGGCCAGTTCTAATGTTTTCCATGAATGGAGAAAATTCATGATTTAAAGCAGCATCCTTTCTGCAATGAGCACGTTTTTTCTAAATGAAACCATTTAGAATCATCATCTTTTCTAGTTAAAATGCTATGTAAGAGTATGAATGCAATTACTTGCATCCAATGCAGCCAAACGGACCCTAACACAGTGGTTCAGTTGGTCTTGGTCATGGTCTATAATCGATTGCTTCACCATAGATTAATTTTCTCAAAAGGACTTTACTTTTGTATCGAATTTTGTATGAATATCTTACACCCGACGATGAAAAGTTTGGAGGAAGGAGTAGTACATCGGGCAAAATGAACTATATCTTGAGCTTTGTTCACCATAATATATTGAACAAAATCCCTCTTATATCTTTGGTAGTTGTAACATGTTTTTCTTTTGTTCTATTCTTGAAAGGTTCGAAACCAAGATTAGACCCATGAATATATGCATATGTTCTTTTTTTTCTTTTTTTAGCACAAGAAGAAAAGGATGTGCAGGCGCCCAATTTGATAGAAGGAGCCAAGGAAGAATTTGAAGCAATAATGCACATGGACAAGTCACCACATCGTCATCATAAAGAAACTCATGGAACGAGTGATGATATAAACGAGAATACCCCGATTAATGAGGTTAAAGGCCCAAATATATTCGAACGAGCAAAGGAAGAAATTGAGGCTCTTGTTCAAACAATTCATCCCAAGAAAGAATCTGGCATTGTTGGTTCACCGCCTAAGAAGGAAAGTGGAGTCAGGGGGTGTATTGGAAAAGCATTGGAAAAAGTATGCTCTCCCCGTGGTAGTAAGAGAGATTGATTGGTAAGTTTTTTGTAATTTTTGACTTCTTTCCATGTTTGGTTTGTGAGAATATTATTACGGAATTAATTTCACCTGACTGATATATCTTGATCCATTGAAAGAATTTCTGTGCGTGTGTGTGTGTGTGTGTGTGTGTGAAGGGGGGGGGGGGGGGGGGGGGGGGGGGGGGGAGGTGTGGGTGTGGGTGTGTAAATTCATTACTAGCTTGATGGAAAAACTGTATCTATCTGGTTTGTATAGTGCTTTATTTTACAGCTGAAATATTTTGCCTCGATACTTGGCTCAGCCCATTTAAATCTACAATAAATTTACTTCTATATTTCAAACTCAACTAACACTAGAATATATTGCAATGAGTACTTTTTTTTTTGGTGGGCGGTGTGAAGGATAAATGAGTATTGTATTGCAGTACAATTATCTATGCACAGCTTTTATCACAAGTCTATTCAATAAGTAATTCAAATCTTGTGGATTTGGATTTTAAATTGATTTTTTTATTTATTTATTGTATCAACCTACTTTCGCGGGAACAAGTTTTCTTTGGTCATCAACTCCAAACCTATCATTCTTATTTGCTAGTATGGTAGGAAAGATCGAAGTTTTGGTTTACAGCTACCAAGTTGAAGTTGACTTGAATATTATTCGCACGATGATTTGGTCTGTTTGATAAACCTACATACTTAATAAAGATCACGCAGTTTTCTCTAAGGACGTGTAATACATAACTAATCCATATATCTTCAACTGCTAGTTGTTTTCAATTATTTTCAAGGGGTTTTACATACAAAACATATGTTTATTGTGACAATTGTTATTTGATGTACTTTCCAATTAGGTTCAGTCTTTCAGGGCATCCTTGTATGTGTTTGCGTGTGTGTGTTTTTGTTGGTATTGGGGATGGGGAGGGGGACTTGTTTCTCATTATTATTTGTTGTGGCAGGCCCGGCCTTGAGCACATGCTTGGGCTTGGGATCCACCATACAAATGGGTTCCCAAATTGCTCTCCAACTCTCCAATATTGTATATGTATATATGTTGTCTTTGTGCATTTGATTCTTGATACATACTACATTAACTAAACATTTGATTTCATAAAAACTTCAATAAATAACTCACAAATCAAATTATAATATATAAATATACTTGCAAATATATGTAAATAAACCAAAAAAAATTTCTTTGGACAAATCCTCATTGGGTAAAGGGTCCTATTCTATTAATCTCGCCTCGGGTCCCCAATATCTAAGGTCCCCAATATCTAAGGATCGACTCTGTGTTGTGGGGAGAGGATGAGAAGGGATGGAGAGATATCAAGTTGCTAACTAAAAGGCTCTGAATTGGTTCATGGTAAAGGATGAAAATAGGAAGGACAGAAAGGAACTAAAAATTGCGTGATTACAGTTTTTAAATTTGTCACCTGTTTGAGTCACTTTTATTCCTCCTTTCTAGAGAAAAGAAAAATGGAAATAGTTCTTATTTCCATTTTCATATCCTTTTTCATTTTCTTCTGTATATCCGTAAATCAACTGAATAAGGTTGACGAAAGTGTTACTTTTTCCAAGAAGATTAGGATAGGGTTCCACTGATTGGTGCCTCACAGACTCTCACTTTCCATGGTCTAATTTCCGTATTCAACTTAGAAAATAATTCAAGGGTAACTTCTTTTCTTAAAAATAAAAAATAAAAATGGGGAAAATGTGTTCGAACAGAAAAGGTTGAAGAATAGTTCTAAAGACACCTAATGATGTTTAAAGGAAGGGTAAATTGCACTTTTCATCCCTATAGTTTGAGAGTTGTGATACTTAGGTTCATGTAGTTTTAATTTTGACAATTTTAATCCAACAATTTCATTTTCTATGCGCAGTCAGTCCTTTAGCAAACGACAGTGAAACACATGTGACGGAGCAAGGATAAGATGAACATTTTACATTTCACTGTACTTTCTTTCTAATTTTTTAGGATTTTACTGCTCTGGTGTAAAAATATTTTGCAAAATTAAGGTAGAAAATGAAAATATTTCACTGTTCTAATGCAAAAGTACAATGAAATGTAAAATGTTCATATTGCTCCATCACATATGTTTTACGGTCGTTTACAAAAAGACTAATTACACACAAAAATAAAATTATAAAATTAAAATTGTCGAAATTAAAATTAAAAAACCCAAAATGTCGCAATCCTCAAAACTACCAAAGTAAAAAGTACAATTTACCCTTAAAAGGAATGAGACCCGTGTTTGTCTTTGGATTATACAGAGAAGAGTGACAATATATTGGCATTTTGTGGCCGCCGTTCTTGAAGCACAAAGTCAACCTTATGCCATTGAAATCAACAAAAACAAAAGGGTGAATAGAAAGGAAAAAAAAAACAAGAATAATGCTATATTTTTTAAAAAATAATTTCAACAAGGATTTCTTAACACAAGGATGTGTCAGTGGAATACTCTTTAATAATGATGTGATTATTTTAATATTAACTAATCAAAATTAATTGAGTTCACTGTCACACGTGTTGGAAAAATATTTTTGACAAAAAATTTGAAAAAGCATAGCATTACTCAAAAAAAATTGAAGATAAAGATGGTTACTGATCTCATTATCATAATTGACATTTTCTTTAGCCATTTTTAAAACTTGATGATTTGTCTTTGCCATATCTAGATTTGACTTTAATATTAACTGTCATTTTTGGATTACTTATTAATGTTGCTCAGTAATGTTGTGATTTCAGTTATTTAAATTTGAATTCTAAATTTATTTTCAAAGATTTTGTCAGTTGTATAGTTATATCACATGCACTGGCATGTGATACCATCGAACGTTGTTCCAATATATGGTACAATTGTTAAAGCATTTGAGAATAAAGTTTAGAATTCAAGAAGCATTGCATAAGTATAAATAAAATGTAGTAAACTACTTCCTTTGTGGCCAGATGGTAAGGTCACTGGGTGTTATACTCAGAGGCAAGGTTTTGAAACCCAGACCGTTCATCGAACCGGAAAAATGTCCAGGTCACGGGTTACTGGTTCAACCGTTGGGTGAACCGGAATCGAACCGTGACGTCATAAGTAAGTAATTAATATATTTATTTGTAATTAATATTATATTAATAATTTAATAGTACAATAATTCACAAAAAAAATTAAAAAGCTCTCTAAATTTGATTCTCACACTTTTATACAATTATCATAAAAAATTGAAAACACAACATATAGTTCTCAAAGTCAAAGAAACCAACACATGTTGATGCATAATACAACAAAATACATAATATGATAATAGCACATAATTCCCAAAGAAATCCATAACACAACATAGTCTTCAATGAAAAAAACTATAATAAAAAAATAATCTAAAACATTTTCTGAAATTCAAAAATTGTGGTGACCTAAAATGTTTTTTTTTTAATACTAAACATGAACCGCCCGGGTCGTGCCCCCCTTTCGTCGAGTGCCCCGCCCGGTTTTTTATATTTCCGGTTCAACCGGACGGGTTGAACGGTTTTTCATTTTGAGGCCGGTTTTTCTTCTAAGAACGGTTCACGGTTTGGACCAGCCCGTTTTTAGGACTGGTTGGCGGGTTGAACGGTTGAATAGTTCGGTCCGGGCTGGGTTTTAAAACCTGAGTAAAACTTGGGACACAATCAAATACACAACTTTTGGGACACAACCTAATTAATGTGTCTATCTCTCTCTTGTGATGTCACTGGACCCCACAACGACACAGGAGAGAGATAGACACATTAATTAGGTTGTGTCCCAAAAGTTGTGTGCTCAGAGGTCTCAAGTTCGAATCTCAAGGGAGTGGCTACAAGTGATTCACCCTAACGCTTTGGCCTCGTAGGATTAGTCGAGGTGTGCGCAAGTTGACCCGGACATCCACATTTATCAAAAAATAAATAAATAAAATGTAGTATGTGTCAAATCAAAAGAAAGAGTTTGTAGAAAAAGTCCATGTGTTTGTTTTGTATATATGAATTATATTTGGGCAATGATATTACAATAAACTTTTTGTACAAAAAGGTAATTTTTAATTATTTTATTTTTTAATACAAAAAATTACTTATAATATCATTACCTATTATATTTTGATGATGCAATTCACTCGGACAAAGAAAATCAAATCCATTGGCCAGATACTAATTTGTTGTATTCACTACAAATCTAAGCTCTCGCTGTCTCAATAACTAAATTAATCATTTTTACGAACAAGGAGGGTGGCTAATGTCAGACCACGCCACATAGACGTCGAGGAAAATTCATAAAAAAAAATTTGAAAATATTTTTGCTCATTCAAAATATGTACAGTAATGCTCACCCAAACATTTCATTGACTAGTACAGTGGGATTCATGATTAAACAAATGTTATTTAATTTTGTTTAATTCTGGGTCCTACTGCATTAGCCAATAGAATGATTAGGTGAGCATTGATATACCATTTTTTGGATGAGCAAAAATACTCTCAAAAAATTTCGTATGCCTTCCCATATTTTGAAATTAATTTTATGAGAATTTTAGTCATAGACATAATCGGATAGTAAAATCTTTCCAAAAAAAAATAGTAAATAATAAAAATCAAATAACTAATTATGTGAAAGTCGGTGACATAATAGTAACTTGATTGGTTATTTTATATATATATATATATATATTATTAAAATGGACTTTTAATAAAAATTAAAAATGAGTTATTATCTTTTAAACTCAAATAATTCGGTACGAGAGACTTCTTACTAAACTTCTATTATTTCATTAGTATCAATTAAGCAGATTCATAAGACAATGTCATGATTCTCAACTATAAATTCTATATACAGGCCACATGGCCTCCTGAAGGTCAATGAAAATAATTCTAACAAAATTTAAAACAAATACAACTCAAAACAATTACACACCAGCAAATTTAAGACTTAGAAAATAATTGATATTTAAACAAGTGTATGTCTACATATATGAATTTTTTGACCAAATCTCTCACTTTTGGCCTGATTTGACTGGCCGGATGAAATTGTCGAATAGGACATGATAAGACAGGATCGAATAAGATATTTAAGACTTAGAAAAGAAATGATATTTAAATAAGTGTATGTCTACATATATGAATTTTTGACCAAATCCCTCGCTTTTGGGCTTAGTTTGACAGGTCGGATAAAATTGTCGGATAGGATGTCATGATAAGACAGGATAAGACATGATAAGACAGGATCGGATATGATAGTAATTCTATCGGATAAATTGTTATGATGTCATGTGTTTGGAACGTGCTGGATAAAACTATCGGATAAGCTATTATGATATCATGTGTTTGGAACGTGCTAGATAAAACTGTTGGATATGCTATTATGATGTCCTATGTTTGGAACGTGCTGGATAAATTATTATAAACTTATGTTTGGTCTTGACCGGATATAAGTTCCAAATAATAACAAAATTATTGCTTTTTAACACCCAAAAAAAGAAAAGAAAAAAGAGATTTGGAAAAAAGAATAGAGAGAGATCTGAATTTTTTTTTTAAAGCAAATCTTAAAAATAAAAAATAAAAGAGTTATATTTGGGGTGGGGGGGCTGTGGAGGTTTGTCCTAAGAGAGAGAGAGAGAGAGAGAGAACTTTGGAATAAAATAATCTATAGGATAGATAATAGCATTAAACACATGATAGAATAAAAAAAAAAAAACAAAACAAAAATGACGGAGATACACACCAAACGACACACCAGCTTTAAATGTATGTACCCTATGCTGTGTAAGTGATGCACAGAAAAATGTGAAAAATTTAAACAGCACAGGATACATGCATTTAAAGCACAGTGTGTCGTTTAGTGTGTCGTTTGGTGTGTATCTTTATCATTGTTGATAAAAAAAATCATACCCTGAACTCTTATCCTGCCTGCGAAATCAAGTCTTGGTGTTTTACCAACAGAACTCATCCACTTTTCAACATATTTATCAAATTTATGAACTTTCAACGTGCTTCTCAAATTCATCAGCTTTCAAAAGTCGTGTTTCGAAAACACTGACTTCACATTTTCTATCATTCTTCTTCCTCCACCAACAAATAAAATCATGCGAGGCTGTGTTTAGAAAAAGATGACTTCGCCCAAAAAATTTATCGTTAAGTCAGTGTTTTCAAAATATGACTTCTAAAAGTTGATGAATTTAAAAAATAAATAGAAAAATTGATAGACATATATATATATATATATAAGCTAAAAAGTTTATGAGTCTCATAAAAATGACCATGATAGTGATACCCGTGGTAAAAGAGTAATGTTGTTATGCTACTGAATTCTCATCTCAAATCTGCATCTTTAATGGTGTGATTGTGGGACTACTATAAGTTCACTTTAATATCATTCAATTAAAATTTAGTGATCTCACACCGACCTATATCATACGAGAATTTGAGAAACACGCACTATTCATGTAAAAAAAAATCCTACATATAGGATACAACTTTAATACAGGTACTTTGGTGTAGTTCGTAGTATTTCCCTCACATAAAAAATACTAGTAAAAACAGTGCAAAATTATACTCCAATTTTGTCCAAATGTGACATGAACCACACCAACCATGTATTGATTGGGTCCTGACTCCTGATGTACGGATGAGAAGCTCGAATGACTACATGATACTACTGGACTAGGAGCATATCTTAACCATAACTAGTATCTTTTAAATGTTCCTCCGTCTCGTTTTGCTCCCTCTCTCTCTCTCTCTCTCTCTCTCTCTAAAATACTACGTAAAATTAACTCCCAATCTCTCTCTCTCTCTCTCTCTCTCTCTCTCTCTTCTGACTTCACTCTTTTCCAAATTCAATGCCAATCTTCTCCCCTAAAACATCTCAGGCTGTTCTCTCTGCAACTCTATTGGATTTTCGTTAACCCATACACTCTAATTTCCTTCAAATCCATCCATGGCCTTTTTACCTCACACAGCCTCCTCCTCTGAGTCCTCTCTCTGTCTCTCTCTCTAGAAATATTATCTCATGACTTTCTCTGTCTAAATTGAAAAAGTCTTGTCTGAGATGGATACTCGAACAGCTTTCTCAGATTCCAACGACATCAGTGGAAGCATGAGTAGCATATGCTGTGTGGCCGCCAATATTACCGAAATTCTCTCCCCTGAACCTTCGGCTCCCGATATAGCAGCCCTAAGACGCCTCTCCGAAAACCTAGAATCGATTTTCGAGTCCCCATCGCCGGACTTCGATCACTTCGCAGATGCTAAAATCCTCGTCTCCGGCGGCCGTGAAATCGCCGTCCACCGGTGTATTTTGTCTGCGAGAAGTCCTTTCTTCAAGAGCGTGTTCGCCGGGAAAGAGAGCGGCGTCGTGAAGTTGGAATTGAAGGAATTGGCTAAAGACTTGGATCTTAGCTTCGAGTCGTTGAACACTGTGTTAGCTTACTTGTACAGTGGGAAGGTGAAATCGCTGCCGAAAGGTGTTTGTGATTGTGTCGATGAGGAGTGCTTGCACATCGCTTGTCGTCCTGCTGTGAACTTTCTAGTGGAGGCTTTGTATGCGGCTTTCATTTTCCAGATTTCTGAATTGGTTGCTCTGTATCAGGTACTCCAACAAATATATATATATATATATATATTGTGACTTCACTCTGTTAATAAAGTCTTGTTTGGACTGTTTGATTTGATATGTGTAAATACTGTACTAATAGTTTGCTTAAATTGGTAGTGCTTTGCCAAGTAAAGCCAAGTGATTTTTCCTGCTTTTGGAAATCAAAAAATTGCCTTTGGTACCTTTAAACTTTTAGCTTTCACCTGACTTGAAGTGCAATTTGGTACCTTTATAGGCAGTTGTTATTCTTTTAGATGAAGTGATTATCATATAAGGCTATAAGCAATAATTACATGTACAGTATGAGATTTTTTCCAATTGTACAACTTTTTAAGGACCAGTTATTCCAACTTTTCTATGGTGGTGGTGATATTAGAGAATAAATGGGCAGCTTTAGTACTTTCTTGCTTTTGTAATGGTATGGATAAGAAAAAGGCCTAGCCTTAAAAGCACGGACACACTAACACGGATACGACAGGACACGGGCACGTCGACAAGACAAAGTCCTTAAAAAACTGTACGCCGACACTGCAGGAAAAGTGTCCGTGAAGTGTCGTGTCCGTTATGCGACACGTTACCTTCTTTGAAGTGCTGGTGCTTCGTAGGGCCTAGGAGAATTTGTAATTCTTTTAAGATTGGCTCTGTAGCATAATATACAGTATGACAGAAGTCTTATCCATAATTTTGTTCATCAATGTTAGAAATTGGTGGCTAAAAATTGCCCACGCAAGTTTAGGAAAGTTCAATGAAAGAAAATAAGTCGGATTCATAATACGTGAAAACAGAATTTCTAAAGTTGTTTTTTCAGAAGGTAGAGTCAAACTGTTTTCAACACTTCCTCATCATGAAAAGAATAGTTGAGGGAGGACACAGTCTTTTGAGGTTCTTTAAACTTCAAAGAGTAATTCGCATGGAAGTTTTTTTTTTCTGAATATCTTGTTACGTCTTATGTTTCCTTGCAGAGGCATCTATTAGACATTCTTGACAAGGTTGCCGCAGATGATGTTTTGGTGATTTTATGTGTTGCAAATGTGTGTGGTACAGCATGTGAGAGATTGCTTACAAGGTGTATTCAGAATATCATCAAATCCGATGTTGATGTTATAACTCTCGATAAAGCGATCCCCCACGATATAGTAAAACAAATTGTGGATTCACGACTAGGACTTGGGTTGCTCGAGTCGGAGAGCAACAGTTTTCCCGATAAGCACGTGAAAAGAATACACAGGGCTCTAGAATCCGACGATGTCGAATTAGTTAGAATGCTTCTGAAAGAGGGGCATACTACTCTAGATGACGCAAATGCACTCCATTATGCAGTGGCATATTGTGATGCTAAGACTACGACAGAGCTTCTTGATCTCGCACTCGCGGATGTTAACCGCAAAAATGCGAGGGGATACAGTGTCCTTCATATTGCTGCTACACGGAAAGAGCCTAAAATTATAGTATCACTTCTAACGAAGGGAGCTCAACCATCTGATCTCACATTGGATGGCAGAAAAGCTCTACAGATCTCAAAGAGGCTCACCAAGGCTGCCGATTACTATAAGTCCACCGAGGAAGGAAAAGCTTCTCCCAAGGATCGGTTGTGTATAGAGATTTTGGAGCAAGCAGAAAGAAGAGATCCGCTACTAGGGGAAGCTTCTGTTTCTCTTGCTATGGCAGGGGATGATCTTCGTATTAGATTGTTGTACCTTGAAAATAGAGGTGCGTTATCAAATTGGTCCAAGCTTCTTTACTTACATGTGCATATGATCGTACTTGTCAAGTAGGGATTTGTAACGTGAATCGAAATTCCATTTTTCCGGATTGTGAATCGTAAGATTCGGTGACAAACTAAAAAGCACCAAAATATAAAACCAAACTTCAGTGACAAGTTGAAAAGCATCCAAAATACCAATATAAAAATTCCAAACTTGTGAAAACACCAAAGTACCATATCACTTCTTTTTTTTTTTTTTTCCTCACCTTCGTTTTTGAAGCCAATTCAAAAGAAAAACACCAAAATTAAATTTCAAATTTGTGAAAATTGAAAATAGAAAAAACTTATCCCAAAAAGCTCCAACCTCCAAAATTCTTCGAAGTCTTAATAGATGCCTATAATGACTTCCTCTTGTAAGTAGAAACACATGGTAAAAAAAATGGAAATCGATTTAGACTCTTGTAGAGAATAAAATTGGTTGGGTCTCAAATAAACAAATCCTAAGTGGCTTAGAAGAGGGTTAGGAATTGTCTCTTAAATACTAAGATAATGTACTCGACCCAACTAAGCCTTGTCAAAATTAACTGAGCATTCAAGTACAAGTAGCCTTTTTTTTTTTTCTTTCTTTCTTTCTTTCTTTTTTCCTTAGCTAACACATGGTAGTAGAAATATAGTATAAACTTCTGTTTTTCAGGAGTAGAATTTCCTGGTGGTTTTAATTTGCTGAGGATCACTTTGAGTTTGTATCTAGTTAGATCATACATCAATGTTTTGACCGGCTTAGCACGATGTTAATTTATTGACTGGTTGATTGATTTTATCAGTTGGACTAGCAAAACTTCTGTTCCCCATGGAAGCAAAAGTAGCAATGGATATTGCTCAAGTTGACGGAACTTCTGAGTTTACATTAGCTAGTATGCACTCTAGAAATATGGCTGATGCCCAGAGGACAACTGTGGACTTGAATGAGGCGCCTTTCAAGATCAAAGAAGAGCATCTAAATAGGCTAAGAGCACTCTCTAAAACTGGTAAGGATGCTTTAGACATTTCCTCACGTGCATAGCTGTATTTATAATACGGAGTATTATATCATATTTTGATATCTTAAGGCTCCTCGAATGGTAACTTTGTGGTTTTTGGTTTTTCAGTTTTGATTTTCATTTTTTGTATTGAATTAGAGGCAAGCATCAATACAAAAAATAAAACAAAAACTGACAACCAAAAACCACGACGTTACCATGCGAGCCCTTAGTTTGCAGATTTGATTTTTTTTTTTTTACGAAAAGGCACATTTCCACCTGGTTTTTACAAGTTTAAATTTGAACTATTATTATGTACCATTCCAGGACAGTGGCCTTAGACAGAATGAGGTCATTATCTTAATTTCATTTTTTTTTTCCTCATAATGGAAATAAGAAACTGACGGTCAAATCAACAATTCCAAATATTTGTATTAATATTTGGGAATAAAAGTAATTTATTTTCTGCTTTTGCTCGGGCAGTGGAACTCGGGAAACGTTTCTTCCCACGGTGTTCTGAAGTTCTCAATAAGATCATGGATGGTGATGACATATCAGAGTTAGCTTACCTTGGAAATGACACTCCAGAAGAGCGGAAACTGAAGAAGCGAAGGTACATGGAACTTCAAGATGTTCTGAGTAAAGCATTCACTGAAGATAAAGAGGAGTTTGATAAGTCTATCAATTTATCATCTCCATCATCGTCCACATCCATTCGGGCGATGAGGCCTAATAAACTCACATTCAAGAAATAAATTAACTCAAAAAGTGAAAGATGTGGAAAAGCATCTTCTTGTTGTATCACAGAGTTCCATTTTTATATACTGGGTTTGAATTTCCTATTTGAGCTATGTACCATAATTTTGCTTTTCCCATAAATTATACAAGGAAGAGGATTGGATTGGATTGGATTTGTTTGGATTGATGATTCGGATTATTTTCTTTTTCTCCGTATCCAAGTTTAGATTCTATCTTTCGTTGCATTTTTTTTTAACAATGATGCTGATGAATTTCCCCGTGCTAACATATTGCTTGGAAATAATCTGAAGAGTTATTTCAGTTGTGGCATTGGTGTGTGTAGTTAGTTGGGGTGCTTTTTAGTAGATCTGGTTACCCAGTCATAGTTATATGATAATGAAATTATGAAATTTTAGCAAATTAATTAATGGCATTTCTTTTTGGAATTTCATCCAATGGTTATACTAAAATATAATATTAACCGTGGTAATGTCAAAATATATGTTTGACATGAAGTAAGAAAAAAAAAAAAAAAAAAAAGTAAGAAAAGTTATACGATGGGAGATGCTTAGTAAACCCTTTGATGGGTTTGATTCAATAGTATTTGAGTTGTCCTATGACTATGATTTGTTATCCTTAATTGCTTCTTCAGGTTTTAGTCGGAAAATGCTTCTGTGCAGTTAGCACAGTGCAGTTCGTACTGTGCTTCTAACACTTTGCACAGTAAAATTGTCCAGTTTTTACTGCAAACTATGAGAAACACAGTGCGAACTACAGTTTTATTGTGCAAACTATGAAAAGCACAATGCAAACTACTGCACAGAAGCATTTTCCGTTTTAGTCTACTCATCTTACACTTGTTCAGAGGACCCACCACCAGCTACCCAACCTTTAGTCATGAGTAGACTCAATAATCATGGATTTGTTTATGATGAACATGCACTTTAGCTTCACACTTGTTTTATTGCGGAAAGGGACGCTTCCAAAGGCTGATGTTACTTTTCTGCTTCTTCCAAAATCCAAACGAATAGCAAAACCAAAGGGATTCATCAATTTTGTTTTCGAAACAATCCTTAGGCTTAGTTTGGCCCCCATGTGGCTTTTTAAAAGGAGCTTATGAAATTTACTACTAAGTTGTTTGATAATTTTGTACAAGTGACACACTACTCTTCAAAAATATATCATGAAACCAAAAAGCCACCTTGAGCTTTTAAAAGCTCCATTCTAGAGCTTTTAAAAGCTCCCCCAAAAAAGCCCTAAGTTCAATTTTTACAAAGCGCATAAACTAGTTACCAAATGAATTAACATGAAATTGTGCTTTAAAAAAGGAGAAGCACCAAAAGGGGGGCCAAACTAAGCCTTAGAATGGAAAACAGCTTCATTATTTTAGAATTTTGAATTTGACTTTTCTTTTAAAACTAGGGTACCAGCACGTAGCGCTAATCTCCTCTTATTAGCTTGTTTTGTCTTATCTTTTTTCTTTTTCTTTTTTTTTTTTCTTTTTTTTTTTCCATTTTAATTTTGATACAATGGTATTAAAATGTAATAAACTAATGAAAGACATTATAATCTCTCGAATTATCTACATTGACTTTTAAAATGCGAGTACTTCTATATTATTGGTATTTTTGTTGTCTTCTGCTGAATTATCTTCTTTCAAGTTTACAGTGTGATTACTTTTATAGTATTGATATTTTCTCCCCCTTGGATTGTGTTATGAACTTATGATATTCAAGTGTTGCAACTAATAGTGCGAAAAATCGCATTCAATAAGATCTGAAATCACGTTCAAACAAATTCGAAAACAAATTTGAAAACACATTCGACTAGATCCAAAATTGCGTTCAATCATACCCAAAATCACATCATTTTTTAGCCATTCACAGTCTCCCGTATTTATCTTAACCTAACATGTGACAGGTAAGCATTACGCGCAACGTATGTGACAATTTCTAATAATTTAAGCTAACAGTGTCTGAATTTGAGCCCGATTAAATGAATTTTTGAAGTTCAAGGACCCAATTGCAAAAAAAAAAAAAAAAAGTTTATGGACCCAAATAAAAGCAGGTGTATAGTTTAATAAACTAAAGTGTAATTTGCCCTTTATTTTATTTTATTTTTTGGCTAGATTTTTAAGTCTCCTGTTTTGGGTTTTGGAGGAAACTCCCTTCTTGGTGGACTCTTATGTTGTTTTTTTGGCAGAATCAGAAACTGTGAATTCTCGCTGTTTTTGGGTTCGCTCCTTGGGCATTTTAATACTTCTTGAGTACTTATCAATAAATAAATAAAAAGAATCTACTGCAGACTATATTTATTTTTTTTCCTTTCTAAAGTTTTGATAGTTTGGACTCTCAAACAATTAGATACGAGCGTTGCGGGAATCAGTGGTACCCACTGAAAGTACATTATAAATATTTTTACACTTAGGTTTTGTAATGGAAGACATGTCTTGGTGGTTTGATACCTTAGTTTCAATCTGGTAGGCAGGGTTTGACTCTCGTTGCCTCCTTTTTTATTTTTATTTTTTTTTCTTTTTTTGAAAAATTGATTTGGTTTTTAGCCTATTATTTTATAAATATTACTTGGAAACCCCCCACTAACTATCTGTCTATCTATTGAAAATACTCACTAATGAATGTGGTCTATTTCAATACTTGAAACACTATTTTTAGTTTTGCAAATTTAATCGCTTAAAATTTCCAGTACCTAAAATACAACACTTTATTTCTAGTACTTAGCTAAGGGTTTGTTTGATAACTCAAATTAAGTTCTATCAATGAAAAGTTTTAGCGTTGCATTGTTTTTTTCAATTCGTTTGATAATGTACAACTTCACTGAAAATGTATCCAAAAACTACTAAAAATTTTAAATAAAAGGTTATGTTAAAAATTGTATGGTGGTGTTAGAACATTTTGGACATAAAATCAATTCTACACATAATTATGGTTAAGTAAACCCAAAAAATAAAAATAAAAATTTCGCCTCGAGGCCGCTGTCCCGAACCCCCACATAGCTTTAAGTCCCTAATTGGTACCCATGGATCAGATTTCTGGATACGCCCCTGATTCGATCACCAATCTCAGAGAGCTTGACGTGTTAAGTCTCAAATCAAACATTGTCATTCAAATATAAAATGTGTAACTTTGTATTTAGAAGTACGAAATTTGGAATGTAAATTTGTAACGGTATACTGATTCAGGGAACATAGGCCTTGAACAAAATGAGGTCATCTCGAAGTTTCAAAAAAAATTCTCAGAATTATTTTATTGAACGGCTATGAAGCACTGACTGTTCAAAAAAATAGATGTGTTCGCACCTACTAAGCAACTGAAGAAGCGAAGGTACATGAAACTTCAAGATGATTTGAGAAAAGCTTTTACTGAAGATAAAGAGGAGTCTTTAACAACTTATCAGCTTCATCCTCTTCAACATCCAATAGGGTGATATGAGGACTATATTGTTCATAAGCTCACCTTCAAGAAATAAATAACTCAAAATGTGGAAGATATGCCTCTTCTTGTTGTACAACAGAATTCCATTTCTCATACCCTGAATTCACTGAAATTGAATTTCCTATTTAAGTTATCTCAGTTAATTTTTGTTTGGATTTGTATACAAGTGATGCTTTTGATGCATCTTCTTCTTCTTCTTCTTCTTCTTGTATCATAGAATACCATTTTTCTGTTCTGAATTTGAATTTCCTATTTGAGCTCTCTACCATAATTTTGATTTTCCCATCAATTATATTTATAGGAGCATGTGAATTGGGTTGGATTTGTATACAAATAATGATTTTTGAGTATTTGCAATTTTTTTTTCCCTTATCCATGTTTGGATTTCTATCTTCTATCACATTTTAAGGATGAGTCCGATTTTTCTTCCCCTTGCAAACATTTCTAAAAAATATCTGAAGAGTCATTTTCTCTGTTGGGTTGGTACATAATTCGGGTACTTTTAGCAGATCTGATCACCAGCAGTTTTAATCGTAAGTTGGAGACAAATCGGGGGGGTGTGTGATTCAACAACAATGAAGTTTTCATAATCTGTTTTTGGTTAAATTGCTCATAGACTCTTTCCAATCCGAAAACCTGTCACATTTTTCAGTTGCTCAGATGACCAACTAGCAATTCGAAAATTGGAGTTTCATTCGTTGTGAACCTGTGTGTCCCTCGTATAATCAACGAATTTGGTTGAACTTTCTAGTAAAGGAATGACCATTTCAGCTTCACACGCTTATTTGGCTGCGGCAAAAATTCACCTATGATGCTGAAATGGGCTAATGGCTCAAGCAAAGTATTGTACTCAATAATATAACAGAATTATGAAGCCAATTTTCCAACCATAACCGTACTCGTGGTTTTCAATTGGGTATATAATAAATTCCAATATACTATGATACAGAATTATGAATCTAATCAGCATTTCAATCAATAGAAGCTGAACTAGAATGGAAACATATTTTACGAGAAGAAAAAAAATTCCAGTGGTTGCAATTTTGATTATTGACAAAAGCAAAATAGTCAGTGCAACAAATATTTTCACCCTCGGACCAAATTTGCAAATGAAATGAAAGCACAAAAACTGGTGCACAGATCTTAAACGCGCAAAGGCTGATGATACATTCTGCTTCTTCCATTTGTCACAAAGGAGTTGCAATACCAAAGGAATATTCATTTTATGAACAATCCTTCAGAAAATAGAAAACTCAGTCATGCTTCTATTTTAACAGAACAAGATGTCCATATCTGGTTCCTCTATAATGTCCATATCTGATATCCTACAAAGTTTTGTCCCAACTATAATGTTCGAATGCCACATTCATATTGATACTCCAGCCATCAGATTCTATTGTAAGTTTCAATCTCTGCCGGTTAAGGACATGCCCAAGACCGGTTCTCGTTAGGAGAAGTTTAAACTCGAACCTGCAAATCAAATGCATTTAAGAGTCGATCAGAACATCTCGGAGGACTTTGTTCGCAGCCATGACTACTTGAAAGATTAGCAGAGGTTCATTTTAATATAACCTGCACGAGCGACGAATTAAGCCCTGATGCTGAAGCCATTAAGGACAGCAAAAGAAATCAGTGATCAAAAGCAACTCTGTACGATAGTCACAATATCATACATGATTAATGAAAATGGTGTCAGAAAGGTTGTTTATTTTCAAATCATGCAGCATTGAGAAAAAACAATACCGTGGCAGAAATCCATCTTTCTCCAATGGAGGTAAAGAGTTGGGTTTGCCACCTCGACATCTATAGCTACCCAAGATCATCACAATCACCATCACCAAACATAACAAAATAAAAACACTACAAGTGAAGTGTGGAAGATAGTATATATACAAACTTCAGATTCATAACTTCAGCATATAAAATCCCAACAGACCAATGGAATGATCTTACAAGAGACTGTTTGGGAAGGCAAATGAACCAGTTCAAAGGTTCAAAATTGAACCAGTTCTATAAATTAAAGTGTGAGATGAATGTCTACAACTTGCACATGACTTTGTTCTCAGTCATGCATCTCTCTTAAAATGGTTCTTTGTCAAAGAACATGACCTTAGATCTCATAAAAACCAGATAGAAATTGAGTGAATTTGGCTCTGCAGTCTGCACCATTTCCTATTTTTAGGAATTTGGAAACACGCCGTTAGCACAAGGTCAGTTGAAGACAAAATACCTTTGTTCACTGTACAGCCTCTAGGCTGAAGCCATGTGCTAGATCAATTCTGCACGATACCAATTGGGTAACTTAAGCTCCGAAATCTGATGCCAGCTTAGTATTTGATGTCATGAAATTAGAAGGAAAAGGCGAACATTTTCATACTCTTTCTTAAACTACCTGCATCCCAAATTTAAATCCCATAACCATTTTCCTCGTATCAGCAGCCGAATATTCAAAAGCACTGGAAACAGTTAGAAAATGGATGAGAAAAAACACTTGCACGTTCTAGTAGTCCTCAATTCATTGCTTGCTTTTATTACCACCACCATACAAGAAATCCAAAATCTTTGACGCTTCCATCGGTTTAACTTGTGAACTTCCAGTTTCCTTGCTGAAGATAGTACCAACAGTGGGGCCATTATTGAACCGACCCATCTTGATTTCAGACTCGTGTTTAGCTGCAAATGCTAAAGTCGACAGCAGTGCCTTCTGAGCCGAGCTTGGTGCGTTCGACAGGAGAGTTTTCTGAGATGAGCTCAATGTGTTTGAGAAGAGTAACTTCTGCGTAGAACTTGGATTGCCTTTACCGTGTCCGTCAAGTAGCGCTACTTGATCCAATGATTGACCTGAAGACGAGCTAGGTAGTTTGTCACTACTAGAATCAGTTGTTGGACCTTTGCCATATGAGAGGAAGTTTAGCCTTGCACATGCCTCTGAAGGTGACCCTTTTGGCATCTCATTCAAACGTCGTACTGAGTCAGATGCACTTTGGTCGACCTGATTGTCAACTCTGAATCCGTCATTTCTCTTTTGAAACGAGTCAGCTTGTACATCATTACTCGAACCACCAAACACTGATTTCCCAATACTACAATCCTTGTTGCAAGGAAATCTAGATGAATCTTTACTACTGAGATCATCAACTAAAGGAGCTTTGCCAAATGACAGGAAGTTTATTCCCCTTGGTGCCACGCCAGCAGTTCTCTTTGTTGCGTAATTCAAATTTCCAACTATATCCGATGAACTATTGATCTTATCGGGGCCAACTTTGACACCATTATCTTCCTTCACAGATGATTCAGGTTGACTACGCTGACTGGTATTTCCTAATGATGACTTCTCAAAAGAAACAATGTTCTTTCCTATAGTTCTCAGTGCAGCAGGTTTTAGGAAAGTCTCTCTCACATTCTGTTCAGCAATCTTAGGACTTGAATTTGAATTTGAATTACCATGCAGGGAGGAGTTCCTCAGACCAGATTTGGAAACATTTGAAGCCATGGGGGAACCACCTTCCTTTTGTGGCATCTGAGGGAAATAGTGTCAAACACCAAGAAATACATAGCAAAGTAAGTCGCACCACTTAGGCAGAAAAGCATTGCAAACATAGACAAATAGAAACCCAGAAAACAAAGACTTACATCATGAGAAAACATACAGTCAGCACCTCTGCTACAAGAACCTTTTGACACGTAATTGTCGCAGGGATACTTGGAGAGTTCATGATCAAATGGACAGTCGTCTCCTTTCATGCATGAGTGACGTGCAAAATGACAGCATGCCTGCAACACCAAAAAAGCAAGAGAGAGAGAGAGAGAGAGAGAGAGAGAGAGAGAGAGAGTGAGTGAGTGATAATGACAACCCCCTAATCTTGCAAGAAAAAAAATTGAGAAGCGTGATGTAGAATGTCAGATATACAAAATTTCACTTGTGAAGCGTGATGTAGATTGTCAGATGATACATAATTTTGGTGAGAAAGTAGCGAACATAACTGAACGTCTATAAAATCTATGTAACAAATTAAAAATTATTCCAAATAACCATGTGCTATTTGGAATAACCAATTGTAAAATCTCACCACCCTATCGGTGATTTGCTAGGAGGCAAAAACCAGGTGATAATCATGATAAAATGCACGATAGAATCACAATGAAGCATAAGATAATAATAATAATAAAAATAATAATAATAATATATTAATAATAATAAAACCACAAGATTATACCACGGATTTTGTCAAGGGTATTGTATCGTGTGAAAATTTGCACTTGTCTCCCTGTACAACAAAAAGAAATAAAGATATCAATCGAATGCATGTGAAACAACTAAAAAATCAATACTTCATTGTGAACTAGAATAACAAAATATAGAACATTATACAACCTCCTGGCATCTTCCCCGGAGATAATGACGGCAATATGTTACTGTTTTTGGTTTCAACACCGGTTGCAGTTTCAGTCTTTTAATACCAAGTTTTCTGTTCTTTTCCGCTCGTTTAGCTCTTTCTTTTAGCTGCATAATGTAATGGAGATGAATGAATTCGTAATTATATTATATATTTATATGCATATAGCGTAAATCGACACTAGATGAACACTTAACTAAAATATTGCGGAATTTAAATAGTCTGCTGAGCATCAAATGGTACCAACTTCAAATCTTCAATAGAATTGAGAAACCCTCTCAAGCCACCCACTCCCCCCAACCCCCCCAAGAAAAAAAAAAGATCAAGAAAACAAAATTACCTTTTTCTTTCGTCTACGTTCATTGGTCCCAGGACCACGCTTTCGCTTCTTGCTGACACCGTCATCGTGCTACAAATGGCCAACAGTATATTAGGTTTACTACATCTGAACCAAATGTAACCATAGAAAGGAAGGCTAGATATGTGGTCGCACTAAACGATATTCAGTGAGTGATCCAATAATTTTGTCAACTAAGAAAAAAATCTAAGTGCAAGTCAATATAAGTCTTTAACAACAAGAAAATGATATTACCCTAATGATCCTCAATAACTGCATCTCCAGAAAGTAGCTCTTCCCTATGCTATCACAGTTTTCACATAATGAGGCTCCAACATTTGTTTCCCCTTTCAGCCTAATGTGATCATCATACAAAGTTTGATGGAGCCGGTGTACATGACAGCTTGGGATAAAGCCGTCAATGGGTGGTTTGTATTACAGGAAGCTTGCAAGTTTGGTATTTAAAACACAGGGGAAAAAAGTATAGGGCTTGGGGAAGAAAAGTCAATGAAATTGGCTAGTTTCTGAAAAGGTTACAGAAATTTCAGTTTTGTGGTTGTTTGAAGGCGTGTATGCTAGCCACAGTTTTAGGTTATATAGGTTAGGATTGATTGGAGTAAGCTTTGGGTAAAACTAATGGATGTTCTCGGGCTGTGAGTTGTAATCTGATAACAGTGCGGAGAAGAAAAGGAAAAGAAGAAGAATTGTCAGGCACAACCTCGCCAGAGTTTAGTCACACCACAAAACCCAATCTTAAATTTCATAATCTCAGCGTTTCCCCCAACGGATTGCTTATGCAGATATTTATAGGCTGCTAGGTATCCCTAATTCAGTTAGAACTACGATCCAAAATAGGAAACTTAAAACTCTAATTGTCACAGACTACTCTAAACAAACCAAGGTCTCCAAAAAAAAACTCCAGTACCATAATTTGACCGAATATAATAGCCATGATCGATAGTTAAAGGCTTAAAGCCGTGTCCAGCAAATTGAGAATAAAAAAATATCACTGACTAATAAAACCAATAAGTAAAAGTAAAGAGGATCAATAAATTCTAATAAACTCGCGTTCAATATGGCTGAATTTAAATCTAAAGGCAATTATACATGATCTCATGCATGTTCCATCTGAAACTCCTATTTGCTCCTTACCCTTTAATCTTGCTCTTCATCAGCAGGGCTGTGGATTGGTGAGATTTGAGGCATCCCAAAGGAAAATAGGTAAACCTACTTAAGTGTTAGTCACCTGCTGCCATATGGTTCGAAAAAGATTGATTGACAGTGACTTATGTCATGCAATTCTATTAGTATGCATGAGCATGACATGCACCTAGAGGAGTATTATTCTACTCTACTTGACTTAATATTTAATAAACTACACCATTAAGGGCCTCAAAGCTTATAGTTTAGAATCAAACTAGCCAGCAACATCCCGCTTTAAATGCAGAGACCGGAAAATCGCATGGTACGTAATAACACATTCACAAATTGATACAGATAATGGTAGTTGTAGCTTCCAATTCTGGTTAGCACCATCTATTGAGACAGAGGTCACGAGCCTATGAAAGTTACAGATCTCGTGGCTCTACAAAAATTACCAAGATCATTTGCATCATTTTTCACAAATCCATGTCAAGGAATGAACTCATTTACAATCATTTTATAGAAACAGAAGTGATGGTTTCAACTAAAATGCATATTCCTCGTAAAATAAAAGGTGGTATATCAAATATATTACCATAGGGGCAAGTGGCAACTCAAGCAACCGAAATTGAATTGTCTAGTTCAGAGATGTCATAACACGGCAACGGCAAAAAATTATGATTTTCCAAAGCACTTGAGGATAAGTTTCAATCAAATTCATACCTTGACAAAAGACATACTGTCTTTATTTTGAGTTAGATTTTCACCCAATATTTTTCCATGAAGGAACAGAATTTCTGGACTAGCAATTGCACGACCAGACTCCATGGTTCCATTGTTTTGCTTAGCCTCTATATTTTGCCAGGGAAAAACCATTTCAGACTTGTAGTCCATATGTACCCTACTACCGCCTATGAGTTCCAATTCCATGCCAGATAACTTTGTATTAGACTTCTTATCTTTCTCATGTGCATCTTTTTGCTCTCTAGAAACAAACTCTTCCTTATTATTAATGTCTTTACAAATTGGCTCCTCAACTACCTTCTTCAACTCAGATGATACATCACTTTCAAGCAACAACCCCGATGATTGGTCACAGATTCCAATATCCCCTGAAATTTCTCCTTCTTCAATTTCTTCATCTGAAGCAACAGAAAGTGGATGATTAATTACAGTGCAAGTAGGCAATGATTTCTCTAACTCAATATCTTTGTGCTCAACCTCCTCCAACTCATTCCTCTCAACTAATGAATTTTTTTCTTCACTATTCACTTGTGGCATTAAACATTCAGCAATCCTATATACACCTAGAGATGAGTCAAGAGCTTGAGTAATGCTGCAACTGTGTTGTTCCTTGTCTATTTCTAGTTGTTCTGCATTTCCTGAGTCCTCCATACAAACTTCAAGAGGACAACATTGATCTTCCTGATTATTTGACTGGAGAACATTGTCATCCTTCTTTTCTTCCAATGTTTTCACAAAATCAATACCATCATTGTGGATAAGTTCCTCATTTCCTTCTATTCTATTTGCTCCTTCTACATCATCTATTTTCATTGGAGCCTGAGTAACACCTCCATCACAGTTACCAATCACTTCAGAACCCTCAAAAGCTTTCTCAATTAGCACATTCTCAGACCCCAGAGTAGCAGGACCAGTTAATTCATCATGCAATTGCTGTTCAGTGTCTTTCCCCGAACAACTACCTGTACATTACATAATTTAGCAGTAACAAAAAGACAAAGTACTTGATAATTAGCAACAAAAAATAATAACGTTAACTTTTCATTCACTGCAGTCTGCTTCCTCTATAACATAAACGAAACAATATTACAGAATCTAACGAATATATAAAAATTAAAATTTAGCAGTTGGTTTTTGTTTTAACATAACAGGACTGAAATTTAGAGAATTAAGCACACAAGAACTCCAATAGTTGTGGGGCTTTAACAAAAAGATTAACATTAAAAAAAAAAAAAATTCCAAACCCAATTCACTCAAAGAATTAAGAACAAGAACTCCAATAGTTATGGGCTATGAAAAACGGACTCGTCGAAAAGGACGCCGCACCCATACTCAATGCTCCATGGATTCTTTGAGTTCTTTCAGAGTGTGGCTGGGACTTTTTTGTAGCATTCTTTTGAAAAAGAACACAAGTTCTTCATACAATTTTGAAACTTTGGGGTTTAAAAGATAAATAATAGAAAATAATAATAGCAATTATCTAGGGTATACATTAATGCACTAATAGTTATAAAATAATTTGTATATACTACTACCTGAAAATATATTTTTAATATTTTATCCAAGTACTCCCGCCGCACCGCACCCTTACTTTTTGGAAAATTGGCGAATCCCTCGCACCCGCACCGGTGCTACCTAGGTTATGGGGCTTTAACAAAAACATTAATATAAATATATATATATATATGGAAAAAAAGGGGACAAATTTCAATCCCAACTCACTCAAACTGTCACCTGTACATTACATAATTCAGCAACAACCAAAAGACAAAAAAACATGATAATTAGCAACAAAAAATGGCAACTTTAACATCTCCATCCACTTCAGATTTTTTACCAATCAATGTAGTCTAATTATCGTTCTGACTAAGGAATTCAGAGAAAAGGGTTGCTATCCTAGAGGCATTAGTTTCATTGTTGGACAACCTATTTTTTTGAGACCATGGACACTTAATATTACCTTGGACAAGGAAATTGTTCAGACAGTTCCCATTTGGGTTAATCTCTATGGTATACCATTGGAGTATTGGAATCCTAAGGGCATTAGTTTCATCTCTAGCTTCCTTGGCAAATCCCTTCGTGTAGACAGAATGACTGCAGTAGAAGACGCATCTCTTATGCAAGGGTGTGTGTTGAAGTTAGCCCTGAGCGTAAGGAGTTTGGTATTGAAGCTAAAGATGATAATGGGGTTCCAATTCTGACTAAAATCAGAGTGGAATACCATTGGACTCCTATAAGTTGTTCCAAGTGCTCCAAATTTGGACACGATTGCTCTAAAATTGCGAAGCCGGCTTTTGTTCCTAAACACTCCATTTCTAAGCCATATCGTAGTAAATTCAGCCAGACACACAACAGGAAAAAGACAAGAAATCTGAAAAAAAAATTCCGAAAATTTCCAAAGAAATCCGATTCCAAAAATTCCGAAATTCCAAAATCGGAAAGGAAAATAAAATTCCGAAAAAATCAGAACGGAAATTGGAACACCTATTTAATTTCCGAAATTTTCAGAATTTTTTTTCCGAAAGAGGGTATTCCGATTCGTTCCTGCTGAAACGCACCCCTAGGTGGGGGTATGCAAAGTGGTTACTATTTCAGGTAAGGGGGAACGGATCAATGTAGAGCTCTCACATAATCCCCAAGTTAAGGTCCCTCAGGCAGCGTCCAAGGAGATGAGCAATAGGTTCTCAGTTCTATCTCATGAAGAAGAACCTGAAGAGGTTGTGAATAGGTCAGAGAAGAAAGAAGCAGTAATCCTCCATTCTACAAGAATTGCATGCTCTGAGGCTAGTTCTTCTAGCCACACATCTATAGTGGATGAACCAGTTGGGGAGGTTGGAAATTACTTTCATGAAGAGGAGGAGGATGAGTTTGAGGAGGATGCATGGTTCGAAGTATCGGCCGATACCGAGTCGTATCGGCCGAGTTAACTCGGTATCGCGAGGGTCCGTTACGAGATATTGGCCGAATCAGACTGAGTCAAAAAAAAATTTTGACTCGCGATACATCTCGGTCGTATCGGCCGAAACAGCCGAGTTTTGTCCATCTCGGCACCGTTTCGTGAGAAAAATACAAAAAGATTACGAAAATCTTACCAGATTCACATGCATTTGTTGGATATTGAACCTCCTCTCTCACATCAACTCAAAATCTCTTAGATCTCTGTCTTGAAGCCCAGATCTGAGATCTGGTACATGAAGCTGCGTCTTCAATCTCCGTCTTCGAGCTGGGTCGTCGATCTTCGTCTTCGACTTGGGCACCTATTTAATTTCCGAAATTTTCAGAATTTTTTTTCCGAAAGAGGGTATTCCGATTCGTTCCTGCCGAAACACACCCCTAGGTGGGGGTATGCAAAGTGGTTACTATTTCAGGTAAGGGGGAACGGATCAATGTAGAGCTCTCACATAATCCCCAAGTTAAGGTCCCTCAGGCAACGTCCAAGGAGATGAGCAATAGGTTCTCAGTTCTATCCCATGAAGAAGAAAGAAGCAGTAATCCTCCATTCTACAAGAATTGCATGCTCTGAGGCTAGTTCTTCTAGCCACACATCTATAGTGGATGAACCAGTTGGGGAGGTTGGAAATTACTTTCATGAAGAGGAGGAGGATGAGTTTGAGGAGGATGCATGGTTCGAAGTATCGGCCGATACCGAGTCGTATCGGCCGAGTTAACTCGGTATCGCGAGGGTCCGTTACGAGATATTGGCCAAATCAGACTGAGTCAAAAAAAAAAATTTGACTCGCGATACATCTCGGTCGTATCGGCCGAAACAGCCGAGTTTTGTCCATCTCGGCACCGTTTCGTGAGAAAAATACAAAAAGATTACGAAAATCTTACCAGATTCACATGCATTTGTTGGATATTGAACCTCCTCTCTCACATCAACTCAAAATCTCTTAGATCTCTGTCTTGAAGCCCAGATCTGAGATCTGGTACATGAAGCTGCGTCTTCAATCTCCGTCTTCGAGCTGGGTCGTCGATCTTCGTCTTCGACTTGGGTCTTCTCTCTCCCTCCCTCCATCCATCGCAGTCGGCTTGATCTTTGTCTTCGACTTCAGTTTTGATAACGAGTTTTTCTTTGTTTTTTCTTTTTTGGTCGTGAGTCACTGAGTCTCACGACTTTGGGTTGTGAATTGTGAGTGAGAAAGTGGGTTTTATCTTGTTGGGATTTAATTGTGTAAGAGTGTGTGTGTGTTGTGATGTGCAACTTTTTTTAGTATTTCATTTAATTGTAAGTGTATTATTTTTCTTTATTTATATATATATATATATATAATAGTTTCTTTATTTGTTCAACATGTGTATATGTATTAATTTTTGTTTATTTATAAAAAAAAATAATTATTTATTTGTTCAAAATATGTACTCCATCCGTTCCATTTTATGTGTCCCTCTTTGGGAATCCAATTATTTAAGGGGACAAAAAGAATTTACACTTACTTTCCACAATTGTCCATAATCATTGTACTTTTCTTTTTTGTTTTGTTTTGGTGTTGATTGCAAGGAAGGGTAGTTTAGGAAACTAAGTAAAATTTGCATACTAATTTAGAAAAATGGATAACCATTTTGGGACATCCCAAAAAGGAAAGGGGCACATAAAATGGGACAGAGGGAGTATGTGTATTATTGTAATGTATGTATTATGTATTAATATGTGTATTATTGTAATGTATGTATTATTTATTATTATTGAACAATTTCTATCCAATTATATGTCTAGACCTATCAAACAGCAGATCGGCAGCGTGTGAATTGGATTATTTGTGATTTTATTATTGGTAGATTGGGAATTGTGACAATCTATTATGCTAATTTGGCTATTCTTATTATTTTAAAAATTTTGGTTATTTTTTCATATTTTTTTGAACTTTAAATCTAGTGTATCGTTGCGTATCGCCCGATACCAGGCCGATACCGCGACCCCGAGTCATCACAACGGACTCCGATACCGCGACCGAGAACCATGGGAGGATGAGTTTGACATGAATTATGAGGATGCGTCCTTCAATCCGGAAAGCTCCATGTCTTCCAAACAAAAGAAAAAAGCAGCTAAAGCGAATTTCAGAGGAAGCACATAAGGGTCGGCGACGACAATAGACTTTTCTTTGATTTGAGCATGGATGGTAGCCTTTTCGCTAATGGTAGCTACATTTTATGGTGTTTGTTTTTCTTTTTTCATTCTTGGTGCCTTTCACTCATAGCATATTTTTTATCTTATTGTAACATCCTGGGTATGACCTTTTTTGGATTGATTTAACCTTTTTTCGAAAAAAAAAAAAAAAATCAGAGGGACAGTATTGTGGGTTTTCAACATAAAACCTTCAGACCCATTCTAGGCAAAAGAAAATAAGAATCAAATTAGGCGAAGTCAGTACAACATAAAACATTCTATACTATGGTTTCATTTTCTCATTTACTTAATTTTCTCAGCAACCAAACAGTTTCATTCGAAAACAAATCTAGTATTACCTTGTTTAGGCTCATCAGGAACAACTTGATTGGCATGAGAACGATGAGATTCAGCATTGCAATGAGATAGGATGCGAAGCAGAGTATCGTAGGTTTGGCTTCTGAGGGGTCTTCTGCGATGTGGAGGGAATGGAGGAAGAGACTCTGAGGGGTTTAGGGTTTTGGATTCTCTTTGCTCCATTGAATTTTTATCTCAATAACATTTTTTGAATCCACCAAAAGCTCATGACTGCTTACCAGAGGCCCAGAACCATCTTCACTCTTTATAGTCTTGAGCATTCATAGCTTTGTACTCGTGGGCAGCTGATCGGGTAAGTGAAATAAGAGGGCCGGTTCAAAAAAAAAAATACTTTTTAGGTAATGTACATAGGCCCTGCACTTAGCCGAGTTTTAATAGTTGACATTCTGCTAAGTTTGAGCTTAGCTCGTTTATTATCGAGCCGAGTCAAGCTGTTATCTAGCCGAGCCATGAGCCTTTGTTAAGCGACTCAACTCGTATATACCCCTACTAGCAAGTTTAAGTTGTCAACTATAACTCACAGACCAAGCTCAATACTTAACAGTTGATATATATATATATATATATATGCATATATACGGTGAGACTCTTAGGCCATATTTGGTTCGCACGAAAAGGAACATAGGAAAGAAAACTGAATCCAAGTAATCAGATTAATCCAAGGAAAGGAAACAATTTCACTTTCCTTTATACTGTTTGGGTAAACAAGGATTCAATCTATGGAATCAAATTGCATTTCCATTCATGTGTTTGGTTAGCATTGGAATAGTTGGGAATACAATATGATATTTACTTAATTGTCAAAATGATCCCTACTTAGATATGATGTATGTAACTTATTTTGGTCTCACATAGATATTAATTTGTTCCTTAAACATTTAAGCTACCAACCAAAAAGATATACTTAAACATGAGTAAACTACTGATTTATTTAATTGAAGAATGGAAACAAAAAATAAAAAAATAAAAAGAAACAAAGAATTGGCAATCCTTGAAGGGAAAAAAAAAAGTACAACCACTAACACTACTAATTAAAAAAAAAAAAAAAAAACTACTAAAAAATGCAGCAGGTAACAAATGTTGCTGAAATAAGGAAATGACCATGTAGTGCGCTCTGCAACCTATCAATTAGTTGTCAATAAGTGCTTTACCATGATTCCTTCTCATCATCTCCAATTATGCAAAAATAATCCAATAAATTTGAGTCACGCACAAGAATGAAACCGCCTCTATGTGTAATACCTTTATTTTCAATAAATATTTATACATAGAAATTTTGTATACTTCCCTTGTCCATACTTGAAATTTTACCTTCAACCGACGAAGCTCTTTTGAGCGATCGAGCATTTCAAAGTTCAAGCGATCGAACCCTATTCAATCGATTGAAACCCTACCAACCTGAATTTAATACGTGGACCCTACTTTAATCGATCAAAGCCCTTTTTCAATCAATCTAATCTAGCCGATCTGAGTTCGAGCGATCGAAGGACGTTCGATCAATCGAACGTGTAATCATCAAAATTCCAGTTTTTGCGCAAACAATGCCACCTGCACCCCTCCCCTCTATATATATCTTGTGTTCGTGTATGGGGAGTGTTTGTTGAACCTAGAGAGTTAGAGAGAGAGTGTGTGTGCTTATGTCTATAATTGTATACACATATATATATACACACACTTATATATATATATATATATGTATATACACAGTTAGAGAGATAGGAGCAGAGAAGAAGCAAGAAGAAGAAGAAGGAGAAGAAGAAGAGAAAGAGAGATACAAAGACGAAGAGAGGAGCAGAGAGAGGAAGAAGGAAGCCATTGGAGAGAGAGGGGGCTCAAAGCTTTGCCAAACGCTCCGTTAGCAACATTCGGTGAGTTCCAAACTCACTCAGTAGCTTAGTTATATGTATTTTGTACAGTTAATACGAACCCAAACACTCCCTAATAGATTCTGGACGTTCGCTGCCAGAATCTGGAGAAGACAAAGTTCAAGCGATCGAACTGAGTTCAATCGATCAAACATCCCTAAGTCTCAATCGATCGAAATGACTTTAATCGATCGAGACCACCTTGACTTCAATCGATCGAGAACACTTCGATCGATCGAACCTCATTTTCTTCAACCGATTGACACGACTTCAATCGATTGAACCCTAGTAGAACAAGAATGTTTCCTTTTAGTTTATATTCATAATGCTTAGCTGTTCATTGATATTTCATGTTTCTATTATGTGATAGTATGGATTACGGAGGTAATGGGATGCGATAATGAGATTGAGATAACATGGTGAGTAACGTAGTCAGATTCAGAACGTTGGTAATGATAAGACGCGCTAACGAGATAAGGTCGTGCTATATGATGAGTAACATTAGATAATTCTGGTATGTGAGCCAGTCGGGTATTGGTGATCGTCAGTATAAGTATGTCAGTATCATGAGTTGGTCATGAGCGCATCTGCATGGGATGTGAGCGTTATATATTTTGCTAGCAAGAAGTACTGATGCATATGGATTATGAACGGACGATACTCGCAAGCGTTCTTAAAAGCGGGGAACAGTAAGAGTTCTTAAAAGCGGTGAACAAGAGTATTGGTGTGTCCATAGACTAGTCATTATATGAGAACAATGTATGGTGCTCATAAGAGTTCTTAAAAGCGGTGAACAGTAAGAGTTCTTAAAAGCGGTAAACAGGAGTACTAGTATGTCGTGATGATATAATCAATTTGGTGTAGTCAGTTGGGATTGGTATAGTCAGCCTTAGAGAATGATGAGAATTGGTTAATGATGTGTTTGAATGAAAGAGAAAAAGCTATTATTTATCACTGCTATATATCGTGCATGACTGGTAATTACACAATTTCTATAAGACTGTGTTAGTTAGTTCTCACTCAGCTTTCAATAAGCTAACGGCCTTTATTTCCTGGACATTCCCCGTCCAGACTACCATGTCCCTAACAATGTAGGTAATGGAACCTACGGTGATGGCTACTACCCGGAGTTGGATAATGCAGATGGTGGCCCCGCTGATGCCGGTTATACTGGAGAGGAGTATTATGCTGACGACTACCCTTACGCCAGCTGAAGATCTGAAGATAGTGTATCTAGATCTGAATGAGGGTCGAGTTCTCTCTTCTATGGACAGGAGGATCATGGAAACTCCTATAGGGATTTGGATCATCGAGGCCAAGGTTGCTAAAGAATCAGCTAATTGGTTTTCCTCACGAGGAAGGTAATGGAACGAGAGTTTTCTAAACTACACTTTCAGGCTCTCCAGGTATGCATGGTAAGGTCTCAATTTCTCATGCTTTATTCTCCAATCATCCCTCACTTGTGATATTATCAGATTCGAGTCCTCAAAAACATCAATCTTCTCAATTTTTAAGGCCAAGGCTATTTCTATCCCAATTATGCATGCTTCGTATTCTGCCGTGTTGTTGGTTGAGCTGTACTTAAGTTTAACAGCCAATGGGGTGGGGGCCCCATTAGGTGATATGAGGATGATTCCATCCCCATATCCTACCTTATTGGCTGCTCCATCAAAATACATTTTCCACAGGTCTTCCTTTACTTCCATCACCCCCTCATTAGGAAACTTAAATTCTCATCTTTCTTTGGATTCTACGGCAAGATCAGCTAAGTATTCGGCAACGGCTCTACCTTTGACAGATTTGGAAGTGACATATCTAATATCAAATTCGGCTAGCATCATGGTCCAGCGTGAGATCCTACTGGTTAAGGCAGGTTTTTCAAAGAGGTATTTGAGTGGGTCCATTCGGGATATTAAGGTGACAGGGAAGCCTGACATGTAATGCCTAAGGCAAAGTGTACACCACACCAAAGCCCAACATGCTTTCTCCAACAGCGAATAGTTCAACTCATACCCGGTCATTCTCTTACTTAGGTAATATATGGCTTTCTCCACACGCCCCTCTTCCTCTTCTTGGGCCAACATGCACCCCATGGAATTCTCGGTAACAGATAGATATAGCAATAAAGGCTTCCCAGGTTTGGGAGGCGATAGGACAGGTGGATTTTGAAAGTAAGTTTTGATCTTCTCGAAGGCTTTCTAGCATTGGTCATCCCATTCAAACTTTTCCCCTCTCCTCAACAACTTGAATAGTGGGTCACAGGTCATGGTGAGTTTGGATATGAAATAGCTGATAAACTGTATTCTTCTTAAGAATCCCCTCAACTCCTTCTCATTTTGGGGTGACGGCATTTCGGTTATGGCTTGAATTTTGGTCGAATCTACCTCAATCTCCCTTTGTGTAATCAGAAACTCCAACAATTTTCCCGTGGTGACTCCAAAAGTACATTTCTGTGGGTTTAATCTCATTCTGAATTTTCTTAACCTCTCGAAGAATTTCCTTAAAGCCCTTAAGTGCCCTTCCCTCTCTTTAGATTTTACTATCATGTCATCTACATATACCTCCACTTCTTTATGGATCATGTCATGTAATAGGGTAGTGGCGGCTCTTTGATAAGTTGCTCCCGCGTTCTTAAGCCCAAATGGCATAACCCTATAGCAATAAGTCCCCCAGGGTGTGATAAAGGTAGTTTTTCCTATCCTTAGGTGCCATAAATATTTGGTTGTACCCTGAGAATCCATCCATGAAAGATAAGAGTTCATGTCCTGCCGTATTGTCTACTAACACATCAATGTGGGGTAAGGGAAATCGTCCTTAGGGCTGGCTCTATTCAAATCCCGAAAATCCACACAAACCCTAATGCGACCATCTTTTTTTGGGACTAGTACAATATTAGCGACCCATTCTGGATACTCGGTGACAATCAAGAATCCAGCTCCTAACTGCTTTTCAACTTCTTCTTTCACTTTTAGCGCCCATTCAGGCCTCATTCGCCTCAATTTTTGCTTTACGGGTTTTGAGTTTGGGAAGAGGAGAATATGATGTTGGTCTATTTCTGGATCAATCCCTGGCATATCATCATAGGACCATGCAAAGACATCTTTGAATTCATTTAATAAATTGATTAACTCTTTGCTTTCCTCATTACTAAGTGTGGAGCCAATAGAAACATTTTGTGGATTATCTTCATTTCCCAAATTGATCGTTAAAGTGCCTTCAATGATTTTACATGCAGATTCATTTTCTTTTTCAATTAATTTTTCTAATTCATCCGGTATTTCATCACATTCATCACATGCATCATAGTTATTATTATGCGCAGTCGAATAAGCAGAATTAGTCATATTCTCATTAACTTTCTCGGGAGCAATTACAACAGACATGGAAATTGAAAGATGCCTCATTTGGGCCAATACAGACTCTGGGTAAGGGGGATACCTATCACTAGACTCAAAGACCCATTCCTTCTTGCTTTCTCCTCCAAGATCAGTGATGAAGCATTCTTCCAGGTCCCATGTCCGAGTAATTTCTCCCATTTCTTCTTCCTCTGGTTCTTTTCCAAGTTTTGACTTCTCCCTTTTTACCTTTTCCTTGCTTCCTTCTCCACCTCTGTTTTTCCCATCTTTATTCACACTTTCCCCAGTACTTCCCTTTCCGATTCCTCTGTGTTCCTCTTCTAGCAGGTCCTTCATCGCCAAGCCATCCAAAGTGCACACCCAATCCTGAACAGTGGTGGATTTTATAGGTACTTGCAGGTAAGGGTCCTTATAGTCAAAGAAGTCATGTGCAAAGAAAATCTCAAATCTTGGTTTCATACATTTTTCTACTTTATCCAACCATGGCTCCGGGAAATCGCAAAATGGAAAATCCTCTCCTTCTTTGACAAAGTATCCATTGAGAGTCTTTAACTATGGTTCTATTGGCACATCGGCCGATTTCTTCTTTTTTTTTTTTCATTTCTTCCCTTATCGACTGATATCCCAACCCACGAGTATGCATTTGCATGACAATGTTTGGAAACTCGGGCAATCCTTGGTGCTTCTTACCCAGACCCATCCCCGGGAAGAATCCCATCTTTCTCATAATTTCGGCTACCAACAGACTTGCATATTGATCAAAGTAAAGTGGTAAAAACTCTTTTGGCTTGATGTCTTCTATCACATTGATGAATTCGAACCCGCCCAAGCTTGTCTCTTCCTCTTGCATTTGTACTTCTAAAACTGGGGCACTAGATGATGCTCCAGACGCATGTATCCAACTATCCCCTCGAACATCACAAACTTTACTCTTCCAAATGTACTTGAGTTTTTGATGGATGGTTGACGGGATGGAACCCAAACTGTCCAGCCATGGCCTTCCCAGAAGTTAGATTGAAAGATACAGGAATATCGATGATCTGGAACTCTACCTCCTTTTCCCCGGTCCCAATAGAGAGATTCAGAAAAAATGATCCCCATAACCGATCGCTGAGTATTGTCATAGGCCCTTACCTTTTTCTCCGATGGTATAAACGTGGATTCATCAAGCCCCATCCTTTTGGCTGTTCGGAATGGGTATACATTCAATGCAGACCCGTTGTCAACGAGATAAGCGGGCAAAGAATTTCCTAGACACTCGACGGTAATGTGCAACGGCTTATTATGAGCGGGTCCTCCAGGAGGTAAGTCAGCTTCAGTAAACGAGATAGCGAGAGTCGAGCTCTTGTTGATCATGCCGACGAGATCTTCTGGGGTGATGTTGATGGAGACATCAGATTGATTAAGAGCATCGAGGACCGCTTGTCTATGACGCTTGGAAGCAATTAATAATCCCCAAATAGTGATATTCGCTTGTGTCTTCTTCATCTGTCTCAAGACCCTATCTTCTTCTTCCTCTTCATTCAGTTTCCCTTTCCCCTTATCCAATTCTTGGCCTGAGTGATATTCCTCAAGTCGTGTAGTTTGAAATGCCTTCCTGATCACGTAAAATGACTGACCTCTTCTTTAAACCAAAGATCATCCTATGCTTTAGTGACTTTTGGATTTTCTTCTTCTTTCTCACTTTCATACCAAAGATCCTCCTTAACTTTATTGATGTCCTGACTGTCATCCCCTTTATACCAAATAGAGCTATCATCTTCAGGTGCCCACCAATCCGTAGTGGGAGCCTTTTCTATCACTTTTCCCTTGTTTCTATCTGCTAGTCTATCTAAGGTGTAGATGTTCAAATCTCTCGACTTCTGGTATATCTTCTTCAGACACCCCAACTTAGTGATCAATGTTGATGGGGCAAAAGAGCTTCCTTCACTTTCCAAATAATAAACTCTGGGTGGCGGTACCATATGATAATTTGGTAGTGGATTCTTGGTGATGTTCGGCGGGTTGGTGGGTGGTTCAGATATTACCTTCTTATCTATCAGATTCTGGATTTCATGTCTTAACCTTAAGCATTGATCGGTTGAGTATCCCTACTCTTGATGGAATTTACAGTATAGATCGGCTTTGAAATTTGGGGGTGGTGGATTTGGTCTCGGTCGTGGCTCTAATAGGTGAAGGTGCCCCTTTGCTAGTAGCCTATCTAGAGCGGTGGACAATGATACTCCCAAGTCTGAGAACCTCCTCAAAGGCTTATCCCTTCCTCTATTCGGGTAACTCCTGACTATATTGAACTTCTTCTCTGGTTCGCTTAGCGCTTGAATGACTTCCTGAATGCCCTCCTCCTGTCCCGCAATTCGGACGCCTATACCTGTTCACTATTTCTTCTCTCTTGATCAATCCTTCTTGTATCGCATCCTCAATCCTAGTTCCCACATCGAACACTTCAACAAAAGGTGTTGATGGATTAAAACCTCATCTTCTCTTGATAGACGGGCTGGAGATTTTTCATTAGCATCCAGATTTGTTCCTTCTAGGTTGGCCTCTGTACCATTTTGGCTGTTTTTCCCCTCCAATGGCTCAGATATTCAGCAAAAGATTCCTTATTTCCTTGCCGGGTCGTCTCTAGATCTCTGACGGTAACATCCAAATCCTGATTATACTCGTACTGGGCTACGAATAACTTAACAACCTCCACCCAAATTCTGGTCTTACCAGGCTCTAATGTAAGGTACCAAGATAAGGCAGCTTCGATTCATGTCTGTTGATACAGAACATCCATCATAGTTGTACTCAAGCCGCTTGGCTGAAAAGCCCCTATACACATCCTGATATGGCTACGGGGGTTTCCTGTCCCATTGAATTTATCAAATACAGGCATTTTGAATCCTGTAGGTAATACTTCACAAACCCCTTCATGTAATCCTTCTAGTTCCAGCAAGTAGGTGTCTACTCCTTGGGCCTTTCAGACTACCCTCTCCAGTTTTTCTACTTTCTCGGTCATCAGCTTCTCTATCTCAGCCTTTTCTTTCTCTATCTTTTCCTTTTCTGCCCTCGGCATTTCAGCTCTTTCTGGATCATCGAACCAATCATCCTCCCTAATAGGTGGAGGAGGATCGACAACTGGCGGCTGTCGTGCTAGTGTTTCCATCATGGTCATTATCCTTGTCATCTGACCTGCTTGCTGTTCCACTATGGCCCTCAATTCTACTATCTCTCTTGCGTTTGCTTCTTGTGCCATCTCTCTTCTCGTTAATCTTGCGGTAGAGTCTCTGTACCAAACTTTATTTGTAGCTGATTCTATCTTTTACCTACAAACATATTTTATTCTTTTATTTAACTTTCAAAATCAAAGAAATTTTCTTTATTTTGTCATTTTGCTTGCAAATGTTTTTTTTTTTTAAAGAAATTTTCATGAATGGTCCATATGTTATGCGGATACAAAATGCATGTGTGCGTGTGTGCCTACTCTATATGCCAAAGAAAGGAAATTCTAATCCTAGAACATAAACACATAAGCATATAAAATCCTCACCCATGTCAAGTGCGCCGACTTCTCCTTTCATTGTGATCCTCATTACCCCTTTAAAGTTTGAAAATTTTAGAATTTTTGTCAAGCACTTCCCTAGATGATTGGATCTTTCAAATTCTTAAGATGCTTTCCTTTGAAAGTAACAACATTTATCAACAAAAGATGATTGGATTGAAACTTCGCTTTGAAATTCATTTGAAAAGCATTTCTTCCAAAAATAATTCCCAAAAATTTTGGATTCTTCCTTCAAAGATGAGAATGTGCGAATATACCTCAACAAAGATTGATGTGGAATTTTAGTCAAAAGTGAACTCCAAAGTTTTTTTCTTTTGAAAGAGTGGTTAAATGCTTTGGGTCAAAGATGGCAAAATCCGTTTGCTTTTAAAGATGGATTTAAGATTCTTTGGGTAGAAGGATCACACGATCGGATTATCATCGTACTTTTCATGAATTTGGATACATACAAGGTCAATGGTGCTTAGCTAAACATGATACAAGAGATGTAACCTTGTAATTAAAATTTGGCACGTTCCCAAATGTCATAAGACATGAAGAGAATTGCTCAAAAGTGATTAAGAGGTTACACATCTTTCATCAAGCAAGCATCGTCATCATCTCAATTAATCCCTTCCGGGCATACAAATCTCCCTAGCACATAACCTTAATCGAGAATTTGATTTCCTAGATTGTTCCTAGATTGAAAGGTTTTATAAAAGCTATCATGCAAAGGCTGGGTTTTGGTCAAATAAGGGACCCTTGACACGCACCCGATAGGATGCTTCATATACAAAAGCATGGTACGAGATCAAGGGTGATCACATGGTCCCATGATGACTTGACCGACCGGGTTGCAACGAGCCTTCAAGGACATAGTTCCGTGCAATCGACTGGCTAGACATGCAAGTGCAATGCAACGGGCACACAAAAATTAATTAATTCAATTAAAAGGATGCTTTCAAGTCTAATCCTCGAGTGAACCCAAAATTGGAAATTCTGGTCTGCAAAACCAGAGATTCTGGGTTCGATCCCCAACAGAGTCGCCAGATTGTGGATACCGGCATTTGGGCCCACTTTTAAAACTTTTAAAATAATTTCATTCAAATTCAAATTCAAATACGAGTCGCCACTTAATTTTTTTAAGGGAAATTAAGAAACCATTTTAAAAGCAAACCGATCTTTTGCGAAACCAAAGATAATCTGGGTCCGGGGATTATGGAATGAAAGGGGAAGGAGCCCGGCAGACTAAAACACCCAATTTCATCCTATCTCGTGATAGGCCTCTACTCATCATCCTTTTTAATTGAATTATTAATCTAAGCATGCCCTCAACTAATACATATATATAAATAATACATTACACAAGCATGTTGAAAAGGGTGCAAAATAGCTAACGACAAAATATCATTCATAAGCCACGTAATTCAAATAGCAAGCAATATGATATGCAAATAGGGAACTAGAAAACATACCTGGGATTCAGCCGCGATATAGAAACGTGCAATGCATACATATAAAAAAGAAAAAGTCTCTAACGCATATAAACACATAAGGCAAGAACCTAGGCTAATGTGTCACGCATGATGTTTAAAAGTCTCTAGTCTTATTGATTTTAAGTTAAATGGTTTCCTAATGTCTTGAGACCCAAATCATGTTTTGAATAATGATAATTAAGTATAAATCCAGAGGCTAAGTGATCCAAATTAGTGAATAATTCATAGCTCATTCATGTTCATATCCATGCATTCATTCATGTATATAGATGCTTGTAGTTAGACTTTAGCTCTATGTTATTTTGTCCTTAGTTGAACCTAATTGTGAGTTCCTTATAATCATGTTGAGATTATACCACCTCTATATGGACATGGAATTAGCTTCTAGTTGAGACTTGTATATCTATAGAGGTGCTATGGCTCCAACTAATCAAAAGGAATTCATAGGATGAAATTGGGTGTTGAGACTTGTATATCTTTAATGGCCTAGAGATATGCCCCCTGTTTGAGGAGTTCTGTGCTATCCTTGGCTACGATTCTGATTTTGACTCGATTCTCCCTTCTGCTGATACCCCCAGTCCTACGCGAGGCTTGGCTGAATATCTGAATTGTTCCATTACTATTTCCCACCGGCTGATTCATGGTAAGGTTCTTGATATTGCTTCCATCATCACCTGATATGCTAGTCCTGGGAGCCCTAGCGTATATGACGCCACTCGCGGGGTCGCTCTGATACTGTGCATGACTTCACACTTTCTGTTCTCGAGTGCTTCTATCGACTTGGTGCATGTGTGCCTTGGGTTGAAACTTAGCAGGAATCCCATGGCCATGGTTCTGGCTGAAACCCTGAATGGTTTGGATCGCACTTCTAATTAAGGAACGCTTCTACTTTCTGGGGCGCCTTTGGTGTTACAGGCTTGGCTCTACGAGCGTCTCTAGTTATGGACAGGTAATGTGTCGCCAGTTTATTTTTTCAGAACTGTGCTTCACCCTTATTATACTTCTGCCGATTGGGTGGGCATGATGGGTGCTTTATCTGAGGCTGACATTTGCTGGATCGTGAGGTGTTGGGGCCTTTATGCTATGACCACTAGTCTCGGGGATTTCCAGAGAGTGTGGATGATAAGTCTCAGAGAAACCTCCTTCTATCATCCTCACCGATTAGCCAGACAGTACGGGCAAGTTCAAGAGGTTCCCCGGGGGTTTATTAAGAGGGTCTTTGCTTCCAGAGTCAGAGCCACCACTATTGCTGCTTTCATCAGGGGCTGGGATGGTCGAGCAAGAGCTTATTTCTAGAGACCTTTGAAGAAATAAATAATAAAAACAAAAGTAAAACTAGGCTTGACTGATTCTGCTTCTTTCCTCCAAGTGTCTTTGACATTCGTGATTGCTTTTCGAAAGAACTTTTCGTGTTTTCATTTATCCTTGCTTATGTAATATTCAAAGTTTATTTATCGGTGAACCTTGGAGAACCTTATTTTATGCATTTGGTTTTCTGAAAACATTTGTAGTATGATTTTGATCAGATGTTTGCTTTTGGTACTTATCTGGGCACGCTAGGACGATTAGAGGCAAACGAGGCGGGTGGCCGAAGTTTGCCCCTAGTTTGGGATATGTATGGTTGTGAGGCAAACGAGGTAGATGACCGACGTTTGCCCCTATTTTAGAAGAGGTTTAAACGAGGCGGGTGGCTGAAGTTTGCCACTAGTGTGGAGGGTGATTCCTGGGTTATGGTAAGGACCGTGACTTTACGCTCATAATTTTGCCTAGGCACCAGTTAGGTGACCTGGCGAGCTCTTTCTCTCTTTTGTTATTGCTCACTTTGGATTTAACTCTAACTTTTGCCTAGGCGTCCTTTCGGATTTTCAACCTAGCGAGCCATCCTTCTTTTCTCTTTTTTTTTTTTTTTATTTTTTATTTTTTTGAAAGTCTGCCTATACCCCCGAACGGGGATCAGATCCAACGTAGTTCGGGCCAAAGCTTGAAAGAAATTGGGCTATTTTTGTGGGTGGAGCGACCGAACCGATGTAGTTGTCTACGTATCCCCGAGAGGGAATCAGGTCGAGTGTAGTTCGGGCCAAAGTTTTGAAAGAAAAGGGGTTGATTATGATGGTGTCGACCGAACCAATGCGGTTGCCTACGTATCCCCGAGTGGGAATCAGGTCGAGCGTAGTTCGGGCCAAAGTTTTGAAAGAAAAGGGGTTGATTATGATGGTGTCGACCGAACTGATGCGGTTGCCTACGTATCCCCGAGTGGGAATCAGGTCGAGCGTAGTTCAGGCCAAAGCTTGAAAGAAATCGGGCTATTTTTTTGTGGGTGGAGCGACCGAACCGATGTGGTTGCCTACGTATCCCCGAGTGGGAATCAGGTCGAGCATAGTTCGGGCCAAAGTTTTGAAAGAAAAGGGGTTTTGGGGAATGGTCAAGCATAATACTTTTTAAGGCGATCCATGTTGATTGGTTCTTTGAATTTAACGCCATCGAGGTCCATGAGGTAGGTTGCTCCTCCGGAAAGGATAGTTTTGACGATATAAGGGTCGACCCATTTGGATTTGAACTTTTCGCGTGGATCAAAGATCGGGGCTCGCAATTCCTTAAGGACAAGGTCACCCTTGACAATTTTTCTCGGACGGACCCTTTTGTTGAAAGCGCGGGCTATCCTCTTTTGATAGATTTGGACATGGTCGACTGCCGCCAGGCGCTTTTCATCTGTGAGAGCCAATTCTTCGTACCTTTCCCTCAACCAATCTGATTTCAAAATTTCACATTCTACCATTATGCGCAGAGACGGTAGTTCTATCTCGACTGGAAGTACTGCTTCCATTCCATATACTAGTGAGTAAGGAGTTGCTCTTGTGGACATCCTTATCGATGTTCTGTATCCCCAAAGTGCGAACGATAGCTTTTCTTGCCAGTCTTTGTAGGTATCGGCCGATTTTTGCAGTATGGCCTTGACATTCTTGTTTGCAGCTTCGACTGCTCCATTGGTTTGTGGTCTGTACGGTGATGACTTATGATAAGTGATTTTGTATTCCTCAAACAGATCTCTGACTTCAGCTTTGAAATGACTATCATTATCTGAGATGATCTCATGGGGTACTCCATAGTGACAGATGAGGTTCTTCTTGATGAACTTGGCCACTTTCTTGGCCCCTAACTTGCTGTAGGATGCGACTTCTACCCATTTTGTGAAGTAGTCGATGGCCACCAAAATGTATCAATTTCCATTTGAGGCTTTCGGAATGATTTCACCGATGATAACGATTCCCCAGGTTGAGAATGGCCAAGGTGAGGTCATGCTGTATAGAAGGGATGGTGGTACATGCATCATGTTTGCATGGATCTGGCACTTGTGACACCTTACGTATTCGCAACAATCTTTCTCCAATGTTGTCCAGTAGTACCCTTGTCTTACAATTTTCTTGGCCAGCATGTGGCCGTTCATGTGCGGGCCGCATACCACCTCGTGTATTTCCTCCATCATTCTTCTAGAGCTTTTTCCAAATAAGCAAGTCAGGTTGTGACCATTGTACCCTTTCTTCAACAATTTCCCACCGTAAATGATGAATTGCTCTGCGAATATTCGAATTGCCCTTTTGTCTTTCTCGGTAGACTCTTGGGGGTACGTCCCCTTTTCTATGAAGTTCCAGACATCCTGATACCACGGTGTTTCATTCTCTTCTTCTTTGATTGCTGCGACTATGTTGAACGAAGGCTTGTACCTTTACTCAATTATCAAAGGCATCATCCTGACTCCCACATGAATTTTGATCATGGAGGCTAAGTAGCCAATGAATCTGCTAGCTGATTTTCATCCCTAGGTAAGTAGAGGAATGTGATGTTCTTGAACTGCCTCTTGAGTTGATCGAGATGATCATGATAGGCTTCAACCTTTCTTCTTTTACTTTCCATTCTCCTCTAGCTTATGATATAATGAGGTTTGAATCCCCGAAAACATCCAGCTTCTGAACTTTCAGTTCTATGGCTGCTTCCATCCCCAGAATGCATGCTTCGTATTAGCAGGGTTGTTGGTGGAGTTATAATTGAGCTTGACTGCCAGCGGAGTATGGTCCCCACTTGGTGATACTAGAATCATTCCTACTCCGTATCCTTTCATGTTGGTTGCTCCATCAAAGTACAACTTCCACTGTTCTTCCTTGATTTCCATGATATTTTCGTCCGAAAATGGAAAGTCCCCACTTTCTTCGGAGTCAACAGCGTGCTCTGTGAGATGCTCAGCTACGGTTCTCCCTTTTACCAATTTGCTTGTAAAGTACTTGATATCGAATTTGGATAGTAGAAGTAACCAACGGGATATACGACTAGTCAGGGCGGGTTTTTCGAGGAGGTATTTTAGAGGATCCATGCAGGATATGAGCACAACCGGGAAGGCCAGCATGTAGTGCCTCAGTCGGCGAGTGCACCGAACCAAGGCCCAACATATTTTTTCGAGGGTAGAGTAGTTGAGCTCATACCCAGTCATCCTCTTGCTGAGGTAATATATGGCTTTTTCGGAGTGTCTTTCTTCTCCTTCTTGGGCTAGCATGCAACCCATGGCATTTTCGGAGACAGATAGGTAAAGGAATAAGGACTTATGAGGAGTGGGTGGTGAAAGGACAGGCGGATTTTGAAGGTAGGCTTTTATTTTGTCGAAAGCGGCTTGGCATTGGTCATCCCATTGGAACTTTTCTCATTTTCTCAGCAATTGGAACAAAGGATCGCATGTAGTTGTGAGTTTGGAAATGAAGCGGCTGATAAATTGGACTCTTCCGAGAAACCCTCTCACTTCTTTTTCATTCCGTGGTGGTGTCATTTCTAGGATTGCCTTAATCTTAGAGGGATCTACCTCTATCCCCCTTTGTGTGATGAGAAAACCCAGGAGCTTACCAGAGGTCACACCGAAAGTGCATTTCTTAGGATTCAATCTCATCTTGTATTTGCGCAACCTCTAAAAAAACTTTTCCAGTGCCACTAGGTGTCCATCTCTGTCCTTGGACTTCACGATCATGTCATGTACGTACACTTCTACTTCCTTGTGAATTATGTCATGCAGCAGAGTGGTGGCAGCTCTTTGGTAGGTTGCCCCAGCATTCTTGAGTCCGAAAGGCATTACTCTATAACAGTTGGTTCCCCAAGGGGTGGTGAATGTCATTTTTTTCGATCTTCTGGCGCCATTAGAATCTGGTTGTAACCCGAAAAGCCATCCATGAATGACAGTAGCTCATGTCCAGCGGTGTTATCCACCAAGACATCAATGTGGGAAAGCGGGAAGTCATCCTTGGGACTGGCTTTGTTTAGATCACGGAAGTCGACGCATACACGAACTTTTCCATCTTTCTTGGGGACTGGCACTATATTGGCAACCCATTCTGAATACTCGATGACAATGATGAACCCTGCCTTGAATTACTTCTCCACTTCTTCTTTAACCTTGAGTGCCCATTCTGGCCTCATGCGCCTCAGTTTCTGCTTGACAGGTTTAGAATTGGGGAGGAGAGGAATATGATGTTGGACAATGTCGGGATCGACCCCAGGCATGTCCTCGTAAGACCAAGCGAAAACATCCTTGAATTCTTTTAGCAAGAGAGTCAATTTTTCATTTTCTTTTTTATTAAGAGTTGAGCCAATTTGCACAATTTGTGGATTATCTGTTTCACCTAGGTTAACCAATAAAGTATCTTCGATTATTTCGTAAGCAGGTGGTTTTTCAATTAGTTGCTTAAATTCGATTGGGAGATCCTCGGAGGGATCTGTGCATTCACAAGTATTAGACACAGAGGAGTAAGCAGAATCGTCTTTCATTTCATTCATGGTAGGTGAAGTGATTACATTGGACAGTGGTGGGCTTACAACAGCCGACTCTGGTACAGACTTGATAATTGGCAGTACAGACTCTGGGGAAATAGGAGATAGGGAGACACAGACAGATGACTCTACAGCCTGGTTGCTTAGACCCTCATCGGTTAGCTTGATCTGATCATCTTGGCTCTTGGCCCTCTTTTCTTCCTTCTTTTCAGCGAATCCCTCCCACATTTTCTCGATGGCTTCAGTGTCCAGGTACTTCAACCAGTCTTCCTACGGGGTTTTCACAACTTCTTCGGGATGGAACAGATCTTGATAGAGGGGCCTTTCACAGTTGGCGAAGATTTCAAGCCCGGGGTGCCTTCTTCCAGTGGCTTGATGGATCCAGGGTTCTGGGAACCCAAAGTAGGGGAAATCATCCCCTTCTTTGATGAATTGTCCGTTCAAGGTCTTGCGGTATGGTGGGAGACCCTTTACTCTTTTATTCCATGGCCTCTGTAGTTCGACGTCTTCTTCAGTGGGCTTGTACCCCCAACCCAAAAGTGCCTTGTTGCCCTTTGATCTGAGGGAACTCCCGAATTCCTTGCTGGTGTCGACCCAATCCCATTCCAGGGAAGTAGTTCATTTTGCGGACAATCTTGACAACTGCGGAGTGAATCTCGGGGAACCTGCCTTCATCATTGATCATGTGAACTTCTTCCATGAAGAATCCCCCGATTTTTCCTTCTTCTAGCTCAGGTATTTGTACTTCGAAGATGGGAGCGTAGTTCGGGAAAGCTTCATTACCCCAACTATTGCCGAGGATGATTTTTACCTCCTTCTCATGAATGTACTTGATCATTTGATGCACAGTGGATGATACGGCTTTGTTGACATGCAGCCAGGGCCTTCCGATCAATAAGTTGAACGAGGCAGGTATGTCCATGACTTGAAAGACTTCAGTGCTCACCAAAGATCCTACCCGGATTTGGAGAGAAACAGTTTCCATCACATTTCTCTTGGTGTTATCGTAGGCCCTCACGGATTGTACAGATGGTGTGATGTCAAGGACATTGACCCCCAAGGCGGTGGCAGTCCTTAGGGCACAAACATTTAAGGCAGAGCCTGTATCAACCAGACAAAATGGCACCTGCTGTCCCTTATATCCAACAGTGATGTACAATGCTTTATTATGTGCAGATCCTTCTGGTGGCAGGTTTTCATCAGAAAACGTAATGATTGGGTCAGGGGTAAGTGCGCCCAAGAAAGCCACCATGTCTTCCGGTTCAGCATCAATGGGGACCTCTATTCCAGCCAGGGCATTCAACACAACTTGCCTATGCTTGTAGGATGTTACCATGATGTCCCACATCGAGAGATGTGCTTGGGTTTTCTTCAACTGCTTTATCAGCTCATTGTCTTCTTCGATGATCTCATCAATTTTCCCCTTTCCCTTGTCTTTGATCGGACTTTTTTCGGTTGCTTCAATGGTAGGTTGAGGAGGTTGATAATGACGGCCTGACCTAGTCAGAAGATCAATTTCGACAGGGGTAGTCCCTTCTACAGTCTCATCTTCTTTGAACCAGTCGCAATCTGTTCCCACAAATGGTTTCTCTGGCTCATTCCAGATAGAAGCATCGCTTTCATTGTCGGAATCATACCATTTGAGGTCCACTACCCCTAGATCATGTTCTTCCAAGAAGAATAGGTCTTGTTTGTCAGCTAGCTGTTGCTGCCACTCGTCATCCCCTCCGTCAATCAGATGAATTCCCACAGATTCTGGGATGTCAATGAGGGGTAAAGGTTGACCTACAGGGGAGATATAGGTAGCAGGGTTGAAAGATACATGGTTGGACTCAATGAGGCTGATGTTTTGGCAGTTCGGTAGGGGATTTTGAGTGACATGGGGCTGCTTTGGAGGTGGCTCGATGATATTTTGGTCAATGAAGTCTTGGATATCATGGCGGAGGCGCATGCAATCATTGGTGTTGTGGCCAGGGGCTTGGTGGTAGGAGCATCTTTTTGACATGTCACACTTTGGCGGGAGCGGGGTATTTTATGGCTGGAGTAATTGGAAGTGGCCCTTTTTAAGGAGGCGATCTAAGGCTGAAGAGAGGGGGATTTCTAGTTTGGCGAAGTTGTGAGGAGGCTTCCTAGGGAAAGAGCGATTGGAGGAATTAGCTTGGTTGAGAGGTTGGTATGGCCTAGGAGGGTAAGCCATAGGTTGACTGCTAAGGGCATTGACATCCGGAGGATTGCGGGAGTAGTTGGGCCTTTTTGACTGACTCGGAGGCTCTTCTTTTTTTTATCTTTCCTTCCCTTATGGCATCTTCAATTCTAGTCCCAACTTCAAACAGCTCTTCGAAAGTGGAGATGGACTGATAAAACAATTTTTCATGGTAAAGCGGTTGCAGATTCCGGATTAGCATTCTCACTTGTTCCTTTTCAATCGGCCGGTGGGTCATTTAGGCCACTTTATTCCCCCATCTGCTCAGAAACGCAGCGAAGGATTCATTACTATTCTGCCGAGTAGTTTCCAAATCCCTGATGGTGACGTCAAGTTCTTGGTTATAGGAGTAGTGATCAACGAATACTCGAACTATGTCTTCCCATGCCCGAGTTTTGGAAGCTTCCAAGGTAAGGAACCATGATAGTGCAGACTTCGTGAGAGTTTGTGGGAACAACATTGCGAGGTGCCCGTGGGTATAACCCACAGATTGGAAGATGCTCATACACAGCTTTACATGGCTCTTCAGATTTTCGGTCCCATCGAATCGGTCAATGGCAGGCATCTTGAAGTTTTCCGGCAGCTTCAGCTTAACAGGCTCGAAAAGGCCTTCCAAGTCCAGCATGTAATCATCAATCCCTTTGCTTTTCCTTGGTACACTTACCAGCTTGTCAACCTTATCCATTTTTTCTTGGAGCTTCTTCTCATATGCAAATGGTGGGACTCCTTGAAGCCAGTCTTCCTCCCCGTTATTCTCATGTAGGGGCGGTTCAAACCCGGTGGTAGAAACCCAAGCGGAGGTTGTGGCCGCTGGTGCTTCAATTCTTCCATGAACTTTTAGGCTAGGCTGTCAGACTGCTGGCTTATGGTTGCTCCCAACTCGGTAACCTTATTTTCTAACTCTTCTCAATTCATGCTGAAGTAAGCTATCGGACTGATTCTGACCAAACGATTATCTGAACTCCTGACCCACGACGAGGATCCCAGCTGTTGACTTCGGGAATCTATACTAACCTGACAGATTTCGAGAGGACTAGACCAGATTTTGACAGTGATGACTTTAGACAGACATAGACAGTGATGTTTAACAAACGTGGACTGACTTGTATAAGAATGGTCGAGACATTGCGTCCAGATTGATGGGAATGGTGTATGCAAATGAGACAAGCACGCGGATGTAAGTCCTAATCTATATGATGCTCCTATTTCTAACAGATAGAAGTTAAATAATTAAGGTCCTAACCATATAGAGTGTGCCAACCTTACTTTCCAGTACGATCACCAAGGGATAACAGGGGTTTCCAGGGTTCTATGGAGGCTTCTAGGAGAGACTGGGCATTTCTGATTGATTTGGACAGAGTTTTTGGGAAAAATTGGGATATCCGGACATAGTTTCTGCCATTTCTAGGAAATTTGAGCAGAGTTTCTAGAAAAAACTGGTTAATATGGTCATATCTGGGATATCTGGACAGAGTTTCTGGGAAAAACGGGTTAATATAGTTATATCTGGGATATCTGGACAAAATTTCTGGGAGAAACCGGTTAATATGGTCATATCTGGGATATCTGGACAGAGTTTCTGGGAGAAACCGGTTAATATGGTCATATCTGGGATATCTGGACAGAGTTTCTGGGAGAAACGGGTTAATATGGTTATATCTGGGATATCTGGACAGAATTTCTGGGAGAAACCGGTTAATATGGTCATATCTGGAATACCTGGACAGAGTTTCTGGGAGAAACAGGTTAATATGGTTATATCTGGGATATAGAGTTTCTGGGAAAAATTGGTGTATATGACAGGAGCATGTGACGATGGTGATCATACTGTCTAACAAGTTTTCATACTCCTATGTCTTAGGACCGACAAACAAGGTTTGCGATGTATATCTTTGTTAGCATAGAGCAGACATCCTTGTCATGATGCCTAGGTAGGTCAACTCAATGTGATCACATGTGAGTGATTGCCTTGGGAATCATAAGAAAAAGGTTCTGCCTCATGCCACATAAGCGTCTACACCGCACAGGTAATCCCGTCAGGGCATATAGCAATTATATCACATTGTCCTATCTAAAAAGATAAATCAACAGTCCTATGAAAGGTTCTACAGGAATCTATATGCAAAGGCTGGGTTTAGTCAAAGAGGGTCCGTTGACGAGAGTTCCAATATACCGTCAGGGAGACAGTACGGAGGTTTTTACTCTTGTTGATATACCTTGGAAGGTACAGTATCAACGGTGACTTGTGCCCTGGCACAGCAAGACCTGAACAATGTCAGTGCCGCGTTTCAGACACAGTCGGGAGGGGAAATGCAGAAGTGCAATGCGGTGAACCAGACACAGGAAAAAGATGATTTTAAGGATGCTTCTTATGAGTCAAACCTCTGTATTATTTTGTTTTAAAATAAAAAAAAATCCCCAGTGGAGTCGCCAGATTGTGGACAAGCGGGATTCCACTACTTGCTGCTTTTAGATTGTTTTGAAAAGGAAAAGAAAAGGTATGTTGAAAACAGATACAGAGTCGCCACTTGGTCTTTAAGGAACCAAGAAACCTAATTTTGACTCACCCAAACGGATAAAGGGCACCGGCCCTTCATAACCAAAGAACTTGGCTCGGGGTTTTGGTACGAGAGAGGAATGAGCCTTTGTCGCGACTAAAACACCCTCAACTCACCCCGTCTTTCGACGGACCTCAATTAGCATCCAAATAATCATCTTATACTATGTATGGTTCGACAATTAATACTATGATAGTATATTACATCACATAAGAAAATTTGAAATGGAAGATCTGAAGATAAGATATCATTCATAAGATTTAAGTCAAATATCATACAATGTAAAGTGAAAGATCACACAAATAAACCTAGGAAAAATTGTCTAATCATGTATCAAGTAATTAGGCTTCCCTAATCTAAAGGGGACATGAATTGTTCTTGCAGCAAATAATCAAAGAAATCAAAAAAGATGCTTAGCAAGTTATTATGATGCATGTTAATCTTTGAGGAAAGAAGATTTCTCAATCCCCAGGACGGATGCGAAAGGAAGACTAGATCGAGGGGGAGCATGAATGTGTGATCAAGTTCATTCCTTATAATCTCCCTTAGATTAGGAGTTACAAAAATCTCAAATCTTTGCATGGATGCAATGTATGTATCTAGAATGTGCCAATGTTGTATTGTGCTTTGTGTTCATGGATTCCTAGAGTGACTTAGAAGTCTAGAATGTGTATGAATGACTGAATGAAATCATCATGAGATATGTAAAAATGTAGTATGAACTACTTCCTAAGACATGAACTAATTTGGAGTGCATGTAAGTATCAAATCAAAGGGGGAAAGTAAAAGTGTGCTTGATGTGAATAGTGGACAGAACAGTAACATGATTTTCTGAAAATTAAAAAGAGGGGTTATGAATTTTTTCAATGCATGATTTTTTATGGAGATCTCCCTTATTGTGTCTAGAAAACAACCCAAAAAGCCAATCTTTAATAACTATCACAGATTGAGAGAAATCATATAAACAATAGAGGTCACTCAGAAATAGAGTTCGTACTGTCGACTGAAATGTTGAAAAATCTTAGAAAATGAAAACAAATGATATAGAGGCCTATTTTATACAGAAAGTTCCTTAAGACATTGAAGTTTAAGGGAAAAATAAGTTAGGACCACCCCTTTTAGAAAAGGTTTCTGAAAAATAAGTTGAAAGTCAACTAAGCTGCTGTGACAGCAGAGGCAGAATGTCTGGAAGGAATGTTTGGGTCAAAATGGACCATTTTCAAGTATTTCCAAGTCAAACCAAAAATCATGGGTGTTCTCTAATGAGTTAGGAAGACTTTCCAAGTGGCCTTGCATCCATACATTGAGTATTGAGTTCTAGATAAATCTTTGAACTCAGATCACTCACTGTTTTGACTCACTGTTTTGAAGATTTTGGAAACACAAGGTTTATCTCTTGAAATCAAAGTGAGGGTTTTAGAAAAGGGGGTTTTGAAATAGAAGTTTTGAAAGCATATTTTCAATACTCAATGAAGGTTATAGCCACTTAAAATTTCAACATCAAACTTATCATCAAGAACCTCCAAGATTGTTGGAGAGATTTATTTGCATTTGAACATAACTTCAAGAATACCTTGGAGGTATTGAAGTTATGATCATCATCTATCAAACATGTTTTTTAGGTCAAGAGCTACTATCCATAAGGATTCACTCACCTCAAACTTCATGTCATCATATGGATGATGATGAACTAGTAAGTAAATAAAGAAAATAAAAAAGAAATGATGTAAGAAGAGATGAACATTGCATAAACAAGCAAGTAAATAACAATCAATAGATGATGATCAATGCGATATTGGACTTGTAGTTTGATGTTTCACTCATATGTGATGACATTGGACATGGAAGTAGCTTCCTCTCTCTTAAATGCTCACTAAAATGTTGGTTGGGTGTATTGAATATGAAGTAAATAGGAGTAATGAAGTAAAAAAAACAAAGTTTAGAATTCACTTTTGTTTTGAAATCAAAGAAGAAAGCTTCTTTTCTCTCTATCCTAACCTTATCTCTACAACTTTCTCTCCCAAAACTTTTCAAAGCTTATATTTGACACCCCCCAAAATGAGAAGTCAAGGGGGGTTTATATAGGCCAATTTGGGGGTGATTTTGGGATTTTAGAAGTATTCCTATTGGCTCCAAACATCTGAAAACATAGAACTACGTCGTTTTGATTTTTAATTAATCAAAATGGAACCCCAAAAGTAATTGCAAAAACATACTATTCTGGAGGAGAGTGCCGCAGCGGTAGTGGGCCAGTGCCGCGGCGGCACTGCTCCTCAATCGTCTGGATAATCCTGTTTAGGCCCCCAGAGGTTCTGGTATTCGCAAAAAGGCCCTATTTCGTCCGAAATTCACAGAAAATGTATACAAACTCCAAATTGAGGTTGTGATATACCGTTGGAAAGGTAATGGAGTCTATTTTTCATAAAAAATAATTTGGGATAGGTCACTTTGAAAAGTTTTGCGGTATTTGTGATAAAATCCGATTTGATCGCCTTTTTCGCCTTCAGAATTCGCAATAAACTCGTTTTAAATCCAAAAATTATGTGTGATATACCGTTGGAAAGCTATTGAACTCTAGTATCCATGAAAAATATTTGAAAATTATTACGGTGCTCTGGTTCTAAAGTCAAACTTTGGTCAAACTGGTCAAACCTGGGATTCCCGGGATGTTTTGGAAATCTCTGGGAGCCCCCCCAGGAGCTGACATTTTTGCTCGATTTTCTTTTAAAACTCATTTTAATATTTTCCACATGATCTAGAATGATCCCGGTGAATTTGGATGATTTCGGTCAAACCGGTCAACGGGGACTTTCCGGGACTTCCGGGGGTCTCTGGGAGCTGACGATTTCATCTGATTTTTCTTTATAACTAGTTTTCTTACTTTTCTTACGACATAGCATGTTTCCAGAAGTTTTGGTCCAAATTTGGGAGTTTTCGGGCTTTCAGGAGCATTTTGGTCATTCTGAGCATTTTAAGAAATAGAATTAACTTCCAGGAGTCTTTTTGAGTCTTTTCGATCATTGTGAACCACCAAGCTATGGGTCTCCTAAATATGATAGCTGACAAATGGGGTGTCTACACACAGATGAATCGACCTCAACCGTCGAGGAGTTTACCATAACAGAGAAATTTCCAAAATCAACCGCCAAGGAATACCCAAGGGTAGAGACCCCAGGGAAATTTTCAATGGAACAAGAGAACCTGTGAAGGAACCAAGAAGCCACAACAGGGTTATTCTCGACCTCAGCAATATTGCCAACAAGAATCACAGTCGCAGGCATTGCTGACAGCCCCGCCAAGCAATAATGGAGGATGTTTTAATTGTAGAAAGCCAGGGCACATTGCCAAGTTTTGCACAGCACCCAAGGTAAACCGCCGAATGGATCTCATCTGCCGAAATTGTAATAAGCTGGGACATTTGAGCAAGGATTTCCATGCACCATAAAGAGGATATTATGGGGCACCAGCTCAAGGAATCCAAGGACCCCCCAGATCAGACATGGATGAATGATATCATCCCAACATAAGCAAGCTTTAATGCTGATGAGTAGCAACATTTGGAAGGTACGTTTGTACTCTTTCATAGTCCAGTTAAAGTTTTATTCAATACTGGAGCTACACGTTCATTTATTGCTATTAAGATTGTGCGTCAGTTGGGTTTAGAGCCTCAGACACTTGAGCTGACACTTAATGATGTGTCACAGTTGGGAGTGACTATTAAGTTGGGTAAAGTCTGTAGAGATTGTCTATTGACCTTCGGAGATAGGGATCTTCCAGCGGACTTAGTAGTTCTGTCGATGTCAGAATTCGACATTATCCTAGGTTTGGATTAGTTGACTAAGTATGATGCCAATTTGGATTGCCCTACTAGGACGATTGTATTTTCGATAGAAGGATGTTCAATGATTAGATTTCAGTGTCAGTCGACGAGTGATAGGTTCTTGACAAGTGGTTTAGCTACAATCAAGTGTACGAGTATAGAACCAATGGTGGATTAGATTCCTACCGTACATGACTTTCAGGATGTATTCCAGGATATTAAGGGACTTCCACCAAAGAGAGAAATAGACTTCTGTGTGGAACTAATTCCTGGGACGTTGCCGATATCGAAGACACCATATAGGATGGCACCAACTGAGATGTTAGAATTGAAAAGGCAAGTTCAGGAGCTTGAAGATTTGGGATTTCTTTGCCTGAGTACGTTACCGTGGGGAGCACCAGTTCTGTTTGTGAAGAAGAATGACAGAACACTTCGACTCTACATAGACTATTGGGAGTTGAACAAGGTAACGATTAAGAATAGACATCCACTTCCTCAGATAGATGATATATTCGACCAGTTACAAGGATCAATGATCGTTTTAAAGATCGATTTACGTTCAGAATATTGTCAACTATTGGTTCGACCGGAAGATGTATCAAAGACTGTATTCAGGACAAGATACGGGCTTATAAGTTTTTAGTTATGCCTTTTGGATTGACGAATGCACCAGCAGTGTTCATGGACTTAATGAATAGAGTATTCAAATCATATCTGGATAAATTCATTATAGTATTCATCAACGATATCTTGATCTACTCGAAGATAGAGCGAGATCACAAGGAACTTACAGATTGCTTTGCAGACACTTCAAGATAGTAAGTTGTATGCCAATCAATGTTTTTAAAATCAGACCGTTCATCGAACCGGAAAAATGATCGTGTCAAGGGTTAATGGTTCAATCGTCGGGTGAACCGAAATCGAACCGTGATCGAACCGTGACGTCATAATTACCTAATATTTATATTAATTTATATAAATTAATATTAACATAAAAAAATATATCACATAAAAAATATCTAAAATTTGTATTTATTTATATAAATTAATAGTGATATAAAATAAAAAATAAATATATAAATATCACATTAAAAAAATATCTAATATTTATTATCACAATTCCATGCAACTAGAGTATCATAGTGTGAAAACTATCTATAAATCCTAATTTAGACATTCAACAATGCTTAAAAAAAATCCAACATAACAACAATTCATAACACAACATAGTCCTCTAAGATTATACATAACATAACACGACTTAGTCCTCTAAGATTATAGATAACACGACATAGTCCTAAAAGGAAAAATTACAACAAAACAACAATTCATAAGGACATATTTTAATTCATCAACACATTCCTCTCTTGAACTTTTTGCCTACATCCTTGTAGGGTCTCGACGTAGCCAATCATCTTCATTATCCTCATCATTGTCATTCCTAGGCCCTCCGCAATTATTGTCATGGCTAGTCCCTTCATGATTGTTGTCAATTCGAACCCCTCTATCAAATGTTTCCAAGTCTACATCTTCACCCACTTCTACAACATCTTCCTCGTCGCAAACTATAAAAGGCAAATGTAAAATGGATGAGTGACTTTCTAACTGCTATGGTGCTATTGAAATAATTTTTTTCATACTAAGTTTACTAACCTTCTCGTGGTTGTCCATGTTGTTGTTCAATTCTTGGAGTTGAACTATCTTCATAAAGCATTTGTTCTAACTCTTCATAATCAAGTAATGTAGAGTCATCCTCTTCTTTAACGATCCAAAAATCAGTTTTATCAATACTCTCAATGTCAACTGGATCATAACTTCTCGTCTTATAGCAATGCCTAAAATTACAGTAAAGTTAATAACTATTTTACTAACAATCTAATAAGAAACTACGAATTTAATAAAACATAAGATGCACCTATTCTTCAATCGCAAGTTATAATGAACATATACAAGATCATTGAGCCTTTGATGCTCCAACCAATTTCTTTTCTTTGTGTGTATACGTTCAAAGACACTCCAATTCCATTCACATCCAGAAGAGCTACTAGTTTGGCCAAGAATTCGAATCTCCAACTTTTGCAAATTTGGAGCACTATGCCTAAACAACTTCCACCACTCATCTTAGTTTCATTAAAATTGAAAACATTAAAAGTCATAATAAATAAATAATAAACTATATAAAAAAAATAAGTGATAAACTAAATTAGTGTACACTATAGATAAAAAAAATTAATCAATAAACTTACCAGGTTGAGTACTCTTGCAACTACTAAGAGCCAGTTCTCGTCCAAAGCTTTCTAAACGATCCCGAAATAATCTAGTCTCACTCAACAACTTTGTCTTGCTACACGTGGCTTTGGAGTCAATAACATCAAGAAGACCCAACATAACCTCCGGTTTGGTGCAAAAAGTATCTTGACTATGTTGAAAAGCATGATTTAACCAATAAGTAGCTGCATGGATACTCTTACGTAGTTGTTTGTCCCATCGTTCCTTTATGATCTTTGTATAGGGCTTGTACAATGTTTTTTTTGTTCTTGAACATCTTTTTGATTCCTAAGCGTGCCTTATACATACCCTCATAGACATATCCAATAGATGGTTTATTGTCCCCATCTACAATACGCAGTAGCCGCATCACTGGTTCCACAACTTTCACAATGATCAAGCAATCATTCCAAAACTGGATATCTAAAATGATGGCAACAACTTCTTTTGCCTTCCTATCTTTTGCATATCTTGATTCCACAAAATCTTTACTAGTCACCAAAGCCTTCAAGTCGTGCATGTGATGATTAAGGCTATGCAAAGCAATGAAAGTTGTGGCAAAATGAGTTGCTCCTGGGCGAATAATCTCTGTCCAATCTTTTCTTTTCCTCAACAAAGCTAATAAGTAAACATGATTATAAACAAACTTTGTTATCTTAGATGCTTTTTTTGCAAGCGCAGCCACATGTTCTAGCTTTGCAATATCACCGAAAAGTAAGTTTAAACAATGAGCTGCACAAGGAGACCAGTTAATGCTTTTTTTATAAGTCTCACTCACCATTATTCCAGCGGCAACATAAGCTGATCCATTATCGGTCACTATGTGGACAACATTAGTAACTCCCACCCACTCAATTATCACTTGAAATAAACCATATAAGAGTCGGGCATTCTTCACAGCGTCTGAGGCATCAACATATTTTATGAATGTAATTCCCCTAAGACAATAGACAAGATAATTAATCAATGTTCGATGCCTACCCTCAGTCCAACCATCACTCATAATAGTGCAGCCCGGATCTACCCAAGAACTACGCATAGAGTCAACAAATAATTGCATTTCTTTCTTGGAATCCCATAATAAATTGACCCAAATATCATGATAGGTTGGAACCTTGAAGCCTCCACCAATTGAAATTGCAGCATCAAACATAGGTTGAAAATATATTGAGTTTAAAGCATTCAATGGAATGCAAATGTCATACACCCATTCAGCTATAGCCACGTGTGCCTGTTTAACAGCTTCTTTACTTGCAAGAATGCTCTTAATAGTGGGTTGGGATCCCGGAGTGGTTCTTGGAGCAAAGTAATCACTAACATGTTCTTTCCCCCTTCCTTTTTTTTTTCCACTGATGCAACACTTTTGCTGTTTTTACCCTGAGAAGGTATCTCTTGAACATCTAAATCATCATCATATACAGTTTGATGCTCGTTTACTTCCTCCTGAGGCCTTTTCTTTTCAGAGATATCTGTCAAAGCTTCTTCCATACGAAATTTTACATCCGCGGGAACCTTTTTACAAGGCTCAACCTCTCCCTTCTACTTTGCAAGATGTTGTTTCATTCTATTTATTCCCCCACCTTTAATACACTTTGAACAATACAAACATGTGTATGTTTTCTTTCCATCAAGAGCCCGTCCCTCACTAATATGGTCCCATGCAGGATTAGATTTTCCTCTTGTGGATGGGGTAGAATGTGCAGTCAAGTTTTGATCGGACGAAGACATCTTAGAAATTACAAATTATCTAAAACATAGCATTTACATATAAATTCTCTTGCAAATATTTCATTCACATCACTGTATAAGTGTATATAGTATATGCATTTTATTATTTTATTACAAACTCTTTAAAATTTTAGTTTGTGTCAAATCTTTTATTAAGAACAATTAAAACTTACAAATTACAATAGCACAATTCGAATTAAACTTACAAATTTCAGTTTGTTATTTATTTTTTTTTATTTTTTTTTGTGTCATAGAAAATATAGTTCAAGAATCAACACTTCTTTCTTCTTCTTTTTTTAAATAAGATATAGATCAAGCCTTCAAGCCTCAAGGAATCAAGACTTCAAGTTCAACAACAACAAAGAGATGGAAGAAAAACAAACTATCTACAAATAAACTATCAAAGAAAGCACTCACAAATACTAAATTAAAAAAATCTATCAAAGAAATCAAGAAATCACTCACAAATAACTTGATCAGAAATGGCCGCCAGCAGCAAGCGGAGGCGGACAACGGGTCCAGGCGGCAACGGCGGTAGGCAACGGCTCCAGGCGGCGATGGTGGCGCAGTTCTAGGCGCAGGGGGCGGCCCGATCTGGAGGCTCTTGGTCTCTCTTGACTCTTTTGGAGTTGGTATGTCTCTTGGCCTCTTAAGGCTTGACCGCTTGAGTTGAGTATGGATCTGGAGAGAAAGGTGGATCTGGAGAGAAAGGAATGAGAGACTTGAGACTTTGAGAGTGAGAGAATATAGATGAGACTTTGAGAGTAAAGAGAGGGTAACAGTTTTGAGGTCTTGACTGTTGAGTCTTAAGTTGTTAACCTAACCTAATAAATTAATAATTATAAAAGATAAAAGACAAAAAAAAAAAATATATATATATATTATATTAAGTCTTGACTTATCTTAAAAATTTTCCAATCCCAATTCCCAATATCCCGATCCTGCTTAAAATTTTATTGAACCGGGTTGATTAAAAACCGTCCACCGGTTTTCCAATTCGGCGGTTTAACCGATTGGGCCGCCGATTTTGTTCGGTTTTATGTTCAGTGGCGGTTATCGGTGCTAACCGAATCGGGGTCCTGATCGGTCGGCAGTTCAACCGGTTGGACCAGCCGATCTGGTCCAGTTTTGAAAACAATGATGCTAAGTTCAGTAAGTGTGAGCTTTGGCTACAAGAGGTCAAATTCTTGGGACATGTTATATCTCAAGATGGGATCTCTATGGACTCATCTAAGATCGATGCAGTCTTAAGCTAGAACAGATCTATCAATGCAACAGAGATCAAAAGTTTCCTCGGCCTAGCAGGATATTATCAAAGATTTGTAGAAGGATTTTCCAAGATAGCAGGACCTTTGACAAATTTGATAAGGAAGGAGACGAAGTACGAATGGAAAAACAAGCATGAGCATACATTTTAGGAGTTAAAGGAAAAATTGACTTCTGCACTAGTACTCGCGATACTTAAGAGTGGAGAAAGATACATAATCTATAGTGATGCATCGCACTAAGGATTAAGTTGTGTGCTTATGCAGGACGGGAATGTCATTACGTACGAATTAAGACAATTGAAGGTACATGAGAAGAACTATCCTACGCATGATTTGTAATTGGCAACAATAGTGTTTGCATTAAAGATTTGGAGACACTATCTCTATGGAGAGAAGTTTGATCTATTTTTCGATCATAAGAGCTTGAAGTATTTGTTCTCTTAGAAGGAGTTGAACATGTGACAACAAAGATGGATGGATTTACTCAAGGATTACGACTTTTCATTGCAATACCATCCAGGTAAAGCAAATATCGTAGTAGATTCTTTTAGTCGTAAACCTCGACTACTGATCGCTGCATTATTAATTCAAGAATGGAAAGCATTGGAAGTTTTAGCTGAATTCGATCTTCAACCAGTGGAACCAATGGAAGGACTACATTTTGGATGCCTTATGGTACAACCAACTTTGATCAGTCGTGTTATAGAGGCTCAACAAACAACAGAAGATTTAAGTTATGGTTCGCCACGATGTCAGTTAAGGAACCAGAGATCTGGAGTATCAGTATAGACGGAGCCTTACGATGTAAAGGTAGACTCTATGTACCTGACGAAGAAATTTTTTGAAAATAAATATTAGATGAAGCACATAAGTTACGGATGACGATTCATCCTGGAGGTGTGAAGATGTACAAGGATCTGAAGAGAAATTTCTGGTGGGAAGGAATAAAGCGAGAGGTAGCTGAGTATGTAGCCTAATGTCTTACTTGTAAACAAGTAAAGGCAGATCATCAGAAACCAGTAGGACTTCTACAGCCATTGCCAATTTCCCAATGGAAATGGGAACATGTAACCATGGATTTCATGGTAGGATTGCCAAAGTCACAGCAGAACCACGACGTTATTTGGGTAATCGTGGATTGACTTATAAAGATGACACATTTTATCGCCTACAACATGATATATCCAGTAGAACGTTTGAGCCGGATGTATTTACAGCATGTAGTACGGTTATATAGAGTACCTATGTCTATCGTGTCAGATCGAGATTTGCGCTTTATTACAGAGTTTTGGAAGAGTCTCCAAACAGCGATGAGAACAACATTAAACTTGAGTTCAGCTTTTCATCCATAGACTGATGGGCAGACTGAACGAGTCAATCAAGTGATGGAAGACATGTTACGCGCTTGCTTTATTGATTTTGAGAATTCTTAGGAGACGCACTTACCTTTGATCGAGTCGCCTACAACAACAGTTATCATTCGAGCATAGGGATGGCATCGTTTGAAGCTTTGTATGGAAGACCTTGCCGATCGCCACTGTGTTAAGCTGAAGTCGAAGATACTCAACTTCTTGGGCCTGAGATGGTACGAGAAACCAGCAAGAAGATTCAGATTATATGTGAGAAAGATGAAGACAGCTCAGACTCAACACAAGAGTTATGCTGAAAAGCGACGTAAAGACTTGGAAGTTGCCATTCGAGATCACGTGCTACTCAAAGTTTCACCTATTCGAGGCATCGTCAGATTCGGTCAAAAGAGAGACAAGCTATTGCCGCGATTCATTGGACCATTCGAGATTCTAGAACATGTTGGGAAGGTTGCTTATCGACTTGCGTTGCCACCGAAGATGTCAGGAGTATACAACGTTTTTCACATCAGTATGCTGAGGATGTGCTTATAACCCAGCGCACAAGATCAACTTTGAAGATATTCAAGTCAACAACAACATTACGTTCATCGAAGGACCAGTTCGCATCATGGACCGTGGAATCAAGAAGCTCAGAAACAAGGAGATCTCATTGGTAAAGATTCAGTGTAAGCATCATGATGAAGGAGAAGCTTTGTGGGAGCTAGAGTTTGAGATGTGTGAGAAGTTTCCGTTTTTGTTTTAACTCTGTATGTTTCTAATTTCAAGGATGAAATCTTTTGTTGAGTGGTGGATGATGTAATACCCTATATTTTCAATAAATATTTATACACATAAATTCTATATACTTCCCTTTTCCATACTTGAAATTTTACCTTCGACCGATCGAAGCTCTTTCGAGCGAACAAGCATTTCAAAGTTCAAGCGATCAAACCCTGTTCAATTGATCGAAACCCTACCGACCTGAATTTAATATGTGGAACCTACTTCAATCGATCAAAGCCCTTTTTCAATCGATCTAATTTGACCGATCTGAGTTTGAGCGATCGAAGGACGTTCAATCGATCGAACGTGTAATCATCAGAATTCCAATTTTTGCGCAAACAATGCCACCTGCACCCCCTCCTCTCTATATATAACTTATGTTCATGTGTGGGGAGTGTTTGCTGAACCTAGAGAGTTAGAGAGAGAGTGTGTGCTTTGTGTCTATAGTTATATACACATCTATACATATATACACACACTTATATATATACACAGTTAGAGAGAGAGGAGTAGAGAAGAAGCAAGAAGAGGGGAAGGAGAAGAAGAAGAGAAAGAGAAAGACGGAGACGAAGAAAGGAGCAGAGAGAGTAAGAAGGAAGCCATTGGAGAGAGAGAGAGAGAGAGAGAGAGAGAGAGAGCTCAAAGCATTTCCAAATGCGCCCTTAGCAACATTCGGTAAGTTCCAAACTCACTCAGTAGCTTAGTTATGATGTTTTACATATTCAGTACGGTTAATACGAACCCAAACACTCCCTAACAGATTTTGGACGTTCACTGCCAGAATCTAGAGAAGACGAAGTTCGAGTAATCGAATTGAGTTTGATCAATCGAACATCCCTGAGTCTCAATCGATCAAAATGACTTCAATCGATCGAGACCACCTTGACTTCAATCGATTGAGAACACTTTGATCGATCGAACCTCACTTTTTTCAAGCGATTGAGACGACTTCAATCGATCGAACCCTAGCAGAACAAGAATGTTTCCTTTAGTTTTTCATAATGCTTAGCTGTTCATTGATGTTGCATGTTTCTATTATGCGATATTATGGATTACGAAGGTAATGGGATGCGATAATGAGATCGATATAACATCGTGAGTAACATAGTCATATTCGGAACATTAGTAATGATAAGACGCGCTAACGAGATAAGGTCGTGCTATATGATGAGTAATATTAGATAATTCTAGTATATGAGCCAGTCAGGTATTGGTGACCATCAGTACAAGTATGTCAGTATCATGAGTTGGTCATGAACGCATCTGCATGGGATGTGAGCGTTATGTATTGTGATAGCAAGAAGTACTGATGCATATAGATTATAAACGGACGATACTCACAAGCATTCTTAAAAGCGGTGAACAGTAAGAGTTCTTAAAAGCGGTGAACAAGAGTATTGGTGCGTCTATAGACTTGTCATTATATGAGAACGATGTATGCTGCTCATAAGAGTTCTTAAAAGCGGTGAACAGTAAGAGTTCTTAAAAAATGTGAACAGGAGCACTAGTATGTCGTGATGATATAATAAATTTGGTGTAGTCAGTTGGGATTGGTACAGTCAGCCTTAGAAAATGATGAGAATTGGTTAATGATGTGTTTGAATAAAAGAGGAAAAGATATTATTTATCACTGATGTATATCGTGCATGACTGATAATTACATAATTTCTATGAGACTGTGTTAGTTAGTTCTCACTCAGCTTTCAGTAAGCTAACGACCTTTATTGCTTGGACATTCCCCGTCTAGACTACCCTGTCCCTAACAATACAGGTAATAGAACCTACGGTGATGGCTACTACCCGGAGTTGGATAATACAGAGGGTGGCCCCGCTGATGCCGATTATACTGGAGAGGAGTATTATGCTGATGACTACTCTTACGCCAGCTGAAGATCTGAAGATATATAGTTTATCTAGTTTATGTTTAAGCTTTATATTACATTTGAACTTTGTTAGTTAACGGGTACTTGGGCATATGTTGTCTCCAGACTTGTTGTGATCCTGTAGACCATACTCTGATGTTTGTAATAGTGTTTATGTGATTATATTCAGTTGTTACTGTTCTTGTTTATTCTTGTGGACTAGTACTGTGTGGTGTGGATAATTAGTGACTTTCACTTGTCATTCCCTCTGGACCTAAAAAGGAAATTTATTTTTCTCTATTTTTGCTGCTCCGGGGCGTGACACTATATCGCTCATCACGTGACAAACCTTCAATCATCATCATTAAGCTTGATTCTATTGTCAATTTGATGACGATTAGGAGCTGCCCAAGTTTCAATGATTTGAGCCATTTGTTCTCTATTGTCTTTTAGGTGACTTTTCATAACATCTCCAATTTGCTCCAACCCTGAAACTAATTATCAGCAGCTCTAAACCTTTTTCGACAAGGTTGTTTAGAATACCCCTCACCAACTGAGTCAACCATAGGTTGGGTACCATGTATAGAAGCATCAATGTCATCTAACCCACCTCCTGTGGATACCAGCATTTGGGCCCACTTTTAAAACTTTTAAAACAATTTCTTTTAAATTCAAATTCAAATACGAGTCGCCACTTAATTTTTTTAAGGGAAATTAAGAAACCATTTTAAAAGCAAACCGATATTTTGTGAAACCAAAGATAATCTGGGTCCGGGGGATTATGGAATGAAAGGGGAAGGAGCTCGGCGGACTAAAACACCCTTTTCATCCTATCTCGTGATAGGCCTCTACTCATCATCATTTTTAATATAATTATTAATCTAAGCATGCCCTCAACTAATACATATATATAAATAATACATTACACAAGCATGTTGAAAAGGGTGCAAAATAGCTAACGACAAAATATCATTCATAAGCCACGTAATTTAAATAGCAAGCAATATGATATGCAAATAGGGAACTAGAAAACATACCCGGGATCCAGCCGCGATATAGAAACGTGCAATGCATACATATAAAATAAAACCTAAGAAAAAGTCTCTAACGCATATAAACACATAAGGCAAGAACTTAGGCTAATGTGTCGCGCATGAGGTTTAAAATCAATTAAAATCAAAGAAGTAAATCAAACTAGAGAAGGAGTTGAGAAATTGTACCTCCAAATGCGCTACAAAACAAAGATTAGTACACATGCCTTGATCAAAGATATCAAACAATCAACCCTAAGCTTCTAGCTTAAATCTATCAAGCATGAAAATAATTGATAAAACTATGAATTCCTTTTGATTAGTTGGAGCCATTGCACCTCTATAGATATACAAGTCTCAACTAGAAGCTAATTCCATGTCCATATAGAGGTGGTACAATTCCAACATGATTATAAGGAACTCACAATTAGGTTCAACTAAGGACAAAACAACATAGAGCTAAAGCCTAACTACAAGCATCTATATACATGAATGAATGCATATGAACATGAATGAGCTATGAATTATTCACTAATTTGGATCACTTAGCCTCTAGATTTACACTTAATTATCATTATTCAAAACATGATTTGGGTCTCAAGACATTAGGAAACCATTTAACTTAAAATCAATAAGACTATACAAAAATAGTGACTGTTTCTCATAAATTACAGAGAGCAGACCTGACTTTCAAAGATAGAAAAGCCATACTTCCAATGGTTGAATCTTAATGATTTTTGGGTATGATATGCCTATGTGCATCTAGTTTCTAACCCAAAAAGAAAATCAAGGTTTGAACGGTTAGATCTCTGGGAATATGAAAAACACTAGACATCACTCAGGAATCTGCAACTCTCTATCCAGAGATCTTGTACGATTTTCTAAAAATAGCAAAAAAAAATGAGAAACACTTAGATATTTTTAGGGTATCTTCCTAATACATTGAAATACTTAGAAAAATTTATTTTGGGTCAAGAAAGATTGATTAAGGTTCTGATTTATTAATTTTAAAATGGACTTACTGTTCTGAAATTTTGGACAGAGAGTTGCTTGTTTTGAAATCATAAGACCAAACCATCTTAGACATGGAATTTCATCAAAACAAAAATCATAGAGGTACTTAAATGGGTTATGAACATCCTCCAATTAGTCTCATCCAATTCCAATGAACCATGACTTTTTAAAAAAAATCTTTGATCACAGTTGGTTTTTGAATTCTCTACACTTTTGTTGAATTAGCGTTCATATTTTGAATCAAACTTGATCCATGATTCTAGAGAGAACTAGGATCAAGTATGACTATGATTATGGGAATAAATAATGAAACATGAAGAGGTTCATAGATTTAGCCTTAAAGGATTTTCCATCATAGATCTCATAGCAAGGTCTTACTTAATCTCATGGACCTTTGAATATTCAAGTGATTGCAACAAACAAACTATGAAAACTTACATTTAAATCCTCTCTCAAACATATGATCCTTGAGGAAATTAAACTATGGCATGCCATTCTCCTCATAAATTAATGGTCCTTGGAGACTAAATAAGACCCAAATCTACTCAAATATCTATGAAATATAGTATGGATTCCATAAGATCCCTAGTAGGGAGATCCAAATCATGAGCTAAGACTTGAACTCAACCAACTATGTGTAGATATGACCATGATTCACTTTAATCTCCATATGGATCATAGGATCATAGGAAACTAAAGAATCAAACTCAAAGAGACTCAATAAGATATATAAAATCTCATGAATCTTAAGAGGAAAAGAGAAATGAAAAATCAAAGTTTACTTAGAGAAATTGGAACACAAGTTCTTCAAAACCAAACTTATTTTAAACCTAAAGCACCAATTAGATCCAAATTAATGAAATACTATGGGATTCAATCACAAATTCTAAGTGGTGTGTGATGAAATGAGGTAGGAAGAGAGATGTTGAAAATGTGTAAAAATCCTAGAGCTATGAACTTGTGATTGAATTTGCCCAACTCTACCAAGGATTGAGAGGTTACCTCTATGACCTCAAGGATTTCTTCTATTTCTTGTGAAGTTCTTCCAAAAATCTTCAAATTCTTCTCCAATTCTTCAAATTCTTCAAGAAAATTCTCTTTTTCCCTCTCAATTCTCTCTTCTCTTGTATATATAACTCTTGTATCTCTCAATTTGATTCAAAGGTTAAGTTCAAAGTCCCAATAATGGAGATGAATGTCTGTTTATATAGACCAACATTTCAATGTTAAATGGGTAAATTCGGGTGAATACCCATGTGCAAAGTTTTCTTCTAGAACATGTGAGAAAAGCAGTCTGTTACAACGCGCGGCACTTGACGACTTGCCTGCGGTACTTGCTGAGTGCCGGGCGGCACTCACTGACTGCCGGGCGGCCGAGGAGTGCCGCCGGCTTCGCCGCGTGCCGCGGCTAACAGAATTATTGCCTTCTTTTTAATTTTCAAAGTATATATTATCATAAACTTAATTATTTAGTAAAGTATATACTAATGTACTTATATTTGTAATGTACTTCATTAGAATATACCTATATGCATGGTATATATTCCCATATATCATTTTATTATTTTTTTTCTTTCCTTTTATCCTTTTCTCTTTTCTTTTCAAACTTCTTTTCATTTTCTCTCTCTATTTTTTTAGGATAAATCCCCAGACTGACTTTCTCATACGTTCTTTAACGTTCGGGTTTCTCCCGAATTCCCAATTTCTCTTTATTTTTGATTTTTTTTTTAAACTTGGTTCAAAGAATCTTTGAAGAATTTGAATCCTCTGGAAAAACTTCGAATTTCACCGGTCATCATCATCATTGGTCTTTTAGAGGTAACCAATCCCTAGATTTGACGTTTGGTCAAAATCGGGGAGTCTACACCTCCCATTCTCATGGTCGATTTATTATTATGTTCTTCTCTGTCTAAATCTTCAAGAATATCACCTGGTGCTTCGGCCGCTTTTCCATTAGCTCTACCTTTCCCCCAAATTATAGCTAGATCATCATAATAAGGAAATGATCTGTCTCTCATAAAAGAGGCATCGGGATGACTCTGATAAAAATTAATAAAAAGGTTCTTCAATAATAATAATAATCATATGCAAGTAGCATAGTTAAATTCAAGTAAAAATGATACTATGTTTACCTTTAAATATTCATCCCAAACATCTGCATCAGCGGTTACACATTTCTTGTTATCATCCCAATCAAATCCACTCCCTTCGTAATGACGCACATCATATATACAATGATATTGTTTTTCTATTATTTTGCAATGGGATTCAATGTGTGGCTTTTCCTTAAGACTGTGACCCGGTAATTTTTCTTTTAACATTTTCTCTAGTTCTTTTTTATATCCACTCTTAAATTATTTTCCCTCTGTGCTGTTAAAGGTACCTTTATCCTTTAATTATAGCATAGCTTCTACTAATTTTGCATCTTCTTATGGAGTCCAAACATGTGTAGATCTCTTCCTATTTCTTCTGTCAAGTTCAATATCTCTCTGTGATTCATTAGTATTGGAAGCCATCACTGGGAAAATAACAATCCATTATGAATCTTAGTTATCGACAAAAACAACAAGTATTTTATTACATTTACTTTATTGAAATTGACATGTAAGTTGACCATTTGAAAATGACAATATGCAGAGAAACTCAAATAGAGGAACAACTTCTTTAAAAAAATAATAAAGAAAGTACATAACCGTCTAAAAGTAATAATCTTCTTATTTAACACAACCTAGAAAATTAATCCATAAAATATCTTAAGTTTCTCAACCCTGCCTACTTTCCATCCATTTATTGAACATTTGATTTGCTAGATTATTTCTCCATGTTGTCCATTGATTTGATGTTTCGATCACAGTAACTGGCTCACAATGCAACTCAGTGGCGCCATCTTCTATTTCCTCTATATCAGCTTCTAATGGATCAACTTGCATTTCTTTTCTTATAAGATTATGGAGAAGATAACATGCTATTATAATTCTACCTTGCACTTTAATTGGATACCTAGAAGGACTCCTAAGAATTGACCCATATAATTTTAGCAATCCAAAACACCTCTCTATGACATTCCTAGCTGAAGAATGCTTCATGTTGAAAAACTCTGCAGGAGTAGTCGGTTGGTGTCCTTCCTTCTAATCGTTGAGGTGATATCTTCATCCTCTGTATGGGGCTAGAACTCCATTACCATTTGTACATCCGGCATCCGGAAGATAATAATATCCTAATGAATATAGACATAATACCTTACGTTATTTTAAGAATAGGTAAAATAAGCCAAAGTCAATATTATAATTTTTTAAGTTTTTACCGTTGGGAACTCTTAAACCATTTCTTCTACTCACAACATCTCAAAGGTCCCTCCCATCAGCAGTTGAACCTTCCCATCCTAGAAGTAGGGGTGCAACTCGGGCGGGACCTAAAGGGTTTTGACTCTGCCAAGGCCCAAACCCGAATTCAAGCAGTCTGCCCGAGCCCGAGCCCGAGCCTGATATAAACCCGAACTTGTCAACCCGAGCCTGGTTTGTGAATTAGTACTACAACCCGAGCCTGAGCCCGAGTTACAAATTTTTTTTGGTGCAAACTAATTTTTAGTATGTAAACAACAATATGTAGAGTATCAAATCTTTTTTTTTTTTAGATTTGAGAAAAAACATTCATCTATTAATTTAGTGCTAGAATAATATCTAATAGTGTATTATTATCACTAAAAAAAATACTATAATATAATGTCAAAAATAATACATAAATAGATTTCGGGCTCGGGTTCCACGGGTTAGTGAAATTCTGCCAATTCGGGCTTGCATTTTTCTGCCTAAGCCCGCCCATGGTGAAAGTACTGCGAGCCCAAGCCCGGTAACTTTCGGGCCGGGCCTAGGCTCAGAACCGGAGCCCGTGGCACGCCACCGAGGCTAAACCAATTCATTAATGTTCCCAAAAATTTTAGTTTTAAGAACACACGCAGCGGAAAAACAAAAAAAAATTTAAACCAGAGGTCCAGTCAACTGAACACCTTGTCCGGTCGACTGAAGACCTGAAGCAGAGAGGGTTCAAAGGATTAACAGCCCGTCCAGTCGATTGGGTCGGGACCTCAGTCGACTGGGGCCTCAACTTCTCAGTCGACTGAATGCCTCCGGTCGAGCTCAAGCAGAAACAAAAATCACATTTTTCGTCAGGGGTCCAGTCGACTGAAACAGGGCCTAGTCGACTGGTTTTGCCAAATTAAAAAGCAGTAGCTAGCAAGGCACAAGGGTCCAGTCGACTGAACACTAGACCAGTCGACTGATCCCCTGGCAGCAGCCCATTCTGCAGAAATTACAAGTTTAAAAGCTTTCTAACTTTAACCAAGGATCAAACACACGCTTCCAAAAGTACTCCAAAGTAATACTAATTGCATTAAAACATTTCCAAAGCGTAATTACAATATGTTACTAACTATTACAACGTTTTAGATCCATTCTAACATACTAAGTTAAATATAACCAAAAGTCATACAAATTCTTATTACAACACTTCCATTTCCAAAACTACAAAATAAAAATGATGTGTCGCCTTCTAAGTGAACTCCCAAACCCACGTGCTCACTTCTGCGATTCCTTGCCGGCATTAATACCTGAAATGGTTATTTGAATAACCACACATATTTGATTTGTTTAAGCTAACAGTTAGTGAATAAAACAACATATGCACATGAATGATAAACATGCCCGCATTCACATCTCTACAATTCATACTAGTCTCCGGAGCCTCACGTGTACGTCCCATACTCCCAATACACGACTCATTGCCAATAAGTCCACGAGAAAGGGTAAGACCCACGATTCTTTTCTTCAATCGTGCGACCTTAATGCTTATATCGGCTCCAAAAAATGGCTCAGTAACCACGTGCTCCTTTGACCCAAATAAGCAACTCAACATGCTCAAATACATATCACCATACTCGCGATAAACAAAACATGTCACCATGCTATTGGCCTACTTATCAATATAATTGCCCAATATGAACTACACAATATATCTCTATGAATTAAGACATGCTATTTACACAAAACATGAATACATGTCAAGAAATCATTCAAAAAATATAGTTGAATCACTCACCTCCAAATAACGCTCCTATAATTCAATCCAAAGAAAACCCGTGCACAAAGAACGTGCAGAAGTTCGTCTAGTACAATTCCTATGGATCAAAAGTCCAAATATCAACTTTTATGAAAAATTCTAGAAAATAACTTTTCGGAAAACTTAGCCAAACATGGCCTAATAGGTATCAAAATGACGGTCTTACCTCGAGGAGTTCAAATGCAAAATTTGGTGAAATACCAGCGGACGAACGGGTGTCGTTTGGCGTCGAGAACCTCTAAACAACTAAATCTCCCCTTTTGACCTCCTTTTGAGTTTATGTTAGAAAGTTATAAAAATATCCAAAGTCATCTCTATCTATATATAGGCAACACTTTCAAAAATTGTGTTTACCTCCCCGCAAATTTTCAAAACTCCTAATCAGTTTATGAAACTTTCTACACAGCTAGTTCATAGATTTACAAGTGAAACTTCAAAATTATAAATTTTTTTGACTAAGTTCCGTTTGGTTGCTAAAATGCAATTCTTATATGACTTTTCTGAAGTTGCTAATTAGCCTACCAAATTACCAGCGTGTTACTTCGTCCTCACCAGGATACTAAATCTAACAACAAAAATATATTCTAAGCCAGAAAATAATACAGATAGTGAAATACACAGGTAAACATTTATTTCCAGATAAACATTTAAAGTATTCCACAATGACCATCTCAATCTCGGAGAGACGTCACAACCACAAAACACTCATTCACATCATCTCAGAGGGTTCTCTAACACAGACACCCAAATCGACTCATGAGTTAGAACTCACTCAAACATGTGCCAAAATGCACAACACATCACAGTATCATGCATGACAATGTAATAAAATGCAACAGCACAAATGCGGGTGTTATACAGGCTGACCACGGGTTGGCCCGCCCGAGTTGCACCCCTACTTGGAAGCACATAAATAAATTGCATGTCTTGGGCACATACTCCAAAGCATTTGTAGCAATTTCTCCTTTTCTACTCCTATACCTAGGCTTGTCAAGTTCTGGTACGTTCATTCGAATGTAAGTTCTATCTAGCGCTCCTAAGCAGTTCTACAACATCAAAATGTTTAATTGAGCTATGTTATAGCATAATTCATCTATGAACTTTGAATTAGTTATATATCATACCTTGAACCATTTACACTACTCATCTATAGAGTTCTCAGGCACAAGTTTGGGTACTTTAAACAACTGTCTTTGTAAGCGAATAACTGTATTCAGCACTTTGTTGAAATGTCTACTTATTGTTTCGCCTGTCCTCATGAATCGAAAATTTATTATGCAATTCTTCACATGATGGGCAATTATATGTAGAAACATAGCTACTTGCTCATCAACCTTCACGTTTTTTTGTGTCATTTAATCTACCAGTAGAACCAAACATCCCACATAATATTCTAAACGTATACCTATCTATATGAAGTTGCTCAAAACATGCTTTGTCACTTGAATATACCAATCACTCAAGATATTCTGATCGATAGTAATCCCTATTAAAGTATCGTGACTTTAAGTAATGCTTTTGATAATGTCGTACATCGATAAGACATGCAAGATAGAATATGATCACTACCATCATTTGTTGATCCATAGACATCTTCATTATCATAAAAAACAGCTTCTTCCTCTCCAAATTTTGCCAATCCATTATTGTATAGACACCTAATAGTTTATCAAGTAAAATTGAAGATTCGTTTCATTTTTACATATTGGCCTAAAAAGAAATTAATATAAAGACAATATACTTATTTATGAGTAATGATGTGCTTCCCAATTTTTTTTCTTCAAAAAAGTGTTTCCCAAAATATGTGGTAGTAGGCCCTACTTCATTAGTGGTAGAACCACTTCAACATCAACCTCAATATCAACTGGGCCACATTTATTGGGAAACACTTTTAGGAAAAAATTTGAGAAGCATATCATTACTCCTTATTTATCATCAAATAAAAACGAAGAAGACTAGGAAAAATGAAAATAGCTAGAACATGTGTATATATATGTATATATACATATCATCAAATTAAACTAAGACGATTATGTGATTACTCATACATATAATAATGCATTTGATGGAAAGTGCAAATCAACATATACTGATGGATAAAAATCCAAAAACCTAGAAAAGTACTCAATAAACTCCCTTTTTTTTTTGTAGGTTGGGGGCTTTCACAACCTCAAGGTATATTAAATTAAGATTGGTATCTCATTTACAACCTCGTAATTTAGAGCTGATTGGTATCTGATTTCAAGACCAAAATATGTATAGGAAAATTAAATTAAGGGTTTTGTGATTTCAACCGTTCTCGATGGAGACCCATTATCACCTCAATATCATCGCCATCTCAGTCTCTCTCTCTCTCTCTATATATATATATATATATAATTGGCTATACTCCTCCCAAAAAGATTAGTACATATTGAGAATATATATATATTGTGTATATATATCAGTCTATGTATATACTGACTTGATCTCTACGATCTGTAGAAAACTTCAACCAATTTTTTTTTTCTTTTGTCTTTTTTTTTTTGCAAAGAAGCTCTGAACGAATGTGAAAGAAAAAAAAAAGAACAATGAAACAAAAGAAGGAGATAAGCCCGTAAGTTGTTTTTTTTTTTTTTTTTTTTTTTTTTTAACGTTTCTTTTGCTTAAACTCCTTTGGAAAGGAATCTGAATACCAGTTGTAGATAAGGATTGAGTTTCCTTAGTTTTATAGGAAACTACTTCTATTTGGAATTAATTCTAAAATAGATTCCTCACCATTTAAATGTACCAAACATAAAAGTGATGATGTGGAATTAGTTTTTCAAAATGGATTCCTTTTTGTGCCAACCAAACGGGGTCTTAAGTGAATAGGGTTGAGTGAACATAACCAGTGAACATGTATTTTAGCCTAAAACAATCAGCAGGTCAACGAGTCTGCGGGGTAGCCAACATATTTTTTTAGGGCTAAAAAACATGTTCACTAGGTATGTTCACTCAGCCCATGTTCACTTAAGAGCCTCACCGTATATATATATATATATATTATCTAAAACAATTTTTTGGCACGTGAATCGTGGATTTAGGACTATGCATATTATAATATGTCAATATTCTTTCAATTTTAAATACTTTGTACTATACATATTATATTTTTATAATTATCATATATATATAGAATTAAACAAACCCTTACGAAACCTATTAAATAGATTTTTCACGAGCCTATTATTCGAGCCTTAATTGAACTGTTCGCGAGCCTTGTCAAGCCAAACTTATGTGTGCTCAAGCTTGGCTCGTTTTGTATTCAAGCTTAAGCTTGGCTTGTTTGAGCCAAGCTGAGCTGTATCGAGCCAAGCCGCGAGCTCTTGTTGAGCGGCTCAGCTGGTGTACACTCCTAGGTGCAGCGTAATCAGACAAATTATAGCTTTTAGCTTTTAGAAGTCATAATTAGTTCTTCTTGTTTTTTTTTGGATGATGAGGAGAAATCCCCCAGCCTGTCCTCCGCAACTTCAAGATCAGTATCTATTGTCATTTTTTATCGGAGTAGAACATAGGGCAAACATCTGGACACCCCCCCCCCCCCCCCCCCCCCCCCCCAACACACGCACTTGGTAAATCAATGAGGTGAGTGAGCGGTAGGATTCAAACACACGAACTCAGAATAAGTTGTTAACCTGTTTGGTACAACTTTTCATAAGTATTGATTAAGATGTAGTGGTATTTGGTAGCATCCGTGGCCAAATGGCTTATTTTCTGTATAATTGTCCAAAATAGTCTTAATATCTGTTTTTGGATAATTTAAGAACTATTTTTATTGAGAATATATGAATTTTAAGTTACACAATAATCTATATGCGGCAATTCTTGGTGTTACGACTAACGTGAGAGAGAAGTGGAAGACTGATAGGATTTTGGGACTAGTGGAGAGGTTGATTGAGTTAAGACTTTAAAGTAATTGATGTTAATAGAAAGAAAAAATAAAGTGCCATATTGTCTAATGCACGATTTATAAATTGCAAAATAAGCTATATATTGGAAAAACATCTCTAACCCAACTTTAAATAAGTTTTTCAAATAAGTTGAAAAAAGCTATAAATTTTAAATCTACAAGTCACACAAAATACTTTATTTTAACTTTTTCTAAGCTATAACTAGAAGTAACAACTTATAAGTTGCAATAAACGGCCCCATCATCTGTGGAGTGTATAGTTGCACCAATCTGAATAAGCACATGTTTGGCACACCTTTCATCTCTGTGATTTAATTAATAAAAATATGATTTTCACCACAAATTTATGAGACTAACACAAAGATGGATCACATAATCTTATTTGTCAAATATTTTTATTTAGATTTTTTTTTGAATTACTTATCTGGGGGAACGCGCGCACCCACACACACCCACACACACAACCCAAGCAAAATATAGCCCAACAGATCTCTATAGACTAGGGAACATGGCCAGTTCTACAATGCAAGAGGAGGAGAAAAACTCCTCCCCATTCCCCTTGGGGGGATTCGAACCCTCCACCTCCCACTTGGGAGAGGTGGAGTGATGCCACTAGACCAAAGTGGTCTTGGCAGTTTTATTTAGATTTTGGAATTCCATTATTATCATACACTAGTGCATTTGCACCAATCTGAATAAGGACATGTTTGACACACCTTTCATCTCTGTGATTTAATTTTAAAAAAGAGAGCATTTTTGCTCACCCAAAAAAATGGTTCACAATTAATCCTGGGTCCCACTGCATTAGCCAATGGGATGCTTGGGGTGAACATTGGTGAATCATTTTTTAGGTGAGCAAAAGTATTTTCTTAAAAAAAAAAATTGATTTTCACCACAAATTTCAGAGACTAACACAAAGATTGGATCACATAATTTTATTTGTCAAACAATTTTATTTAGATTTGGGAATTCCATTTTCATTATACACTCCAAAAACCCATTGCCAAACAGGGCCTTACACCGGCAAACCCACTGGAAGGCCCAAAACCCTCTTCTTAGACCTTGTGTGTACATTAACACTTTGTTTGGTATGACACAAACAAGAAAAGAATTCATTTGCAATTATTGTTTGTGGAATTTTTATGTTTGGTTTGACACAAAACAAGAAATGAATTCATTTTAAATTTCACCCAATTCTTGTTTTGGGCCCTTTACAAATCCTATCCAAAATGGTTGGATTTTTCAAGATATGATTTGAGATCCTTTACATAAATTTTTCTTTCTCAAAATATCCCTGACTTTTATACTAAATACCCACAATACCCTTACTAAACCCTTTTCTGAGAATACCATTCATTTTTAGGCTTCAGCTTCTGTCGTCTCTCTTCTGCGGCAAGAACAAGTACCATTCTGTTCGCTCTCCTCTCGTCTATCTCTCTCTCCTCTCGTCTCTCTCTCTCTCTCTCTTTCTCTCTTTCTCTCTGTCTCTCGTCTATATCTATATGTATATATACATAGATTGTAGAGGTGCAATGTTTGTGGTTGAGTGGTTATCATCTTGATTTCTTGTTATCAATGAAACTGTGATGTTCAAAAACGTATATGTATATACACAGTTATACATATATACATATATATATTTATACATAGATTTCTTGTTAGTAACCATGATTGTTCAAAAACATGTATAGGGTTTTTTATGTCATATATATACATAGATTCTAGGGCTTTTTATGTGATTACGAACTGTAATTTTATCAGGTTGATGATTTCAATGTTTCTTGATATGTAGTTTGATGATCCAATATATATATTTTTTCAATTAGTTTCCTTTATGTCTCCCCTAATATGCAAAGAAAATGCCAATTCCTCCAAATTGCTAACAATGAAATATATGTTTTCTTTTCTACAACAGGGGCAATTTGGGAAATAACATTGATTCAATTCATTTTCACCTTCAAACCAAACAACAAAATTGAATAGAATTGAAAAGAATTGAATTCAATTCTATTTCAAACCAAACACAAAACTAGAATTCCAATTCTATTCTTTGCTTTTCTTTTCTATTCTATTCAAACCAAACGGTGTGTAACGATCAATATTCACCCCCACCACCAAAATAGAGAAAATCGAGAAGAAAAAGGAAAAAAAGAGAAGACCCAGATAAAAATGGTGGTAAGGATTAGATTATCGAGGTTCTGATGCAAAAACAAGCCTTTCTATCGAATTATGGCCGCCAATAGCAGATCTCCTAGAGATGGCAAGCACTTAGAAGTCTTGGGTTACTACAACCCATTACCAGGTAATCATTTGTTTGGTTCTCAAGAAAATAAAAGAAAATGTATATATGTTTTTTTTATCTCAAAATTGGGCTTCTGTGGAGGATTATTCTTATAAAACTTGCTAAATTTTATCAGGGTTTGAATTGGGGACTTTGCTTAATCAAAATTTTTAGCATCATTTTAGATTTTAAAAGTACAAAGAATGTGATTTTGCCCCTATTTTTATTGGGTTTTCTCTTAGCTGGGTAATCCCCTTTACCGATTTGCTTGGTTGCTGAGAACTTTGAAGACTAAAAATTCGAAATTTTACTTTGTTTAGGACTTTGTATTACTAACTTTAGACTGGGCCAGCCTGTTATAGATTTCAAGAGCAGTGATTGTTTCAGTGTGTTCTGTTTTATTTTTTAACAGGTCAAGATGGTGGTAAAAGAATGGGTCTAAATTTTGACAGAGTGAAGTAAGTTGTTTTATAATGTTACTTTGTTTCCAACTTTTGGGTTCTTCATACGTTAACAGTGAAATGTTGCATTTGGATGAGCTGTTTGATAATTGTTGGAAACTTATCTCTAACTAAGCATCTTATGGAACTGTCTTACAACTTTGATAGTTTTTAAGGCCCCTGGTATATGTTACTTGAAAAAAAAATGAACGGTCCATTTAAAGTATTGGTGAACAAATTAGAGGTGAGTGTTAACTCTACTTGGTCAGGAAAGGAAAGATATTCAAAGGAGGAATTATTATTGCTTGTTTGTTTACTCTACTTGGTCAGGAAAGGAAAGATATTCAAAGGTGAGTGTTATTGCTTGTTTGCTTATCTTAGTTGAAGTACGCCTTCTCTCCTTCTCACTTCGGAAAGATTTAGCAGTCTTTTCTTATGATGACTGGTTGAGAGAGTACGACACATCAGTGTAAAAGATTGAGTTGGATTTGTGAGGTTGGTTGAAGATGATGTTACGCGGTGTTCAAAACCAGTCTTGAAGTGAATGAATTAGAAAGAACGAAGAAGTAAGGAAATGAGACGACTCTTTCTTGAACTATATCATAAACGGATATTCCCTTCCACACTAATCACGAGTTTTTCTCCATTCCTCTCATATATCGTAGTAACGCCCTTAATGCTAGGTTTTGAAAAAGACTTTTCATGTCATTTCCATTTAGGTCCGATTCGGATTCCTCCGTTGTTTCCTTTTCCTTCTGCACCTTTTCCTCGAAATGAGAAAGAAGATGGTACACTTGAATTGTATTATTTAAGTGCTTATTGCTTTCCAAAGATCCTACTTCTACAATTGATGGGTCACCGGGTTATTAAAATAAGTTGTGTTTTCTGTGGTTTTCCCATGTTACAACTTCTGTACCAATTCGGTCGATCCGGAATGGATCGGTTATACACATTCCATTAGGGAGCCTGGTCTTGACTCTTCTGTGTGGTATTCATTCTCGTTCAGCTCTTGGAATCACATCCAGCAGTGGTTGCCCTGTACCCGTACCGGGTATATAAGGGGTGGACACAACCCAAGCCGAGCCGAGCTTGCTCACAAGCTTTTTCACTTTGCGAGCTCAAATGAACCGAGCTTTCAAGTGATCGTGAGCTTTCTAACGAGCTTTTTCGCGCGCACTTAAAAACTATATAGTTTAATGATAAATTAGTCATTTATCAAGCATATTTACGAGGTTTGTCATATTTTCTCTAAAATTATATAGTTTTATAACAAATGTATATATATATATATATCACTATACAAGCTCTTTAATTATCAAACCTATTAACGAGCCTTTTCACGAGCTTGCTCGCGAGCCTTAATCGATCATGTTCTGAGCCTAGCCTTTATCGAGCCAAGCTTCGAGCCATTGTTGAGCGGCTCTGCTCGTGTCCACCCGGTCCGGACACCGACACGCGAGGGTATGTATCCGACACATGTCCGCTTATTTAATTCAACTTTCTATCAGTTTATGGCTAGGACACGACATGGGTATGGCACTTTTGCAACACAGTGGTTTTTTTGCCCCTTTTTTTAGGATTGTGGTTTTGTGCCCTTTTTTGGGATGAATCTTTTCTTTACTTGTGTTTGGACTTCTTGTTTTTATGATTTGGTAGTGATATTGTTGATGCAATGATGTTTAATTATAGCAACTTGTTATGCTTATGGGCCTTGTGAATGACTTAGTAATAGAAAAACAATCTTGCTATGGATGGATTTGTAATGTTGATCTTTAATGGTTAAACAACCTTGTTACAACACTTATGGTTCTTGTTATGTGATTATTTGGACGTATTTTTTTATTAGTATTATATTATTATTAAAAAAATAGTATTTATTCTTCGTACTCTAGCCGTACTCGTACCTATACCCGTACCCAACATTTTTTTAGGATTTTCCGTACCCGTGTCCCGTATACGTACCCGTGCCCTGTATCCATACCCGTGCTACATAGCTAAACACATGAGGGGAATCAAGTAGATATTTATGATTATTTTCTTTTTGTTTTCATTTATTTGAGTTCCAACAATTTTTGATAAATTCTCACTTTTCCTTGTTTGCTGGTTTTTCCATTCCTGAATTGTGAACCATCAGTTTAAAGAAATTGTGTTCTGGATGATTGTGTTCTGGTTTTTCCATTCCTGAATTGTGAACCATCGTAAATAGGGAATAGATTCTTCCAGTGAATTGCTTCTATGGTATATTTCAGGGGACTATTGAGTCAATGGTGAAACACAGTAATTTTTTACGTAGTTCATTTTTATATAATGTCTAGGATGTTAATAACAAAGATCTGGACTTAGAAGTTGCAGTATGTTAATCTCATCTGCAGCTCTTTCCTTTACGCATATGTAATTGGTTATCTTATCCGGATATATTTGTATGATCTGTTTACTAATGTTCTTTAATGTATATGTGATGTATTTTGATTAGAATAAGTGGTTCTTTTTCATTCTTTTGAATTTAAGAAGTGCTGTCCTATCTGTACATGCTCTTATATCAAAACCTTCCGCCAATTTTTACTCTCTCTGGACGTGCTGAATGAGTCAGTTGTATCAGAGATCAAAATTTTCTTACAAATCTTGGAAGTAATTTTATTTCAATTATTCCAGCTATTTTCTCGCTAATCGTATTTTTAGTTTCTTCGTTCAGTTTATCATTGTGTCATCATCAGTGTGACCACTTGAAAAGCCATGAAGAATTCACTCTTTATATCTAATTCATACACAGTTCCATCTTCGAATTTCTTTTAGTTATAGGTGTTTCTAAAAAGTGACAAGGCAAAAAGATGGTTATTAAAACTCCGATGGTGAGGAGGACATCCATAGCCTCTGAATTGTATTTTTCCATAGTTGTACAAGAACACATGAAGCATCTGTTGTAAGGGAATGCGTCAAAAACTCTTGAAACACGTGTGAATACATGTTCGTTTCAAGATACACTTACAAGGATAGATGGTCAAAAATGGTTTTTACTCGTTTGAAGCCTGGATCTTAGGTTTGTACGTCTTCAAGGAAGTTTTAATTAATGCTCGTGAAAATTGATTTTTTTTCTGCTCTTTTTGAATCATTGAGCATTTTATTGGCTTTTTTTTGTTCATAGATATGATGTGATTAGAAATGTCAAAATATTATAGGCAGAAGAAATTAAAGAAAGAAAATGACGACCTTTTCGTTAGTTGCATTAGGCGATCTTGAAGAGCTGTCTTCAGATTGTGTACACAAAGTTTTAACTAAATGAGAAAAAGATGTGTATGTTTAATACTGTGACTGTAGGTATTGGTTATCGGTTGGTGCCCAGCCTTCAGATCCTGTCCAGCGCCTACTTTTCAGGGTAGGTTTGCTGCCCCCACCACCAATGCTGGCAATGGGTCACAAAGGCGGGCCCAGAGACACCCGTCCAATAGATCCTATGACCGGACGCTATTTGACCCCAGAGAAGCCAGTCTATGCTGACCAAGAACCGAAGGACAAGGGTGATGAAGAAGATGATGATGAACACAGTGCGACCCCATGAAACATTTTACTACTTTGGTGTTTCGATCCGAATATTGTTAGGAGTAGTCTTCACATATTGTGGAATAATGGTTAGATGTCGAGCTTCTACTATGTCATGTTTGGTCTTCTGCTATTATGGATACAAAACTCTTTTTAATTTTTTATTTTTTTTGGTTTAGCTTATGTTGTTATTAAGGTCATGCACATCTGGGAGTTATTAGATGTCGCTCACATTTAATGGAAACCCTGTTAAGCCTTTCCATGTATTAATGTGTACTTTCCTTAACAAGTACTACATTAAGTCTGTTTGCTGGTTTCTTTTTTATTCTTGAATTGCTGTTGAGTGTTGACTTTGGCCTGAAGCTGAAATTGAAGAAAAACTTTCTGAAAATTTGATGATACGTTAGTAGTTTTGGTCCAAAAATGTTGTAACTTAAAAACTACTGTGCTTTTAAAAACAAAATCTGGTTTTAGAAGTTAAACATTTATGGATCTACTTTACAATATTTTGGGATCTTATTACGACATTTTAGGACCTATTATGACCTAATTGGGATGTATGATATTACATTCTAATGCAGCGAAACGTTGAAATTGCGAGGGAAAAACGCGTGGAAACTCAACCTTCTTGACACATGTTGATTATCGAACAATAATATCATAAATCAAGGCATTGTCTTGTTGATTCATATGAATACCAAGAACAATAGGAAAAATTGAGAGAAAAATCAATACTGTATTTTAGTATCAAAAACATTGCTGAGAAATAAAACATCCTGACAATTTATGGTCTGACCAAACCCTAAAATTCATAGCAAAATAAAAAGACGCAAATATCTAAAAAGACTGAAAAAAAACATAAAAGTGGTCCGAAACTTATTCAAACAACATTTTTTTGGGCCTAAAACTGGACCTAAATGACATAGTAGTTTAGCGTGTCGATGGACTCTGAATTAGCTTTTCGGATTGGTGTGAAAATAGCGATTCGGACACCCGTAACGAAAGTTATGGCTATTTTAGTGGAAAAGGGTCAGAAGGGACCCTTTCTCTGATCCAACTTCTCATAGAACGCCAAAGCTACGTGTGCTACATCACATCCCAACAACTAAGATGTATCATAGAAGATCCTAAGCATGACAGCATTGAATGCAGAGTTTACAACCTTGGTTACTTACTTCAATTCCACATTTTTGCCGAAAGTTAGTAATGAAATGATGGTGGCTTATTTTGTGTCATGAAAAACCAAAGACATCAATGGAACGGCCAATTTTCTATGGAAAATCCTGCTTGGATAAGCCGGTAACTTCAAAATGGTTGATATTATAAACGTAAAAGGGACTGAGGGAGTACAAGAGAGAGATACAAATGCTTGGACTATTACTATACAAGTGCCCAGTGGAAAAAAGGCGGATAAAAGAAAAGAAAAAAAGTGGGACACATATTATAGCTGTAAGAGAGTGTTTTGGGGAAAGCAAATAACTGGAGTATTTTTCTTTTCTTTCGTTCTTTTTTTAAACATAACTGAACCAGTTTCATCATAATTCAAGTGTTTGGTAAAGTTTCGCCTTTTGAGAATGGATTTACTGAATCAGCGCCAAGACGCTATAAACGATGATTCCATTGTAATGGAAGAAATTTAGCAACTTCTTACTGACGGATCAAGTTGACCTAACACGAGGTCTCAGGGCCCTCCCTAGACTACGTTCGGGTCACGACGGTAGAGAAATAACATATGAGATTCTATATATCTAGCATGCACAGTAGCCATTCCCAATCATAAGGGTCAATCCCGCCCCGGCAATAAGTGTTGTGATGTAGCCACTTGTTGTCAAGTGATCATTGAACTCGCTAACTTTTGAGAAAATAAATTTATATATTGTACTACTTGTATATATGTATTTGATGGCATAAGTAACACGCGATCCTAAACCGACTTCAAAATATATTAAAAAAATAAAATGCGAAAGGCAATTGTCAAAAAGTGTTCTTTAGGTATTAGTGCACCAATGATATTAAAGTACTTGCGTTTAATTTCTTTTCTTTTATCTACAATTTTAAAATTTAGAAGGTTTTTGATAGGGTGTTAAGGTGATTGATAAGGGTGTAAACGGTTTGGTTCGATGCGTGTTTTTTTTTGTGAAACCGATCGGTTTTGATTTCGTTTCGGTTTCGGAGTGTGCAATTTTTTGGATTGCTTTCGGTTTTAACCGAACCGATTAGTTCGGCTTGGTTCGGTTTTCTAGTGATTGACACCACTGAGAAAATTTTCTGCCTACATCATTGTCAATGAGTATTAATTTCTTGCACACGAGTCCATGTCCAGTCTAATAACTAGTAACTACCTTAGAACTAATTATTTGTCAAACCAATGAGCCTTGGTTCTCAATGGAATCAGATATAAGCAAGACAGAAAAATAACTAGTTCTAAATAGTTTGATGTTTGATTCATTACTCTTCCGTTACTTGTGTTTCTCTTAAAGATGACCCAAGAATTAGTTTTTTATAAAAAAAAATAAAAATAAATAATGGTTTTAAGTAAAAACCAGATAAAATTGAGTTTTAGACTGATTTTAATCTTATTTTGAGCAACCCAAATAGAACCCTCGGACTCAACCTGACCATATAGCTTTCCCAACTTATTTAAGTCCTACATTTTGCAGGGTAAAAAAATAGAACAAATTTTGAGCACTAAAAGTCAACTTATTAGAATTAAAACTTTTCTCTCTCTAAATACCTCCACAAGCTTCCGAGTCCTCTTCTCCGTTGCGCCCCTTCGAGCTCTCTCATGATTTTTCTCTATGGGAGTGCCTAGTATCCTTTTTTTTTTTTTTTTGCTTCTTTTGTCTCTCCTTAGGAGAGTTTGTCCCCCTTTTGTGGGGTTTTGTCTCTCTTTAAGGGTTTCTCCCCTCTTGTAGGGGTTTGTTTCTGTGTGTTTTTTCTTATTTTTTTTGGGTTCTCCAGCAAGATCCTTCGATTTCATGGTTTCTGTGCTTTGATCCAGCTTTTTTTTCTTCAAGATCTACCATTTTTTTTCCCATTAGATTTGGAGCTTGAGTGGGTTCTTGTTGCAGGCTCATGCTCTTGGAGTGATCCTTGTTGGTAGGTTTGTTTGACAGTTTCTTCTCAGCCCCAGCTTGCTAGCGGTGCCACATTTTGCGATATCGTTGGATATGGGAGACTGCAGTGCGACTTCATAAGACTTTTCTGTATTTGTTTTTTCTTGTTTTTGTTGTTCTTTGCTGTTGTTTCTTTGCTTGCTTGTTGTTTCTTCTTTATTTCTTCTGATACTATACTAGTTCCACTTAGAATCTATTTGTTTGTTGGAATGAAAATGCTAAATGTTGCTTATGATAAAAAATAAATAAAAATCCTCCTTTTTTTTGGTTGACACTTGACGATAGACCCACATGGTTTATAACATAAAGTAAAGTACAAACAGGAGAAAACAATACAAAGCTTAACCGTGACACAAAGATAAAGCATAATGATACAATTGCACACTATTTTACAAAAGCAAAAGTAGATGTGGAATCTTTAATCACTGTCTGTGCTGTCTGAGTTGTCTGGATTGTCTAATCTATTCTTGTTTCTGAGTGAATAAGCAAGTTGATGAACACGATACATTGGGTGGTTTGGGTGTGAGGTGTCCCAACCATATTGGTCATGGAAATCCGGACATCAATATCCCAAATGAACTACAACTTAAAGACATTTGGAACAGTTATATAACAAATAAGTTATATTGACAACTTATGTTATATCAAATACCACTAAATCATTCTTATGAAAGTGTTGAACCAGATAGGTTCACAACTAATTTTGAATTCTAAAAGTTGTAATCTATTCAGTGTTAAGCTGTACCAAACAAGTTCAATATCCTATCCCCAAACAACCCTAATTGTTACAGGGTACCATGGAAGTTGCGAGATACCAAACAAGGCCTAACAAACACAAGAAGTGTAGAGGAAGTGTACTAGCCTATTGTCATTAGGCTGTGGGATGAGAGCATTTTTTTTCACTGATTGCTCACCCAGGTCTCCACTGGATAACATTTATCCTATTTCATTTCTATTTCACCCTTATATTATCAATATAATTAGGGAATTGCTATGTACACTCCTGTATTTGTGAGGTACACCCAAATTCCTTTATTTTAGTCATTTTTCTTCTAAAAATTCTCACTTTTGTAAAATTGAGTGGTGTACATAGCAATTCCCTATAATTATTGGAATGAGCGAGCTACAATGATGGAATTGTGGTACATAGATTAGGCTTAGCTATATTTTACACCCCAAAAATGATAGGGATACACACAAAACGACAGACTAAACGACACACCAGCTTTAAATGCATGTACCTTGTACTGTGTAAGTGATGCACTGAAAAATGTGAAAAATTCAAACAGCACAGGGTACAGACATTTAAAGTATAGCGTGTCATTTGGTGTGTATCCCTATCATTGTTATTTACACCCTTCTAATTTGTCCTTGGTGTTAAAAAGTGTCATTTTAATCCATGCAGTTTTATAAGTGTGTCATTTAGTCCCTCAAACAATTTGTGTGACAAATTTTTGTATTTTTAATGACAAAATTATTTGTCACTAAATGATTTATTGGATTTATTTGACACACTTATGAAAATACCGGAATTAAAATTTCACTTTTTAAATCACGGATACCAAACTAACAAAGGTAACAAATGTGACAAATTACAAAGGCGTAAAATGATATCATTTTCTATTTTTTTTTTTTTTTTTCGTAGTACTCGAAAAGCCACAGAACTTCCAAAAGGAGGGAAAAACCTTAAACCCTAGAAGGCCTGTAGACTCTTTACAGTGACTACTTTTCTCTCACTAAAATTCAAATTTACTTGCAGAAGCGGAGTATGATTTATCATTTTGTTCCTCAGCTCTAATTTCCATTCCAGTACTGATCAGGAGGCTTTCGGGGTGGTGTTGGTGTGTGAACTGTGGAGGGTGTCCGAACTTGGACCTTTTTTTTTTTCACAGAAATCCAATGGCGGGTCTTCTTCGAAACGTATTGTCCCTTAAACGCTCTTTATTAGTACCAGAGGTGATCGTTCTCGAACCCTTACCTTTTTCATTTCTTATATTTTTTCGTGAGTCCTTTTTGTTTTCCTTTACTTACTTATGTATGATTATTTATCGGGTTTGTTCTCTTTTATTTTCGTTTTAGCTGGTTTGCATTTTTGGAATTACTTTTTTTTTTTTTTCTTCTTCTTCTTCTTCTGGGTCAGAGAGGATCTTAACAAGTTCTGGGTTTTCGATTTTAAAGTCTTAAACTAATAGAGTTCAATTCCTTTGCTGGAATGAAGAAAGCACTTTTTAAACATGTACATTTCATTGTTGTTTGATTACATGTTGAGGCTTATAATTTGATTAATTAACCCCTCTTTGAGCATGTTATCAGTTATCAAGGTGAATGAAATTGAAGATTTTTGCTTGAAACCATGCAAAAACATTCAAATAACTTCTTAGCACATATGTATATTTTTCATTTCGGGAATGTTGCCTTGGGGTTATTAAGTTGGTGCACCATTTTCCCAATAGTTTTTTTCTCATGATGGTGTGAGTCTGTTTTTGCATTTTACTGGCTAAAGATATTAGAATATCTATGCATTTTGTTTATTACTTGTAATGTGCACTCAAGATTTAAGAACGTAATTGGATGCACTTTATTGCACTAGAGTTTTTGGGTAGGAAACTGGAAATGTTGGGGAAAATTAGTACCCCCCAAAGTTTGAAAGCTAGAAGTTATGGAAGAAAAGAAGGAACAAGATTTTATTGTATTAATTTGTTTCCTCTTGTTTTGTTGAACTATATACATATATAGTCATATTTTGTGAAGTCTTACATTTTATTTCGGGTGTGCAGGGTTTTAGAAAAGGGATATTGTGCACGTCCACCCAGCTATGCAACTTTTCTTCAAAAGGTGTTGAAAGTTTTTTCTCATGCCTTTGTTTGCATTATTTACTGAAAGAGATCTGGCTGGCCTAAAGGACTGAATTGCATGATGTCTATGTTACCCAGGGTGTGGGTGTTGGGTCAGACACTTATCCAAGTGTTGGGTTCGTCTAGTTTTCAAAGATTGTACACTATTTTGAAGGAACGGATAGAGGAGTACCCTGTGTACTCCATGCATTATGAAGGGTCCGGGTAACATAGCATGATGTACATGCTTATTTTGTGTTTATGTCTTACAGTTTACTATTGCTTAATAAGCCCTTTTTATCCTTAAGCTGTTAGATCATAAAGCACTTGTGGCTTTTGGATGCTTGTACTGTTGTACATGCGTTTTGGTGTGTGTTTGGGATGGAGAAGAGAGAAGAGAGAAGAGAGAAGAGAGAAGAGGGAGGGAGGGCGGTTGGGCTTATTTATGTTTCCATGGGCCTTCTTTGGTATGAGGGACTACATATACATGTATGCATTCCAAATTGTCGTCTTGTAGATTTAAATAGTGGTTAGCGTTGCATATGACTGATATCTTCATGATTTTTTCTTTTGGTTGTTTAACCTACACGTATGTGTGTATGAAAATTCTGAAAACAATGTCAGTTCTTTAGGCTTTTCCATTACAGTGCCAGAGTATTGAGTTTCACACTGACATTTTATAACTGGACCATTGTCTAAATCAAGCATGTCTTGGTTTTGGGGTCCTATGAAATTCGGTGGTCTGTGATGAACTAATGGTTCATTCTTCTCTAACTTCTTCCATTGTCAGCCTTGATTAATAACCTCTTGTGGAATATCAGAGGCATAGGCTACATCAAATCAAGGAGTTTTGCCAAGCTTGTATAGATACATAATATATTGTTGATAGCTATCTTGAACTTTTGATAATAAGTCAAATAGTGCCATCATAATTTTCTTCAAAGGTTTGTTCTTTATGCATTTATTATCTCTGCTGTCATTGCCTGGTGTATGCTTGCCACTGTTTCTGTGTCATTACAGATTGAAACGTAGAAAAGTGAAGTGTAGCACAAGTTTTTCTTAACGTTAAGAAATGGCGACTTCATATTAAACTAGTAAATAGTTGCATTATGGAGGAAGCAAGTAATTGGTGTTCGTCTGACAGTTGGCAATTGCTTTGATGTGCTTGAAAGCAATCATCTCATTACAGTCACATGTTTTGGGTGTAGCAATTGTATGTGCATTGATTATCAATTCTACATTACTACCCTGACTCATGATGTTATTTAATAAAAATACCTTTGTTGTATTGAACCAACCGGTAAACAAGTGATCACGGTTGGTTCAATTGGGATAAATTTTTTGCTTATGTGTTAGTTTTAGATGAGGCTCTTGAACATGGAGTAGAAATTAAGTCCTTTTCCAATTTTTGCAAGTGTTACTAGGGTATCCTTCTTGTATACAACAAAGTGCATTGTTTCTTTTCCTCTTTGCATTATGTACGAGGTACTAATTATTTTCTGTCTATTTGAAGCTAGAAGGAAACCAAAGTCAGACGGAAGTGATTCAAACGAAGAGAATTTGTCTAAGAAAGAGCTGGCTTTGCAGCAAGCATTGGATCAGATCGCTACTACATTTGGAAAAGGATCTATCATGTGGCTCGGTCGGTCTCTCTCTCCTAAACAAGTTCCTGTGGTATCTACAGGTTCTTTTGCATTGGATATTGCATTGGGGATTGGTGGACTTCCAAAGGTATTCTCGCAAAATTTGGAATGCATCTGAATGATCTGATTGTTAGTTTAAAGTGAGTTTTCTCACCTTTATCATTCTCTGTTGTCTTGGGTGCTTATGTGAAGTCTTTAATAAATTCATGCAGGGACGTGTTGTGGAGATATATGGTCCAGAGGCTTCTGGGAAAACAACTCTTGCTTTACATATAATTTCTGAAGCACAGAAACAAGGAGGTTACTCTTAGAATTCTCTAGACTCGATACCTTATTTTCTCTATAAGACTATATCTATAACTACACCATTCATATCAAGGACTACTAAGGTTATTACTATATGTATTTAATGCAATGGTATTAATAAATAACATCCCTTGTATTTGTAAAAGGAGAGGTTTGTCATTGTGTTCAATAACGACTCAATATCTATCTCCTAGCTTGTGTTCCTTTGGAGCATCATTTCCAGCTTAGTCATTTGAGAGGCTCAGTTAAATGACTCTCTCCTTCATTAATACGGTAAAACAAAGCACTCTGTGTGTAGGTATGTTTAGACAAACAAGCTTTTAGTTTTGGGCCATGTTGCTTAGCAGATAAAGTAGGCCCTTTTTTTTTTTTTTTGGCATTGAAAGGCATCATGTATTTGTAAATAAGATGTATTGTTAATAAATAACATCCCTTGTATTTGTAAAAGGAGAGGTTTGTCTTGTCTTCAATAAGGACTTGATATCTATCTCCTAGCTTGTGTTCCTTTGGAGCATCATTTCCAGCTTAGTCATTTGAGAGGCTCAGTTAAATACCTCTCTCTCCTTCGTTAATACGGTAAAACAAAGCACTTTGTGTGTAGGTATGTATTTCACCAAGTAGACAAACAAGCTTTTAGTTTTGGGCCATGTTGCTTAGCAGATAAAGTAGGCCTCTTTTTTTGTTTTTTTTTTGGCATCATGGCACTAGAATCATCAAGTTTGATGTGTAAGCAGATTAAGTGGAAAAGCATCTCAAGTTTTGGAAAGTGTAGTAACCAAGTTCTTGGAACTTTTTGAAAAAAATATTGAATTTGTCGCATATTTGAACGAGTCCTGGATTTATTTTGTAAAGTGCAGTAATCTCTAACGTAGTTCCAAATTTCCACATACCTCAAATAATTTCAAGGTGACTTCCTAAATTCTGAACTAATACAAATAGATGTAGGACGAGACCTGATGTTTTTACTATTTGCAACATGGATTATTCTCCAATGGTAAAATATTTTTATAATTTTTTTTCTGAACATACTCATTGAATTATGGATTAGTTTAATACCAAATTATTCCCATATCCTGAGTTTGTCAACATTGAAGCTTGATATACATTGTTAGGTTCATTCTCTAATATCTTAAGCTTTTGGAGCAATCAATGACTTGACATGCTATTAGAGGTTCGAGTCTCTGCCCCCGCTTTGATGTGCATCTTTGCACTTTGTTATTAATCTCCCCTATGGAGTTTGGTTTGTTGGCTCTCCATGTGTGAGACGGGGTCGCATATGAGGGAGGATATTGAAGCTTTATTTACATTGTTGGGCTCATTCTCTAATTAACTTAAGCTTTTGGAGCAATCGATGGCTTAATAGTCACATTGTTTGGAAGGATTATTTCTATATCCACCACATTCACAGAGTTTTGGTTTATGATTTTATAAAGGTGATTACTTTGGAACCTTGTGCAGGCTTTTAATATTGACCGTCACTTCTAAACTTCTGTTTCTCTTATTTATTTATTTTTTCTTTTACATTTTATTTTTCGATTGTGGTGTATTTTTACACAGCTTCTTCTAGAGTTAATATTTGTCTTTCATTTTTTGTTAGGTTATTGTGTTTTTGTTGACGCTGAGCATGCTCTTGATCCCACATTGGCGAAGGCTATTGGGGTCAACACCGAAAATTTGCTTCTCTCTCAACCAGATTGTGGCGAACAAGCTCTTAGTCTTGTAGATACCCTAATTCGTAGTGGTTCAGTTGACATTGTCGTCGTGGACAGTGTAAGATAGATTTTTCTGTTCATTTTTTTGGTTGTTTATTCGTATGAACCTCTGGTTTTTGCTGTTAGGTTGAAGATATATGGACTAGATGGTTCATTTAATCTGATTTTAGTGAATTTCAGAACGTTCAAATTCTTATCCAATTTGGATGTTTTTGAGCCCGTTTGGGATAGTTTTTCCAGACCAACAATCACTTATAAACAACTTTTGATGGTTTGGATTAGCTTTTTCACTATTTTCTTTAAAAAAATGATTCAAAGTTAAAAAAAAAGAGCTTTTTTTTTTTCAAAAATAAAATAAAAAAAGCTCCAAATTGTATCTTTTAGTCTCTTATTCCAAAAGTGATCTTTGTAAAAGCTAACCCATACGGGCTCTAAATCTGCTCATAAACATTGCGCCTTGAGTGACAGGTAGCTGCCCTAGTGCCCAAAGGGGAACTTGACGGTGAGATGGGTGATGCACACATGGCAATGCAAGCTAGATTGATGAGCCAGGCACTTCGTAAATTGAGCCATTCTTTATCTTTGTCGCAGACTATTTTGATTTTTATAAATCAGGTATATCATTATTCAATTTTTTATTCTGTCTTGTCGGCCACATGTTTTTTGATAAAACCTATGTCCATTTCTTCGTATTGTTTTGTGATCTTCAGGTGAGGTCAAAGCTGTCTACGTTTGGAGGATTTGGTGGGCCGACTGAGGTTACTTGTGGTGGTAATGCATTGAAGTTCTATGCTTCAATGCGCCTAAATATTAGGAGGACGGGGCTCGTCAAGAAGGGAGAAGAGGTACTAACCTCCAACCATTTTCTCAAATTTTATTTGGTTTCATATAAAGAAATTGGGTTTTGGGTATTGGCCTATATAATTGTCTCAATATCTGCAAGGGTATAAACATTACCTTAGCTGGGTTTGGGTATCGATAAAAAGATTCGTATCTTGTACATTTTACAGACTATTGGAAGTCAAGTTTTGGTGAAGATAGTAAAGAACAAGCATGCCCCTCCTTTTAGGACTGCTCAATTTGAGCTCGAGTTTGGAAAGGGGATTTGTCGCGAATCAGAGCTCATAGAGTTGGGAATCAAGCATAAGTTCATTACAAAGATTGGAGGTGCTTTTTATAGTATGAATGGTCAGAGCTTTCGGGGTAAGGATGCTATTAAACACTACCTTGTTGAGAATGGAAGTGCACGAGAAGAGCTTATGATGAAGCTCAGAGAGAAGCTGGTTGATACCGAGTCGGAGAAGGAAAAGGAAGCCGAGACAGACGCTACAGATACAGAACCCGCAGAAGCGATTCTCTCACCTGATACTACTGATGATGATATATTAACTGCAGTTGAGGCTTGAGGTTGTGAATGCAGTTTGACTTTTTTCCGGGGGCAGGTTTTCGATTCTCTGTGAGATTTGCTCTGCTTCATTTTTTGTCAGAGGACACAAATTGATGGAATTGTGAGAACACCCTCCAATTCTCGATGACTTTGCATTGGCACTCCTGGTCTGGCTATATTAACGTTTCAGAAAGACACCCCTGTAAGTTATAGTAGCCGCTATATAAATATATCTGTATTTTTGAATGAAAGTTTTGTGGGTTCTGAAGGAACCACTTTGAAGACTGAAAATCCCTATCAGCTTCATGGAATCATCTCCATTGCTAATTGTAAAATGTGGAGCTGCATTTATTTATTTTTTTTTATGTTGAAGAGATTGGTGTGTTGTATATCTTGGTGGTGGAAAATTGGAAATGCAAGGCCTCTAGTATCTATTATTCATTGCATTTTTTTTGCAATTTTCGTGGGCAGATCATGACCATATTGATGCTTAAATTTGTGGTGATTGTTGTAAACTTTGTTTTTGTGGTTCTGAACTCCCTTTAAACCCCTTTGTGATTTAGATACACGGACTGAGAGGTGTTTGAAATGTTAGAAATTGAACCAATCTTTGTGATTTAGTGCACAATATTTAGATTTGTCTGCTTCCACTTTTGGAACTTGTACCATTTTAGGTACAATGTTGATTACTTTTGAGTTTGACTAAGATTAAGACCACATGTTAAGAAGGTGCCGTTTTCTAGGCTTTTTGTAGTTTTCCTATATTTTTTGACCTTTAATCTTAGAATTGAAAACTTCAAGTAGTTGAGTGGTTCTCTGTATTGTGCCAATTTTATCAAATGTCCTTAGAGACTAGTCTTTAGATGTTTGGTATTTTCCAAAATTGTGTGGTTCTTTGATGTTTGTCATTTTATTCAAACAATCCCATCTCTTTCTATTCCATCAATTTTCTGATTGAAAATTCGATAGGGACTTTAATCTCTGACTAATATCGATTATATTGTTTGTCATATATCATAAAACTATATATATATATACAGTCAGGCTCTAAAGAGGGCGCCCTTTTTTTCTTAAAGAGAGGGCCTCTATTTTGGCCGTCAGATCGTGTTTTCATTAATGGCAGTTTTGTCATTTCACAGTTTTTAAACACGATCCGACGGTCAAAACAGAGGCCCTCTCTTTAATAAAGAGAGGGCGTCCTCTTTAGAGAATCTTTGATATATAGATACGTCGGATCGTGTTTAAAAACTGTGAAATGACAAAACTGCCATTAATGAAAACACGATCTGACGGCCAAAATAGAGGCCCTCTCTTTAAGAAAAAAAGGGCGCCCTCTTTATAGCCTGACTGATCTATATATATTCGTTAGTGTTTTCTTAACCTGCTTCCTCCGGGCCTAGCAATCTCTGACTTTGCTCTCTATGCGGTATCTACTTATGGGAACCACCCTTCTTAATTGTTAGATTTTCAGCAGATTTGGACACTTTTAGGTCTTTAGTGTTGCTTTCATAAGACTACACACAGCAGACATTCTAGAACTGGGTCCCACTTGTTGATAACTATGCTTCGCTTGGGTCGTACCTTATAGGTAGCACATGTTGTAGCAGCGATCGATGGTGGTACAACTGATAAAGTATTTGGTGATACAATTGACAAAGTATTTGAGAGTCAAATGTGAGATTCAAATTTGTGAAGCATAGAAAAATGAGGTTTAGCTTGTGTTATTTCATGGACAATGGCAGCTCACACATATATTTGGGTTTTCAAATGATATATATACACAAAGTAAAGCGCAGTGACCAAGCAGTCCCTACATATATATATATATATATATACAAACAACAATGCTAGCTAAGGTGACAAACACTTTTTACAAATATTTACACACGCACTCTATCTCTATCCTGGGTGGCACTGTAGGGTTCACTGAATTATTCGGACCCCACAATGCCCCCTAAGAGAGAGATAGAGTGTGTTTGTAAAAAGTGTTCGTCACCCAAATATTACTCTATATATAAATACAAATAGTGAAGTTTTGGGATGCCCCGTGGTTGGAAGAAAGAGAAGATAGGTTTAGGAAATAGAAAATTTATCACCTAGAGAAGATAGATTTCATATTTACTATTAAAAAAAAAAAAAGCGAAAACGCTAGGTAGCAAAATAGGTAAGGTTTTTGCCTGTCTTTTATCTGTGTACTAAAAATCTTCCTAGGTGGCCTCCTACTAGCATAATAGGAAAGGTTTTTGGCTTTGTCTTTTATCTGTGCGCTAAAAATCTTCCTACGCGGCGTCCTAGGCCCTATGCCTTACCACAGTAATTTAGGCCGGTACTAGGAGGCCCAGAAGTGGGATTGTCACTTTTTGTAAAATTATAAGAAGGGGAAAAAAAAACCTTACTAAACACACCTGTACACTACACTCGACAGACTACTGAGAGAGAGAGAGAGAGAGAGAGAGAGAGGGAAAATTGGGAAGAAAAAGAAGAGGTACGCACCTTAGCTTTTCCAAATTAGGGCTTCTTCATTAGGATTTATCAAATTAGGGCTTCTTACTCGCATATTCTCTTTGTCTCTCTCTTCCAATGTGTGTGACTACTGTATGCGCGTGTGTCACTGTGTGAGAGTGTGACTCTGTGTGTGCGAGTTTGCTGTTGCGCGAGTATGTGTGTGTGTGTCGTGCGACTCTGTGTGCGAGTGCGAGTGCGAGTGCGAGAGTGTGTGTGTAGACATTGTGTGTCGTACAAGAGTGTAAGACTGTGTGTGCTAGTTTATCATGTGTCGAGTTTGTTTGTGCACACGTCGTGCTATTGTAAGTGCTATTCTCTATATTATTAATTTTGATTTAAAATAATTTTTCCACCTAAGCCCCCCTTCTAGGCCCCCTCCCCCTAGTGATTTTTAGCACATTATCTTTTATATATAGTCTAGATTATGTAGCTAAATCTGGAAAGAAAATAAGATTGGTAAACTAAGAGCCTGTTTGGGAGGAGGGGGGTTTGAACTGCGATGCTTTTGCTTTTGGAGTGAAAAGCAGATCGCAGCTTGTTTGAGCCTGTTTAGGTAGGGGGGGGGGGTTTCAACTGCGATACTTTTGCTTTTGGAGTGAAAAGCAGATCTCAACTTGTTTGGGAGAAGAATTTCAAGCGCAAACGCCTGAATTCCGCATTTATCTTGCGATTTTTACGCGATATGGAAAAGCTGGTGTCACACCCCAACCCGCCCCCGTGGGCTAGGACACGTGTAACAAAGCCGACAAGGACCAAACAATCATTTTTATTTTTTTTTCTTTTAACGTTCCCAAAAAAAAAAAATTAACATTTTAAACTGAAATACTAGGGGTGAAATAACTTTTTATCAAACAAAATAATAAAGAGAAATAAAATAAAGTTTTAAAATTATCGAATGGTACTTGGATAGAGTTCTTCCTATTACAACACCATTCCCCCTGTTAAACAAGAATTGAAATACCAAAATAACATCAAAATACTTTCAAAACTTCAATCCATAATAAATATACTACAAGAATTTAATATAAACCAAAACATAAATTTATCTCCAAAACTCCAAACACTAGGAGTATCATTACTCATCTAAACTCATTTACATATGAACATATTAAACATAAACTATTAATCTCGAGCTATTCCAGAATCCCCACAGTTCAACGCTTCTCACTGTGATGCTCGTCCGTACCAGCGTGGTCATTAGCCACAAAATCGAATAAGCTTTCGCTTAGTGAGTACGTGGTACTAATCATGCAATTGGAGTATTTAATGATTCATAACACCAATTAAACATTCATAAAAATAAATAGTCGCAGGAGTGTCAAGTAATCAATCACCATCGTTCTGGACCCCTGATTCCGGGCCATTCTCACTTTGTCGTCGCTTTAAAAGCGATATCACACACTCTCATGTGACCGAAGTCAATTCGCTTTGGTCGTCACCACCGTCCCCTTTCATCTGAGGATTTCATCTCCCTTTTTTCTGAGGAATGACGTCTCTTAAATATGGGCTAAATAATGGTGATTATCAATTGACACCCTTTGGCCCAAATAAGCACATAAGCAACTCAACATGTCAATATGACAATTTCATCAATTTAGACATGTTAAAACTAACTAATCACATATTTTTCTACTTAATCACAATTAAGCATTTTTAAGCATTTAATAGCAATAAATCACATTAAACATCAAATTTTGGGATTAAGATACTCACCTCGCGAATAAGTCCCAAATAAGCCTAGAAATCCCAAACTCCTTCGCAAAATTAGCTCTAGTTATTTCCAATGATATTCCTACATATATATATATCACATATATGTATCACCCCTCAGAATAGGTCACAGAAAAACATCATCAAAAGTGAAAGAGAAAGATATAGAAATAACCCTCTCACATTCACGAGTCTGAATATGGCTTCGGTTCGCGAAACAGAGGTCGTACGACGAAGCTACAATGACAAAATGGCCCGAAACCCTTTTTTCTCTTTTTCTTTCTCGTTGAACTCTTTCTCTGTTCTAACCTCTTTTTTTTTGTTTTTTTTGTTTTTTGTTTTTTATTCTTACTAACAGACTAACATCCTTATAATCTTGAGGATATATCATAACTTTTCCATATTTCTATTTACACCCCCATATTTTTCTAAAGTCTATTATAGAACCCCCTAACAATTGTATTAACTACTCAATTATCTAAGTGGGTATGAGTCTATATCACGTATGGGTCCCAAATGTGGTCCCAAATATTTTATGAAATTGCTAATTAGCCTACTAATTATGAACAATATTCCTATTCGCTCTAACTAGGGTACCCAAACTGGTACCATAAAAGATCATAACTAGCAATAAAATATTAAAACAATTAAACAAATATTCATTTAATCACATAAATGCAACTAAATGCAATTTATCTAATCTCGACCTCCCGTGGGTCCCATTTCACATCTATCCAACTGTGCCCTTCTCGAAGCACTTATCACATCGGGGTAACTGGAACTTACCCAAATATCACATGCAATTAATTATACTAATTAATGCATGAAAAATAAATATTACTTCCATTTTCTGGGTACAAGTATTACATCTCTCCCTCACTTTTGAAAAGTTTGTCCCCAAACGTTTTTTACCTCAAGAATCAAATAGGTGAGGATATTTCTCTCGGATCTCATCTTCACGTTCCCAAGTTGCCTCCTCTACTGAATGATTACGCCATAACACCATAACTAGAGGAATGACTTTAGTTCTGAGCACCTGATCCTTCCTATCCAGGATTCGAACTAGATGTTCAACATAAGTCAAGTCTTCTCGAACCATTAACGGTTCCAGAGTGATACGGTGACTCGAATCTGATAGACAATGTCGCAACATAGAAACGTGAAACACATTATGAACATTAGCCAACTCTTGTGGTAATTCTAACTGATATGCAACTGGACCAACTCTATCCAAGATCAGATAAGGCCCTACAAACCTCGGACTTAACTTGCATCGCTTACCAAACCGTGCGATGCCTTTCGAATGCGATACTTTCAAGTAAACATAATCACCTACCTCGAATTCCAACGGTCTTCTACCTGTATCCACGTAGCTTTTGTAACGACTCTATGCTATTTGAAGTCGTTGTTTAACTAACTTGATTTTGTCGGTAGTGATTTGTACAATTTCAGGACCTATAAGTTGCTTTTCCCCAACTTCTGTCCAGCACACTGGTGATCTACATTTTCGACCATACAATGCCTCGTAAGGCGCTATCCCAATACTCGTCTGGAAGCTATTATTATAAGAGAATTAAACTATTGGCAAGTGGGTCTCCCAATCTGATTTAAAATCCATAACACAACCTCGAAGCATATCTTCTAGAATCTGAATAACTCACTCGGATTGGCCGTCTGTCTGAGGATGAAATGTTGTGCTAAAATGCAAAGTCGTCCCCATTGCCTTTTGCAAACCTTCCCATAACCTAGACAAAAATCGTGTGTCTCGATCTGACACAATCGACACTAGTGTCCCGATTAATCTGACAATTTCTCTGACATAAAGCTCTGCTAACTTTGTCGGATCACGAGTCTTGATTGGCAAGAAATGAGCTGATTTAGTCAACCGGTTAACGATCACCCAAATACTATCATTAGATTTAGGAGACCGTGGCAAACCTGACACAAAGTTCATCATGATATGCGCCCATTTGCATTCTGGTATCTCCAATGGTTGCAATTCACCAGCGGGTCGTTGATGTTCCAATTTTACTTATTGACAAGTCGTACATTTGGCTACAAACTCGACGACTTCCCTGTTCATACCACTCCACCAATATACTTCCCGCAAATCTCTATACATCTTGGTACTTCCCGGATGTACGGAATACCTCGTATTATGAGCTTCTTCTATAATCTTGTCTTTCAACTCTTGGATATTAGGAACACATAGTCAATTAACATACCTCTATACATTCTTCTGAAAATTGAATTTCGGCCGTCTACCCTCAGGTAACTCCTGAGTTATTTTCTTGAAATTTGGGTCTAAGAGTTGACTTACCCTGATTTCTTCAATCAAGCTCGGTTGTACCATGATAGCTGCCATTAGACCACCCTGGATTCTAGGAATTACTTCCAATTCCAGCTGTTCAAATTCTTTTACCAATTTTGCTTGAGCTGTTAATGAATAAACCAAATTTTTTTGACGACTTCCGACTTAACGCATCGGCAACCACGTTAGCTTTACCTGGATGATACTGGATCTTCAAATCATAATCCTTCATCAATTCAAGCCATCTTCTTTGTCTCATATTCAGTTCTTTCTGGGTAAATAGATATTTCAGACTCTTGTGGTCGGTGAATATCTCACACGTTTCTCCGTATAAGTAGTGACGCCAAATCTTTAACGCAAAAATCATCGCTGCCAATTCCAGATCATGAGTCAGATAATTCTTCTCGTGTGTCCTCAATTGCCTCGAAGCATAAGCTATCACTTTGCCCTCTTGCATTAAAACACATCCCAGGCCCTAGTGAGAAGCATCACTGTATATACTTAAACCTCCGGTACCCGACGGAATAACTAATATCGGTGCTGAGGTTAACTTATCTTTCAACTGCTGAAAACAGTCTTCACATTCTTTATTCCACACAAAAGCCACATTTTTACTCATCAATTGAGTCATCGGAGTCGCGATTCTAGAAAAGTCTTGAACGAACCTTCTATAGTAACCAGCTAACCCCAAGAAGCTTCAAATTTCAGAAACATTTGTCGGCCTCGACCAATTCTTAACAGCTTCTATCTTCTGTGGGTCAACAGAGACACCATCCCTAAAGATCACGTGTCCAAGAAAAGTAACATTTGTTAACCAGAATTCACTTTTCTTCAACTTCCCAAATAGTTGCTTTTCTCTAAGTCGTTGCAAAACCAATCTCAAGTGTCGTTCGTGTTCCTCTGGACTTCTAGAATATATTAAAATATCATCAATGAATACTATCACAAACTCGTCTAGATAAGTCTTGAACAACCAATTCATCAAGTCCATAAAAGCAGCTGGTGCATTCGTAACCCCAAATGGCATGACAAGAAATTCGTAGTGCCCTGTAACGAGTCCTGAAAGCTGTCTTCTCAACGTCTTCAGCTTTAACCTTTAATTAGTGATACCCAGATCTCAAGTCAATCTTAGAAAAGATTTGTGCCCCTTGCAACTGATCAAATAGGTCAGCAATACACGGCAATAGATACTTGTTCTTTATAATCACCTTGTTGATTTCTCGATAGTCAATATACATTCTCATTATTCCGTCCTTCTTCTTAACAAACAAAACCGGTGCTCCCCATGGTGATACACTAGGCCGAATGAACCCCTTATCTAGTAAATCTTGCAGTTGAGTCTTCAACTCCTTCAATTCTACCGGAGCCATTCTGTACGGTGCCCGTGAAATTGGTTGAGTTCCTGGCATCACATCTATTCCAAACTTAATTTTCCCCTCTCAATCAACACACTAGGTAAATCTTCTGGGAAGACGTCTGGAAATTCTTTTACCACTGGTATATCTTCTAATTTTAGTTCAGTACTTCTAGTGTCAAGTATACTACACAAGAATCCCCGACATCCCTTTTTAACAAACGACAAGCTCTGACAGCTGACACCAAGTAAGGCGGTGATGCTACATATGTCCCTTGGAAACAAAATACATCTTGATTGGGTAATCAAAATGTTACTCTTTTATTCTCACAACCGATAATGGCGTGATTTGCAGATAACCAATCCATCCCCAAAATGACATCAAAATGTTGAATAACCAATGGCACTAAGTCAACAGTCAAACCCCTACCATTCACATCAATCCCACAAGCTTTAAAGACACCCGAACTTACTAGTGGAGCTCCCGATGGAAGTGAAACAGACAAATCAAAATCTAGTAGTTCTAATGGTTTATCTAAATATTTAGCAAATGGGTGTGAAACAAAAGAGTGAGTTGACCCCGAATCCAATAATACTCTAGCAGGTTGTCAGCAAATAGGAAGTATAACTGAAACCACAGTATCAGCAGCAGTTGTCTCCCCACGCTTAAGTTGAAAATACCTTCTGTCACACCCGTTCCAAAAATTTATAGTTTTATCATGCATAATTGTAAATTGAGAGTTTATCAATGTTAATTGATAATGGTGATGAGGTTGACTGTGAGTCAACGGTAAGGTGTCAATGAGGACACAGGAACATGGCAGTTCACATTTCATGAGCACGAGTAAATGACATTTATATGATTTAAATGTTATTTGACTTTATCTGGTATTCCTGTGAATAGTAATTATACCTGTGTAGTATAATTCTGGTAAATTTTGATTCGGTAGTATCATTTTGAGAACTGTGGTGAGAACGTGAGAGATACGTTGGTTGAAAAGGTAGGTTGTGTAGAGATTTCACAGAATATAGTTTTCGGACGTTATTTTGGACCCAAACGAAACTTAGTCGGAAACTTTTGAAATTTATAGTTTTCACTCGTAAAGGCATAAAATGGATGTGCGCGCAGTTTCATGGATTAATTAGAAGTTAGAGAAACTTGCGGGGAGGTAAACGTAATTCCCCAAAAATGTGCCTATATATAGATGAGGATGAGATTGAAATCTCATCCATAACTCCTAAATATCTAGAGAGAGGAGAGAGAAAGGAGATTTGTTTTCTACGGGCTTTGCGACGCCGATCGACGACCGTTCGTCCGTCAGATTTTCTCCAGATTTCAGATTTGAACTCGTGGAGGTAAGATCTACGTTTTGATACCACTTAGGTCATGTTTGGCCAATTTTTGAAAAAGTATTAATTCTAGACTTTTGGGAAAAACAGGTATAAACTTGTAGGAATTTTTCCAAATTCGAAATCCGACGTTTATTTAGCCTCCTAGTCGATCCTTCAAAGTTTGGGGGAAATCGCACGAGGTATGAAGTTCTAACTTGTGAAATATAGGGAAATACATGTTTTATATTTCGACGACGAAATTGTGATCCGGGCGAAATCCATGTGTTAATTGTAGGCCCGTTAATTATGCACGCGCTAAATTGTGAAAAGCATGTCTAAATTTACGCGAGCACGTTAAGTTGTCTATGTGGGTCAAAGGGGAGTCTTATACAAATTCATGCCGGAGTAAGCTTCTCGATGTTTGAGAATTTAGTAGCGACGGCTATTGTGCATGGTTGATAGACTTGGACTTGCCATGGAACTTGTGGATACAATGGTTGATAGACTTGGACTTTCCATTGGTATCGCGGTTTAAGGCTTGGACTTGCCGCTACCGGATGAATGCGTATTTTTCTTCCTAGAGACTATTATATGATTTATGAGATTAAAGCATGTTTCATCATATATTGTACATGTTAGACTTGTACGCTCAGCATATAGCTGAGCAGTGGAGATGTACTCCATTGCAGGTAAGAAGAAGGATAAGAAGAAGCGCGATGAGTGAGGCCGATGAACGCCGGGGATATAACGCTTGTATATGTTTTTGTTTTAAATCCTAAACTTGTGTAAGGATTTGAATATTGTAATACGTTGTAATAGATCTTTGGATTAGTTCTGCAGTATTGTAATCTCGTAATTGAACGCCTATAGTTACGTTTTAAATGTTAAAAATCAGTTATGGTTGTGGTTGTTGTTGATATTGAGTAGCATGGGTTGTTAAATTTTCAGCACAAGACTGCCCAGCAGGGGAACAGTCGACTGGACCCAGGGTCAGTCGACTGGACCTCGTGGGATTGAGACACTGAAGGTATATTATAAGAGAAGCAGTCGACTGACCCCTTGGACAGTCGACTGAACACTGTTAATTTTAGCCACTGCTTCTTAGAATATAAAAGCAGTCGACTGGTTTCAGAAAGTAGTCGACTGGGCAGTCGACTGGACCTCTGTTGAGGATTTAGGGTTTTAGTTTCTGCCAGGCACAGTCGACTGGACCCTAGTACAGTCGACTGAACCTCTGTATTTTTTTAAAATGGATTCTTGTGAACCCTTTTGTTTGAACAAAACTTTTTATAACTCTGTTTTCAATGGTTTTTACAACCTCAGAGGGTAATGTTCCCTAAGTTTTAAATACCCAAGATTGTTTTAAAGTTCTTTCCGCTGCGTATATTTATATGATCGTTTGGATGAGCATTGGTGGCGTGCCACGTGTCCTATTTCCACGCGTAGTGGGATGGGTCGTGACACCTTCCTTATCGTTGCTCCCTCCCTTGAGATTGTTGCTGAAGTGGCCTCTGACTTGGTGCACTTCCCATAGATGAACTAGAACTTCCTGGTCCTCTCTTTGGGCAATTACGTTCCCGATGCCCTAGGTCACCACACAAATAACACCGTACTCTACTGTCATCTACACTGTGTCTCGGGGTAATACTTTGTCTTGGCACATTCTGTCTTGATAGATTGGGACAATCTCTTGCCACGTGTCCTGGCCGTCGACAGTTGTTGCAAATGGTAAGAGACAAATTGCACACTCCCCAATGATACTTACCACAAGTCTGACATCTGGGCTTGTTGCTTCCACTTCCCAACGAACTACCAGAATTTTGCCTCTTGGAACTGCCCTACCCTTGGAATTGACTACTTCCCGGCTTCTTAAATTGTTGACTTTGCCCGGATGACAATACACCTCGCTCAGCAATTAAGGCCACATCTAACACTTTTGAATACGTCGATAGTCGGTGTGTATCTACTTTTTCCCTAATCTCATCATGGAGTCCTTCCTCGAATCGTCTTGCCCGAATGAACTCAATTGGAATCAATTCCATTACAAATCTGGCCAAACTTGTAAACTGGGCTGCATAGTCCCTAACACTCATATTACCCTGACTGAGATGAGAAAACTCTCGGACCTTCTGATCACTGAAAGATTGAGGAATATATTGTTTTGAGAACTCCTCGATAAACCCATTCCAGGTAGTAGGTGCTCCTTGCCTTAGTACTGACGTCCACCAATTTCGTGCTTCTTCTTTTAAAGTATCTGAGGCAAACAAGATCTTTTGTTCCTCTGAACATGGAAAAGCACGGAAAATTCTTTTCATATCGGTCAACCAATGATCAACCTTCATCGAATCAGATTCTCCTTTGAACTGACCTGGCTTTTTCTTGTAGAACATAGCAATAGTTGTTGGTTTTGTTCTTTGTTCTGGATTTGATGAGCTCGGTCCTTCCTCACTAACTCGAGTTTCAGCCACTTTTACCAACTTTTCCATAACTATTTCAATTCTATTCATACGGGCTGAAGACGGGTTCTCACCTCCAGACATCCCTGCCTGACACCCACAGCAAAGTATACACATACATGTTACTTTTAAATAAATTACAATGCATGCTAAATAACATTTTAAAGCATGCTAAATAAACATGTATGCATGATCGTACAACTACGTGTCACTGTGTGCACACTCACGTGTCGTTACTTGTACCCAAGGTTCTAGCCTATTGCTCTGATACAAAAAATTGTCACACCCCAACCCGCCCCCGCGGGCTAGGACACGTGTAACAAAGCCGACAAGGACCAAACAACAATTTTTATTTTTTTTCTTTTAATGTTCCAAAAAAAATATATTTTAAACTGAAATACCAGGAGTAAAATAGATTTTTATCAAACAAAATAATAAAAAGAAATAAAATAAAGTTTTAAAATTATCGAATGGTACTTGGACAGAGTTCCCCCTATTATAGCACCATTCCCCCTGTTAAACAAGAATTGAAATACCAAAATAACATCAAAATACTTTCAAAACTTTAATCCAGAATATATATATACTATAAGGATTTAATATAAACCAAAACATAAATTTATCTCCAAAACTTCAAACACTAGGAGTATCATTACTCATCTAAACTCATTTACATATGAACATATTAAACATAAACTATTAATCTCGAGCTATCCCAGAATCCCCACAGTTCAACGCTTCTCACTGTGATGCTCATTCGTACCTGCGTGGTCATTAACCACAAAATCGGATAAGCTTTCGCTTAGTGAGTACGTGGTACTAATCATGCAATTGGAGTATTTAATGATTCATAACACCAATTAAATATTCACAACTATAAATGGTCGCAGGCGTGTCAAGTAATCAATCATCATCGTTCTGAACCCCTGATTCCGGGCCATTCTCACTTTGTCGTCGCTTTAAAAGCAATTCACACACTCTCATGTGACCGAAGTCAATTCGCTTTGGTCGTCACCACCGTCCCCTTTTATCTGAGGATTTCATCCCCCTTTTCTCTGAGGAATGACGTCCATTAAATATGGGCTAAATAATGGTGATTATCAATTGACACCCTTTGACCCAAATAAGCACATAAGCAACTCAACATGTCAATATGACAATTTCATCAATTTAGAAATGTTAAAGCTAACTAATCACATGCTTTTCTACTTAATCACAATTAAGCATTTTATAGCATTTAATAGCAATAAATCACATTAAACATCCAATTTTGGGATTAGGACACTCACCTCGCGAATAAGTCCCAAATAAGCCTAGAAATCCCAAACTCCTTCGCAAAACTAGCTCTAGTTATTCCTAATGATATCCCTGTTAGGAAACTGCATTCCCAGAATCCATTGACAGCGCGTATAAGTTGGTACTGCAAAAAATTATGTAAAAACTACAATAACCCTACAAGGGCGGAACTAGGGTTACCTTAAACTGCTAAAACGGATTGCTGTAGTAGACGAATCGAGAACACGGGCTCGATAACAGCTCACGATCTTCTACCGTATTCCTTTGCTGCCAGAATATCGAAATGAGTGTGGGCTCCTTCGAAATCCTTTATGTTTCTGCTCTCTCTTTTTACGCTCTATTTTCTATTCCGAGTTATAATACTCTTGATGAAAAAACGCAAACTGAGGAGAGAGCCAAAGCAGCATATATATAGGCTACGATAGGGACCATAAGAAGTCAATAAGGAATATGCTTACTTATGGAATTAGGAAACCCTAATTCGAACTGAATCAGATTCCTATTTCCATAAATTATAATTCATACTACTAAAGAATTATAATTGCACTCCTACCCGTATCTCAAAAATATATTTCGAGCTCCATGTTATTAAATGCTTATTATCTCCCCATGTTAAGATTACAGATATCCATTAATTAAATATAATTACTGACAATCATATTTAATTAATCTCTTAAAATTCCTGGAGATACTCTGCTTAACTTATTTGATATGTCGGATACAAAATCTACCTGCAGGGTTTAACATAATCAAAACTTATAAGCTTTCTCAAGGGGATATCATCAATCCCAAAATTGAGACATGGATTCCATCATTAATTAATATCTATCACACAATTAATATTGTCACCCAATCAAATGAGATATTGACTCATTTAAGGATCTTATCCTTTTAGGGATCAAAGTGTAAATATCAAATGTACGTGTCTATAAATTAACTTAGGATTTAGAGTATAAGCACTCATAATAATCATGAGGTATTAATTATCTTATAATTAAGTCAGTATAAAGATAATTACCCCAAGTCGGTCCCGTTTAATACACAAAGTGTACCAGCATGGTGAGTTGAAACTATACCGTTTCCCGCAGTCAAGACAAACCTACTACAACACCATACTGCAGTCCTACCGATGGTGTGTCCAATCAATCTAAGATTGTAAACCAAAATCTTACATTCTACAAGATCCGATGGTCTGATCTTCCGTGTGTAAGCTAAACTTTACACTCCAAATCACCTACTATGTAGAATGAAAGACACACATGCATAATATTAAATAAATAATATAATACAAATATTGCCCACACAGATTCTCATAAAAATGGATTAACTGATTTTATTAAATGAATAATAAATCAACTACATAAAGCATGACTTTTAGTATATATCGCTAACAATCCCTACATATATATATCACATATATGTATCACCCCTCAGAATAGGTCGCAGAAAAACATCATCAAAAGTGAAAGAGAAATATATATAAATAATCCTTTCACCTTCACGAGTCCGAATATGGTTTTGATTCGCGAAACAGAGATCGTACGACGAATCTATAGCGACAAAATGACGCGAAACCCATTTTTTTCTTTTTCTTTCTCGTTGAACTCTTTCTCTGTTCAAACCCTTTTTTTTTTATTGTTACTAACTGACTAAGATCCTTATAAACTTGAGGATGTATCATAACTTTGTCATATTTCTATTTACACCCCCATGTTTTTCTAAAGTCTATTATAGAACCCCCTAACAATTGTATTAATTACTCAATTATCTAAGTGGGTATGAGTTTATATCACGTATGGGTCCCAAATGTGGTCCCAAATATTTTATGAAGTTGCTAATTAACCTACTAATTATGAACCATATTCCTATTCGCTCTCACTATGGTACCCAAACTGGTACCATAAAAGATCATAACTAGCAATAAAATAAACAGATATTCATTTAATCACATAAATGAAACTAAATGCAATTTATCTAATCTCGACCTCCCGTGAGTCACATTTCACATCTATCCAACTGTGCCCTTCTCGAAGCACTTATCACATTGGGGTAACTGGAACTTATCCAAATATCACATGCAATTAATTATACTAATTAATGCATGAAAAATAAATATTACTTCAATTTTCTGGATATGGGTATTACAGTTGGGGTAACCCAACTTAAAGGTGAACGCAATCTTTCCTCCAGTCAACCCCTTACATAAAGACATGCATGTTGTTAGGATTGTGCCTAAAATTCCATTAGTGGAATGATTTCCTAATTATGATTTGATTTCTTATTTGGTGGTTTCCTTATCAAATAAAGATTCCTTTGATGGTGGAAGTTCCTAGTTTATATAGGAATGTGTGTAAGAGTATTCCTTGTTGTATAAGACTTACCATAGGGGTAAATCCTACTACAACTAGGATTAGGACTATACAATCTCTATAACTATAGGGCTTACTCAAGGGATTGATAAGATTTGTTGGAAATCTTCTACATACACAAGAGAGGGCTGCAAACTAGTGAGGGAGAGATTAGTTTCTAGCAATTGTGTGTGTCATATAACTTGGGTGGAGAGTTATACACGTGAGGTCATGAGTGCTTGTAATCTTCATATTAATCGTAGTGATCAGCTTTGCACGTGGACGTAGGCATTGTTGGGCTGAACCACATTTAAATCTTGTTGTGTTTGTTTGCTTGATTTTTCTTTCATGGTTGTGTCGTTCTTGTTCTGTTTATCTCTGTTAGCCTTAAGGTATATTAAGGCATATTTAATTATGTTTTGATGATGTCAAATATGCTATGATAATTACATGATTCATATTGATTCATTCTTTGTTATTATCATAGTCATTTTTATGCTCATATAAAATCTCATGTATTAATATTGTATCAATGTTTTAACATCTTTGTGTGCATGAGATTCAATTGATGTAGATCAAGATTACAAGGAGCTCAACAAGGATCAAGCTTGAAGACTTGAAGATATTTCATCCTTGGTTGAAGTCTAGGACCATCATTGTAAGGCATCTTGATCTCACACTCTTAGGGGCTCAAACAAATGCTAAAAGTTAAAGTTTTGGAAACAAATTTTAAATGGGTCATCTTTAAAGCAATGCCCCAACCAATTGGAAAATAATTAATTGTTGAATCTTATATGGTTGGAAAGGTATTTGAATCTAGTTTCCAAAACATCAAACGGATCGCAAATCCGATTTTTGTAGAGGGAGTTATGGCCTTTTTAGTAAAGATGTGTCAGTCTGCCAAACTGGGAGGGGCAGTCGACTGAAGGCCCGATGCAGTCGACTGAACTGAGCAGAATGCTATCAGGACCCTCTGTAAACACGTTCCAGTCGACTGTTTTAAGGACCAGTCGACTGCTTCATGTTCCAGTCGACTGAATCGACCTGGAAAGGCATAACGGCTAGTTTTTAAAGGGGCTTTTATTTACCAAACTTGCCACCAACGGCTATAATCTTTCTTGGCCTATAAATATATGTTTTCCCACACCATTTTATGTTGATCAATCAATTGGAAAACATCTATTTCAATCACACAACTTGTTGATTCTTAATCATTCAAAATTGAGCCCTAGTTGTGTGAGTTTATCAATTTGCTCTAGCTTTCAATTGTAATCTTTGAGAGAGTGAATTGTAGTGAGCTTTTGATTGTATTATCCACTCTAGAGAGAGAGTTATCAATTTGTATTCAATCAATTTGTAAAGGTTGAGGGTTAGTAACCCTTGTGTGCAAAGAAGAGGTGTTCTTCTTTGGGAGAGATTGAAGGCTCTTGTAAAGGTTTGGTGCACACCCGTAAGTGCTCCGGGAAACGGTTTGGTCTACACCCGTGAAGTAGATCGGAGTAAAGGAATCCTCAAGAGGTGTTCTTGAGGGGTGGACGTAGGCTGCGGGGTGCGATTGCCGAACCACTTGAAAAATTGGTTTGTTTGTATCTCTTCCTTCTCTCTTTACATAATTGTTTTGTGATTGTGTTTTAATTTCAATATTAAGTTTTTTAAAAGGTTAATTTCTGCTAAAACCTTATTCACCCCCCCTCTAAGGTTTCCTTTTTGGGCCAACAATTGGTATTAGAGCCTCGGCTCTTCTCTTTCAAAAGATTTTTGAAAAACTAGAGATAAGATCCAATGGAAACCGACTCTTCTTGCATTTATTATTGTGAGGGTCAATCGACATTAAGACCACCATGTTTTAATGGCTCAAACTATGCCTATTGAAAAAATAGAATGAGAATCTATATGATTTCTCAAGATTTTGATTTATGGCAAATCGTGGTCAAAGGGCCTCATCTACCTACAAAAATTGAAAATGGTTTTTCTATTCCAAAGACGGTAGATGAATATAATAATGCCGATAAGAAACTCATAAAAATAAATGCTATGGCAATGAATTTATTATATTGTGGTTTAGACCCAAATGAATACAATAGAATTTCATCTTGCGAATCCGCAAAAGAAATTTGGGATAAACTTGAAAATGCTCATGAGGGAACAAGCCAAGTTAAAAAGTCTAAAATCAATTTGCTTGTTCAAACTTATGAAATGTTTAAAATGTTGCCATATGAATCTATTGGAGATATGTTTTCTCGTTTTACCATTCTTATTAATAACTTGAAAAACCTTGGTAAAGTTTATACTAATGAAGAAATGATTGAGAAAGTGCTTAGGTCTTTACCAAAGGAGTGGTAACCAAAGGTCACGGCGGTTCGTGAAGCAAAGGAGCTTTCAACACTCTCCTTGGAACAACTCATGAGTTCTCTCATAACTCATGAAATGGAATTGGCCGTCTTCGAAAGTGAAGACAAGAAATTGGAAGTGAAAGAGGCCAAAAGGGGAGACATGGCTTTAAAATCCTCAAGCTCAAAGAAAAAGAGGAAAGATGTTGAGAGTGATGAGGATGATGAAATGACAAAGATCACCCGAAAATTTGCAAAGTTTCTAAAGAAAGAAAAATCGGGAAAGAAGTCACCCAAGGAGGAAAAACACAAAAAGAAGACAATCAAGGCCACTAATAGTCGTTCCGAGAGCGAATCATCGGACGATGACTCAAATGGTGAAGAGATTGTCAATCTTTGCCTCATGACAATGGAAAGGGCCTTTCCTACCACCTCGGCAAATGGAGCATCCAAGAAATGTTTGGACAAAGGTTAAGTATTGATTTGGTAATGGTAGGTTAGTAGGTAATTTTGTTTTGATCTGTTTTCATCATCCTACTTAAGTTTATTTTTTTTGATTGATTTCATATCATTCTCTTATTTGTTTCAAATCACTTTAATTTTGTTTTGATATGCATACTTGATTTTTTATGCATAAATCTTGTTTCATCCACTTGTGATTTGGATATGTCTTTACATAAATCATCATGCTCTTGACATTGCTTACTTGAAATATGATGATATGCTTTCGTTTGTTTAGACAAAGTTTTAAGAAGGGTTAGACTAGTTAATGTTTTGTGAATCCTTCAATTTTTTGAACTGCTGAACAAAGCAGTCGACTGGTACCCCGACACAGTCGACTGATTTAGCTGTGAGGCTTTAAATTTTTTGATTCTGCATTGTTAAGTCGACTGAGGCGTCGACTGTTTTTGCCAACTTAATCCCTGCCCACTTCCGTCGACTGTGGCGTCGACTGACCCGACTAATTTTTTGTTTTTCATTGATTTTGAGTTCTCCAACTTTTTAATTGGTATCTTTTGGGGAGAATATGCTCTCTATTCATATCTTTTGGTATATTTTATCATTGCACATGCTTAGGGGGAGCACTTTCATGTTTTATTTGCTCACATATGGTTATATTTGCTTATTTTTTATATCATTTTGGAGTTTTGATTTGTATGCCTATTGTGAGGGGGAGCTCTGTGTTTTATCCCCAAATTTTTTTTGATAATGTCAAAGGGGGAGAAATATGAGAAGTATTAGGGAGAAGTAATTGGGTAGTTATCATTCATGTTCTTTAACATATAATATCCCATTATGAATGATAATATGAAAATGACCAAATGTGCTTATATTGGCATATCTTTCATTGGTTGTTTGCCATCATCAAAAAGGGGGAGATTGTTAGCCTTAAGGTATATTAAGGCATATTTAATTATGTTTTGATGATGTCAAATATGCTATGATAATTACATGATTCATATTGATTCATTCTTTGTTATTATCATAGTCATTTTTATGCTCATATAAAATCTCATGTATTAATATTGTATCAATGTTTTAACATCTTTGTGTGCATGAGATTCAATTGATGTAGATCAAGATTACAAGGAGCTCAACAAGGATCAAGCTTGAAGACTTGAAGATATTTCATCCTTGGTTGAAGTCTAGGACCATCATTGTAAGGCATCTTGATCTCACACTCTTAGGGGCTCAAACAAATGCTAAAAGTTAAAGTTTTGGAAACAAATTTTAAATGGGTCATCTTTAAAGCAATGCCCCAACCAATTGGAAAATAATTAATTATTGAATCTTATATGGTTGGAAAGGTATTTGAATCTAGTTTCCAAAACATCAAACGGATTGCAAATCCGATTTTTGTAGAGGGAGTTATGGCCTTTTTAGTAAAGATGTGTCAGTCTGCCAAACTGGGAGGGGCAGTCGACTGAAGGCCCGATGCAGTCGACTGAACTGAGCAGAATGCTATCAGGACCCTCTGTAAACACGTTCCAGTCGACTATTTTAAGGACCAGTCGACTGCTTCATGTTCCAGTCGACTGAATCGACCTGGAAAGGCATAACGGCTAGTTTTTAAAGGGGCTTTTATTTACCAAACTTGCCACCAACGGCTATAATCTTTCTTGGCCTATAAATATATGTTTTCCCACACCATTTTATGTTGATCAATCAATTGGAAAATATCTATTTCAATCACACAACTTGTTGATTCTTAATCATTCAAAATTGAGCCCTAGTTGTGTGAGTTTATCAATTTGCTCTAGCTTTCAATTGTAATCTTTGAGATAGTGAATTGTAGTGAGCTTTTGATTATATTATCCACTCTAGAGAGAGAGTTATCAATTTGTATTCAATCAATTTGTAAAGGTTGAGGGTTAGTAACCCTTGTGTGCAAAGAAGAGGTGTTCTTCTTTGGGAGAGATTGAAGGCTCTTGTAAAGGTTTGGTGCACACCCGTAAGTGCTCCGGGAAACGGTTTGGTCTATACCCGTGAAGTAGATCGGAGTAAAGGAATCCTCAAGAGGTGTTCTTGAGGGGTGGACGTAGGCCGCGGGGTGCGATTGCCGAACCACTTGAAAAATTGGTTTGTTTGTATCTCTTCCTTCTCTCTTTACATAATTGTTTTGTGATTGTGTTTTAATTTCAATATTAAGTTTTTTAAAAGGTTAATTTCCGCTAAAACCTTATTCACCCCCCCTCTAAGGTTTCCTTTTTGGGCCAACAATCTCCATAATTGTGGGTGTGGTTTTCTTGTTGTGATTGTGGGCCCATTCCCAATAAGTGGTATCAGAGCTCGGTTGAGAATCCATGGCAGTTGGAGATAGTTCGCTTGGGGATATGCGAATGACAATAGAAAAGTTCGATGACAAGAAGAATTTTAGCATGTGGCAAGTGCGTATGAAGGACGCCTTGGTGCAACAAGGTATAGAGGATGCATTGTGTGGTGAAGATGACAAGCCAGACATTGGTGATCTCAAGTTCATGGGGGATGTGAACTTGAGTAATGGCGTAGCTGAATAGCTTGGGGGATGGCAAAGGTGATGCACTATGGATGTGGAAGTTGAAGATTACAAGATGAAGACTCTGAGGACTGATGGGAAGGAATTTGAGGCAAGGTGAAGATTGTTAGGATTGTGCCTAAAATTTCATTAGTGGAATGATTTCCTAATTATGATTTGATTTCTTATTTGGTGGTTTCCTTATCAAATAAAGATTCCTTTGATGGTGGAAGTTCCTAGTTTATATAGGAATGTGTGTAAGAGTATTCCTTGTTGTATAAGACTTACCATAGGGGTAAATCCTACTACAACTAGGATTAGGACTATACAATCTCTATAAATATAGGGCTTACTCAAGGGATTGATAAGATTTGTTGGAAATCTTCTACATACACAAGAGAGGGCTGCAAACTAGTGAGGGAGAGATTAGTTTCTAGCAATTGTGTGTGTCATATAACTTGGTTGGAGAGTTATACACGTGAGGTCATGAGTGCTTGTAATCTTCATATTAATCGTAGTGATCAGCTTTGCACGTGGACGTAGGCATTGTTGGGCCGAACCACATTTAAATCTGTTGCTGCAGAAATAAAAAGGAACAATTTTACCAATATCAGTAGCCTTTGACGTTTTTCTTGGGATGAGTCGCGGACTTAGTCGCTCTCTTTAAGACGCTTCGCGGCTCTGCCCAAGTTGTGCAAGCAGTTCGGATGAAGGCCACGACGTCCCCAGGATAAAGCAGCCCAGAAATCGCTCTGTCTCGAAAATCCTTGCACGGAGGAAGATCGGAAAACCCACACCCTTTCAGAAATTGTTGCTTAGAAACTGTATACAGAAACTGTGTAAAATAATTTCTGTAACTCTTTTTCTCTCTGTAAAACTGTTTGTAGATTTTTTATGAAAGCAGTTTGTGTACATATATATAGAATATATTCTGAACGTTGGGAAATTCTGAACGTTGGGAAAGCTAACGTTGCAGAACGTGGAGAGAACTCTGGGAACGTTGGAGAAAAATACGTGGAGGAGTTGTTTTGGGAGACTTGGTCTTCAACTGAAAATAAACTCTTTATAATTAAAAAAAAATTATTTTCCAAATAAATTTTGTATAAAAAGATATATAAGAGTAGTTCCAAGCCCAAGCCCAAGCCCAAGCCCAAGCCCGGAACCGAGCGGGGCGGCGGTGGCGGCGGCGCGCGTGTGTGTTTTGTGGTAAACTCAATTGGGCCTAAGTCCTCCCCCTTCACAAAACTTGGTACCCCCAAGGGGCCCAACCCTTACTCCAACCTCTACTTATATATGTCCTTCCCACTTCCTCTAATTTTCCTATATGGGACAAGCAAAATATCTTTTGGGTTAGTTTGTGAATAAGACAAAACTCAAAACCAAATTTCAAAGTTTTTCCCTCAACCTTTCCCTCCAAATTTTAAAAATACACTTTTTCAACAAAATCTTGTTATGTTTGTTTGCTTGATTTTTCTTTCGTGGTTGTGTCGTTCTTGTTCTGTTTATCTCCATAATTGTGGGTGTGGTTTTCTTGTTGTGATTGTGGGTCCATTCCCAACACATGTCCCTGATTTTTCTAAAGAACTACATTTTGTCATCCAAAAGGTAAGAGAACCGACTTAAGTTTTCCAGATTCTATCATGATATTTATTGTTCACATGGTTGAATGGTCTGACTTCCAATGTAGACAAGTAAATGTGCATGAATTCAAGAAAACACAGACAAAAAAAAAAAAGAAAAAAAGAAAAAAAAAAAGAAAAAAAAAGAGTAAATGTGCATGTGCCTGACCGAATTAACCTTTAAAAAAAACTAAAGAAAATCTCTCTAGTGTATTTGCACAATTGTCATGTATATAATAAGTAATATGTCTTAATCAAACTAAATTTACTCTATACACAACAATAATACAATAAAAGGGCACAATGGTCTTTTAAACAATAAAATTTCTTTTTCATGTATGTAACCAAACACTTACATAACCTATTATACAACTATAACCACTTTTACAATACGTTACCCAAACAACACAAGAACCATAATCTATTTTGACCATAATTTATTATCACAAAAGCAATCACTAAACTATCGCAATCGCAATCGCAAAGCTATCGCTGTGCCAAACACCCTCTAAAGGTCCATTTTGGCTTCTGCTTGTGTGTTCGGAATGCAGATAGCCGTGTTGGACAAGAAGCAATCCGACGGGCGCTTCTTCCACTTGTGATGTTCTACCTTCCAAATAGAGTAGGAGAAACGCGGCCAAACGGGCCCTAAGCCCACCTTGGCAATTGTAAAGGAGCCCGAAAATAAGTTTTGGAGGCTCCAAAGGTAATTCGCCGCGCACCAAACAAGTTACTAATTTCCCCTGTTTTTAGTTTACATTATTCCACTTTATTTCTGCTCAAAGCGTGAACATTTTAATTTTGTTGCTTAGCTAATTAGCTTGTTTTACTCTAATCTCTCTCTCTCTCTCTCTTTCTAGAAATTCACAGATGTCGCCATGGGCCCATTGCACCATGTAATTACAATTGGTAAAAATTGTAATTACATATCACATCGTTACTTATATTATATTATATATTTGAGCGTTGTCGCCAGAGCATGAGAATTGCTGTCAAGGTCTATTTTCCCACAACACTCTACACTGACTTTCATTATAAATTAAATAACTTTATGTACTCATTTTCTGGACCTTTTTCCTCCTCATATTTTCTCATGAGATTTTATTTAGCTTTCAACAATTTAAAATCAAAATTATTGACTATTGTTTCTTGTCTTGTGGAATGTTGATTATTTAAGGCCGTACCATGATGTCATCTTTTTAAAAATATTTTAATTGTAAATATAGGATTTTTTGGGCTGTTGGACACACACCCATTGAACATGTTTGAAGGTCATTCATGCCCCCTCTCCTAAATCCATACATGTAATTAAATAAGATAAAATTAACTATTACCAGTAATATATTGAGATCTACGGAAATCGTGGACCCTATTTCTTAAGAGATTAGGTAGATGGAAACATCTATGGTTTTGGACGAGCTTGGATTGAATATTCCATAAAGACGATATTGGTTGAAAGACTCAAAATTGCCATCTCCAAGTTGAGATTATATTGCTTGTTACGGTTATTTTGTAATCACAAACTAATAAAAACTTATTATTCTAACACACGACAAGCTTAATATTAAGGAACAGTTAAAGTAACTCAAGAAAAATACTCATGTGTATTAGTGTGATAGTGTCGATGACATGACATGATATTACTATTATATTGGATATTTTCTACTCTAAACTCTCAGATTTCTATGGACAAAGAATGCACCATAATAATTTATGCTCCGGATATCGGTTTTTTAAATTTTGAAAACGGAAACTATGTTTTGTCTTTTTATTTTATTTTATGTATAACAAACATATTCGAAAATTGAAAACGCATTGAAACGAACGCCTTTTTATGTTCTAAAAAGTAAAAACAAAATTGAATACTGAAAATCAAAGCGTTCCTAATTGGACCCTAAACCTAACAATGATTACAAATATTATGAGATGGTGTGGCCTATATTTCAAGAGACATGTGATTCTATATAACCCATAGTTTAGTACTAGGTATTTCGGTTGTGTATATATATATATATATATATATATATGTAAAATCCTGAAAGCTACATTGATTAGGTGGGTAGAGCTTGAAAAAGTGTTTTTTTTTTTGACGTTGGACCAACTTTGAATTCATCTATTGAATCTTTGTTGGTCAACATTTAAGTTTCCAGTCAAGAAGGGCGACACATAATATATATTTTCACATATTTACAAGAAATGCGATTTAATTGAGTGGTGGCACACCATTTGATTTGAATTCCCAATCATAAAGCGAATGAATATACATATACTTATAAAAATAAATATATGTATATGTAAATACTAGTATGCAGGGAACACGTGCGATTAAGGGTGTAAGAAAAAATCGCAAACTGCACTGATCGCAAAATGAAAATTGATCGGTCGGTTTTCTAAACGTATGTACAAGCTAAAACCGACCGAACCTCTTAAAAATCGATCGATCGACCGATTTACACCTCTATTGGTCGTTTCTAAACACTACAAAAAAAATAAAAATCAACCAACCGACTGATTTACACCCTTACGTGCGATGCACGTGGAAGTATTCCATAATATATAGGGCAAATTACACTGACCTCCCCTGAGGTATCTGACAATTACATGGACCTTCCTTGTGTTTTAAAAATTACACTCACCTCCCTTTTATTTTAAAAATGACTGCTATACCCTTATATAAAAAATTATTCACTACCTTTTAAAAATGAAAAAATAGCAATTATGGGAAAAAAATTTAAAAAATTATCGACAAAATTTCAGTATATAACAAATCAAGCTTTTACTAATTTTTTTTATAAAAAATATCAACAGTAAAATTAAAAAACATAAAAACCATCAACAAAATTATCTACTACCAATTTAAAATGAAAAGAATAATAACAATAATAAAAAAAACATCAACAAATTTTTTTTTTTAAAATGAAAAGTTATATTGTATTTTTGTCTGATTTATATTTTTAAAATTGTGAACTTACTCCTAACATTGTGAATGAACTGTTCCAATGGAACTTAATTAGTACACGCCTTGCCCAGTCATTGTCCTAGTATATGTGTGTATATATATATATATAAGACTCTACTGAGCATTTTTTTTAATATAAAAAAAATAAAGCACACAAAATTGCAATATAACTATTCATTTTTTAAAAAAATTTGTTGATGTTTTTTTTTCATTACTGTTATTATTCTTTTCATTTTAAAGTGGTAGTAGATAATTTTGTTGATGATATTTTTATATGTTTTTAAATTATTATTGATATTTATAAATAAAAGGGTAATGCTACGCTTCCCAAATCTTTCCCAAAAGTGTTTCCCAACACATGTGGTAGTGAACTCAATTGATTTTGATTGGTTGTGATGTTAAAGTGGTTCAACTGTGGTTCCATTTCAACATCATTTGGGATGAAAATTTGGAAAGAGTGGTATTAATCTAAATAAATGTTCGAATTTCTTTCACCTACTACTTGGACAAAAAAGTTAATGGCTTAATATTAAAAAACTAAATCTGTAAACAATTGTAAGTTAGACTAAATATTATAAAACCTAAATTTGAAATTTTTATAAATTATTTTTTCGAGCTGCAAATTTTTATAAAGTTAGGGCTAAATACTATAAATCTAAATCTGTAAAATTTGCTAATGTATATAAATCATTTTATCTAATGCGCACGCACACACACTCACACAAATACACACACACACACACACGTACATACATACATATATATAATGAGATAAAGGGTAAAATTGATAATCTTACACTCAAAAAATAGATAGAGGAGAGGTGAGTGTTATTTTCCAAACTAGAGGGGGGTCCCCGTAATTGTTATATATCTGAGGGAAGGTCAGTGTAATTTGCCCAAATATATAATACTAACAAGTGTATTGTTAGATGGTACAGCTAAAAAAAGATAACTGACGTAAATAACTAAAACTCTTCTTTGTTGACAACATAAAAAAACTTAAAATTAGATTTTACTTTACAAGTGTCATTGACACATCACCAGGTAAACAATTTAGGCATCTGTTTTTGATGTACTCAGTATCTCCTAAAATTATATTTTAACCTATATGTGGCGCCCCGACCCGGCGTGGTCAGAACGCCCACTAAACAGCTCAACTAATAGCAAAGACGATTAATTAATCTTGAGAGTAATAGTTTTAAAACAAATCAGCTATATAACGGCTCAAATTTGGCTAACCCAACCTGTATTAAACAGCTTTATAAACATGCTCAGTTATTTTGAAGATCCAAATATATTACAAATAATTTACAACGACTAACGCAGCCCAAATAAACTAATCCACACTACTGAACTTAAAAGTTTAAGTTTTTGTTTTTTTTCTTTTTCTTTTTTTTTTACAACGTCTAACAAAAGTTGTAAACCAGACTGTATATTACATTTCCAACAAAGTACTACTCCTATATGGCCATCCACAGCGAACTTAGACCCACGGCAGTGCAATCCTACAGCCCAAGAGATCATTTTACCTGCACAAGAAAATCTGTGTGGGTGTGAGCAACCCTTGGCTCACGGCTAGAAAATCAAAATAATGCAATAAAAACATTCAGGTCAACACACAATCCGCATTCAAGTTATTTCAACCAACATATACGCTAATGCAATGCATTCTCATAAATGAAATGACTCACACACCCGGGCCCATTTCGCTCGGCTCTTTTGGCCGTTTCCAAGTTTCGCTACTTGGATTTTTATCGCTTTCGCTATGCACGTGCATGACATATAATATTCGTGTCATGCTCAATGTATGTATTTCATACAACTCACTTAAGATTTTCATTCAACAAAAATATAAACTCAACCAGTAATGTCCATACTACATTATTATGTTTTCTAGAAAAACCCACCTCAAGTCTTTATGAAAATTAGTGCAGTGATTTAGTCCGCTCGCTCCGACGGTTCTTTCGGGGCGCTCCCACTTGCCTCTGAACCTGAAATCTTAAACAATTAGGTTCTATCGCATATATAGGCTAATAAGCATAATTTTCAATCAAAATGAAACTTAAGAATTGATTTCATAAGTTAATTCTAATTATTTTTAAAGCAGCCCATGTTTTGTTCTTGTAATACCAATCACGAATGCGGAAGCGACATTGGAAATCCCACGGGGATTCCTACGAGGATGACTTACTAACATACAAGCCGAAGTGGACTTACATGTTAGTGAGTCCAACAAGGATGAAAACATATGAAAATTTAATTGAAAGACTATCCGGCCAAGCACTAGTTCAAGAAGAGAAGGAAAGATACAATAAATTTGATTAAAAGACCATTTTTGAGTAGTTGCTGAATTTTAAATCATCTATAAGTAGCTGTATCTTTAAAATTTTCACATTCTGTCCGCGATAGTCCATGTAAAATTCAATTCTGCACAACTTTCGTCAAATGGCATTTTTTCCAAATCCTCACTGTTTGGGCAGAAAATCGAAATAACAGTAGCAGTTTTTTATTTGACAGCAACTCTTGACAGCATTTTGGGCAAGCATAAAACAACCCAAAATCATAAATTTCATGAATTTCTAACCTACAAGTCACTTCTACCATTCAAAAACCTATCCTAACTTCATCATTCCATCTCTCAAACTCAAAAAAATACCCAACTTCAAACCAATTTCAGATTTACAAAAATACCCAAAAGATCTTCTTCAAGCTCTTGAAAGCTTCAAGAACACAACAATGGTGAAACTCCCAATTCACAACCAATCTTTACCAAACTTGAAACCAAGAATCTCAATGGTATATAAAGCAGATATAAACACTTAAACAACTCCAAAACCCCACAAATTCATACACCCAAACTTTCTATTTTCGGATTTATTAAAAACCCCTAAATTTCAATACCCCAACAATTCCAAAATCAACTATATTCAAGCAAAAATTGCCATACATGATATACATATCACCTAAGGCATATGGAACACATATTCACTTCCAAAATCAACCAAATCAAACTTCAAATTTGAATCTAAAATATTCAATTTTCGGATTTATATCAAACCCTAAAAATACATGTTCCAAAATTGCCCAAAACTCAAATTTTACACAAAAATCTTCATACCACAACATATATACATATCAAGAATCATATAAACAAGTTCTACAACATCAATTACAACTTTAATTTCAGATTTTAACCTATGAACACAAAACCCCAATTCAAGCTTTTAACCAATTTTACTTACCTAGGGTGTAGAAGATGAAGACTTCTCTTTTCCTTCCAATTCCTAAGCCTTCTTCTTCTTTTTTTTCTTCTTCTTTTTCTTCTTCTTCTCCCCCTCACTCTCTTTCTCTTCTTTTCCTCTTCACTGTATCTCTCTCAAAATGAAGAAGAGAAGAGACTAACGTAAGTCTCCTACAATTTGTTTTTTTTTTTTTTTAAAGTTTTAAAAATTATGTTTTACACCCCAATATTTCTTAAAACATGCATTTAAGTTCCCAAACTTCCCCATATCGCTTTAGGACCCCAAAATATCAATAATTAACAATATAAACCCCCATTGTTCAAATATAAATGCCCCTAAAAAAAACATAAATAAATAAAATATATATAATTTCCGCATCGCATTCGCTTGACTAATTAATTTAAATTAACCTATTTGGTTCTAGGTCTCACAACTCTCCCCCCGTTAAAATAAATTTCGTCCCCGAAATTACGTACCGTGATTGAAGAGATACGGATATTGCTTTCGCATGCTTTCCTCGGTTTCCCACGTCATCTCCTCGATCGCTTGACTTCGCCATAAAACTTTCACCATAGGAATCTCTTTGTTCCTCAACTGCCGCACCTGTTGGTCTAAGATTTGAACCGGTTTCTCTTCATACGACAGATTCTCGTCAAGCTCTAACGGTTCCGATTCTAATACGTGCGATGGATCTTTGACATATTTACGTAACATTGAGACATGGAATACATCATGTAGTCGCGACAATTCGGCCGGTAATTTCAATTTATATGCTGTAATTCCGATTTTCTCTATAATTTCGTAAGGCCCAATGTACCTCGGTGATAGTTTCCCTTTCTTCCCAAATCGCATAACGCCTTTCCATGGTGACACTTTCAAAAATACTTGATCGCCCACTTCAAATTCAAGTTCTCGCCTACGAGTGTCTGCGTAACTTTTCTGCCGACTTTGAGAAGTTTTTAACTTTTCACGAATAATATCAATCTTATTCGCTGTTTCCTGAATAATCTCAGGTCCAAATATTCTGCTTTCAATTTTACTTTCACCCACTTCACCCCAGCATATAGGAGTCCTACACTTCCTCCCATAAAGAGCCTCAAATGGTGCCATACCAATGCTACTGTGATAGCTGTTGTTATATGCGAATTCAACCAATGGTAGATGATTCTCCCAATTGCTTGAAAACTCCATCACGCACGCTCGTAACATGTCCTCAAGTGTTTGAATTGTTCTCTCTGACTGTCCATCGGTTTGAGGGTGAAACGCAGTACTAAATTTCAATTTAGTTCCCATCGCTTCTTGTAGATGTTTCCAAAAATGCGAGGTAAAATTAGGGTCACGGTCAGAAATAATAGATACTGGGGCTCCATGCAATCGGACGACTTCATTCACATAAATTCTTGCATATCTATCAAGAGTGAACGTTGCTTTTACAGGCAGAAAATGCGCTGACTTAGTCAATCGGTCAACAATGACCCAAATTGACTCATTACCTTTTTGTGTTGGCGGAAGTCCTCGCACAAAATCCATGGTAACATGTTCCCATTTCCACTCGGGAATCGGTAGTGGTTGCAACAAGCCCCCCGGTCGTTGGTGTTCAGCTTTTACTTGTTGACATACCAAACATCGAGCCACAAATTCCGCTATTTCTCTCTTCATCGCTGGCCACCAATAGTATTCCCTGATTGTCTTGTAAAGTTTAGTGCTTCCTGGGTGCATGGCGTACGCTGAACTGTGCGCTTCTTCTAAGATCTCCTTTCGCAACTCTTTATTTCGGGGTACACACATTCGAGTTCCAAAGCACAGAACTCCATCGGCTCGAATAATAAAATCTTTTCGCTTTCCACTTATCACTTCTTCTCTAAATTTCATCAACCTTGAGTCGGTATTTTGTAGCTCCTGAATTTTATCCACTAGAATCGGTCTCACTTGGAATCGCGCTATAAAGGCTTCAGTGTCTGACATCACTAGTTCAACTTCCATTATTTTCATCTCTCGAATAAAATCGACCCCAGTGCATTGGATACAAGAAAGTAGGCCTTGAGATTTTCGACTTAGCGCATCGGCCACTACATTCGCCTTCCCTGGATGATAATGAATCGTGCAATCATAATCTTTGATTAGTTCAAGCCAGCGCCTCTGTCTCAAATTTAATTCCTTCTGTGTGAATAAGTACTTCAAGCTTTGGTGATCAGTAAAGATTTCACAACTTTCCCCATACAAATAATGCCTCCACAATTTCAACGCAAAAACGATCGCCGCCAATTCCAAATCATGCACCGGATAATTCAACTCATGTGGTTTTAACTGCCTTGACGCATATGTTATCACCTTCCCATTTTGCATCAAAACGCAGCCTAGACCCTGATGTGACGCATCACTATATACTACAAAACCTTCTGTACTTATCGGAATAGCAAGTACTGGTGCTTGTGTTAACCGATTTTTCAGTTCTTGAAAACTTTCTTCGCACTCTCTACTCCAATGATATTTCACCCCTTTTCTGGTCAGCTTAGTCAACGGCAGTGCAATCGTTGAGAAATTCTTGATAAACCGGCGATAATAGCCTGCTAATCCCAGAAAACTTTGAATTTCCGTAACGCTCACTGGTGTCGGCCACAACAACACAGCTTCAACTTTTTTAGGATCAACTTTAATTCCATCACTAGAAACTACATGCCCCAGAAATGCTACTTCATCTAGCCAGAATTCGCACTTGCTTAATTTAGCATATAATCTCTCTTCCCTCAATTTCTGTAATACTAATCTCAAATGATTTTTGTGTTCTTCAACACTGCGCGAATATACCAGAATGTCGTCGATGAACACTATCACAAAGCTGTCTAAAAATGGCTTAAACACTCTGTTCATCAAATCCATAAACACTGCCGGTGCATTCGTTAACCCAAACGGCATTACAAGGAATTCAAAATGACCATATCGGACTCGGAACGCAGTCTTCTCTACATCGCTTTCTCTGACTCTAAGCTGGTGATAGCCCGATCTCAAATCAATTTTCAAGAATATTTTTGCTCCTTGAAGCTGATCAAACAAATCATCCACCCTAGGCATCGGATATTTATTTCTAATGGTCACCTTATTTAATTGCCTATAATCAATACATAACCGCATAGTCCCATCTTTCTTTTTAACGAACAATACTGGCGCTCCCCATGGTGATACACTCGGCTGAATAAATCCTCTCTTTAGCAAATCATCCAACTGTATTTTCAATTCTTTTAAATCCGCCGGTGCCATTCTGTAAGGTGGAATCGATATTGGCATAGTTCCAGGAACTAGATCAATAGTAAACTCTACTTCTCTTTCTGGCACAACACCTGGTAATTCCTCGGGAAACACGTCCGAATACTCATTCACAGTCGGAATCGTTTCTATTTGCAATTTTACTTTCGTCGCTTCAATCGCATACGCAATAACACATTCATGCCCTTTTTTCAACATTTGTCTCGCGTCTATTACTGAAATCAAACTCGTTGGTGTTACCCGTCGCTCCCCGCAAAATACAAATTCGGCCTCATTCGGGATTCTAAAGGTGACTTCTTTACTAAAACAATTTATTGACGCATGATAAGTTGACAACCAATTCATTCCCAGAATAACATCGAAGTCTTCTATGTCTAACGGCAATAAATTCACCTCCATTCCACGATTTTCTATTTGTACCACACACCCTTCATAAACCCACTTAATCTCAACTTTATTTCCCAATGGTGTGGATACTATTAACTTTTCTCTCAACTCAGTCAAATAATCATTAAAATTTTTTGCAAAGTTGATAGATATAAAGGAATGAGTAGAACCCGAGTCAAACAATGTATACGCAACATAGTTTGAAATTAGAATCATACCCGTCACTACTTGCGGTGTCGCCTCCGCATCCTTCTTTGTCATCGCAAAAACTCGAGCTTGTCCTCCGGTACCACTCGTGCTAGAACCCCCTCTTGGTTGTCCTCGCCCTTGACCTCGACCCCTGCCTGACGAAACAGTCGTTGAGGATACGGCCTCGGTCACCACAGTACAATCTCTTGCCATATGACCCGGTCGCCCACATTTATAGCATTCTCTCCTATCAGGCATTGGGCAATCACGAGAAATGTGCCCAGGAGTCCCACACCGATAGCATGTAATACCCCCAGAAGAACTACTACGGCCTAGAGGTGGTCTTATAAATCCTGTCCCCGATCCACTAGCACCACTTGATCCTCCGCCTCGTTGTGGTTGTACAAACCCTCGACCTCTACCCGGAGCCTCTTGTAATCTCGGTCTTGGACCCCCACGGCTAGGCCCACTCGCTTCGGTCCTTCCTCGCTTTTGTTGTTCTCGAAAGGTCATGGATTCTCGTACATCTTTCTCGACCAACTTCGCTCTTTCCACCAATTCAAGATAGTTTCGTATATCTAGCGCCGAAAGTTTTGATCGGATCGAAAATTGCAAACCATCCTGAAATTTTCTGCACTTTTCATATTCATCTTCTACCAACCTCATTGCAAATCGGGACAAAGCTGTAAACTGAGCTTCATACTCCTCCACCGTCACATCTCGGCCTTGCACAAGATTTATAAACTCTCGCCGCTTCTCATTGCGGTATGTTTCAGTGAAATATTTCTTGTTGAACTCTAACTCAAATTTTTCCCAAGTAATCTCATTAGGTTCTCTTCTCCCCACCATTGGTGTCTTCAAATGGGCCTTCAAGTCCTTCCACCAATAATCTGCTCTGTCAGTGAATGTAAATGCCGCTAGCATCACACGATTATCATTGTCGATTTGCATAACTTCGAATATGTCCACCATCTTTTTAAACCATTTTTCAGCTTCTAGTGGGGTACCCATTCCCGAAAATGTCGGCGGATGATACTTCATAAATTTTTCGTACAATCTCCCTGGCTCGTCTTTACTCTTACTTGAACCTGCAACTGCCGCTTCAATTTTTGAGTCAAAGTATCTCGTCATTGACTCGAATATGTGTTCTGCTTGGGAAGGTTGTCCTTGTCCCGTCGGTCGTGATTGTTCGACCTCCTGATTACCCAGTGGATGATGTGTCCCCTCCCCCTCTTCGCCTTCCGATCGGTCTCCCGAAGTCATTTTTTTCACAGTTTCTGCAAATAACACAAGTTTGCAAAGCAAACATAATAATAACATTTATTGTTAGTCTACAAACGATAACCCATACAACCCAATTCAACGCCTAATCCACTGCCATGATCTAAACACACTGACAACAATGCATACAGAACCTATAAACCTATGCTTTGATACCAAACTGTGGCGCCCCGACCCGGCGTGGTCAGAACGCCCACTAAACAGCTCAACTAATAGCAAAGACGATTAATTAATCTTGAGAGTAATAGTTTTAAAACAAATCAGCTATATAACGGCTCAAATTTGGCTAACCCAACCTGTATTAAACAGCTTTATAAACATGCTCAGTTATTTTGAAGATCCAAATATATTACAAATAATTTACAACGACTAACGCAGCCCAAATAAACTAATCCACACTACTGAACTTAAAAGTTTAAGTTTTTGTTTTTTTTCTTTTTCTTTTTTTTTACAACGTCTAACAAAAGTTGTAAACCAGACTGTATATTACATTTCCAACAAAGTACTACTCCTATATGGCCATCCACAGCGAACTTAGACCCACGGCAGTGCAATCCTACAGCCCAAGAGATCATTTTACCTGCACAAGAAAATCTGTGTGGGTGTGAGCAACCCTTGGCTCACGGCTAGAAAATCAAAATAATGCAATAAAAACATTCAGGTCAACACACAATCCGCATTCAAGTTATTTCAACCAACATATACGCTAATGCAATGCATTCTCATAAATGAAATGACTCACACACCCGGGCCCATTTCGCTCGGCTCTTTTGGCCGTTTCCAAGTTTCGCTACTTGGATTTTTATCGCTTTCGCTATGCACGTGCATGACATATAATATTCGTGTCATGCTCAATGTATGTATTTCATACAACTCACTTAAGATTTTCATTCAACAAAAATATAAACTCAACCAGTAATGTCCATACTACATTATTATGTTTTCTAGAAAAACCCACCTCAAGTCTTTATGAAAATTAGTGCAGTGATTTAGTCCGCTCGCTCCGACGGTTCTTTCGGGGCGCTCCCACTTGCCTCTGAACCTGAAATCTTAAACAATTAGGTTCTATCGCATATATAGGCTAATAAGCATAATTTTCAATCAAAATGAAACTTAAGAATTGATTTCATAAGTTAATTCTAATTATTTTTAAAGCAGCCCATGTTTTGTTCTTGTAATACCAATCACGAATGCGGAAGCGACATTGGAAATCCCACGGGGATTCCTACGAGGATGACTTACTAACATACAAGCCGAAGTGGACTTACATGTTAGTGAGTCCAACAAGGATGAAAACATATGAAAATTTAATTGAAAGACTATCCGGCCAAGCACTAGTTCAAGAAGAGAAGGAAAGATACAATAAATTTGATTAAAAGACCATTTTTGAGTAGTTGCTGAATTTTAAATCATCTATAAGTAGCTGTATCTTTAAAATTTTCACATTCTGTCCGCGATAGTCCATGTAAAATTCAATTCTGCACAACTTTCGTCAAATGGCATTTTTTCCAAATCCTCACTGTTTGGGCAGAAAATCGAAATAACAGTAGCAGTTTTTTATTTGACAGCAACTCTTGACAGCATTTTGGGCAAGCATAAAACAACCCAAAATCATAAATTTCATGAATTTCTAACCTACAAGTCACTTCTACCATTCAAAAACCTATCCTAACTTCATCATTCCATCTCTCAAACTCAAAAAAATACCCAACTTCAAACCAATTTCAGATTTACAAAAATACCCAAAAGATCTTCTTCAAGCTCTTGAAAGCTTCAAGAACACAACAATGGTGAAACTCCCAATTCACAACCAATCTTTACCAAACTTGAAACCAAGAATCTCAATGGTATATAAAGCAGATATAAACACTTAAACAACTCCAAAACCCCACAAATTCATACACCCAAACTTTCTATTTTCGGATTTATTAAAAACCCCTAAATTTCAATACCCCAACAATTCCAAAATCAACTATATTCAAGCAAAAATTGCCATACATGATATACATATCACCTAAGGCATATGGAACACATATTCACTTCCAAAATCAACCAAATCAAACTTCAAATTTGAATCTAAAATATTCAATTTTCGGATTTATATCAAACCCTAAAAATACATGTTCCAAAATTGCCCAAAACTCAAATTTTACACAAAAATCTTCATACCACAACATATATACATATCAAGAATCATATAAACAAGTTCTACAACATCAATTACAACTTTAATTTCAGATTTTAACCTATGAACACAAAACCCCAATTCAAGCTTTTAACCAATTTTACTTACCTAGGGTGTAGAAGATGAAGACTTCTCTTTTCCTTCCAATTCCTAAGCCTTCTTCTTCTTTTTTTTCTTCTTCTTTTTCTTCTTCTTCTCCCCCTCACTCTCTTTCTCTTCTTTTCCTCTTCACTGTATCTCTCTCAAAATGAAGAAGAGAAGAGACTAACGTAAGTCTCCTACAATTTGTTTTTTTTTTTTTTTAAAGTTTTAAAAATTATGTTTTACACCCCAATATTTCTTAAAACATGCATTTAAGTTCCCAAACTTCCCCATATCGCTTTAGGACCCCAAAATATCAATAATTAACAATATAAACCCCCATTGTTCAAATATAAATGCCCCTAAAAAAACATAAATAAATAAAATATATATAATTTCCGCATCGCATTCGCTTGACTAATTAATTTAAATTAACCTATTTGGTTCTAGGTCTCACAACTCTCCCCCCGTTAAAATAAATTTCGTCCCCGAAATTACGTACCGTGATTGAAGAGATACGGATATTGCTTTCGCATGCTTTCCTCGGTTTCCCACGTCATCTCCTCGATCGCTTGACTTCGCCATAAAACTTTCACCATAGGAATCTCTTTGTTCCTCAACTGCCGCACCTGTTGGTCTAAGATTTGAACCGGTTTCTCTTCATACGACAGATTCTCGTCAAGCTCTAACGGTTCCGATTCTAATACGTGCGATGGATCTTTGACATATTTACGTAACATTGAGACATGGAATACATCATGTAGTCGCGACAATTCGGCCGGTAATTTCAATTTATATGCTGTAATTCCGATTTTCTCTATAATTTCGTAAGGCCCAATGTACCTCGGTGATAGTTTCCCTTTCTTCCCAAATCGCATAACGCCTTTCCATGGTGACACTTTCAAAAATACTTGATCGCCCACTTCAAATTCAAGTTCTCGCCTACGAGTGTCTGCGTAACTTTTCTGCCGACTTTGAGAAGTTTTTAACTTTTCACGAATAATATCAATCTTATTCGCTGTTTCCTGAATAATCTCAGGTCCAAATATTCTGCTTTCAATTTTACTTTCACCCACTTCACCCCAGCATATAGGAGTCCTACACTTCCTCCCATAAAGAGCCTCAAATGGTGCCATACCAATGCTACTGTGATAGCTGTTGTTATATGCGAATTCAACCAATGGTAGATGATTCTCCCAATTGCTTGAAAACTCCATCACGCACGCTCGTAACATGTCCTCAAGTGTTTGAATTGTTCTCTCTGACTGTCCATCGGTTTGAGGGTGAAACGCAGTACTAAATTTCAATTTAGTTCCCATCGCTTCTTGTAGATGTTTCCAAAAATGCGAGGTAAAATTAGGGTCACGGTCAGAAATAATAGATACTGGGGCTCCATGCAATCGGACGACTTCATTCACATAAATTCTTGCATATCTATCAAGAGTGAACGTTGCTTTTACAGGCAGAAAATGCGCTGACTTAGTCAATCGGTCAACAATGACCCAAATTGACTCATTACCTTTTTGTGTTGGCGGAAGTCCTCGCACAAAATCCATGGTAACATGTTCCCATTTCCACTCGGGAATCGGTAGTGGTTGCAACAAGCCCCCCGGTCGTTGGTGTTCAGCTTTTACTTGTTGACATACCAAACATCGAGCCACAAATTCCGCTATTTCTCTCTTCATCGCTGGCCACCAATACAATCCGACGGCCAAAACAGAGGCCCTCTCTTTAATAAAGAGAGGTGACTTGTGTGTACATATATATATATATATATATATTTATATACACACTTTGAAAAGTTATAAAAAGTGTTGAGAGCTCGTTGTTAAAATGAAATGAAATATTTTTTAATAAGTTGTTCCGGACTAATAAGGGTTACCAAAAAATAACAAACTTAACCCATGATACTTAATTAGTCTTATACTCTTATTGACGACATATGACTTTATTGCATCGAATCAAGTTGGTTAACAATTTTTTGACCTGTAAAATTAAAAGAAAAGAAAAAAATGATGTTAAGTCCTAACAAAATAGTGTTTCCTCCATATTGACATAAAATTAGAAGGAATTTTTTTTTCAAAATCTAGTAATACTCCAAAAAGAGAAAGAATTACCAAGCGATCAAAAGAAAAGAGGAGGAAACCAAATCTGGACAACATCATATTATTAGTAGGTAGCAAATAAGAGTTATTCTTGACACTGTTACAAAATTGTAGACAATGAAATTCTACATATTAAGGTTCGTGATGTTGTATATATTATTGATCTTCTTGTAGTAGTTATTCACTTCTACTCGTTTTTTTCTTTTTTCATGCCCTTATTTATTATTATCTTTTTGATTTTAGCATTAAGTTGAAAAATGTAGTATTTCTTATCTTTGCTTTTTTGATAAAAAAAGTAATTTTATTTTTATATTTTTCTTCTAAATCCCATTAGGCCCAACCTCTTAAGTCAATGATTATTTATTCTATATATTGAGCCTTATTTTCATTTATTTCTTATGCATTGCATTGGGCCCTATTCTTTTTTTTTTTTTTCCCAACCATTATTCTTTTCAATTTAAACAAATCAGCTTTTGTATTTCCTATTCTAAATTAATTGTACAAACAAATCTTCAAATATCAATTTATAGAATTTAGAATTTTTTTTAGATAAAAATTGATTAATAGACTGGGTAGAGAAAATTTTGTTTTATGAAATCTTCAAGATTAATAGGCTGGGTAGTGGGTGGGGAGTATTTTTTTTTTCCGGAAAATGGTAAATATTATTTTAGAAGGAAGATAAAAAATTCAAAAATATTGATTGTTTAAACTATAGATTCTTTTAAAATGTAAGATGTGGTTTAGTTAAAATTTAATGTTTCAATAATATGAATAAATTGTGAATTCCGTAAACAAATAGGATACGAATTATCAAAATCCCTCTTCCAAGGTATTATATATAGAGAATAATAACTCTAGATACCGATTCAAAAAAGGGGGCAAATAACATAATTCAAATGGTTGAAGAAGCTATCAAAGCACAAGTATTGAAACAATAATCAAATGCAAATTTTTATAAAAGAAATAAAAATTAACCGTACTATATACTAGAAATCCAAAATTATTTTATCAAAATAAGAAGAATTTCCTTTCTATTTTTTGTTTTTTGGGTAGTGTTTCCTCCATGTTTAAATGATAGTAGAAGGAAATTTTTTTCAAAATTTAATGATAGTCAAGAAACGAGGAAGATCCAAATCATCCAAAAGAAAGAGGAAGAACCAAGTGATCAAAAAGAAAAGAGGAAGAAAAACTAAACCTAGACAACATTATTACTTGTAGGTACATTAAGGGTTCGTCTTGTTGCAGACATTATTCTTTTTATTTTTTTATTTTTTATTTTTTGGTAATCGGGTCCGGGCCAGCTTGCGCGCACCTTGACTAATCCCCCGAGGCCTGGAGGCGCCGGGTGAATACTCCAGTGGCCACGCCCCCCATGACTCGAACACTAAACCTCTTGGGTAGTACACCCAAAAAGCTTACCACTCGGCCACAAGGGACTTGATTTTTATTCTTTTTATTGTTGTTATGCACTTCCACTCATTTTATCCTTTTGTCATGCATGCCCCTACTTATTCCTATCATTTTGATTTTAGCATTAAGTTGACATTTTATTTTTATTTTTTATTTAAAAATGTAGTCTTAGACTCTTAGAGTCCGTTTGATAAAATTTAAAAATTTAGTGCTGAATTTTAAGTACTTAAAATTTTAAGCAATTGAATTTGTAATACTAAAACAGCGTTTCAAGTATTAAAATAGACTATATTCAATAATTGTTTCCGTGAAATTTTTTCACTTAAAGTTTTTAGCGGGTTTTTGGATGCTTTTTCAATTAAGTGTTACAATATCAATAGCACCGGAAAAAAAAATTAAGTGCAATTTTTTTTTTTTTATTTTCACCGCTTAATTGGGTTATCAAACACCAACAATGCTAGGGGCACTACAAATTCCACTAATACTTACACCCACACTCTATCTCTCTCCTAGTGGCAATTTGGGTCCATGGCAGATCCCACAATACCACTAGGAGAGAGATAAAATATAAGTATGAGTGTTAATAAAATTTATTAGTGCCCCAAATATAACTCTATCAAACACCCTTAGTTTCATGTTTTTCTTGTAACATCCATTAGGCCCAACCTCTTCAGTCAATGATTCTTTATTCTACATTGAGCCCTAGTTTCATATTTTTGGTATGAATTTGAATAAAGCATCTTTTGTATTATGTTTCTCTTCTAAATTACAATTTATAGAGAAATCTTCAAATATCAATTTTAGAATATATTTTAAAATAAAAATTGATGAAATCCTTAGGATTAATATAGGTGGGTAGAGAGAATTTTGATTGATGAAATCGTCCAGATTAATAGACTAGGTCGGGAATATTTTAGAAGGAACATAGAAAAAAAAATCAAAATGATAATTTTGAATTTCGCAAACAAAGAGGATATGAATTATTAAAATTCCTCTTCCAAGGTATTATAGATCGAGAATAATAACTCTAGATGTGTTTTAAATGCCGTTAGATAGTAATTTTTCAAAATTAAATAATACTCAAGAAAAGAGGAAGAAGGAAATGATCCAAAAGAAAGAGGAAGAAAAGTGACTCCAAAGATTCAATATTTTAATTCAGTTATTTTTCTCATTGTTTTTCTAATTAACTAAACAAAGAGAAGTGTTTTCCTTTTTATTTAATTTTTTCACTCACAAAATTCATAAACCAAACAGAGCTAAGTCATTCTTACACTGACAAAATTTGACTCTTTTTTTTTTTTTTTTTTTTTGTAGAACTTAAATAAGAATGATAATAATTATACTAATTATAAATAGGGTAAATTATGACCAAATCCTTAATTAAGGCAAACAAAAGTTTAAATGAGCCGTTTTTTTTTGAGAATTTGTCAAAAGTCCCTCTCACAAGCAAGTGGCCAAACATTGCCCCAAACATTCCAGCCACTCACACCGTGTGAGTGGCTGTACAATTGCATTCCTCAATTCAAAAAATATTTGAAAACTTTAACCCTCCATAACTTTTGATCTACAACTCCATTTTTTACAAATTTTATACCGCTGTAATCGTGTCAACAAGAGCTACAAAACTAGTACCATTGTTGATATGTTTTGAGCATTTTTTTTTTCAATTTGAAGAAGTTTTGAAAAAAATAGAGTTTTGTGAAATTTCACAAAAGTAGTTTTGTGAAATTTTCAGTTACACAAGGCATGTAAGATTTTGATTTTTTTTTGTGCTCAAAATATATCAACAATGGTACTAGTTTTGTAACTATCGTCGACACGATTCCAACTGTATAAAAGTTGAGAAAAATGGAGTTTTATATAAAAAGTTATGGAGATTTAAAGTTGCAAAATATTTTTTGAATTTAGAATATCATACGGTACAATACTCATACCGTATGAGCAGCTGCAAAAGCATTGCGCGTGAAAAGTTGAGCGGAAGTGGGGAAATGTGTAGGGATGGCAACGGGTCGGAGTTGGTACGGAGTTCCCCTATACCAACTCCTACTCCGTTTATTTTCCTCCTACTCCGACTCCGCCCCATCCCGTTTAAGTAAAATACCAACTCCTATTCCACTCCTACTCCGTTTGTTAATCACCATTGCAAAATTAAATGTTCTTTTATAATTCAAAACCCACTTAATTTTAGCTTGATTTCTTAAAAATCACTCACGCAAATGATTCTAAATTTGTCAATCACAATTCAGAAATTAAATATTAATATTGAAGAGAAAGAGATGTACATATATGCCCTAATTTGTTGTAAATAACTATAAGTATGAGAGTAATATAGTAACTTAATGAATTGATCGGGGTGGGGCGGGTTTTAAATGGTAGTATTTCATGGATACCAACTCCGTTCCGACTCCTATAGGGTTTTTATATTTCCATACCAAATCCACTCCTACTCCTATTATAACTCCTCCAAATCCGTTCCATTAGGAGCGGGGCGGGGCGGAGGTCCAGCGGCGCGGGATAAATTGCCATCCCTAGAAATGTGGGAAATATTTGGGTGCATGTCAATTTTGTCATTTTGTCAAAGAACATGGACTTTTGATTAAATGCAGATGTTGAAATTACCTTTTGTTAAATTTTTAGCTGACAAGGGATATATCCCTAACTGTCCCTTATAAATATTGAAAATAATACTAATAATAATAATACTAACTATAAGTCTTAATAAAGCAAAATGCTGAATTAAGTTGTAGAGTAAACATGTTAAATAGAGAATCGAGCTAGGGTTCAATTTTTTTGGTGCATATCCATTGTCCGTATTTACTATGAGATCCCCAACACTGATGTGGATATAAATCCAAATCGATCTATCATATTTTCCATTTTGGAAAGATATAAAATTAAAAACAAAACTTTGATGGTTTTGGAGTAGATTTCGAATCGAAACCAATATTGGATTTAATTAGGTCTTTTCTAGTTAGCTAAAATTGTGGAATAAGTGGAATTGTGATAACCGATAATTAAGTGGTACGGCCTATCAAACAAATAAAAGAGTATAACCCTATATTAACCATTATTATTTGGAAGAATTCCTCACCCAATCCACCACTCAAAAAGTAGAACTTTTATAGACGGACCAAAAAATGTGGCATGTCAAAAAACAAATGTTATTAAAGCTCTGCGGAAATTACTTAAGTGTAAGTGTATCGATTGAAAAAAAGAGAGTATAAAACACTTAGGCTTAGTTTGGCCCCCATGTGACTTTTTAAAAGGAGCTTATGAAATTTATTACTAAGTTGTTTGATAATTTTGTACAAGTGACACACTACTCTTCAAAAATATATCATGAAACCAAAAAGCCACCTTGAGCTTTTAAAAGCTCCATTCTAGAGCTTTTAAAAGCTCCCCCAAAAAAGCCCTAAGTTCAATTTTACAAAGCGCATAAACTAGTTACCAAATGAATTAACATGAAATTGTGCTTTAAAAAAGGAGAAGCACCAAAAGGGGGGCCAAACTAAGCCTTATAACCATCGGTGCACTTAATTATATATATACATTCTCTCCTTCCCAAATAAGTATCCACCTTTCCTTTTTTGGATGCTCCAAAATAAGTGTCCACTTTTTATTTTGGACAAAATTGTGTGGTTGATAACGTGCCACCCCAAAAGGTGAATAAACATCCACCACAAGTTATTGTTTTCTTAAACTGCGTGCAAAAATGTAATAGACACTTATTTGGGAAGTGAGGGAGTATCTATACTATTATAAAGGGAAAGGGAGGGGTAGTAACATTATTTTCCAAATTTTCTATAATTACAGTTAAACTATTATATTTAATATTCTTAAAAAATATTAAAAAGGTATTAAAATATTCAATTAAAAAAAAAAAGGGTACTTCAACAAATAGTAAACAACTGCCTAAAATAAATAATAGTCAAAGACGTAACCAAAAATTGTGGTACACATTGAGTTTTCATAAATAGCTACCAAAATTGTCCAAGCTTGAAACTTGTATAAGATGTATCATATCAATGGAGATTTGGTGAACGACCATCAACTGCGATGGAGTGCCGCAATTACGTGAATTTCTCGGTCTATACGCGGTACACGTACGTGTGTGGTGATGAGTTGGCTCAATTGTCACTGTGCCAAGTCAGCAACAATCCTCCTTACTGCTTCTTGGAAGGCAGATTTGTCCCAATCACCATCCTACATAATAGAAATTACAAGTTAATTAACAAAAAATAAATAAATAATTACCAATGTCACTTTATAACCTCCTTCCTTCTTATTTCCTATATTGATAGATTCATGTACTTGGACTAAAATTTTTATACCAATAGAAACTTCAAAAGTTAAGAATTTATGGTTGAATGCTTTTTAATTAGTTGATGTGGTACTCCATTCAAATCAGAATAATTGTCATGCTAAACCAAAAGGTTAGAACACCAAAGAAAGAGGGGCAACTCTCTCAGGTGATAATATTAAATATAAATAAATAACAACGAAAATCCAGAGACAACATGAGGTTAATTTAATTAAAGTCATGATTCTAAATGAGGCATTTTCTTTCTTAATATATATGATTATAAATTTGTTATTCAAAATCTATTTTCCCAATTGTTTTTACGCAAAATTACTAATTAAGTTTCTATACTCAAGTTCGATCTGCTGAGCTTACAAAAAGTTGAGAGATTCAATAAAAATACATAGAGTTTCTGCCAATAGAGAAAGAGAAACTTTAGAAGTCGAAAATTAGTGATGATTTTTTTCTTTTTGAATTTATTTTGAGCTGTTTCTTCTGTTTTTTTTTTAAAACACCAACTGTGTAGAATCAGTGGCTTTCTACTATAAATGCATGGCGCCTTCATTTGTTGGAGTCTAAAGTAAGGGATTTGTTTGGCTCCGTCTTAAGACGCGCGCCCTGTCAGCAAGCTATATATGTAGCTCTATATTACAAATTCGTATCTCTACAAAATGGACTAAAAGATGGAATGTGCTATACTAAATGAAATATGAAATAAGAAAAGAGCAACTTTAGTGTACTATTTTATGTGTGCACAAAATAGTTAAGTGCATGCACTAGAAGCGCATGTTCAGCTACTAATAATGTAAATCACAATAGTGTGTGTGTGTATATATATATATAATATTTCTATGAATTGCTTCTTATATATAGACATACCTCAATCTTTAATCTCAACTCTAGACGATGAATAGGACTTGAATCTATCATCCGGGTATTGGCTTCCATAGATACTAACTTTACATTCTTAACTTGTTTCAAGAACTCCATTATCCGAATTGCCAAATCCAACAAACTATACTCTCCTCTTAAACTCACTTGCAAGTAGATGTTTCGAGCGTCTGATGTTGATTCACCAATGTCTGTAACTTGAACATTGATTCTTTCGTTTGAACTGGGAACCAATTGGTCTTCAGCGGCTTCTTTTCGAGATAAAAACCGTGCCTCCAACAACTGGTTTCGTTGAGTGAGCTCTTCAATTTGAGCTTTCAATGAATTCATGTACTCCGTTGTGCTTGTAAGCACAGATGCTTTGTCTTTCTATACAAATCCAAAACTAAAATTACCATAGAGGTTGGTGTACAAAATATACACTTAGGCTTTGTTTCACAACAATTTTTGGAGTTCATGAGTAATTATAGACTCAATTGCTAAACATTATGAACAACCTTGGCACACAACCTCCATTTTGTGTCTATCTCTCTCTTGAAGGGCCCCACAGTGCCGGTGGACCCCACAGTACCCACTAGGACCACTAGGAGAGAGACACACAAAATGAAAGTTGTTTCCCAAGGTTGTGTGTCTTTTGATTGTGTCCCAAGTATTACTCAACTGTTATAGATCGAAAACTGCGATATGCCGGCAAAAAGCTGTTCCATATATAGCTTTTGATCAATCGATCTAATCGTAATAGCAGAAGAGGTTTTCTAATGGGCCTTTAGTGCTTCAAATTAAAGCTTTCATGTATAGTTAATATTGTCTTACCTTGGATCCTGGAGGGAGAAGTGATCTCAATGTTTGAAAGCTTTCATTGAGTTTTTCGCGCCTTCTTCGCTCAGATATCATATGATGCAACTGAGTGCTCGTGGGTCGGCTTCCTTGAACTTGTTGAGGATCTGGGGCTCTCATCAAATTCAACCTTTGAAAGAATGTGATTGCTCTTTTCAACATATTTTGTCTTCGAACCCTAGTCGTGACCATTAATTGGGTTGATGGGGCTAAACTCAATCTATAATTCTTGAATGCACTGGGCTTTTTTGGTGGATATGAAGATGAAGAAGAAGGAGAAGGAGAAGAAGAAGAAGATATAACGGCAAGTATGGCGTTTGTCATTGCCGCGTGTTCGCTCTCTCTTGTTGGCAACTGAACATTTCCGATTCTACCTAGGGTTTGCATGGCCTCTTGTAGTGGATTAGTAGTGGTTGGTAATGGTGCAATTAATGTTTGGTGATGAGCTTGAGCTTCTTTGGGTGGTTCTGGAGTGTAGGGATTGCTTATAATGTTGAATAAGAAAGGCGAGCACTCGGGGCTATCCATGGATAGTGATCTCAATGATGATGAAGATGATGATGGCATGGGATTTTGGCGGGAGAAATCTTCTGGGAACCAGTTCCTCATCTCCTTTTCCAAGTTCGCCTGAATTCCAAAGGAATTTCATGTGAGATGAATATTGTGATGGGAAGTAATTTATGTACATATATAAGTACTGATATCTTATTACTATGAAAAATGTGAGATGAATATTTTCCTTACTTGAGGGTCATTGGACGTCGTGCCTAGCTCGATCTCTCCGGTCTTGCACCCCATAAATATTGCACTCTATAATTGAAACAAAAAATAATAATAAGTAGAAGGAAGATTTGATTTATGGGGGGATCAAGAAAGTGTTTTTGAGGTAGTTGTAAAAACATACCTTAATCTTAGCTTCCTGTAATGATTAAACCGGCCAATGGGAAAAAAGAAAACTAAATTAGCTATATATATTATAACCCCAAATGAATAAGGATGAAAATAAGAGTCTTTTTTTCATTGTCAAAAAGTAATCATCAATTAATGCTAATTAGTAATAACCTGATAGAATTGTAACTGTGGTTCAATGCAGGCTAGTCTTTGAAGATCCGAATCCTTGAACTCTATGTAGGGACGACTATTCTTGAAAGCAAGTCCTGGAACAGTGCTGAAAGATCACCATCACAACAATTATCGATTGGAACATATAATCAGTACTATATATATATATATATATATGTAAAATTAAAGAGAGAATTTTGGTGTCATACTCATTTTGAAGAGGGATGAGCGATTGTCGATATTGGTCGAAAAGCCTCCTAGCAAGAGTACCAGACGAGGAGCTGGGTTGGTTGTCTTCTTCATTGTAGAATCCATCCATGAATATCAAACAGCTGCCCTCAATTAATTAATATCAGTATATAAATTAAGTACTAAATTAACCAAATGAACACACATATGTACACATAGCAGACCATATATCCTTTTATACTATAAATTAATTAATATCTTGGAAATTACTCAGTAATTAATTAAACGTGGGTGACTGCTAACACATATATACAGATACAAGGATGGATCCGTCCTGTACATGGATATATATATATATATATATATGAGAGAGAGAGAGAGAGAGAGAGAGAGAGATCAGAGAGAGGAGAGTGCCTACTTAGATGGTTGGGGCAAGAAAGTCCACAGGCAAATATAAGTGCAGCTTGAGGACTGCACTAACTGCTGGAGAAAGTCGGTTCGGGCTCCTTCATCAAGTAAGAAGATGGAGTCCATATCAAGATTAGGACATGATGAGAGCCCTTTTGATCTATCTCAATCCCAAATCTCTTTCTATGTGCTTTAGATCATTATATATAACTGATGTATATAATGTTTCTGAACTTTCTTCTTTGATCGTTCACACGTGAACATTTCAAATTGAAAATGGAGAGAGAGAGAGAGAGAGAGAGACTATTAACTTGCCTTGGTTTTACATGGGTTGAGAGAGGTGCATGTAGGCCTTTACATGACTGTGTGCTGATCAAGTTTTAGACCAGAAAAGTAGCAGTTGATGAATGAAGAAGGGTAAAGAGGTTTGGAGAGACCCCACAGGGAGCTGTAGGGAAATGGAGAACTTGAAAAGTAGTGGGGTGTGTGTGTGTGAGAGAGAGAGAGAGAGATAGAGAGAGAGAGAGGGGACCTTGAAAAGTATTGAGGAGAGAGAGAGAGAGAGAGAGAGAGAGAGAGAGAGAGAGAGAGAGATATACTAACCCCAGAGAGAGAGAGAGAGAGATATACTAACCCCGGACCCGGGGCCAAGTAGCCAGCCAAGGGATGAGAAAAGTAATGGTCAAAAGTACTCAGCGAGGGTTTGAAAACAGTCAAGAGTGGAAGGCATAGTGTCCTTTTCATATTATTTTGTTTAATTTTTGATCTTAATTATACTTCTCTTTCTTGTTTGAGTTATTATTCTTTTCAATTCTTAAATATTGACCCCTTCCTTCCACATATTTTAATTCATTAAATCTTATATATGTATGTGTATATAATATATCCTAATTTCTAATAAAAAAAAAATGTCATAATAATCTATTATATGTTCACATTGGCGAATTTTCCGATTTTCAAAATTGTTTTCGCTGTGTAATTAATTGATCTGCTTCCCTTGAGGAGAAAACATACACTACAACATTTTAAAAATTACGCGCATGCATTTTTATTTTTACTATATTTTCTACTACGAAACCCTTTTTGGAGCACATTTTCAAGTACAGCTTTGTGATTTCTTATATTGTTAATTAATGTAATTTGAATAATAAGTACAGCAATCACTATGGTTGGAAAAAACGAGTTATAAATACCTCTGTGTTTGTTTAGCTGCTTTTCTAGTTAAAAATAATTTTCTCTAACCACAAACAAGTCTTATGATATATCTATATTATAAATTAGAACTTTGTCCTACTAGGACAAATGACTAGGACAAGAAAATATATTTTTGCTGACAGGGATTGCTGTAATTGGTTTAAGGCTGCTGACTCAACCCCTCACCCCATGCCTCACTCTAGACCTCTGAATCTAACGCCTCACTCTAGACCTATTCTCCCTCTCTCTCTCTCTTTCTTTTCCCCACTCCCTCTTCTGATATTCTCCAGACCACCACTGCCCAACTCTCCCTCTTCTCTCTCTCTCTCTCTCTTGCAGTGCACCACCACCGACGGCCCCTACAACCACCGCCCCCATCCCACCAACGGTCACCGTCACTCTCTTTTCCTCTCACTCCCTCTTCTGATATTCTCCAGGCCACCGCCGCCCATCTCTCCTTCTTCTTCTTCTTCTTCTTCTCTCTCTCTCTCTCTCTCTCTCTCTCTCTCTTGCAGTCAACAACCACCGCCGGCCCCTGCAACCACAGCCCCCATCCCACCAACTGTCACCGTCACCAAAACAGCCACCAACCACCGTTGCCAGATCTGAAGGATGCCTCACTGCTGATTCTCTCGCTCTCTCTCTCCTCTGCCCCACCGATACGATTGCAATATGGAATTCACAACTCTGTTTTTTTCTTTTTTTTGTTATGAAAGCTTGATGTATCACTACATAATTAACTACATATATAATGTTATCAAGCAATTTGCTAATGACAAATTGTTCCCCTTCTTACAACATCAAAATCTAAAAATTTCTCTGATCAAATATTGGGATTTGGCTCTGCCAAAACATACACAGCTCTGGCTCTTCAGACAATCTCAAAGCAATTTCGGTGCCTTAAAGACGCCATAACCAGCCAAATTAAATCTTCAAGCAAGAGCTTAGGGGAAGAGGACTGTTTGGGAGGTGGGAAAACTGAAGGATCAAGGCTCAAATTCGTCGATCATCAGCTTCGACAACAAAGAGCTCTGCAATAATTGGGAATGATCCAACACAATGCTTGGAGACCCCAGAGAGGATTGCCCGAACGTTCTGTTTCTGTTCTTCGTGCTTGGCTCTTCGAACACTTCCTCCCCCCGCGAGCACCGTCATCTCTCTGAACCCATTTAAAATCTTTCTTCAATTTCCAAAATTTCAATTGCAGTACTGAAAATTTTGAATTTGCTATTCAGTTATCCCAAGGATTCGGACAAACACATGCTTGCGAAACAAACAGGGCTTACAAGGAGTCACACCACCGGAACCGCATGGCCGGAGACACAACACCACACCACCATCGGAGACACCGCATCTCTCTCTCTCTCTCTCTCTACCCTATAATCTATTTCAAAATGGATTTTTTTTTCCGAATCAATTTAGGATTTTTTTTTATTGTTAGTTTTTATGATTGGGTTTGGATTTATGTTTGGATTGATATGCTTTTTCAATGTCTGTCATCACAGTGTGATTAGGACTTAGGAGGGCATTGTGTTTTAGAATGGTTGAGTTTATGGGTGTAGTAGATCCATGCTCAGAAGGTGTTTGATATTTGGTCTCAAAGAATGTTGGGTTCTTGAAATATCTCTCCCCTCTCATTTTCATTTTTTTTTTCTTTCATTGTGATTCCTAATTTTTTTATTTTATAAACTTTTTTTTTTCTTTTTTTTTTTCAGTTAACATACAAAGAAAGTTCATCAGATCTCTGGCAGCCATATCACCCGAGTTTCATTTTTGTTCATTTTTATTTTTGGTTCTTTTACTTTCTCTATTTTTAATTTTTTTTTACGTTCTTTTTTTTTTTTTTTTCTTTTCTTTTCTTTTCTACATGATTGATTTTGCCCCAATTTGATATTTCCTCAAATCCAATTTTAATTACCTTTTTACGAGATTTTCCCTTTCCATATAGATTTTACTTTCCATAATTTAGTGAGGCCTTCAAAATTGGCAAATTGCACAATTTTGGCAAATAAAATATGCCCTCAAATCCAATTTTGATTACTTTTTTCCAAAAAAATTTTGCTTCCCATAATTTGGTGAGGTCTTCAAAATTGGCAAATTCCATAATTTGTGAGGTCTTCAAAATTGGCAAACTCCCCAATTTTGGGAAAGTAAATATTTCCTCAAATTCAATTTTGATTAGCTTTTTCAATATTTTTTCCCTTTCTATATTTTGGTGAGGTCTTCAAAACTGTCACTCCCCCATTTTGGCGAAGTAAATATTTCCTTAAACTGAATTTTGATTACATTTTTCCAATTTTTTTTTTGGTTTCCATATTTTATTTTGGCGAAGTCCCCAATTTGTTTCCAAAATATTTCCTCAAATTTACTGTTTGATTTTCCTCAAAATTTTCCTTTTCATAATTTATTTTTCCCTTTTCATATAGAGATACACTACAATCACTCCCAAAACCATGGCAAAGCCAACAATGTCGTTTTTAAAGTAATGCAAGAGCTTTAATGTTATATTTTCTTTGTGACTTATAATCATTTACCCTTTTTTGGTGATTATTAATTGTGTGATTATTATTTCTATAGTAATTGTTTCCCAAATTTATGTAAATTTCGGAAAAGGAAAGAATTTGGAAAACATAATTTTGTGTTTAAATGGTTTCCATATAAATGCTGAAAAACACATAAAATTAGAAAGATAGTAAAATTTTGTGTGTACTATTTCGTAAATCAATGTTTTTAAATTCTCTATGAATGTTTAATGGTTTCCTTAATTAATTCTTTCCTAGATTAAGGAATTTTTTGAGAAGATAGAATTTGGTATGCGTAATTTTGTGTTTAATATATTTTCCATCTATATGTTGACAAACGCATGAAATTGGAAAAATGTGTACAAGTTTGTGTTTATTATTTCCTAAATTCCTTCTGGATATTCCAAATATATGGTTTCTATGTTAATTGTTTCCCAAAACTACGTAAATTTCATACAAGATGGAATTTGGAATACAAAAGATTGTGTTTAAATTAGTCTTCAAATACATGCTAAATAAACAATTAATATAGAAAACTGTAATGAAGATACAAAATGACTTAATTACTGCTGAATTCTAAAACGAAACAATTTTGGAAGGAAAATAGCTAAAGGTAAAATTGAGACAGTTTGGAACAAAAACTTTTGTTAAGCAAGAGCCATTTGGAACACTTTATTTGAGAAACTTATTTGTTGGAATTATTATTATTTTTTATTTAGAGAGCTTATTTGTGTTGCTTTAAACAGCCCTTAACATGAACTATTGCCAAACAGTCCTTAAGTTTTTTTAAAAAAATTATTTGGAAAATTTTATTTTTGGCTTAATGGTTGTTTGGTAATGATTTTTGGCATAATAGCTTTTGGCTCAAGGGATGTTTGCCTTTTGGGTTGACCAGCTGTTTGGCTATTGACTTAATAATTTTTGGCTTAAGGGTTGTTTGGCACTTGATTGATTTTTTTTACTTAGAAGTTGTGTAAAAAAGTGTTTTTTCGTAATTTTTTTAAAAGTGCCGAAGGTACATGGAGTTATTAACCAAATACACGTGTAGTTAAAAACGTTCCGTAGCACTTTAAAAGCTCCCTCACATAAAGCTCTAAGTTCAATTTTTACAAAGCTCATAAACTAGCTACTAAATGAATTAACATGAAATTGTGCTTTAAAAAGGAGAAGCACCACAATGGGGCCAAACTAAGCCTTAGTGTCAAACCAATTTTTAAACCCTTTTCTTTTTTTGTTTCAGGTAGTGCCCTCGGGCACGGGCAATACCTAGTATATATATATGATACACATACAAATAAACATCTTTGATCATGGAATCTGATTCGCAGTATGGTAGTCCGTGTGTCGCTTAAAACGTCTCAAAAGTTGATTTTTTTTTAATCAAACCAATATTACTTGATTTTTTTTACTAAACCAATACACATGCAAATAAGTCTTTGAGCTCGAAATCTGATTCGAGGTCTGGTAGACCATGTGTCGCTTAAAAATGCCTCAAAAATTTATTTAAAATTTTTTTTTTTGTAAGAGCAAGATAATAAAGTGAAACTTGAACCTGATATTAGTAGTTCCTGCATTTTCAAACAATGCCTTAGTGAGCACGAAGTTAAAAAGAAATGAAGAGAAACTAGCTAGTAGAAGTGGTAATCTTATCATTTAAATTGAAACTCCCAATTATGGGAAAATCACAGAATTGTCCCCTTCAATCAATTACCTATGCAGTCCAAGCAATACCGGAGTAATTTTTTGATTTTCAAATTTTGTATCTCAAATATGTTTGTGAACACACGTAACATTGAGATCACTCCAACTATCTTTCAGATCACTCCAACTATCTTTCAATCAAAATCAACTAGGTTTATATAAATCACTTTCACATTTGTTTGGGTACCATTTTGAAATACAAAATTGAAGAAACATATGATTACTCTTTAAAATGTGTGTTCTTTTAGCAGGACGTTGGCGGCTTGAAACTGACAAGTAACGGTTTCTCCTACAAACACGACAGTTTGTATCAGACTCACCATCATGTGAATATGTACACAGTATAAGTATGTATTCGTATTTCATATACACAAATTAAGTACGGAGTACTAAAAGTTAATACTAAAATTAAATTTGGCATTTAAAATTTTAAACAACACTCTTGCCTGTATTAGAAAAAACTATAGGCTATAATTCAAAAGTTGTAGTGCGTCTATGTGCGATCAAAAACATAACTCGATGAAGTTTGTGTGTCAAATTAATTGGAGAAATTATTCTATGATATGGGATCAGAAGTTGGGGTAAAATCGAAATCCTAATTATTGGTGGAAGTAACACTTTCCAACCCTGACAATAATCAGGGATGTAAAAAAAATCCGGCCCGACGGGCAGCCCGAAGCCCAGTCCAGAAAAATGGGCCTTAAACCCGGCCCAAGTCTGAGGTAGGGCCAGCCCGACCCTAAGCCCTTACATCCCCGGGTAGGGATTGGGCCTATCTCTTGAAACCCGAGCCCGGCCCGAAGCCCGACCTGATCAGGCCCAACCCGAAGCCCAGCCTGAGGCCCGACCCGATCAAGCCCAGAAGCTTTCTAACAATGAATTTTTTTGCCATTTCCAAGAGTTCATAATAATCAAAATTGAAAGTGATAAAATTTATAGGATTGCCAACTTGCGAGTAAATTGAGTAATGCTATGCTTTCAAAATTTTGTATCTCAAATGATTCCCAAAAATATGTGACAATGAGCTTACTTTGATTGGACGATATTGAAGTGGTCCTACTATTATTTAAAGTGGTCCCACTACCACTTGTGTTTGGGAACCATTTAGGAAAAGAAGCATAGTGTTACTCGAATAATTTAAGGATGTAATACAAGTATACATTTGAGTAATGCCAAATTTGGGGGTAATCATTTTTATTTCTATTTTCTTTTAATAAAAGATAATGATTTTTATTTTATTTATTTAATTATACTCTCTCCCTTTATATCTTCTGTTATTTTTTCACTTGTTTACATATTTATAATGTCTTTACATATCTTATAGGAGTAATAAATTAAAAAAAATAAAAAGACAACTTGGACACAGTCCTGCACAGCCCAAGGCCCTAAGTCTGGTCCAAGGCCCTCAGGTAGGGCCTAAAGCATGAACCCTCTAACCCGGCCCGGCCCGAAAGAGAGAAGGAGTCCGTGGACCAAAGTTCGAGCCCGCCCAAGCCCGATCAATGTCGGGCCGGGCCCGATTGGCCATTTTGACAACCCCTATGTGTCAAGTATTAATAAATAGAAACTAATATCCAAGTCATAAAGCATATGTTGGTATAGCAAAGAGCTTGACATTTATAAGTCCCCTCCAATGCATAGATTTGGTGTTCGAACCTTATTCCTCTCTCCTCATATAAAAAAAAAATCCCCAACCCATAAAAATAATAAGTGTTCATTATAATCAACCACAAGCATAAAAGTAATAATAAGATGACAACAAAAATTTATGTAAAAAAATCCTCCAATGAAGAGGGAAAAATACCACAAGACAACTCTGAGTAATTCCACTATATCAAAATAAGGAATACAATATTCTCTCAATTTTTTGCTCAAAACTTAATGTATCCAATAATAAAAGTGAGTACAAAGGTGACCTCCAATGGTTGAAAACCAAATTCAATCACCTTATAAAAATACTAATAATAATCTTCTTCAAAGACCAAGTGACTTTTGTCAGCCAAACAGACCCTAACCGAGCCCCTCACCCTGCTTCCTAGTCTCTGCCGCCGCCGCACACAATGTGCACACACAAGAGAACCTCTCTGCACCTTACTGGAATGCGCCGAACAGGTAAGTCACCGACTCACCAAGGCTTACGGCCTTTTTATTTAGGTCATTATAAGGCCTGGCCCACGTGGGCCCATTTCAGTCTAGTCATTAAAAGAGGGTTAAGAACAAAATTGAAGTTAAAGCCCATTAAAAAGGCTTACAGAGTTACACTCTCATGTGGTATGGAATACCATACCCATGGTATACTCATCATGGCCACCTGGTGGTCCTATCTAGTAGAAGGCTGTCATGTGGTTAAGTGCATACTTTTTTTGTTCTAAAAGTCACACAATCTTGTCACATAATTAATAGTCTTTTATTGACTGACACCACCATGTGACGTATGATTGAGTACCATGAAATAATTTCTCATCAAATTGCTAGATAGACTATTAAATAATGGTGATCAGTTAAAACTTCATGTTCATCGTCTTATTTCTCTAAGCTAAAATTATTATACGTATATCTTTAGAATAACGCTATGCTTTCTAAATTTTACGTTATAAATGTTTGTCAAATACGCGTGGTAGGCGGTCTCAAAAAAAAAAAAAACTGGTAGTGAGACCACCTTCAATAATATTGAGACCACTTTAATATCATCCAAGCATAATTCAGTGGGCCCACTATCACATATCTTTGGAAAATATTTGGAATGCAAAACTTGATGTCCATAGTAATATTACTCATATCTTTATTACAATCTGACTTAATTTGACCAAACATGCTTAACTTTAGCCCACCTATGTGATCTCCTTTTGTAGCACCCAGAATTTTCCCAGAAATCCCACATAAGATTAGAAATAGTGATATCACCATGCTGACGATTATAGAAGGTCCATTAGGATAACCTTAAACGACAACGACACTTCTAACCTAGAGTCCATTAGAATAGTCATAAAATCATTTAGGATTCGTAGACGGACTTACACTTATGCTATCACAGTCCCGTACATGCATCTCCTTATACATACGTTCACTTTTACTACTGTGCACATACTATGGGACTCAGGTACACATTCCTAGGTATTAACCCGAGAGTGGGACCCATACCACCCCATGATACCCAATGTGGACCCCATTTAATCTACCCTTAGACACACAAACACACATATGCATGTACATATAGTTGTGCACTTGTGTGCACCCATCACACACAACCAAACTTCCGTCATCCCTCCTCTATATATAGACCACACCCCTCACCCTTATATCACTCTGTCACGCCCCGACGTAGCATAAATATGGAAAGCATTTAATTTTCTTTATGGACCCGTAGGTCGCGACAGTTTGAAGGATCGATTCCGTCCCAAACGTCGAACAACATAAAACCATAATCAGAGTAGAGCAATCAAAGCTTACAAATATTTTTCTAACTTATTACATATTACAGTACGGGTCATCTAAAGACACAGACCGCCTTGAAACAAAATAATAACTTAATGTCTATTACAGTCATCCTTATTACAAACCAGTTCATAATTTAAAACATATAACTTAAAGTGTGTAATGACATTAACAGTTTCTCTTCCAAAAGCAGCCGCTCTTAATTAGCATAGTCATAAGGCTCAGCATAGTCGTAACCTGAAAAGCCTAGACACTAATGTCCAGGACGCATCAACGTCGTCAGCTTCAAGAAGCTGGTGAGTATTGATGATGCCAAAAATTGGTAAGAGTAAAGTAAAGCAATTTGAGGAGAGAGAGAGAGTGAGAGACTATTTTTTTGTATGTGGTTCGGCCCTGTTAATGAAGGTACCTACTTCTACGGGTGTGTCTGAGCACGTTCACTAGCAGATCACCGGTGGGCCTGGTGAGCCAACAAGGAGGGCGGTACTCCCAGTAATACCGGCCGGGTGCATGTATATAATGGTGAATTTTATAGAGGTGCTGTGTAGACTACAGAATTGGCCGCCCCCCCAATGGGGGGGTGAGAGGTTTCTTTTATAGATGTAAGAGACCTACGCATACATGGATAAGGAAATATAATCCTATTGATATAGATTGGCATTAATTATGGGGATTTCCTAATTGGATTAGGAAATAGTGTGCACTTTCCATTAGTCTTCTAGCTCGAGTAGGAAACTGCCCGCAATGCTCGGGATCACGCCTGTGGGCCAGGATGAGCTGTTCCCACGGTAGGATGTGCCTGCGCGGTTTTCCCGACCTATTGGCCGGGTCATGAATGAACCGCTCGGGATGATGAGTAGATTAAACCGCTCGGGCTGATGCTTCTGAGGAGTGGTGCATGATTTGCCCGGGGCATGAACTGGCTGCTGATTTGAACCGCTCAGTCATAGGATAGAGCCAAACTTGGGCGTATCAAGTATTAAAAAAATAACTTTGAATGTAACACATACTCATTTACCATTTTCAAATTTCCATTTAATTCAACGAGTTTACATTAGAGTAAAGAGTTCATTTTAGAAAACAACAACAATATCATTTGAAAGCTATAATTCACATATATGTGACCGTGTATGAAAACAATGCACCAAACTCATCTTACCGACTCTTTTCTCTCGACAAAACCCAACAATCCACTATCACACACCAGTATCTTTGAAATACTCCGATAGCCACACTTTAGCACAGGGGTGCCAGGGAATGTCCAGTTTGCCTCATACTTTGGTCCGGGGTACCAGGGAGTGTCCAATGCCTCACACTTTAATACCTAATCCGCCATGCAAATACCGGAGGAACTCTCACGCAGTATCCAGACTCGGGTATCAGGGAGTGTCCGTAGGCCACACTTTAGCACTACCATGGGTGCCAGGGAATGTCCAAGTTCGACTTCACACACTTTGACGCTACCATGGTCGTCAGGGAGTGTCCAATTTTGCCACCGTCGCATTTCAAAGACACCCTCACCGCAATCTCAATCACAACACACTTTGGTACTCACTTACCAGGGAGTGTCCACAACACAATCTCAACCGCACTCACTATACCACACTGTCCATGACTCTTTTCCATACTGACCAACACTCACACCATGCATGTACAATTGACTCCACATGAATGATATGTGACTTAATACAAAAATAAAAAGTATTAGGAACGATAACTATGGATATACGAGAAGAAATCAAATCTTATATGAAACAACCGGTGAATTCATCAAAGAATGCTTTAATATGCTTTTATCGCTATTTGAACACAAGTGGGTCTACTTTGAAGCAATGCCCTAAAAAATGAGTTATAATTTGTGTACATGAATTACATATCAAAAGAAAGGTCTTTGAGTCTAGTTTCCAACACTTCAAGCGGTGCGCATTTTCGAGTTCTCTAGAGAAAGTTATGGCCGTTTTAGTAAAAGTCGTCAGTGTTGAAAAATGTCAATCGATTGGAACACATACCAATCGATTGGAACATATATCAATCGATTGGAACCCATGTCAATCGATTGGAACTCATATCAATCGATTGGAACCCATACCAATCGATTGGCATCAGCAGTTTCTCCCCTGTTACGAATTTAAAGCCTCTTTTTGACCCATTTTCAAATCCGAATGCAAACATGACTTGTAATATATGGTTCTCTCCGTTTTTTCGCAAGGATCGCGAATACGCGATCGATTTTAACTAATTTTAATCATAGCTCTCGGATTTTACGAAAAACCGAGAGGTGTCAAAATTTCATTTTTAATATACGTCGCGATACGAATGAATTAAGCTCTACAACTTGAAACATAGCATCTATGGACTGTAATCTTTCATTTTCATCTATCAAAATCCATTTTGGTTAAATTTGGAAAATCACCATTTTTGAGCTTCAAGCTTTCATACGAAAATTAACAATGGTGTTCTTCAAATTAGACTAAACTAACAGTAAATAAATATGAGATTACATTCCAAGTGAGTTTAGAATACTCACTGAGGGATTAGATTGAGAATTTAGAGACCGAGAATTTCCGCCGTCAATTCCGTCGTGGTGAATTTTACTCCTCCGTTCCCTCTCTTGAACTATATATCTATCTATCTATCTATCTATCTATCTATCTATCTATCTATCTATGTGTTTGTGTGTATATCTTATATATACAGTTGGTGTGTATGTTGTGTTTGCCTTGAGAGAACAAGAGAGTGTTGAGAGAATTTGAGAGTGATAGAGAGAGACAGTGAGTTGGAGAGAATGAGAGACTGTGAGTGATATACAAATATATATACTGATAGAGTTGTGGCCTCCAAGCAAACCACGGGGATCATCCCGTGTGATTGAGCTCACGTGATCCCACACACAAAACGCGGTATAATCGCAGATTAAAAATAAAAACTGGTATTATCCGATTGAAATAAAAATACAGAAAGTTATATTAACGTAGGAAATAAATTCCTAGTTGTACAAAAGTATAGTTATAGTTTTCAAATCTATAGAAAGAATTTTACATATTTATGAAAATTACGATTTGGCCCCAAAAGAATTTTAAATATGAAATATCATAAGAAATCAGATTTCAAAATATGATAATTGCAATTTATATTAACACCAGGAATACAAATTTAATGTGAAATACAAATTAAAATTAAATGAAATGCAGGTTGTCACACACTCTCTCAGCCAAGAATAATCTCTCCAACAGATCTGTCACACCCCAACCCGCCTCGTGCGGATTAGGACACGTGTAACAATGCTACAAGCTCCCAATTACATTAATTTGCAAAGAAACATACAAATTACTAAGAAACGCATGTATTTAACCACATTAAACAACTCTATTGTTACAAAATAGGCCCCAAGGGTAAAATGGTCATTAATAAAGTATGTAAAATTTTTATACCAAAAGTTAAATTTTTGAGTCCCGGTTCCAACTTAACAAACGACGCGCGAATCCGAGTTTTCTAGAAAAAGTTATGCACGTTTTCGTAAAAGCGGACATGCTGTGAAAAAAAAACAAGCGGATCGATCCCTTCATAAAACGCGGATAGATCCATTTATATGAGTCTCTCGCAGAATGTTCCCTTAAAAGGGCGGATCGGTCCCTTCATAAACCCGGATCGATCCCTTCACAAATTCTGCTGCTAAATTTTTGCTGTCAAACAAGTTTCCAACTTACCAATTCATAACCAAAACTCATGGAAACCTTATGAAACTTTAGGAAAACATCTCCAACACATTTTCAAACACTTTTAAACTTAAGTCAAGCATGGATCATAGAATCATATTCACAATTTGATCAAATCCACTAAGAACTCATTTCATTTGAACTACAATGAACTTTTTAAACTTTGAGACTCAATTCTCATTCAAAATTCATGAAACTTGTTGGGAATCAACTCAAGGTTGTAACTAGCATTGTGAACACTAAGGAAACATGTTTAAGACCCTAGCGACACATCCGAACTTGTCAAGATGGTTTTAATTACTAACTTGCTGTTAGCGATATATACTAAAAGCCATGCTTTATGTAGTTGATTTATAATTAATTTAATAAAATCAGTTAATCCATTTTTTTATGAGAATCTGTGTGGGAAATGTTTGTATTATATTATTTATTTAATATTATGCATGTGTGTCTCTCATTCTATATAGTAGGTGGTTTGGTGTGTAGAGTTCGGCTTACATACGGAAGATCAGGCCATCAGATATTATAGAATGTAAGATTTTGGTTTACAGTCTTAGATGGGATTGGACACACCATCGGTAGGACTGCAGCATGGTGTTGTAGTAGGTTTGTCTTGACTACGGAAAACGGTATAGTTTTAACTCACTATGCTGGTACACTTTGTGTATTAAACGGGACTGACTTGGGATAATTATCTTTATACTGACTTTTAAGATAATTAATACCTCATGGCTATTATGAGTGCTTATGCTCTAAATCCTAAGTTAATTTGTAGACACGTACATTTGATATTTACACTTTGATCCCCAAAAGGGTGAGATCCTTAAATGGGTCAATATCTCATTGGATTGGGTGGTAATATTAATTGTGTGGTGGATATTAATTAATGATGGAATCCATGTCTCAATTTTGGGATTGATGATATCCCCTTGAGAAAGCTTATAAGTTTTGATTATGTCAAACCCTGCAGGTGGATTTTGTATCCGACATATAAGATAAGTTAAGCAGAGGATCTCAAGGAATTTTAAGAAATTAATTAAATATGATTGTCAGTAATTATATTTAAATAATGGATATCTGTAATCTTAACATGGGGAGATAATAAGCATTTAATAACATGGAGCTCGATATATATATTTGAGATAAGGGTAGGAGTGCAATTATAATTCTTTAGTGGTATGAATTATAATTTATGGAAATAGGAATCTGATTCAGTTTGAATTAGGGTTTCCTAATTCCATAAGGAAGCCTAATCCTTATTGACTTCTTATGGTCCCTATCGTAGCCTATATATATGCTGCTTTGGCTCTCTCATCAGCTAGCGTTTTTCTATATAGAGAATTATAACTCGGAATAGAAAAGAGAGTGAAAAAGAGGGAGAGCAGAAAACAGAAAGGATTTCGAAAGAGCCCACACTCAGTTCGATATTCTGGCAGCGGAGGAATACGGTAGAAGATCGTGAGCTGTTATCGAGCCCGTGTTCTCGATTCGTCTACTACAGCAATCCGTTTTTGCAGTTCAAGGTAACCCTAATTCCGCCCTTGTAGGGTTATTATAGATTTCTTGAAATTTTTGCAGTACCAACTTATACACACTGTCAACGGATTCTGGGAACGCAGTTTCCTAACACTTGCACTATTTGAGCAAAACAAAAGAGATTATACATAGGTTCTACTTTTCACTTCCAAATACATAGTTATGATCCAAATTCATTTCCAACAACCTAAGTATGAACATTAACATAAAAGAAACCATAATTACACCATTTTAAAAGTTCAAAAGAAGTTCTCAAGCCTGAGGCTCAAATCTCCCCCATCTCCCCCATCTCTCCCATCTCTCCCATCCACAAGTCAAGACTTCAAGCCTCAAGTCAAGGACCTTAAGCCACTAGTTACACTGTAATATAGGCTTAAAACATATCTACAAGTTCCAAAACCTTTTCCCCCTCTTCCCAAGCACGTCACTTCCTCTCCGGGTATTGCTCCGTACCTTCGGTGGTTATTCAATAACCACAACATAAAATAGTATTTGTTTAAGCTTTCGCTTAGTGAATAAAACTAATCACATGTATGAGTGTAATGTCATATTCAATGCACAAATCAACAATTAACATATCATTTAGTCTCCAAAGACTAAACATCAATTCACCGTGTCATCGCTCTTTCCTTTTTCCTTATGCGCATATAGCACCTCTAGTTCACACCACCTCACATACCCTTCCACAGCTGGGTCGCCACCCACACAACTTTACACAGTTAGAGTGGTGAGTACCCTTACACCGTTGGGTTTTTCCACTTCTCCTTATTATGGAGTAAATCCACGGTGAATTAACATAAGGCTTTCTTCAACCCACATAACATAATCACATAATCATCTCAACATGGTAATTCACACACCATTTAACACATATTAACTTCCAATTTTAAGTAAACTAACTAAACCCACATATATCAACAAGTTAATATATATCCAACTCTCATGTCCATACTTTAACTTACAAGAATTCAACAAACTAACATGTAAATTAACACATTTAACATGATTTACATTCAGCCCATGGATTAGAGTCACTCACCTCTTATAGATTTTACCCCAACAAGCAAATTCCTTAACGATTGTTGCCAAATCCTACTCCGGAGTGGTTCCTACAAGTTTTCGGCAACCGCTTGTCACCGTTTAGAGTGAGCTACCAAAATCTGACGATTAAAATGTAAATAAAAGGTATAGAAACGATCGTCTCACCTCCACGAGTCCAAAAACGGCTTCGGTTCGCGAATCCGACGAACGGCGGCGACGGAACGGTGGAAAAACGACGTCGGCGTCTCGTCTCCGTCTTTCTCTCCCGGGCTCTCTCTCTTTTCTCTTGATTTTCTGTCAATTGTTTTGAGAGTCTCTCACTCTCTATTGACACATACACACACATGCAAGTGTGTGGTGTCATTACCATATATTTATGCAAATTTTCATTTGCATCCCCCTCTTTTTTTTTTAAAGTTTCTATTATGAAATCCCCCAAACATTCCATCAAATACCCAATTATCTAATGAGTTTTTGTCTAAGTTTCGTATGGGTCCCAACGTGGGTCCCACATATTTTGTGAAATTGCTATCGCACCTACAAATTTTAAATCCATTTCATTTATACCCTTATAACACCAAATGCTACACATATATCAACATGTAATATGAAAGCGTGTAAACAAATATTCATGTAATCACATAAAATGCATTTAATCATTTAAAATACAAATTACCAATTTACCTTTCGCTGGGTTCCATTTCAATACCTGTCCCACCTCACTGGGGACTTTTCCAAGTGGTGTCATTTACTGATCACTTTTTCATGGGTGAGTCCATAGCCTCCCCTTAATCTACTCTTATACACTAATTAATTTTGAATTAATGCACATTACAAGATAGTTAAACCTTTCTCCCGGGTACGGGTGTTACATTTCTCCCCCTTTAAAAAGAGGTTTGGTCCCCAAACTTTGCTCTACTCAAGTGTCAACCACTCATAGATGTTCTCTTCAAACTCAAATTTCTCATCTTCTAATTATCTTCTCAACTTAATGATGATCTAGTAACTATACCTGTCGCCTCTTATCTGTGATGGATGTCCCTGCGGTTGTGAGTTGAAAATATCTAGCTCCCCTTTGTTCTCTTCCCACCGGTTGCTGCATAGATCCTTGAGTTGTTTTACTTGACGCAAAAGAACCCGAACCTCCTTGTCGTTTATTAGGACATTCCCGCGCTCGATGACCCGGTTGATCACATATATAACAATTACCCTTAATTACCGTGCTCCGATGTGGACAGTTCCTCGCGATATGTCCGAGTTCTTGACAAACATTACAAGTTATCGTTTGATAGCATTTTCCCTAATGTTGTTTATTACACGTGGAACACCACGGTCTTTCCTTACTTGAACCACTACTTATCGATTGACTTCCAGAGTTTTGCCTTTTGAAACTTTCCTGTTCACTATACTCACTTGACCCCAGCCTCTTGTTTGGTGAGCTCGGTGGTGGTGGCATGCTTGAATTGAACCTAAGGTCTCTCTCCACAATGGAAGCAATATCTAGTGCCCCGGCGTATGTCTGAGGTCGAAATACTGTTACTCGCCCCCGGATATCACTTTTAAGTCCTGCCACAAACTTCCTCGCTTTCACCTTTTCATTTGTTATCATGTCTCCAGCAAACCTTCCCAAACTTGTATATTGGGTCGAGTACTCTCTAACCGACATCCCACCTTGTGTTAACTCCATGAACTCTTGAGCTTTTTGGTCTTTGAAGGACTCCGGGAAGTATTGCTCGTTGAATACCTCTAGGAAATGTTCCCAAGTGGCTGGTTGACCTGGGCCCAGCTTGGTATGCCACCAATATTGCGCCTCATCCTTCAATGTGTCAGCTGCAAATAAAACCTTTTGTTCTTCCGTACATAGTAGCACTCTGAAAATCTTCTCCATATCTGAAATCCAAAAGTTTGCCCTCATCGGATCGGCTACCCCACGGAATATAGTTGGCTTTTGCTTGTGAAATTTTGAAATAGTAACAACTTCCTCCCTCGGGTTTGGATTTGGTTGTACCGGTCTTTCCTCAACTACACGTGTTTTTGCCACTCGGACTGACCCTTCAATTGCCCTTTCAACTCTTTCCATACAGTTTGAGTTCTCACCTCCAGACATTATGCTTGACACCCACACATATTATACACTCATGTTACTTTAAGTAACTCCATGGCATGCTAATCAATATTAAAAACATGCTAAGTAAACGTGAATGCATGATCATGTAATTACATGTCGTTGTGTGCACACTACGCGTCGTATATGTCACTCGTCCCAAAGGCTCTAGCCTATTGCTCTGATACCAAAAATTGTCACACCCCAACCCGTCTCGTGCGGATTAGGACACGTATAATAATGCTATAAGCTCCCAATTACATTAATTTCCAAAGAAACATACGAATTACTAAGAAACGCATGTATTTAACCACATTAAACAACTCTATTGTTACAAAATAGGCCCCAAGGGTAAAATGGTCATTAATAAAGTATGTAAAATTTTTTATACCAAAAGTTAGATTTTTGAGTCCCGGTTCTAACGCAACAAACGGCGCGTGAATCCGAGTTTTCTAGAAAAAGTTATGCACGTTTTCGTAAAAGCGGACGTGCTGTGAAAAAAAAACAAGCGGATCAATCCCTTCATAAAACGCGGATCGATCCATTTATATGAGTCTCTCGCAGAATGTTCCCTTAAAAGGGCGGATCGATCCCTTCATAAACCCGGATCGATCCCTTCACAAATTCTGCTGCTAAATTTTTGCTGTCAAACAAGTTCCCAACTTACCAATTCATAACCAAAACTCATGGAAACCTTATGAAACTTTAGGAAAACATCTCCAACACATTTCCAAACACTTTTAAACTTAAGTCAAGCATGGATCATAGAATCATATTCACAATTTGATCAAATCCACTAAGAACTCATTTCATTTGAACTACAATGAACTTTTTAAACTTTGAGACTCAATTCTCATTCAAAATTCATGAAACTTGTTGGGAATCAACTCAAGGTTGTAACTAGCATTGTGAACACTAAGGAAACATGTTTAAGACCCTAACGACACATCCGAACTTGTCAAGATGGTCTTAATTACTAACTTGCACCATTTGAGCAAAACAAAAGAGATTATACATAGGTTCTACTTTTCACTTCCAAATACATAGTTATGATCAAAATTCATTTCCAACAACCTAAGTATGAACATTAACATAAAAGAAACCATAATTACACCATTTTAAAAGTTCAAAAGAAGTTCTCAAGCCTGAGGCTCAAATCTCCCCCATCTCCCCCATCTCTCCCATCTCTCCCATCCACAAGTCAAGACTTCAAGCCTCAAGTCAAGGACCTTAAGCCACTAGTTACACTGTAATATAGGCTTAAAACATATCTACAAATTCCAAAACCTTTTCCCCCTCTTCCCGAGCACGTCACTTCCTCTCCGGGTATTGCTCCGTACCTGCGGTGGTTATTCAATAACCACAACAGAAAATAGTATTTGTTTAAGCTTTCGCTTAGAGAGTAAAACTAATCATATGTATGAGTGTAATGTCATATTCAATGCACAAATCAACCATTAATATATCATTTAGTCTCCAAAGACCAAACATTAATTCACCGTGTCGTCGCTCTTGCCTTTTTCCTTATGCGCATATAGCACCTCTAATTCACACCACCTCACATACCCTTCCTTAGCTGGGTCGCCACCCACACACCTTTACACAGTTAGAGTGGTGAGTACCCTTACACCGTTGGGTTTTTCCACTTCTCCTTATTATGGAGTAAGTCCACGGTGAATTAACATAAGGCTTTCTTCAACCCACATAACATAATCACATAATCATCTCAACATGGTAATTCACACACCATTTAACACATATTAACTTCCAATTTTAAGTAAACTAACCAAACCCACATATATCAACAAGTTAATATATATATCCAACTCTCATGTCCATGCTTTAACTTACAAGAATTCAACAAACTAACATGTAAATTAACACATTTAACATGATTTACATTCAGCCCATGGATTAGAGTCACTCACCTCTTATAGATTTTACCCCAACAAGCAAATTCCTTAACGATTGTTGCCAAATCCTACTCCGGAGTGGTTCCTACAAGTTTTCGGCAACCGCTTGTCATCGTTTAGAGTGAGCTACCAAAATCCGACGATTAAAATGTAAATAAAAGGTATAGAAACGATCGTCTCACCTCCACGAGTCTGAAAACGGCTTCGGTTCGAGAATCCGACGAACGGCGGCGACGGAACGACGGAAAAACGACGTCGGCGTCTCGTCTCCGTCTTTCTCTCCCGGGCTCTCTCTCTTTTCTCTTGATTTTCTGTCAATTGTTTTGAGAGTCTCTCACTCTCTATTGACACATACACACACATGCAAGTGTGTGGTGTCATTACCATATATTTATGCAAATTTTCAATTGTATCCCCCTCTTTTTTTTTTAAAGTTCCTATTATGAAATCCCCCAAACATTCCATCAACTACCCAATTATCTAATGAGTGTTTGTTTAAGTTTCGTATGGGTCCCAACGTGGGTCCCACATATTTTGTGAAATTGCTATCGCACCTACAAATTTTAAATCCGTTTCATTTATACCCTTATAACACCAAATGCTACACATATATCAACATGTAATATGAAAGCGTGTAAACAAATATTCATGTAATCACATAAAATGCATTTAATCATTTAAAATACAAATTACCAATTTACCCTTCGCTGGGTTCCATTTCAATACCTGTCCCACCTCACTGGGGACTTTTCCAAGTGGTGTCATTTACTGATCACTTTTTCATGGGTGTGTCCATAGCCTCCCCTTAATCTACTCTTATACACTAATTAATTTTGAATTAATGCACATTACGAGATAGTTAAACCTTTTTCCGGGGTACGGGTGTTACAAGATCATTATATAGAGAGAGGCCGAGAGAGCTTGTGAAGAAACACCCCTCACCCACACACTCTCGGTCTATACACACACACCCCTACATTGTACACTACACTCCTCCCTCTCTGCATTCTCCCTCACTATCTCATCCTCACCAACACACATCCATGCAGCAAGAAAGAGGAAAAATAGCACAGAAGAGAGAGAGAGAGAGTGAGATCGATGAGGTTTGAAGAGGACCCGAGGCCATCTGAGGTAAACCCACACCCCATTACATCTGTGAGTACTTGCATGTCATCTTGGCATCCCTAGGACCACATGCATGTTGTCCAAATAGATCCTTAAGCTCTGGACCAGTCCAGACAGCCATGGAAGCTCTGCACCGGAACTTGGATTTTCAAAATCCACCAAACAACCCCAAACTTATATCAATCTAACCCTCATGATCCCTATATACTTTCCCTTTAGCAGTTTTTGATTTCGGTTAAGTTAGATTGGCCATGCAGGCCATTATTCCCTTAAAACCGAGAAAGAATAATCCCCTAGTTCTTATAGCAAATGAGATAACCCAGTGTCCAGCTCATAGTATGTGATCGAGGACACATTTTCGCACATTTTGGCGTTGGTTTGGTCAATTTCTATGGAGAGAAGAGATAGATATGACCATGGGAAGTTTTATGGCGAGATCGCGCATCACTGGTGGCTCAAAGCTCGCCAGAGAAGAAAGGGAAACAGGTTATAACAAGCGGGTCAGGTTCGGGTTAGTTTGTGTGTATTGGTGGGTTAGGATCTGGGTATCGGGTCGAATAGGACATATGGGTCCTTTTAGTAGCACGACGTTGTTTTGACTTAGGGCTGGGTTCGGGTATGGTTTCGGGTATCCGGGCGGGTTACGTCGAGTCTGCAGATGGGCTCAGGTTTGGGTTAAGTTTGGTTAGGGTTTGGGTATTCGGTTAGGGTTAGTTTGGTTTCGGGTTCTAGTTAGGGTTTGACCCGAATAGGTTTCAGTTTGGGTTGAGTTGTGTCTGTATCTGGGTAACCCGTAGGGTCCAGGTCAGTTCGGGTCTGACACATCGGGTCTGATATTATTATTATTATTATTATTATTATTGTTATTAGTTATAATTAATTTTAAATGATTTTTATTATTATAAAATGATTTATATATGTATTATTAATGTTTTATATTATCGAATATTATCATATAATATTCTTAATGTTCTGTATGTTATTATTATATTATTATATTAAATACTTATTATTTATATGATTAATATAAATAATAAATATTAGTTTAACGGTATTTAAATAGTTAATAAATACTTATGTGTATTTATAAATTCTGGAAAATTAGGGATATGTCCCTAAGTGTATTTAGTACTGTATTCTAATTTATAAAGGTATAATACTATAGTTTAGTATTTTTAGTAATTATAAAGGAGCTATTTTACATGTATTATATTTATTAAAAATACTAAACGAGCTCCGAAAATTGTGAGAAAAATACTGCTGGCGTTTTTTGATATATAATATTTATTAAAAAATACTTCCCAGTACTGATTTCTCAATGTAGATATATTTATATATTTAAATCTCTTTTCGGGTATTTTTTGTTTTGCTTATCTTCAATAATTCATATTAAATAATATAGGACTCCGAAAATTACGCAGTCAGTTCCCAGAGTCTTAGAATAATGTCTAGATCGTTCCCCTTAAGTTTTGTAACCTTTCAACTTTGTCGAAGATATAGTTTGTTTTTATGGCCTGCATTAGTGTAGAAAGTCCTACATTTTACCTCGTAAAACGTAATGGACTCTGATTTGAGTCTAGTTAATGACGTTGGACTTAGAATGACACGTAGATCACTACTTTGAGGTTTATAATCTCATTTGGTAAAATTATCATTTTGTCCCTCTAGCTGCATTCATACGTTATCGTTGTTTCTTCTGTTTTTTTTGTTTTTTTGTTTTTTTGTTTTTTTTTTGTGTTGTAGAACTTGACGATTAGCTATTTCCGAGGATCGGCGACTCGAGGTGAGTTTCATAACCTCACTCCAATCCTAATAAGACTAATATAAGATAAAAACCTGTCTGATGTTTTGTATAAGTAATATGTTGATTTATGATGTTACATGTATTCCAATAACTGTAAGGCTATGTGAAGTATGTTAAGGTAGTGCTATCGCATATGTGAGGATGTTAAGAGTTTTATCTATATGTTTTATTGGTATCAAATTCATGTTGATCCATGTTTATATGTCATGTTTCCGCTGTAAGATGTTAACTACACATTTTCCGATGTTTAAGAAATCATGCACGCAAGCATGGAGTTGAGTTTAGGTCACTTACCTAGCGGAATAACCCAACGGATCGTTGTTCGGCATTGTTACGTGCCCACCAACAAAACCCACGTACGGCTGCAATCTTTTAGCCTCCATATACTCTCTTGTACTTCATATAGGTCGTGAAAATCACTACTAGAGCGGTCCTCGTATGTATCACGCATTAAATCTCCAAGCACTTGGTGATGTCTTAGAAAGAGAGCCTTTGTGAGGGAGAGGAAAGATAGAGATGGCCAAACCACCAAGGGTTGTATTGTGTAACCTCTATACGTAACAACCTGCATTTCATTTGATTAATTTTAAATTGCTATTTTCATATTTAACCTGTATTAGTAATTTCAATTCTCATGTTCCAAGTGTTATTCCTTGATTTATTTCAAGTTAAAATTCTTATTGGGGTCAAACTGCGATTTTATAAAATCTAGCAACACCTGTGATATATTTCAAAACTGTATTTCAAAATGGTGAAAATAATTTCTTTTGACTCAAACTGTATTTTTATAAAACCAGAAAATCAATTCTTACGTTAAAACGAATTTTTGTATTTTTGTGGTGATCACCGCGCCCTGAAAATACCAGTTTGTGTTCAAAACTATCCGCGATGTGCTAAACTTCCACAGATGTTGGAAGTGATGTAAAGCATGATTTGACATTTGCTTTATTTCTAATTATGGAAACTCATCATTGATTAAGGCAATGTTTGGGAATGTTTAACTTGTGTGTGTAATTGTTGTACCATAAGCTAAATTCCCAAACACACTCTAGCTTGGACCCCTACATAACTACTTGGCCCCTAATGCATCTGTAGAGTTAATCCATCAGAACATATATGTATATACGTATGATCATATCTGTATATATGTGGTAATTAGTAAAATTGGAAGATAAATTATTTTGTTGAGTCAAGCATAAGGAGCTTGGCCCCTAAGTTCAAGATTTTATTTATATACTCTTGTATACTCTCACACAACACCCAACCTACACTTAACAACTGAAATTCAAAGAGTTAGAGAGAGAGCTTGGAAGGGTTTACAAAATTTCTTAGAGAAAAAGAACTCCAACCTCCATAGCCATAACTTGAATTGGGTGTTCTTATTTATGCTTCTTTCTCAACATACATACTTCATCTATATCAAAGTGAGTATTCTAAACTCACCTAGAATGTAATTCATGTTATATTTACTGTCTTCTGTAGCTTAATTTGTGATCACCATTGTTGATTTTTTGTTAGAACCTCCATAGCTTGAAATCAAGATTTTTAAACTTCAACCAAATTCTGTTTCGTGGATAATAATGAAGGATTATGGTATATATAGACTAAGTTTAAAGTTTTGAGACCTAATTTATTCATAGGAGAAAGTATATAAGGAAATTAGTTTTGATATCTTTTGAAATTTCATAAAATTTGAGAGCTATAGTTTATTTCATGTTAAATTGATTACACATTCATAATCGTTGTGAAAAACTAAAGAGATCCATATATAATATGATATATATACTAACAGATTTGGAAATGGGTCAAAAAGATCCTGAAAATCTGAAACAGAGCAGTTCTGACAAAGAAGATGAAGTCTCTGCATCATCTCGCTCGAGCGATCGCGCGAGCTGGCAGTTTCTAGTTTTGCTTGTTTTGTGATGAGGGACTGTTTGGGACAAAATTTATATACTGTTTGAGTACTGTTTGGGAAATTTATTAAATCAGAATCTTAATTTGATATGTTTGAACGATTAAAACGTTGTATTGTGACTTAGCAATCCCCGTACGCACGTCGTTTATATAATTCAGTAATTTTCCTCATGTTTTAAAGTTTCATGATATACATGTAGAGTCAGTTGTACATGCATGGTGAGTGTGAATGTTGGTCAGTATGGAAAAAAGTAATGGTCAATGTGGTGTAGTGAGTGCGGTTGAGATTGTGATGTGGACACTCCCTGGTAAGTGAGTACCAAAGTGTGTTGTGATTGAGATTGCGGCGAGGGTGTCTTTGAAATGTGACGGTGGCAAAACTAGACACTCCCTGACGACCATGGTAGCGTCAAAGTGTGTGAAGTCGAACTTGGACATTCCCTGGCACCCATGGTAGTACTAAAGTGTGGCCTACGGACACTCCCTGATACCCGAGTCTGGATACTGCGTGAGGGATCCTCCGGCATTTGCATGGCGGATTAGGTAGTCAAAGTGTGAGGCAATGGACACTCCCTGGTACCCCGGACCAAAGTGTGAGGCAAACTGGACATTCCCTGGCACCCCTGTGCTAAAGTGTGGCTATCTTAGCATTTCAAAGATACCGGTGTGTGATGGTGGGTTGTTGGATTTTTGTCGAGAGAAAAGAGTCGGTAAGATAAGATGGTGCATTGTTCTCATACACGGTCACATATATGTGAATCATATCTTTTAAATAATATTGTGATTGTTTCCTAAATGACCTCCATGCTTTAATGTAAACTTATTGGATTTAATGAGAATTGGAAAAGAGGTAAATGAGTATGTTTTACATTCAAAGTCATGTTTTTAATACTCACTAGCTTCTTGAAGCTGACGGTGTTGATGCGCCCTGGACATTCGTGTTCAGGCTTTTCAGGTTATGATATTGCTGGACCGTATGACTATGCAAACTGAGAATCCCTGCTGGAAAGAGAATTTACTTTTATATGTTTTAAGTTATAAATTTGGGTTATAATAAGGAAGACTGTAATAGATATTAAGTTATTGTTTTGTTTTAAGGCGGCTTGTGCCTTTAGAGACCCCGTGCTGTAATATGTAATAAGTTAGAAAAATATTTATAAGCTTTGATTGCTCTACTCTGATTGTATGTTTTTGTTGTTCGACGTTTGGGACGGAATCGATCCTTCAAACTGTCGCAACCTACGGGTCCATAAAGGAAATTAAACGCTTTCCATATTTATGCTACGTCGGGGCGTGACAGGATTTAGTGGTATTAGAGCCAGGTTATCATTTATCTCAAGATAATTTAGCCAGGTTAGGGTTTACCAGTTTAGACCCGATTCCACGATCTGTTAGCTTAAGCTTTGCACCCCGATGATACGACAAGGAGGATAGACTCAGAATCCAAACGCCTAAGATTATTTACTCCTGATTTAAGTTAGTACCTTTTTATCAGGTATGGATCCAGCTCAGCCCCTTTTTGTACCAGATGGGTTTGGAGGACATTTGGTGACTCCCGGGGCAGTAGTCCCAGCTTTTTTCGATTTATATCATACCGCTATTGAGCAGTTGGCCACAGCGATCGTAGTATCAGATCTGTGGCATCAGGTTTACGTGGTAGGCTTAATTAACTTGACTCTTATCTGCCTAGAGCTTCGTTACTTTGTAGTGGCTCAGCGCTTGGTGTTGGTTGAGATTTTGAGGTTGGTCGATAGTGATGCCTTCTATATTCCCCTCGAGATCCAGGTTGTGCACGCTCACCTCGCACAGCTGGAGATGCCCCTGCCAGTAGTTCCCATCTCCGAGGACGATGCTGAGACTGTTCATTTGGTGCCAGTGGGTGGAGAGGATGTAGAGGATGGCATAGGTCTAGATGATCTAGCCACTGAGCTCGAGGAGGAGCTAGCCCTCGAGCTAGTTCTGCCTGAGGAGGTGCCAGTTGAGACAGATGCTCCAACGCCTGTTTCCTCGTCGACCTCTCAGAGCTCTGATTTTAATTTGGTGGGCCCGTTCCTTGTTCAGTCATTTTGCCCCGTCGACTCGCTAGATCTCCTGATAGCTGCTTACGGAGACGACTGATTTCTTAGATATCACTTTGTACATATTAACTACTTTTGACTATTAGCTCTATCTCTTTTTGCAAAACTGTAATTACATGCATTAGAGTAAAGGGCAATGACCCCATTTTTGTAACATTAACTCTTACATGCGTCCTAATCCATATGGATAGGGTAGGCATGGACCTGATCATATACGCTTTTTGTATCAACTTGACAAGAAGTTATATATAAAATATACTCTTTTGAATGTTGTCGTCATTTAAATTGCTTCATAGTGTTGCTTTATGCATGTTTCTCATTCTACTATCACTATCATGCATAGAATGGTTGGAGGACTAAGGAGGAACAGGAATTTGATTGAGGCAGCACTTGAGGCTGGCGATCCCACAGGAATGTTTGAAGCTTTCGTCAGACGTCTCAAAAGGGTTAGCAATCAGAATGATAACCGACGAGACCGCCAGAATGGCGATAAACTGCTGGAGAGATTTCGTGCGCTAAGGCCCAAGCAATTTGCGGGTACCGCGGAACCATGGAAAGCAGAATAGTGGTTAAGATAAATCGACCGCATGTTCGAAGCTGTCCAGTGCAATGAGATGGACAAGAGGAGGTTGGCTACCTTTCAGTTAACCGATGCTGCCGCAGATTGGTGGGATTCGGTCATAGCTACTATTGGGAATGGAACTGCAACGGGAATGACGTGGACTGCGTTCAAGGGGAGATTTTTGGAAAAGTATTTCCCGGCTACGGAGAGGCCCAGAAGAGAGAAGGAGTTCATGGATTTAACGCAAGGAACCAAGTTAGTGTAAGAGTACACCACACAGTTTGAGAGACTATCTCGGTTCGCTCCACACCTGGTTGATACTAAGGAGAAGAAGATACGAAAATATAACCAAGGGCTAACACCGCAAATTCGCCGCCTGACTCTCGGTTACCTAGATAAGTCGTTTGAGGGATTGGTTGGCTTGGCTACTGATCTAGAAGAAGACGCTCGAGTGAACCGTAAGCAATTTGAATTCCGACCGCCTCAAAGGGGTAATTTTGGGAATAGACCACCAATGAATCGTACCCAAGGGCAGAAGAGGAATTTTGACGGAAGTAAGAGGACCCAAGCTATCACCTATCTGACTCAACCTCTAGTAGGAGAAGGGAGTAATGCTGGAAAATGTTTCAACTGTGGCGAGATTGTAAGCCACCACGGCATGCTGCTCAGCAAGGCATAGTTTGCTACAACTATGGTGAACCTGGTCACATTAGCAAGTTCTGTACTGCCCCTAATCAAGTGACTTATGGTCAGCAAGGTCAGACTCGCGTGAATGCTATTATTCTTGATACTGCTGGATATGACGGAACTATTTACGAAGAAGGAGATTATGGAGAAGCTCAACCTGATCAGCAAGCAGTGGAAGGTACATTAACTCTGTTTAACTCTCATGTTAAAGTGTTATTTGATACAGGTGCTGCTCTTTCGTTCATATCTGTTAATATAATTAGGAGATTGGGTATCTTACCTCATCGTTTAGAGAAAGCTTTGAGGGCTACTTCACCATTAGGAGCTGCAGTCAGATTAGGACACGTGTGTAAGGATTGTCCTTTACGGCTAGGAGACGTTGAAATCCCTACAAGGTTGATTATCTTATCAATGAAGGAGTTCGACATAATCCTAGGAATGAATTGGCTCTCTCAGAATCAAGTGAAGTTGGATTGTGCGAGGAAGAGAATTACATTCCCCGACAATGAGAATCGACCCTTTGATTTTCAATGTAACCCTTTGGGAGATATGTTCCTCACAAGGTGTTTGGCTAACATCGAAGTCGTTAGTACGAAAGCGACAGTGTCGTCTATACCTGTAGTCAAGGATTTTGAAGAAGTATTTCAAGACATTTTTGGTTTGCCGCCCGAGAGAAGTATAGAGTTCTGTATTGAGCTTATACCGGGTACTGTACCGATCACCAAGGTTCCCTATAGAATGGCCCCTACCGAACTATTGGAATTGAAGGAGCAAGTTCAAGAGCTCGAGAACCTAGGTTTTGTACGTCCAAGTACATCGCCTTGGGGATCACCAGTATTATTTGTGAAAAAGAAGGATGGGACGCTCAGGTTGTGTATCGACTACAGAGAACTGAACCGCGTGACTATCAAGAACAAGTATCCCTTACCTCGGATTGACAATTTGTTTATTCAACTACAAGGAGCTACGATATTTTCCAAAATAGATCTAAGGTCGGGATATCATCAGTTGAGGGGACGGAAGGAAGACATACCTAAGACTGCTTTCAGAACCCGATATAGTCATTATGAATTTCTAGTGATGCCGTTTAGAATGACGAATGCCTCGGCAGTGTTTATGGATATGATGAACAGAGTGTTCAAGCCTTATTTGGATCAGTTTGTCATCGTCTTTATAGATGATATTTTGATCTATTCTAAGTCAGGAGAAGAACACAAACAACATCTACGGATTACGATGCAGACGCTTAAGGACCACCACTTGTATGCCAAGTTCCGTAAGTGTGAGTTCTGGTTACAATAAGTGAAATTTTTGGGACACAAGGTGTCATCTCAAGGAATTTCTGTGGATTCGTCCAAGACCGATGCTGTGTCAAACTGGGTTAGGCCGAGCAACCCTACAGAGGTTCAGAGTTTCCTTGGACTTGCAGGCTATTATAGAAGATTTGTTGAGGGATTCTCCAAAATAGCTGCACCATTGACTGGGTTGACGAAGAAGAATTTAAAGTTCGACTGGACAGAGAAGCATGAGCACGCCTTTCTAGGGTTGAAAGAGAGGCTCACTACCGCACCGGTACTAGCAATACCCAAGCCTGATGAGAAGTTCACTATCTTTAGTGACGCGTCATATCAAGGATTAGGGTGTGTACTTATGCAAGACGGTAGAGTTATCGCTTATGGATCCAGGCAGTTGAAGCCGAATGAGTTAAACTACCCCATTCATGACTTGGAGTTGGCGGCAATAGTATTTGCACTCAAGATTTGGAGACACTATCTCTACGGTGAAAAGTTTGATTTATTCTCTGATCATAAGAGTTTGAAATATTTGTTCACACAGAAAGAGTTGAACATGAGGCAGCGCAGATGGATGGAGCTGATCAAAGATTACGACTTCACGTTAGAATACCACCCTGGTAAAGCTAATGTGGTCGCTGATGCTTTAAGTCGGTAGACTCGGGAAACGATCGCCTTCTTAATGGTTAGAGAATGGCGAGCATTGGAGACGTTGGCAGAGTTCGATGTACAAAATGCTGAAGAAGGAGAAGGACAATTGTTCGGATGTCTTATCCTACAGCCTGTTCTTATCGACCGCATTATTGGAGCTCAGAAAGAAGATGAGAAATTTCAGACGTGGTTTGTGAAGATGTCAGAGAATGACCCGACCGAATGGAAGGTGGGAAGTGACGGAGGGTATCGATGCAGAGGCAGATTATGTGTACCAGATTGTGGGGATTTGAGAAATGATATTCTGGCAAAAGCACATAAGTCAAGATATATAGTTCACCTGGGAGGAACGAAAATGAACAAGGATTTCAAGAGGAATTTCTGGTGGGAAGGTATAAAGAAGGATGTGGCCGAATTTGTATCCAAGTGTTTGACGTGTCAACAAGTCAAGGCTGAACATCAGAGACCGTCAGGACTGTTACAACCACTGCCTATTCCTGGTTGGAAGTGGGAGCATATAACCATGGATTTTGTTGTAGGATTGCCTCGATCGCAGCAGAATCATGACGCCATTTGGGTAATCGTGGACCGATTGACTAAGTCTGCTCATTTCATCGCTTACAATATGACATACCCAGTAGAGAAGATGAGCCGGATGTACATACAACAGGTTGTGTGGCTTCACGGTGCACCTGTATCGATTGTGTCAGACCGTGATGCACGTTTTACTTCTGGATTTTGGGAAAGTTTGCAAGAAGCTATGGGAACCTCGCTCAAGATGAGTACTGCTTTTCACCCTCAGACAGATGAGCAAACTGAGCGTGTTAACCAGATCATGGAGGATATGCTTAGGGCTTGTGTTATTGATTTTGAAGAATCTTGGGAGACACACTTGCCTTTGGTTGAATTTGCCTATAACAACAGTTATCACACGAGTATCGGGATGGCTCTGTTTGAAGCATTGTAAGGACAACCATGTTGTTCTCCATTGTGTTGGGCGGAGGTTGGAGACACAAAATTATTGGGACCAGATTTGGTTAGAGAAACCAACGAAAAGATTTCTTTGGTCAAGGAGAGGATGAGAACCGCTCAAAGCAGGTATAAAAGTTATGCCGATCGGCGAAGGAAAGATTTGGAATTCAGTGTTGGAGATCACGTACTCCTTAAGGTTTCACTGACCCGAGGAGTAGTATGCTTCGGTCTCAAGAGAGGAAAATTAGCTCCGCGTTTCTTTAGACCATTCGAGATTTTGGAAAGTGTCGAGAAAGTGGCTTATCGACTGGCGTTACCACCGAAGATGTCTGGAATTCACAATGTATTCCATGTGAGTATGTTGAGAAAGTACATACGAGACCCCTCGCATGTGGTTAGTTATGATGATATTGAGACGAGTCATAACGTTTCTTACAAGGAGAGACCTGTGAAGATTCTCGATCAGGGTATCAAGAAGTTGAGAAACAAGGACATTCTGTTGGTGAAGGTCCAGTGGAATCACCATGACGAGAACGAAGCCTCATGGAAAGTTGAAGCTGATATGAGGAAGAAGTACCCGGAGTTGTTTCATGACTAGTTAGTCTTGATTTCGGGGACGAAATCCTGTTTAAGGGAGGAAGGATGTAACAACCTGCATTTCATTTGATTAATTTTAAATTGCTATTTTCATATTTAACCTGTATTAGTAATTTCAATTCTTATGTTCTAAGGGTTATTCCTTGATTTAATTCAAGTTAAAATTCTTATTGGGGTCAAACTACGATTTTATAAAATCTAGCAACACCTGTGTTAGATTTCAAAACTATATTTCAAAACGGTGAAAATAATTTCTTTTGACTCAAACTGTATTTTTATAAAACCAGAAAATCAATTCTTACGTTAAAACGAATTTTTGTATTTTTGTGGTGATCACCGCACCCTGAAAATACCAGTTTGTGTTCAAAACTATCCGCGATGTGCTAAACTTCCACAGATGTTGGAAGTGATGTAAAGCATGATTTGACATTTGCTTTATTTCTAATTATGGAAACTCATCATTGATTAAGGCAATGTTTGGGAATGTTTAACTTGTGTGTGTAATTGTTGTACCATAAGCTAAATTCCCAAACACACTCTAGCTTGGACCCCTACATACCTACTTGGCCCCTAATGCATCTGTAGAGTTAATCCATCAGAACATATATGTATATACATATGATCATATCAGTATATATGTGGTAATTAGTAAAATTGGAAGACAAATTATTTTGTTGAGTCAAGCATAAGGAGCTTGGCCACCAAGTTCAAGATTTTGTTTATATACTCTTGTATACTCTCACACAACACCCAACCTACACTTAACAACTGAAATTCAAAGAGTTAGAGAGAGAGAGCTTGGAAGGGTTTACAAAATTTCTTAGAGAAAAAGAACTCCAACCTCCATAGCCATAACTTGAATTGGGTGTTCTTATTTATGCTTCTTTCTCAACATACATACTTCATCTATATCAAAGTGAGTATTCTAAACTCACCTAGAATGTAATTTGTGTTATATTTACTGTCTTCTGTAGCTTAATTTGTGATCACCATTGTTGATTTTTCGTTAGAACCTCCATAGCTTGAAATCAAGATTTTTAAACTTCAACCAAATTCTGTTTTCGTGGATAATAATGAAGGATTATGGTATATATAGACTATGTTTAAGGTTTTGAGGCCTAATTTATTCATAGGAGAAAGTATATAAGGAAATTAGTTTTGATATCTTTTGAAATTTCATAAAATTTGAGAGCTATAGTTTATTTCATATTAAATTGATTACACATTCATAATCCTTGTGAAAAACTAAAGAGATCCATATATAATATGATATATATACTAACAGATTTGGAAATGGGTCAAAAAGACCCTGAAAATATGAAACAGAGCAGTTTTGACGAAGAAGATGAAGTCTCTGCATCATCTCGCGCGCACGATCGCGTAAGCGGCCCGCGCGAGCGACACTTCACGTGAGCGACCCGCGCGCGCGAGCTGTGCGATTTCAGGCAGATAGAAATGTTTTATATAAGAAAAAATGAAAATTAGGCAGATCGCGCAAGCGTGTCGCGAGAACGATCCGGGCGCGCGATCTTCCTGTACTCTGGCAGAAAGAAAATTTTTAATAAAGAAAAGGAAAATTGGGCATGTCGCGCGAGCGATCCCTCGTGCGAGCGGCCCGCAAGCGCGACTTCTGGCAGTTTCTAGTTTTGCTTGTTTTGTGATGTGGGACTACTTGGGACAAAATTTATATACTGTTTGAGTATTGTTTAGGAAATTTGTTAAATCAGAATCTTAATTTGATATGTTTGAACGATTAAAACGTTGTATTGTGACTTATCAATCCCCGTACGTACGTCGTTTATATAATTCAGTAATTTGCCTCATGTTTTAAAGTTTCATGACATACATGTGGAGTCAGTTGTACATGCATGGTGAGTGTGAATGTTGGTCAGTGTGGAAAAGAGTAATGGTCAATGTGGTATAGTAAGTGCGGTTGAGATTGTGATGTGGCCACTCCCTGGTAAGTGAGTACCAAAGTGTGTTGTGATTGAGATTGCGGCGAGGGTGTCTTTGAAATGCGACGGTGGCAAAACTGGACACTCCCTGACGACCATGGTAGCGTCAACGTGTGTGAAGCCGAACTTGGACATTCCCTGGCACCCATGGTAGTGCTAAAGTGTGGCCTACAGACACTCCCTGATACCCGAGTCTGGATACTGCGTGAGGGATCCTCCTGTATTTGCATGACGGATTACGTAGTCAAAGTGTGAGGCAATGGACACTCCTTGGTACCCCGGACCAAAGTGTGAGGCAAACTGGACATTCCCTGGCACCCCTGTGCTAAAGTGTGGCTATCTTAGCGTTTCAAAGATACCGGTGTGTGATGGTTGGTTGTTGGATTTTTATCGAGAGAAAAGAGTTGGTAAGATGAGATGGTGCATTGTTCTCATACACGGTCACATATATGTGAATCATATCTTTTAAATAATATTGTGCTTGTTTCCTAAAATGACCTCCATACTTTAATGTAAACTTATTGGATTTAATGAGAATTGGAAAAGAGGTAAATGAGTATGTTTTACATTCAAAGTCATGTTTTTAATACTCGCCAGCTTCTTGAAGCTGACGACGTTAATGCGCCCTGGACATTCGTGTTCAGGCTTTTCAAGTTATGATATTACTGGACCGTATGACTATGCAAACTGAGAATCCCTGCTGGAATGAGAATTTACTTTTATATGTTTTAAGTTATAAATTTGGGTTGTAATAACGATGACTGTAATAGATATTAAGTTATTGTTTTGTTTTAAGGCGGTTTGTGCCTTTATAGACCCCGTGCTGTAATATGTAATAAGTTAGAAAAATATTTGTAAGCTTTGATTGCTCTACTCTGATTGTATGTTTTTGTTGTTCGACGTTTGGGACGGAATCGATCCTTCAAACTATCGCAACCTACGGGTCCATAAAGGAAATTTGACGCTTTCCATATTTATGCTACGTCGGGGCGTGACACTATATGTGTGTGCAATATATATATAGGCATACACATGTAGTTGCCCTATGAGTCCCAAGCCTAACTCACTTAGGTTTGCTTGGTGCCTAAGCAAGGCCCATTGGACCCGATCCAATGTTATGTGGGTGCACTAACGACACACAATTTTCTTACCTCTCCCACTCACCCACATAGGGCTTGTTACTAAAATAATATCTTGGAATAGAACTTCTCAACTCTTCATACAGGGAAATAGAATATGCGACTTTACGAAAATAAAGTATAGCAACAGGAGTGTAATGCCAAATCATCACCATAACCAACAAGAAACATCAGTCAGAAGCTTCCATTGTATGCCTTAGACTGTTCAACCACACCGGACACAACATTCTCAATCCCCGGTGTAAAGAATTGCTGCACAACTTCAATATAATGTACTCATGACATATCAGTAACAAAATATGATTGTCACAGACCTACTAATGAGTCACAAAACATGGTGTGTTATTGAATGGTCTTCCCTGAGCCCATATGTCAGTCCAATTACCTTGATCGCTTGCCCAGACACACCCATAGAATGAAATCTTCTCTTTATCCCAGGATAGCATGCAAAGGTAGCTGTCATCAAGCGTCCTCTTCATGATACAGTCTCAAGTCATGAAGGTTACCAGTTTATAGGATAACCAATGCCTTGGATTTGCTACGTGGCTCATACAGCAATGAAGAGGAATCCATTCACTGTTCCACAGTTGATCGCAAAAGCACATATAGTATGAAATGTATACTATAGCATTCTTCCATAAAAATGGGCATGTCACTGTGTTTGGAAAAACAAGTAATGCCATACAAATCTTAGTCTAGACGTTACACAAAACATCTAAGTTGAGTTTTCCAGCACAGTCGTTCCTTCTAGTGCCTGTCTAAGAACTCACATTTGGTTGTAAACAGGCTACACAGAGTCGTGGGATCTCTCTATGTTCGACCAAATATAAAGGTCTCATCTTAGTTCCATCTAAGGAGAAATATAGAAAATAATTTCAGTTTGTTGTTCTTACACTGCATAGATATAAGTGTTCTAGCTCACTTTCTTAGCGCTATGGACACACATGTCCTAGCTAGCTATCTAAGCACTATAAACACAAATATCTCATCTTGCTCGCCATCTAAGTGCCATGGACACATGTCCTAGTTCGATATCTCGGCGCCAAGGTGAATCACCCGTGTGAGCAGGTCAATTCAAGTCCGATGACATATTAGAAATGTGCATTCATTCCATTCATATACCATATATATATGTATGGAAACTAACTAGTTTATTCTTAACTGATAATAAAAACTTGACTAATAATGTTAATGCCACAATAAAATGTCTACGCACATCAAATACCCTAGTGAAGATGTGCCTCAAAACAACTTCCCTTTGCGCAAACTACATCCCAAATGTGACAAAAACGAATGTCCACGTGATAGAGTAGTTTTTGAGATCTTTTGCATATGCTCAGGCTTACGTGCTATCACCGTAGATGAGCACAACCTCATCGCTATGAGGTAAAAAGACTAGCCACTACAAAAACTCTTCAACCAAAAAACAGCTTCTTAAATAGCTACAGAGCACACCACATAGTATGCTTCCATCGTGGATAGCATAAGGCAAGGTCCATAGTCATGTGAATATATCACAAGATCCTCTCCACGACTCTCTAGCGACAGGACCAGGGTTGCTATGACAACGACTAATTAAACCAATTGTGCATAGCAGACATCTGACCGAGTACACAACATAGCATACTTCAGGTTCCCTATCACGGATGCATATGGCAAACTGGACATCTTGTTTCCTTCTCTCATTATTCTTAGGACATTGATTTAAGGTCAAGACGAGTCTGATGAGGGCTGATATTTGTAAAATATTGGCCTGATAAAGAATAGAATTTGTCAATCTTAGCCCCATATCTCTAGTTTTATTTGTATTTGTGTTGTAATACCTTTCTTTACACAATGATATATTTTCCATGGTATGTTGTTGTGTTTAGTGCAGTTTTATGCAGGTTGTAGAAGCTGAATTGATAACAGGTTGAAAAAAGGCATAGTGAAGAAACAAAGGGGACATTTCAAAGTTAAACTTCAAGTCCTAATCGATTGCCATCCATCCTTTGGCAATCGATTGCCATTTCTCCAGAATCAATCGATTGTCATTGCTGAGCAATTGATTGTCACAAATACCAATCGATTGCCTTCAGTAGCAATCGATTGGTCTGGACTGTGCAGTCAAACCTCTTTAATGGTGCAAGATCTCAACAATTCCTGATTTGTGTGATGAATAACTGTTACGCTGTGAACCTGGACACTCCTTTTCATACAAAGAGTTGTATATATATAGAGGAGAAGAATAGGAGTGAGGGGCTCATTCTTGTTTGTTTTTGTAGGATAAACTAGAGTTTCTCCATTTTTGTGAAGCTTTCAAGTTTTGTAGTCAATCTCATAATACATTTCAGGTTTTTTAATTTTTTTTTTATTTTTTATTTTATATTTAGTTTTGTTTTTCTGGACCTTCTAGTCATAGTTTTATTCTAGTTCTTGTTTTGAACCTCCATTATAATTTCAAGTTTTATGATTAAATCCATGTCTAGATTTAATTTCAACAGCATGCCTCAGTTTATTTTTGTTTCTGCATCTCTAAACATGCTAGCTTAGAATCTTGGTTGGGAACAATGTGTAGAAACGTTGTTACCCAGCCACTGCCATGAATCAGAGTAAAAGTCAGGGCAATTGATTGGATACGGAATCTAATCAATTGTCATGGACTCAAATCCAATTGATTGGTACACTATACCAATCGATTGAGAGACACTCCATACCAATCGATTGCTGTCTATGGCAATCGATTGTTAGGCACATGTCTTGGACAAAATCTTTTCAGCACTCCAGTGACTTATATTTTAGAAACTTAACCCAAATTGATCTTCCAAATTTCAAGTTGCAAACTAATTTTGAATTATAAGTGTTTATACCAATTAACTCAATGAACACCCATGATCAACATGTCGAATATTTCATACTTGATTTGTCAGTTATAGTTCATTGTTTTAATTAGTAACTATTTTAGTTCTTCTAAGAAAGTTAAGTAAATCAAACCCCTAGTCATGTGAAATTCACATAACTAGTGTCTAGGTTTTTTAACTTAATCATTTTCAAAATAAGGAATGCTAGAAAGGTAAAGCCCCATTAGTACTTAAATGTCAAAGCATGGTTGGTTGAGACAACGTGGATTCACATGTTCCCAACACCCTTTTTATAATTAGTTTTGAATTCAAAGCCTTGTTCTAGTTAATTTAACTGTTACTTAACCTTAACTAATTTAGTTTAATCTTGAATACAGTAGGATCTTTAGAACCTCCACTTTAAAAGAAATCATCTTTTATTTCTCTTTAGGTCTTAATCTAGAACCTTCTGTCCCCAATTTCTATTCCTTGGCATACGACCTAGTCTTACAGTTTTTACTCAACGCGACCGTCTACACTTAGACGTACTCATAAGAGCACATACAATTTCTGTCTTGTCAAGTTTTTGGCACCGTTGTTGAGGACGGTAACCACTACACCAAAAATGCCAAATTGGCACTTTTTGCGCATTTTTATTTGGCGTTATTTAAAATAGTGCCAAATTTTGGCACGATTTTATTAACCGTGCCAAATCTGGAGCTGTTTTAAGCAGTTCCAATTGAGCATTCCAAATAAAATCCCAAAATGTTTTACCTCCAAACGCCCCCCCAAATCGTTGACTGAATAAAATAACAAATCCCTAATTAGCCTCTCTAATCCCAAAGTGTTTCCTCTCTCTCTCTCTCTCTCTCTCTCTCCCCAAATCGCCACCCAACCATCAGTCCGCCACCAGCTCTTCCTCCACAGCCACTAGATGGTCGGAACAACACCATGACAACCACTACGCTGCCATGCCCGCAACACCACTAACCACTGAAGTCCAGTGCCTCCCTCTATATCTGTAATCTCCTTCCCCTCCACACATACAGATCTACTCTCACACCCACCCTTTTACACACACACCCCTCTAACATCATACCCATACTCTCTTTGTTCTCTCTTCTCTGTATCTCTCTGCACACACACAACCCTAGATCTATTTTTTGGGGTAGTATTCAAGGAACTCCCAACCCTAGATCTGATTTGTAGTTTGAAAATTAGTGGGATATCCCACTAATTGTTATTTGTCACTTACTACTATTTTGATTTTTTTTGTTCATAGAGGTCAAGAACATTAGATTCACTGGGGTTTTTCTAGTTAGTTTTCAGATCGCTAGTTGATGAATTTTCTTGTTTTGGAGCTATTTGTTATTCGCCGAGAGAAGAGGTGAGCCTCCTTATTTTGTTGCACTTTGTCAATTTTGAGTATACGAATACATATTCATACATATATATATATATCTGCATTTGATATATTTTAATGCATGTACACTTGCTTTTTTTTTTCCTAGCTCACAACTACGAATGCCTTACAAAATGATTGAGAAACACACCAGCATGTATTTTTAGTATTCGTCAAAGTATGCAGATTTGTACAAAGAACCACACATATGTCAGAAATTTCAAACTTCAACTAAAAATATATATGTTCCCTCAAAAATATATATATATATATATATACATATTATATATGTGAAAACATATTGCACACTTAAATGGATGGAATTTGTGCAGCTCAATTAAATGGTGAGGGATGTCATTATCATATGACATGGGTGATGTATTTGTATCATTTATGTATATGGTTAATTGTTGTATAGTTCTTGGGTCCTATGTTTGTTCTGGTTGAATTGTTTTTTTTGTTTTTTTTTGTGGGTTGATATTGGCATTAGTATGGGGGTCAGTGATGATTCTTTTGGAATGCATACAAATTGTTTGTATTATTTCCTGAAAGAGTTTTTTTTTTGGAGCTGGGTTATGGTGGGATGGTTTTGACGGGATTTTTTTTGGCCTCTGCTTAGGTGCCTTCAAATTTCTATGCAACTATAATAAATGAAATTGCTTCTTTTCTGTTTAAAAAAATAATTATTGCACACTTGATTTTGATAGGACAAATGTCCATATCTTTGTGCCTACAGAAAAAGATGGACTTTACACTCAAAGTTGTTGGTGGTGAGAAATTGGCAATTCCAAGAATCCCTGAGGCTATTAAGGTTTGAGAAATTTTATTTTCTTTCTTCTTATTTTTTTCCCTCTCAAATGCACATGTTGATGTTACAAATGAATGTGTCTTTTGATGGATCAGATATTCATTACTAATTGCAATCATTTATAATTTTATACACAGTCACAATTGTACATACTACATACATGCATGGAACGTCAAGACATGTTTGGTTTCCCAAATTTAAACATACATGGCTGCTATGGTGACATTTTGGATTAGTCCCACTGTGCATATCAGTCAATCAAATTTCCATCCTTAGTTATTAGACTTTTCATAAGTACCTCTCTGTCCAGAAGGGTCAACATATGTTATTTTGCTAAACAGTCAACACCGTATAATAACTCACAGTGATTGGATGTACTAGTTGTAAGGGTGGATACTTAATGTGGCCATCTGACTCATATTCCTTTACTGCCATACATACAACTTTTAAGGCTTTATATGTCTATCTATGGGGAATTGCTCACAATGTTAGCTATGAAGCACAGACACAGGTACACTGACACAACAATAAGCAAGAATGTCCGTGAAGTGTTGTGTCCTTGGGTCGGACACTACACGTTACCTTCTTAGAAATGTCTATGCTTCCTAGAAGGTCAGACATATAGGATCATAACTAATGATTAGTTTTTTGGCAACAAAGTTTAATTTTGGAATCAAAAATCTTTTATATGCAATAACTAAATAGAAGGATATTGTACTACTATCTAAGTTTGATATGTTTTGTGGATAGTTTTTCCCAAAGTTTCTTCCCCACCATTATATGCCAATATTTTCAAATGTTTGAATTGCTTTAGAGATGGTCTTTTTCTTTTTTTTTTTTGTGTGTGTATGTGTGGTCGAAAGAGATAGTCTCATTTTTTTGTTATATTTATTTTGCAACTTTAAGACCATGAAGTTCTTGGCCAATTCCCTTGACCATGTAATTTCATAATTCATACCTCTGCTCATTAATTGCATTGCGTTTGATTTAGCAAATCTTTGCAAGCTTTGACATTGATAGATGACTTACTTCAAGTGTGCATAAGAATATACTTCAAGTGCTCATATGAATTACTTCAAGTGATCATGGATGAATTAATGATGAAGTGATCTTGCGTTGTAAGTAATCCAATGGTGGCGATAGAAATATACATATGCACTTGCTTTCAAAGCGGGAAGGCTTAGGGAGATCATTTTCCAAGGAGGTGTTTTATCCTGTTATTTATATGCAAAACTTTAAACCACAAATTCTTGCTATCAAGTTGGTTATTGAATATTAATCTTGTACCTTTCAGGTGTGGGATGCAACATCAACAGACCCTAAATTGCTTGTATATCTAAACTTGTATCAAAATGATGTTCTAGTGCCTAGGCATTGGTGTCAGAAAAGGAAATTTTTGCAAGTTAGTCACTCCAGCTAGCATAATCTTATCGAAAAACTGTGGATTTGATATATGTACATGCATCATTAAATGGGCATAGTCTTCAGTTTGTGTTTCAAATAAAGATCTTCATATGCATATTTAAATAAGGTATTACCCCTGGGAGAGATGTACCAGATGGGGTACAGATGGCTGAGTCCTTAGAGATTCGATACAGATGGCTGAGTCCTTAGAGATTCGAGAGAGAATCCGACCGGTTCTCCTCCCGAGTCAGGTTGAGATGTGTACGGGGATGCCTCCTCAGTCACTCTTGGGGTGGCTCTCTAGCCTCTCTCATTTCGTAAGCAACTTACCTCATGTCTTTCCATTCCACATTGCATTGCCTTTTCGTTGAAGATGACTGATTGGTTTTTATTTCCCTTTTTACAGGTTGGTTGCATAGCGGCCAGGGCTGAATCCTACCTGCTCAGGTTAGCTAAGAGGGAAGCCAATACTGAGGCCACTCTTTAGAATGAGAGGGCGGTGCTAGAGGTAAAGGAAAACATTGATGAGGTTTCTCTTATGCACATGTGTGGTTCTTGCAGGGGAGCTACTGTGACAATCTTTAGCCTGGACATGTAGGTGCTTGGAAAGGGGGACCCTTGCATGGTTTATTTTTAAATAGTTTGCTAGTGTGGGCCTTTTTTCAGTGAACTTCTTTTACTTGTAAAAAGCCAAAGTATTTTTTTGGTCGTGAGAGCTTGGGTTTACCTCTGTTTTGGGCTCTTTTCTTAATGATTATATGCTGAATAAATTTTAGTTTTTAATTCATCGTGTGTTGCCTCTATTTTGCAGGGGAAATGTGGTTTTGAGAAACCGCCATTTCAACTTCCTGATTTCATAGCTGCTATAGGAATTAAAAAATAAGACAGGTAACATAAGATCGATATCCGAATTCTTTCAACTCTTCCCATGTTTCACGTCTGTACAAATTAGCGTTTGTTTAAATTGAGTGCAAAATTGATAGCGAGATTTCAAACAAAATTAGAACTGTAGAAGAAAGACCCCCTTGAACAAGTGGTCAAGCAACCTAATGTTTGGTCATGATCCATAATGAGATTTCTCCAACTTTATGAGATATGGACCTGAACCACACTGTATTGCCAATGTTTTCTTCAAAACACTATAATTTGAGAGTGGAATTGGGTGATTGTTTAAATATAGTTGGAAATGTTAACCTCCATCGGTTAAGAAAGAAATTATAGAACTAAAGATTGAATAAAAAGTACCATTGTCTTAGAACTTTGACCTGATGTACTGCTCTCTCCTACTTGAATATGGTTTAGCCACTTTGATATACTTGAATACATCAGGAATGGCTGTAATTCTTGCTCAATAAATATAAGTTTTCTTTTGTAGTATTTAGGACATGAAGGTTGCAAATTGTTGGTTGTTCTATCTTATAACAATCGCTGGTCAAGGAAGGTTGTTTTTGACATATACTGCATAAATATTTTGCTCAAAAAGTTTTCAAGGGCAACTCTATGTATGGACCTCCTTTGTTGGTCGCGTGGACACATCGCTTTGTAGTATAGCAGAAAGGCCTAAGGAACACATGGTTGGGAATAATGTTTAAATGTGGACCTAATGCTATGGTAAAAACTATGTACATAGATCCCACTCGTAACAACATCTATTGCTAACACCGCCTTTTACACGTACACACCCAAAAAAGAAAGAAAACAAAACAAAAGAAAGAAAGAAAGAAAGAAAGAAAGAAAAGATAATACATAAAAAATCACCAGCAGAGTACCAGCTTGATAAGTTTGTTGAATGAGAATTGATATATATATATATGTCAATTTAGCTTGTGACTGTGAGTTATCATATTGTGAAAGCATCCAACTGATCTATAAATTTTGAAAACTGCTTCATATATCGGTTCTCTTAATTAATACATAATACCATGTTATTTGTTTTGAAAAATTGAATTATTGTAATTTGATTTTTTTTCAAAAAAGAGAAGCGTAAACAAGATCTATTAGCTGAAATACTATTGGAGGAGCAACGTGGTAGGGAGCTTTCTAAGGTTGTGCGAAAATTGCTTCCTAGCACAAAGAGCTCTAATGTTGCTGAAAATACTTTACTAACCAGAAAGGTATAATTGGATAAGTATTGGTATTTTGCTCAGCTACAGGATTAGAATCCTTTTGATTCCATGTTATTTAATTTGTTTATGTGCGATATATTGGTATCCTTGCATCGGACCAATGTTGACAAAATTATTGTGTTAATTGCAGAGGAATAATGACAGAAATAGGATGTCTAAGCATCTTAATAAAGAGACGGAAAAGTATGTTGAGGATTTCCTTTCTACTGTTGAAGATACAAATATTTCTTCATTTGATGGAGAAAGGAGCGATGCGAGTTCAAGCTTAAGGGGAATAGCAAAGCCAAAAATGAAGAAGTTATATGCTGGATTTCCATGGTTTAATTTTGTGTTAGGAACTTTATTTTAGATCATGATATGTCCAAAATAATCTAGCCATGAAGACAGTGCCACGTCACCTAGAGGCGCCGGTTATTCCGGTAAGGGCGCACCCCTGTGGGGCCAAGCATTCCCGAGGTGTTTATTCAGACCGCGCGGTTCGCATCAACGGACCGGACATGAAGGTCGCGGCATCCCGTGATCCCGACCTATCCAGCAGTTTCCTAAATCAACTAAAAGTTTGCGAAAGGGAATATGACAGTTTCCTAAACCACTTAGGAAATTCTCCTAAAATCATGCAAATCTATTGTGATTAGATTAGGCTTCCTAATCCTATTAACTTACCATGTAAGGGTGGACTCTTGCATCTATAAGAGAGCCCACCTACCCTGTCAAGGGGGATCCGACGATTCTCTAGCTAACAAGCATTCAACAGAGAACTCACCATCAATACGTATATACCCGGCCGGTATTACTGGTAGTGCCGCCCACTTTTATTGGCTCACTAGGCCCACCGGTGATCTGCTAGTGAGAGCACACAGACTCAACCGTGGACGTGGGTCACCTTGTTAACGGGACCGAACCACATACAAATTGTTCTTGTCTCTTTCTCTCTCTAAACCTCTCTTACCAGTTTTAGGCATCATCAGATTGGCGTCGTCTGTGGGAACCGACTGAGTCTTCTCATCAACAAATTCTTAACTGATCAACATGCCGCCAAAGAAGGGTAAGAAAGCCGCTAATACGATCGGTCAGGAGAACCCGCAGGCTGCCTCCATGACCACCGAACAGATAACGGAAGCGCTGGCACAACTCTTGGAGGGCCAGCGCCGATCACAGGAACAGATAGAGGCGCTTTTGGCTCGACAGGAGAAACGCCCTACATCAGAGAATCAACCTGAGAAAAGCGCACCTATTCAAAGGCCCGCTCGGGCACGAAGGCAAGCCCGTTCCGCCCCGGTGTCCCTGCCGGACCGGAAACACCCCGGCGATGGAGAGCGCAGCCATGCCACCAGGCGCTCGCAGAGACGACCTCGACCTAATCCTCGCTGGGTGGAGGACGCCAGAACTATTATCGACCGGCGGTGTGCGGCAAGAGGGGAGGAGTCCGGATAGAGAGCCCGGGAATTGGCCGAGAACCCTTCGGCCCTAAGCTGGGGGGATCTTAGGCACACGTTTTCTCAGACCCGGAGTCTATCCCCGAAGTCGACGCGCTTTGAGGAAGAGGCCTCGTCATCCGACCCAACCTATCGCTCGGATATAGAGAGGAGGACCGGAAGGGATGACGTAAAGGGCTAGGTCGAGGAACTGCAGCAGTAAATTGAGAGGTTGAACCACAAGTCAGACCACGACCTCACCAACACGGAGACTGAATCACCCTATACCGCTCGGGTGACACGATTTTTGATTCAACGGAAGTTCAAACCCCCTCACCTCAGCTCCTACGACGGCACAGGGAGTCCGGTAGACCACATCCGCACTTACAAGGCTCAGATGGCACTGGTCACCACGCTGGACGAGCTACTATGCCTGGCCTTCCCCAGTACCCTCAAGGGGCCAGCCGCACAGTGGTTTCCATGCTTTAAAGCCCCGGACGGTCGATGATTTCAAAGCCCTTAGCAAGCTGTTCATCAGCCAGTTTGTCGGGATGCTCGACCGGTCACAACTGGACACTCAGCTGCTGACCGTCAAGCAGTACAAAGGGGAGTCCCTGAGGGAATATGTGGACCGTTTTAACCTGCAAAGGCTCCAGATTTGCAATCTTAATGAAACGGCCGCAATCATAGCCTTCTGCTCGGGAGTTCAACATACCAAGGTCGCCACGTCGTTCCATCATGACCGACCGACAACCCTGGTGGAGCTCTCGGAGAGGGTCGGAAAGTACATTGATACCGAAGAGTTCCTGAAGGCAAAGCGTGCCGGCCAGGTGGGAGATGAATCCCCAAAGGCCAAGTGCAAGCATGAAGGATTCGAGAAGGGCTCGGAAAAGAAGCCAAAACAAGATCAGAAGGATGCCCGGGGTCAGCCCCCGATCTCTTTCACACCCCTTTCCCGGCCCATACATGAAGTCATGGTTGCCGCAGAAGCACAGAGGTTACTTCAGCAGCCAGCCAAACTTAGAGCACCGCCCGGTAAGAGGAACTAGGATAAATTTTGCCGCTACCACAGGGATCACAGCCATGAAATGGAGGATTACTTCAAATTAAAGATGGTAATAGAGAAGTTGATCGAGCAGGGACACCTTGCTGAGTTCGTCATAGCAGATAGACAACCCTGACAGGACCCCTGGGCTCCTGATCAGCCACCACCAATTGGCCACATCCACGTGATCTCTAGAGGAACGTCAGGCGGAGGTGATTCACAGTCGGCACGGAAGAGGCATGCTCGGGCATCCTGAGCGGATGTCTGGCAGGTCCAATCCACTGGCTCCTCCCCAACCGATGTTCTTACATTCACATCCGACGACCTGCAGGGCATCCACTGTCCCCACGATGACCTGCTAGTAGTGACGCTTTCTATAGCAAACTATATGGTCAAGAGAGTGCTAGTGGACACAGGCAGCCAGTCCGACATTATGTTCACGTTAGCATTCGATCAACTCGGGATCGCTAGGGATCGGCTCCGGCCGGTTGCTACCCCCTTGTTGGATTCAATGGCTCCAGCACACAACTGCTCGGGATAATCGAGCTTCCAGTTCTCATGGGGACCTACCCTCAGTAGGCCTCTGTACTGACCAATTTCGTGAACGTAGAGCCCCGTCAGCCTACAATGTCATCCTTGGCAGGCCGACCCTCAACAAGGCCAGAGCAGTCGTCTCTACCTATAACTTAACAGTGAAGTTCCCAACCCCTCAGGGACCTGGATGCTTGCGTGGAGATCAGATCACTACCCGGAGTTGCTACGTCAGCTCGTTACGCCGGGGGGCAATCACCGAAACATTAAACGTCCAAGAGATGGACCCCCGGGACCAGAGCAACCCGGTAGGTCCGGTGGAAGATTTGGAAAGTGTAATGCTGAAGGAAAAACTGACCCAGTTCTTGAGGCAAAACCAGGACGTTTTTGCTTGGAGACACTATGATATACCCGGGATTGACCCCCGGGTAATGTTCCATTGCCTCAACGTTAGTCCAGATTACAGGCCGGTGAAGCAGAAAAGGAGGGGCATGGCCCCCAAGAGACAGAAGGCAGTGAGTGAAGAGGTCAAGAAGCTCCTCAAAGCCCATTCCATATGAGAAGTCCACTATCCCGACTGGCTAGCCAACGTGGTACTTGTCAAGAAAAGCAGCGGGAAGTGGAGGATGTGCTTGAACTTTACCGACCTCAACAAAGCTTGTCCCAAGGATTGCTACCCGCTACCCAGGATAGATCTCCTTGTGGACTCCACGGCGGGTCACTCACTCCTCTCATTCATGGACGCTTACTCGGGGTACAACCAGATCAGCATGTACCCCGGGGACGAAGAGAAGACTGCGTTCCTCACCGACCAGGGCACGTACTGCTACAAGGTGATGCCATTCGGTCTCAAGAATGCCAGGGCCACCTACCAACGCCTGGTCAACTACATGTTCAAAGACCTCATTGGAAAGACTATGGAGGTATATGTGGATGATCTACTGGTCAAGAGCCGGGATGAGCCCGACCACCTCGAGCATCTGGCCGGGGCCTTCAGCATTTTGAGAAAATTCAGGATGAGGTTGAACCCGGCCAAATGCACCTTCGGCGTCTCGTCCAGGAAATTTCTGGGCCACTTAGTCAGCAGATGGGGGATTTAGGCAAACCCCGAGAAGATCAAAGCCATCATCAACATGCGTTCGCCCAAATCAACAAAGGAGGTTCAGAGCTTAGCCGGAGGGGTGGCCGCATTAAACAGATTTGTCTCCCGAGCTACCGACCGGTGCCTGCCATTCTTCAAAATCCTCCGCAAGGCATTCCAGTGGTCAGAAGAGTGTGAAGAGGCGTTCCAAGAACTCAAGAAGTACCTGACTTCCCCTCCTCTACTCTCAACACCCGTGCCCGGAGAAGAATTATTCCTATACTTGGCAGTGTCACCGTCAGCAGTAAGCTAAGCACTAATCTGGGAAGAGCACAGGATACAAGTCCCAGTGTACTACACCAGCCGGGCATTATAGGGCGCAGAGAGCAGATACTCCTGCATTGAAAAACTAGCATTCGCCCTTATCACCTCGGCCCGGAAGCTCCACCCTTACTTTCAGGCCCATGCCATTGTGGTCCTCACAGATCAACCTCTCTGCAGAATCCTCCGCCGTCTAGACACGTCCAGGAGGCTCGTCAAGTGGGCATTGGAGTTGGAAGAGTTCGAAGTGATCTACCAACCCCTGACAGCCATCAAGGGACAAGCCTTGGCTGACTTTCTAGTTGAGTTCACATATCCAGAAGACCCGGTTGAAGAGTCCGAGCTGCCGGCCTTACCGCCTGGGTTACACTCTGATATCCCTACCTGGGTACTATACTTGGACGATTCATCCAATCAACAAGGCAGTGGGGCAGGAATCATCTTAACTACCCCCGATGACATCCAACTTGAATATGCATTGAGATTTGGGTTTCATGCCTCCAACAACGAGGCCGAAAATGAAGCCCTACTGGTCGGACTGCAATTGGCCACCTCTATGAGTGCACAACAGGTCCAGGGATACAGTGATTCCCAGCTCGTGGTCAACCAGGTTAACCAAGAGTACGAAGCTCGGGAAGATAACATGGTAGCCTACTTGGCCCTTGTCCGAGCGGTTTCCAAGAAGCTCCAAGGATTTTCCATCACGCATATACCCAGAGAAAAAAATACCAGGGCCGACCGGTTAGCTCGCATCGCCTTGTCTTCTGAGTCAGACTTGCCCGGGATACGGATACAATACCTACCCGAGCCGAGTGTGATCAACTCAGAAGGCATAGAGGAAGACCCGGTCACCCTGGGACCCAGCTGAATGGACCCGCTCGTGACGTTCTTGATAACAGGGGTGCTACTAGACAACAAAGGAGAAGCCCGCCGGGTCAAATACCGGGCTGCACGATACCACATTATTGACGGTATTCTCTACAAGAGGGGATTCACTATCTCGTACCTCCACTGTGTTCATCCTGCACAAGTCCAAGCTATACTATCTGAAATCCATGAAGGAGTGTGCGGGAACCACATTGGAGGCCGGGCACTCTCCACAAAGGCCTTACTGCAAGGTTGCTACTGGTCGACCATGGCCCGGGATTCCCAGGAGTACGTCAGAAGATGTGACAAGTGTCAACGATACTCTTCCATGATCAACCGACCGGGAGAGCTCCAGACACCAATCCACAGCCCTTGGCCATTTGCCCAGTGGGGCATCGACATTGTCGGTCCCCTGCCAATGGGAAAAGGACAAGTCAAGTTCGCCGTCATCGCTGTTGACTACTTCAGCAAATGGGCAGAGGCCGAGCCCTTGGCAACAATAACTGAACGGAAAATGGAGAGCTTCATGGAACGGAATATTCTGAGTAGGTTCAGCATTCCCCGGGTCCTGGTCAGCGATAATGGCAAACAGTTTGATACCCCTATGTTCAGGCAGTTCTGCTCGGGCTATGGGATACTGAATCATTACTCCTCCCCCGAGCACCCACAAGCCAACGGTCAAGCCGAGGTAATCAACCGAACAATCTTACAGTCAATCAAGACAAGGCTTGAAGGCCCCAAAGGGCTGTGGGCTGAAGAACTACCGTCCCTCCTATGGGCCTACCGCACTACACCCCGAGCGGCAACAGGCGAAACCCCATTCTCTTTAACCTACGGATTTGAGGCAGTGATCCCCACAGAGCTCGGGCTGCCTACATATAGGGTGGCTAACTTCAGAGCACCAGACAACGAAGAAGCCCTCCGGTCAGAACTGGATCTGGTGGAGGAAAAAAGAGACCAAGCTTATTTGAAGGCAGTAGCCTACAAACAACGGGTTTCTCGATACTACAACAGTAAGGTGAAGCACCGCAATTTTCAAGTCGGAGACCTCGTCCTCAAGGCAGTGAACCAATCTACCCGAATCCCGAGCCATGGGAAATTGGCGGCAAACTGGGAAGGCCCGTACAAAGTAACCCGGATCAACTGACCGGGATTTTACTGGTTACAAAGCATGGACGGGCATGATCTCTCTCATCCTTGGAACGTGCAACACCTCCGCAAGTATTATCAGTAGCATTGAGCCACGAGAATTTAGTACTGGTAGAGAGATTTCTTTTTGTAGCTCTGATTGAGCAATAGCAATAAATTTTTGTTTTTAATAAAATTGGAAAGTTTATTTTGCAAAATTACTCCTGTTCGGTACACCATGCAATGCGGAAAAGACCTCGGGCCTAACCCCGGGGCATCAAAGACCTTGGCTAACAGCTAAGGCATAAAAAGACCTCGGGCCTAACCCCGGGGCATCAAAGACCTTGGCTAACAACCAAGGCATAAAAAGACCTCAGGCTCCGAACCCAGGCACCTAAAAAGACCTCGGGCTCCGAACCCAGGCACCTAAAAAGACCTCGAGCTCCGAACCCAGGCACTCAAAAAGACCTCGGGCTCCGAACCCAGGCACAAAATGACCCTGCAACCACCCATGTTCCAAGTCGGTTTCCTATGGTCGTTCCTCAACACGCCCCCGCCTTCACAGGACACTCGGGTGGCAAGGGGATACTAGACCTAAACAGAAAATTACTCAAGGCTTTGCCTAGGTCCAGCCGACGACAGGGTCAACCCCTTAGGTGGCCAATGATGGCAAGCTCCAAAGGACCCTGCAACCACCCATGTTCCAGGTTGGTTTCCTACGGCTACTAACTCCCGCACTCCCGCCTTAGCAAAATGCTTGGGGGGCAGGGGAATATTAGGCCAAAACAGGAAATCACACCGGTAACTAAAACAACTTGGACGATATTCCCAAGTACTTACAGTGACCAGAGATACTATCCCGGACGGTAAGACATGATACACCAATGATACACCGGGACACCCCGGACGGTAATACATGGTATTCCTATAATACACATTTGCTAAGGCATACCTTCTAAATAGGTCAGAAAGACTAGGTGTTCTACTGGTTACGGTCCTAAAACATTTGCTAAGGCAGGTGTTAGGTTGGCCAAAAAACTGAGCGGATTCTAGGAATTAAAGCAGGCACAGTACAGAAAAACAAAAAGAAAAAAAAACAATCAATGGAAAGTTTGACCTTGAGGGCCTTTTCATTAATTAAACTAAAGTTGTACAAAGCCTGGGGGCAGTTGCAGTAGCCTCCCTAGAAAGGAAAAAAAAAACTACAAAAAAAAAACCCTAGTCTACAACCACCACTTCCTCCTCCCCCGCGGCCTCCTCATCAACAGAGGGGGCCCCGGCCGGTGCAGCTTCAACAGCGATCTCGGAGTCAGCTTGGCCCTCCTTCCAGTAACCAGACTCGGCCCAGGAGTACCCGGACAGATCCCAGTCTGGATGGTCAGCAGCAGCCTGCTTCTCCAGGTCGGCGTAGCCTGTGAGGAACCCAGCCTCAAATTCCTCCTCGGCCTCCTTGGCTTCAGCCTCCCGAGCAGCAGTGAGCTCCAAGAGCGTGGCCGTCATGGCTGCCAGGTCCTTCTCGGCAGAGATCTTCACGGACTCTGAGGCTGCAACCTTGGCCTCTGCAATCTTCTCTGCGGTGATCCTCCCGGCCTCCGCGGCCGCAACCTTAGCCTTTGCGACCTTCTGGGTAGCCCGCTCAGTTGACAAGTAGTCACGAACCTCTCCCAGCTCTAGGGCCGTTACCCGGGATCTTTCTTCCTCCACGGTGAGGGAAAACTCCGCGGACTCCCGAGCAGCCCTCTTCACGGAGAGGTTAGCCTCTGCAGCGGCCAACCTCTCAGCAATGCCGGGAAGGGTGGTCTCGGCCCCAGCAGCAATACAGCCAATCTGCAAGAACAAGACGATGTTAGTATATGCATGGAGGAAAAGCTAAGGTTCACACTGCAAAGAGACTTACCATGTGGCTAATGCTGTACAGCCAATCGATGATGGCCTCGGGGCTGAGCAGGGTGCACTTGTCAATTTGACTCTACAATAGCTCGGGCCGTACCCTTCCACAGACTTCGTCTGTCATCTCGACCTCTGGCCTTGAAGAGGGGCCCACGCGAGTTTCCTCCATGGTCTAAAAGGAGACCCCGGACGGTTTGGCTACTGGGGGAGGTGGTGGAGGTGCAACTATGGTTACGCCAGGAGGTGGTAGTGGTGCAGCAATTGTTACAGCAGGTGAGGAGGTAGCAGCAGCTTCCTTCTCAGCCCGGATGGATATCTCCCGGGAAATCCTTTTCAGGGGCTGGCCCTCGGAAGGATCCGGCTTCTTCCTCTTCTGGCCAGCCCGGGCCTTCAGGGCTGCTTCTTTCTCCTTTAGAGCTATCGCGCTCTTAGGAGCCATTTCTACAAAACCAGAAGCATGTCAGAATTCAGCAAAGTATAAAGAAAAACTGGACGGTCAAGAAATGGTATTTACCAGGAATGATCGCCGGGAGAGCAGGAGCTTTGAGGCGCTGGGACTTGTAGGAAATCTTCGGACTTCCCGATCGAGTCAGCACCTTTTTGATGTCAGTTGGGTCCTCGACCAAGGATAAGACCCTTGCTTGGAGCTCGTCGGGAAGACTCAACGCGTCCACTGCTCCCACTGCAAAGAAAACACACAAATGGGTTAGTCAAGTCAAAATAGAAAGACTGATCAAGAAAGAAAAAGTGCTCAGGCTTACTCCTCAGCTTCCCCGCCTAGGAGGTCCTCAACTGAATATCCGGCGCCTTCTCGCATAGCCCCAGGGTGGACACTTGGAAATTTTTTTTCTTCCACCCTTTGTTATTGCTCGGGCAGTTTACAATTATCTTCTGCCCCTGCCTAGCCGAAAGCGAGAAGAAGCCGGCCTTCCCATGAACTTGGAAAGGCCGGTGGGTCCAGAAGAATTCCTGCAAGGTGAGCTCATACCCGAGGACTTGGGGCCACAAAGAGATGCACCAAATTAGGTATCGCCAACCGTTCGGGGCAAGCTACCCAGGGGAGATCCCGAGGTAGATAAGCGCGTCCCTGGCAACTGGGTGGATAGGCAGACGAAGGCCCACCATGAAAGCATCTTCATACAGAGTGACGAAGCCCGACTCATGGAAGTGAGCTCCGCCATCGTGCACAGCAAGAGAAAAGGGGCCGGGAAGCTCATACATATTCCTGATTCGATCCAGATCAGGGCCATGCAGAATATTAATAATGGACTCACATGAGAAGATGACCCCGGGACCGTTCAGCACGGACCCCTCGTCGCCCGACCCCCGAGACGTCGAGGCTACGGGAGAATCCCGGTGCGCTTCCTCGTGAAATGCCCGAGTGGGGATTCTTCCCTCACTATGCTGGTCAAAGGGGGCCAGGGAAGGAGGGTCTGGGCTTGTGCTCATAGACCCTGATCGCAACTGCTCGTCTTCTGACCAGGACGACGAGTTGAAATCTGAATGACACATGATTGCATTTGTGGAGGATCTAAAGGGCAAATGACCTAAGAATGGGTCAAGAACTCCTAATCTGATGTATAGGGGAGGTAGATCTAACAACCTAAAGGGCAAGTCGTACAAGACTCGAGAAGAAAGACAACACTCTCTCAAGACTCCCTCGGGAACTCCCGTTCGGTCAATCTGCTCTAGTGTACCCCCAGACTGAAAGAAGTGACAAAACTGAAAAAAGAAGAACTCCCAGGTTCGTTCTAACCTAAGTGGGTTCACTCCCTCCAGTTTTGTTCAAGAAAAGAAGAAGATAATGAAGAACTGAGGACAAAAAGGAAGGACTTACAAAATTTAGCGCAGAAAAGGACTCAGGAACCTTGCTCGAGAATCTTGGTTACTGTCAAACCGCTCGGGAAAATCTCTCAGTTGGCAGCAGGAACTGAAGAAATGAGCCAAGTGTTCCTTATATAGAAGTAGCGGACGGTCCAAATCAATCAGATCCAACGGCTTAAGATTTTTCCCTCCAAGAATCGTCAACAACTGTCACCTCGGGCACGTGAAGGGTCGCCTCAAACCTTGCGCGCATTAAATGCGCGACGTGATGGTCCGGTTACCACACGACTGTTCAGTTATATCCGAACCAACTCCGCTGGATCCTGACCAGGCCAATTACTCCCTGACACGTGGCAATACCCACACCCGAGCTCCCACCTGTACTGATCGGTTACCCATCGTGGGATCTGGAGTGTGGGCCCCATCCCGAGCAGCGCTCCCAGACCACATCTGGACGGTTTCCAAGAAGCTACTGATTTTCAAATCCTCACCCGATGGCGCATCCAGTTAGTTCCGAAAATGGGGGGCAGCTAATATGTCTAAAATAATCTAGCCATGAAGACAGTGCCAGGTCACCCAGAGGCTCCGGTTATTCCGGTAAGGGCGCACCCCCGTGGGGCCAAGCATTCCCGAGGTGTTTATTCAGACCGCGCGGTTCGCATCAATGAACCGGGCATGAAGGTCGCGGCGTCCCGTGATCCCGACCTATCCAGCAGTTTCCTAAATCAACTATAAGTTTGCGAAAGGGAATATGACAGTTTCCTAAACCACTTAGGAAACTCTCCTAAAATCATGCAAATCTATTGTGATTAGATTAGGATTCCTAATCCTATTAACTTACCATGTAAGGGTGCACTCTTGCATCTATAAGAGAGCCCACCTACCCTGTCAAGGGGGATCCGACGATTCTCTAGCTAACAAGCATTCAACAGAGAACTCACCAACAATACGTATATACCCGGCCGGTATTAATGGTAGTGCCACCCACCTTTGTTGGCTCACCAGGCCCGCCGGTGATATGCTAGTGAGAGCGCACAGATGCAACCTTGGACGTAGGTCACCTCGTTAACGGGACTGAACCACATACAAATTATTCTTGTCTCTTTCTCTCTCTAAACCTCTCTTACCAGTTTTAGGCATCATCAGATCATATGTTGGTTTATTATGTTTCATGTATACACTATACGTTGGATTACTATGGTTTTTATTTTCTATAGATTAGGGATTTTATTACATATTGATTGCTATTTGTAGTTGTGATTATGAGTTATTTTTTTATATAGGTGTTATTATATTTTATATTGGTGCTATGATGCTGCTGCCAAATTTTGGTTTCCTCGAAAATAAATCTAGCACTACTCAAAACAATGCCAAATGAAATAATTTTTTTGTACTCAATAAAAACTGGCACTGTTTTGAGTAGTGCCAAAAGCGTGCCAGATTAATGCACCCGACATGTACACGTGGTGAGACCAAAAGTTGCCATGTGTTGACAAGCTATCTTGAAATTTTGGCACTATTTTAAAAATTGCCAAAAAAGGGTGCCAAATCTTTAAATATGGTACCCTTTGACCAAAATCTGGCATTGTTTTGAGCAGTGCCAAAAAAATTGGATCCCCCATATTTGGCACTGAAAAAAATAGTGCCAGATTTGGTCAGGCACTATTTAAAACAGTGCCAGTTTAGCGTTTTTGGTGTAGTGAACAAAGGCTAGAAGTTTTAGATTGATTCGATCCTTCCTTACCCCATTTCTATCCTTTTTTTTTTAAATTCTTTAGAGTGCAAACTACGTGGTTTGTGTCCTTCTATGCCCTTCGACTTCACTGAAGCTTTTATCACAAATTTGTTTGAAGATACTATCAATAGCGCTGCTAATCCCATCTATATTCCATCCACTTCTAATCTAATGTTTGACAGAGAGTCAATAAAGAGAGAACAGGGCTGATCTCATCGATGATGGTCAATGCCCTTTGCGTGAACTCTTAGCTCCAGATCAAACAGCCACACCTTCTTGTATTCGCATCCCACCACACACTGGTACATTCCATTTCCTTAATGGGATTATCCAATTGTTACCAACTTTTCACGGGATGGAGAAAGAGAAGGCATACCTACATATTTGAGACTTCGAAGACGTTTGTGGCACCTTTACCGATCAAACATGCCTAAGTGATATAATACAACTACAGCTTTTTCCCTTCACTTTGAAGGATAAAGCAAAGTCCTAGTTATTATCGCTTAAGCCGAACTCCATTTCAACTTGGGCAGCTATTCATGAAGCCTTTCTTAAAAAGTTTTTCCCTAATCGGTTAACTACCGATGTGTTGAGACAAATCAAAACATACAATCAAAAAGAGGGAGAAACTTTTCCCGAGGCATGGGAGCGATTCAAAGACTTGCTATTGCTATGCCCCACATCATGGCTTCAAGAAGTGGCAAACAATAAGTTTCTTTTTTGATGGTCTTAGTCCAAAATCGAAAGAACTTGTAGAAACCATGAGTGATGGTGAATTTATGAGTAAGAATGCAGACCGAGCTAAATATCATTTTGAATGGCTGGCTAAGCATGCACTGGAATGGGAGACTCAGGTGACAAGAACTCAAACAAGTTCGAGTTTAAGTCAAAAGAGTATTTATCAGTTGAAAGCCGAGGATAGTTTGATGGAGAAATATGAACAACTGGCTCGTAAGTTGGAGGTAGTAGAAGCAAAGAAAGAACCTGTAATACAGTTTGCTTCTAAAGAATCTTGTTCAAGTTGTCTTCAGATGGGGGCATACCTCTCAACATTGCCAAATGTACCCAATTTATCAAGAATAGAATCTTATAGAGGAACATGTTGTAAATGCCTTAAGTCGTTTCAACCCCAATAGTAGATAGAGCCATCTTGGTTTCGATCACAGGAATAATGCTACAACAGCAAACCCATCTCAATAGTGGTAGCCAAATCAGGGAAATAAACACCAACCCTAGAACCAAGGATACAAACAAAACTACCAACCCACCTATCAACAGAATGAAGGGTACTACCAAAATCAATACCAAAAAATCATCAACCTCAACCCAATTACAATCAAGGGAGTAACAACTAGTCTCCATCCAACACCTATGTGCCACCTCATAAGAAGGCACAAGAGGATCCAAACACACTTATGATGCAACAAATGCTGCAGCTAATAAATAAACTCAATACAAGTGTGGAGAGGTTGGTTGCTCAACAAGGGGATAGAGAAAGAATTATGTTCCCAGCATAACTAGAGCCAAATCCTAGAGGACAACATTCAGGTACAGGCCCTTCGGGGTCAGGATCACATGAAGAGGCCAAGGTTGTAATCATGTTAAGGAGCAGGAAAGTGATTGAAAAAGCTTCTCCTTCCTTACACCCTGTGGTTGAAAAGGAAGATGGGGTAGAAAATGAAGAAGAGTTGGTAGAAGAAGGGAAAGAGGGCGAATCAATTGAGCCCAAGATTAAAGTTTTTTAGGATACAGAAGTAAAGAGAAGGCCTGGAAAAGAACCTTTTCTCAAGGAGGCTCCCAGATGCCCTTTTCTAGTACCATATCCTCAGAGGTTAAAGAAACCTCAACAAGAAACTAAGAGTCAGGAGTTTTTAGAGTTATTTAAGCAAGTGAAAATCAACCTCCCACTCTTTGACACAATAAAACAAGTACCTTCTTACGCCAAGTTATTGAAAGACTTGTGCACTGTTAAGCGGAAGCAGTGTATTAAGAAGAGCGCTTACCTTACCTACCAAGCAAGTGCAATTCTCAAACATAATTTGCCTCCTAAGTTTAAGGACCTAGGTACACCAACAATTTCTTGTATAATTGGTCAGAAGAAGGTGAACAATTCCCTTCTTGATTTAGGGTCGAGTGTGAATCTCTTACCTTATACTTTCTACCAGCAGTTAGGGTTGGGAGAACTCAAGCCCACTTAAATTACTCTCTAGCTCGCAGATCGATCAATCAAATATCCGCGAGGAGTTTTGGAGGATGTCTTAATCCAGATTGAAACTTTTGTCTTTCCTGTTGACTTTATTGTTTTAGATACCGAGCCGGTACACAATGTCGGATCTCAAATTCTGGTGATCTTTGGACGTCTTTTCCTTACAATGATTGATACAACAATTAAGGTAAGAAGTGGAGTAATGACCCTAGTCTTTGGAAATATGAAGTTAATGTCAAAATCTTCTCGAATCCCAAATCAGATGACCTAGATGATGCAAGAGGGGTAAACTGGGTAGAGTCAGTAATCCAAGACTGTTTTGATTCAATTGCTCCTTCTAACCCTGTAGAGTCTATTATCACTAACACTTGTTATGAATTGGATAGATACACTCTACAGGACAAGGAGATGAGTTAGATATGTGTGATGTTAGAAGTTATTGAAGAAGAAGTTGAAAGAATAATGTGGACGACTCAATATAAATAACCACCGTCAAAGACAAAGTTGGTAGTACCATCAAACCTGCAATTTCTAGAGTTTGAATTGAAAGAGCTCCCGAAGGAGTTAAAACATGTGTTTCTGGGAGAAGAAAAGACCTTTCATGTAATCATTTCATCTACATTGAACCAAGAACAGACGGGTAAGTTATTAAGGTTGTTAAAGCAGCATTGAAGTGCATTAAGATGGAGCATCATAGATTTAAGAGGAATAAGTCTATCTATATGCACGCATAGGATTTACCTAGAGGAAGATGCCAAACCGTGTTGACAAATACAAAGGCGTCTAAACCCAAACATGCAATAAGTAATGAAGAAAGAAGTCCTGAATTTGTTTGATGTTGGGATAATTTATCCGATCTCGGATAGTCGTTGGGTGAGTCCGACTCAGGTAGTGCCAAAGAAAGCTGGCATTACAATTGTATAAATTAAAGAAGGAGAATTAGTGCCAACACGTGTGACAATAAGCTGGCGTATGTGAATTGATTATCGAAAACTGAATGCGGTGACCTGAAAGGACCACTTCCCATTACCTTTCATGGACCAAATGCTTGAAAGAGTGGCCGGTCATCAATTCTATTATTTTTTGGATGGTTACAATGGTTATGACCAGATCGAGATCGATCCTACAGATCAAGAAAAAATCGCTTTCACCTGTCCGTTTGGAATGTTCGCATATTGACAGATGCCATTTGGCTTATGCAATGTACCTGTTACTTTCCAGAGGTGTATGTTGAGCATTTTTAGTGATATGGTAGAGAAGATCATGGAGGTATTCATGGATGATTTTTCCGTGTTCGGTAGTAGTTTTGATGACTGCCTTGGAAACCTCCAAAAAGTTTTAAAAAGATGTGAGGATAAGAATCTTGTCCTAAATCGGGAAAAATGTCACTTCATGGTGACAAAAGGAACAGTGCTGGGACATATTGTCTATGTAGAAGGGATACAAGTAGATAAGGCAAAAATTGACATAATTGCCAATCTTCCTGTTCCTAATACAGTAAAGGATATATGATCATTTTTAGGTCGTATCAATTTTTATCAGAGATTCATTAAGAATTTTAGTGCTGTGTCCAGGCCATTGGTCAACTTTTGGCAAAAGACATCCCATTCGAATGGACCAGTAAATGCCAAGAATCCTTTGATAGACTTAAACATCACCTTACCACAGCTCCTATTATGCAATCTTTGGATTGGAGCCTTCCATTTGAGCTGATGTATGATGCCAATGACACTACGATCAGAGGTGTATTAGGACAGTAAAAAGATAAGAAGCCGTCTATTATCTACTATGCTAGCCAAACTCTTGATGGAGCTCAAAGAAACTTCTCCACCACCAAAAATGAGTTGTTGGTTATTATATTTGCCTTGGAAAAGTTCAGATAGTATTCATCGGCTCACAAATTATTTTCTTTACTGATCATGCTGTATTGAAGTATCTTCTATCAAAGAAAGATACAAAGCAATGACTAATATGTTGGATCCTCTTACTCCAAGAATTTGATCTGGTCATAAAGGATAAAAAGGGAGTAAAGAACGTTGTGGCTATCATCTTTCCTGGTTGACCTTCGAGGACCAGTCCTCATAAGTTTGTTCTGTGACTCTTTTTTGGATGAACAATTGTTTGCTGCGACACCTTTGCCTTTGTATGCAGACATTGTTAATTACTTGGCAATGGGAGAAACCCCATCTCATGGGTCTACTCCTGATAGGAAAAGGTTTCTGTCTATCGCCCGATGGTTTTATTTTGATGATCCGTACTTATTTAAGTACTGTGTAAATCAAGTGATAATGAGATGTGTCCCAGAGGAGGACATTTCTCACATTCTAGCCTCCTGCCACTCAGAAGCCTGCGGTGGTCACTTTTCATCCCAAAAGATTGCCCAAAAGGTTTTTAGCAATGGATTCTACTGGCCATCTATTTTTAAGGATGCATATGCTTTCTGTAAGGCCTGTGCCAGATGCCAAATGGTAGGTAGTCTATCCATAAGAAATAAGATGCCGATGACCCCAATAATCACTATTAAAATTTTTTACTGCTGGTGCATCGATTTCATGGGACCATTCCCGCCATTCTTTCATTGTGAATATATTCAATTGGTGTTCAAATACGTGCCAAATGGGTGGAGGCTATTCCAATGACAAGGAACGATCACCAAACGGTGATCACATTCTTTAAAGAAAATATACTTTTAAGATTTAGAACACCCAAAGCAATGATCAGCAGTCGTGGAACCCATTTCTACAATCGGCCTTTTGAAGAATTAATGAAAAAATATGGGGTAAACCACAAGATCGCTATTTCATACCACTCGCAATCTAATGGATAGGCAGAGCTGGCCAATAGGGAGATTAAGCACATTCTCGAAAAGACAGTAAATGTCAACAGAAAGGATTGGTCTTCACGATTAGCTGACGCTCTCTGGGCGTATAGGACGGCTTATAAGACCAATCTATGAATGTCTCCCTACAGATTGGCATATGGAAAGGCCTGCCATCTATCGGTGGAACTCGAGCACAAAGCATATTGTGCCACATGTTTGTTGAACTTTGATATTCATGAAGGTGGCAAACTATGGAAGCTCTAATTGAATGAATTGGAAGAATTAAGGAATGATGTAAACAATCATGCCTGAACATTTTAATCTAAATTAAAGTAAAAGCACGATCGATCAATCCTAAGAAAGAACCTTGAATAGGGACAAAAGGTACTACTTTATGATTCAAAGCTTTACCTCTTCCCAGGAAAGCTGAGATCAAGATGGACTGGACCTTTTATTGTCAATGAGGCATTCCCACATGGGGCGGTAGAAGTTGTAAATCCGAAGAATGGTAATGTTTTTAAGGTGAATGATCAACGCCTTAAACCAATTTTCAAAAGTTTTACACCGGAGTCAGAGATCATCCATTTGGATGATCCTGACTATTCGATGTAAAGAAAAGTTTGGACTTCATCTGTTGTACATTAGTTTTCTTTCTTTTGGTGTATTGTTTTCTTTCTGTCTTTCCATTTCTCTTAATTCTGTCTATTTCCTGACTGTAGGATGAATCCACTACAATTTCTGCCACCATGCTCTACCATAGGGTTCGTTATCGAGGAACTTCAAAATAGGTAGAACGGAAAAGGCCGGTGTTCACTCCATTATCCACCTCGTACCCATATTCCCCAAATGAAGTAATTGCCAATATGAGTACTTGGGATCTATTATGTGTAGTTCGAGAGATTTTGGAAGATCTCCAGATCAACTCGGATGGAGAAGTAGTGGATTATTTTGTAGATTATGCTAAAGGGAAGGACCTTTCTTTTCCAGATCCGGAGCTTAACTGATTGGCATAAGTCCTATAGCCCTTGAATAAGACAGAAATTTTTTTTCAGTTATTCTGTTGTTTTTCTGTTGGTTATTTTCATTGTCTCAACCAAAATCTTGTAATCCTGAGCTAGAGAATTCCTTATGAGCAATAAAGATATTGAGTTTCTGTACTAATTCTTTCTATCTATGTGATTGATGGTTGTTTCAACTGTTTAGGTGCTGGAATTCATGTTTTATATCTTGGTAATGCATTATTGAATTGTTGGGGGTAACCATATGGAGCATTTCTGGGTTCCTATTAATTTTGAATCCCAATCGATTAGAGTCAAGAACCAATAGATTGCTTATTGCCACCAGTTGGCAATTGATTACCTTTTCTGGCAGATTAAACATCCGCTCATCCCCCTATCTTTCTCTCTCTATCTCTCTCATATTTTTAAAATCAACCGAGAGAGAGAAGGCAATTTTGAGAGAGGAAAAAACCATTCCATCATCCTCATCCCCCTATTTTTATCCTCATCATCATCTTTCACCATCATTCCCACCCTCATCATCATCTTCATCATTCACCTTCACCATTGTACCACCTATATCACCATTGCCACTACATGGCCACGAGAAGAGAGGGGGTTGTTTGGTGAAGAGAGGGGGCTGTTTGGGGCTCAATTTGAGGATTCAAACCATCATTATCATCATCATCCATCATCAACTTCATCATTTTCATCCCAAATCGTCCGAAGGGGTCGATTTTATCTCCGTTTCATAGCTGCTATTTTCGTTGAGGTAATTCCCAAACCCATTTCAATTTGTGCCCTAATTTGATCCAAATGAAAGTGGGTGCCCTTCATGGTCTTAAGACCACTAAAAGATGTTAAATGGGGGCGTGAGACCTTTGTTTTGGCAACCCCCTCTATTTTCACTGATGGCAATTGATTGCCATCAAGGCCCAATCAATTGGCATCAATTTTCAATCGATTGCCAATAAATGCCAATCGATTGGCATTTACAGTGAGCAGGTTATTTTGTTTTCTTACCCTATCTCTCTGTCTTCTTCTCCTTTTTAGTTCCAATGGTCCCCAAGCCAAAAGATAGCAATCTTCTTCCTGATAAGTCTACCTCACTGGTTATTTCGGGTCCCCCCTCACCCACGGGTAGGGGTGGGCATTCGGTCGGTTCGGTTTGGCACTATTCGGTTTGGTTTGAGTTCGGTTCGGTTTGGAAGATTGTCAACTGTTAACTGACTGAAATTTAATTCGGTTGGTTCAGTTCGGTTAACTGAATTACAAATTCGGTTCGGTTTGGTTATTCGGTTAACCGAAATGTAAAAAACCCAATTTTTATTTTAATTTTTTTTCATTTTTCACAATTTTTTTTTTGTTTTTTTCCTTTTTCTTTCATATTACAAAGAACGCATACTTTTCTTTGTTTTTAATTGTAAAAATACTTATATTTTATTATCTATAGTTATGTATAAGTATATTAATAATATAGAAAATGAAAATAAAAAATAAAATTTTGGTTTTCGGTTCGGTTCGGTTTTGCCTATAGGCAACTGATAACTGAACTGAAATTTTTAATTCGGTTCGGTTTTTAACCGAACTGAAATTTTTAACTGAAATAACCGAACTGAAATTGAAAATTCGGTTCGGTTTGTTCGGTTAACCGAACTGTTTGCCCACCCCTACCCACGGGTTTCGTAACGACAAAGAGATCGCCTGGTTCTCAAAACATTTCCAAACCTAGGAGGTGATGATTAAGCTCCAATTAAAGAACCTTTAGAGCAATGATAAGACTCTTTTCTACCTCTTGTAACTTCGTGCTTATCCAGATTGGATTCCGGTCCTCACAACCGCCAAAAACGTTAACGCTCCATGGATCCGAGCGGCTATTGTGAGTATGGTTAGAGTCCCGGGAGCCCCATATACCTTTTTGTCTTACATTTGAGGGCGGAAGGTTATATTCAGCCCAAGGACAGTAGTAAGGGCCATTAAGATCGCTGAAGTACCCAAGCATCTATTCCTGGTCCACATCAATCGACCTTTTCCCTCCTTTGATATGGTCGCCATAGAGATTTTAGGAGGCAAAATAAAAAAGTGGAATAGAGAGGGGACATTCTGGGATCATAATCTAACCTCAGCCTATCATCTTTTTTACCTGGCCATAGTGCGATGTATTCTTCCGACCACTTATAAAAAAGAGTTGGCTGGGTGGTATACGCAACTCTTGTATGCGATTGGCACCGAAAAACTTGCGTGCCTCTCTCGCCTTTACTTGGATTTCCTATTCAACTTTACTCGACACTTAGGGCCTACCCAATAGCTCAAAGGTGCGTGGGTCATACATCGAGTATGTACAAAGGTAGGCATCCCATCTCTCCCTACTGATCTTTCTCTGTAGAGCCTGAAGATTGGAATTTTCTGTAAGGCCACTATAAAAGGTCAGATGGTCAGTTTAAGTCGTTGAAGAAAAGAAAGGAAAGGTGGGTAAGGTGAGGGAGAAGAAGAGAAAGAGAGGAATTAAGTCAGAGGAGGAGACAGAGGACCTAAGACGCCACCGGCGGAGGGGTCATGATACGGTTGTGATAGAGGAGGAACCTGAGCATCCTCCCAGTATGATCCTAGGGACATTTGCTGAGGCCGAGGGATTTGAGTTCAGGAAACAGGATAGGCAGGCCCCGTAACTCTCCAGGCAGTTTATGATATCCTGATTAGCGTGAGGGAGGTGCAGGTATAGCTCGAGGGTACAGTGCGTCAGTTAGCTGCTCAACAGGAGCTGACGACACTGGAGCTCACACAGATGATGATGCAGATAAGGCAGCTTACCGATTTTGTCAAGCAGATTTTGATTCTATTAGGGGTGAATCTGTCCTTGCTTTCTACATCAGCACTGCCCCCACAAACTACTACAGACCCTGCCTCTACATCAATACCACCAGAGTTATACATTCTCGAGATACAACCACCATTGTTACCACCTCTAGCTAGTGCTGAGAGTGACCCAGCGGCTGTCCAGACTATGACGGCTACTGAGGGTGGTAGTGAGGTTGCACATCTTGCTTTAGATCTTGCACCTCAGACCTCTAGTGATCCTCCATCTATTGAGCTTTAGGATCTATTTTATAGACTGAAAGAGTGCGATGTTATTTTCATTGTATCATGTTTATCCTCTCTCGTTTGTTTATATTTTTGGATTTTTGGGTTGGACTGCTAGTTTTGATATCTGTATATGGACTCTTTATGATTTTTTTGGACATTTTTATATAGATATTACATTTTGCTGATGATTAATTATTTTAATTTGCTATATTCTCTGTTGTATCCATTGAGTTCTTGATCTTGGTTGTGTTTTGGAGATTAATGTATTAACAGGTGATTTCTAGGTTGTGAACTGCAATGCGTGTATCAGGTGATATCTGCCATTTGTTGTCTTAAAATATATCCATTGGGGACAATGTTTATTTTAGTTAGGGGTAGAGGGTAGATACACAATTGTTTATTTTTTAACTGAATTTGTTACACCTGTTAAGTATTATAATGTCCGTTTTAGTTGTTTGGTGTGTTTTGGTTTGTTTTTTATAGGAAAATTGAAAATTAAAATTTTTTTTGGTGATTGTTAGGCTTATGACTCTTGGAAATTTGCTATCTCTCAGTTTATTACTCTGCAATGACGCATTCATTTCTTTCGTTTCTTGGTATGGATCCTGATTACATGTTACTGTGTTGCCAACCTAGTTATATGCCCACATCATAATTACATCCTGAAGACATTTGCATGAGTTGACAGCGGCGATAAAAATCCTTGATTGTAGTGAAATATGATTATCATGTGATTGGACTAGTTGTGGAAACTTTAAACCCTAGCAAGCTTTGGGCCATTCTTCATTTCTGAGGATTAATCACATAAACTCGTGTCGCTCTTTGTAATACGTATGCTAATATATCATCGAGATTCTCAGTCTTGTTTCACTTGGCTAGTTGCTACAAGAGAACGTTCAGGATCTACCAATTTTAAAAACTCAGGAATTACTCGAAATATGAACTAAAGTATCTAGAAAATGATTTAGGCCATCGATAGCTCACCTCATTACTGGAAAAGTTTCAATTCACACCCACCTATCATGACTCAATGCTTTTCCCTGAAATCATGTATCTCTTTAAAGTTTAAGCATGTGATTGTTTGGTGTTAGTGGTTAAAGGAGGAAAAGAAACAAAAAAAAAAGAAGAAAAGAGCAAAATAAAAGAGAAAAAGAAGAGAATGAGTGAGCTTAAAAAAATGTTGGAGGATTGGGTAAGTAAAAAGAGTCAAGTTGAATATAAAAAAATATGCAGTCACATGTTTAAACTCGACACCCCATCTCATTATATGAACTTCTCTGCCTATCACTTTCGCAAGTCCTAAAGATTCTTGATAACTTAGATTAAATTTTGAGTATAGAATGAGTTCTATGTGGTAGATCGCCCCTATAGTAAATAGTGTTCCTTTCATGAGACTCCTACACTTCAAAATAAGCGTTTTTCAGTGTCTAGTATGAAAGCATATTTGATAGCCTTTTCATTTACTCATTTGAGCTTCATACTTTGAGTGCAAATCTTTTTACGCCAGTTTTTTAGTGTTTCTATTATTGAGCATAAATCGTGTGAGATTTGAGTTGAAATTATGAAATCTTAAACATGATCAATCTACATAACTCTCAGATGAAGATTTCGATTGTAGTTGTTAACTCCACACATACATTCAAGGATATATGAAGGCAATGGATGTATTTTGACTAGAATGGCTACTTTGTAACATGTTGTTTACTTCCATGGTATGATAAAGGAAGTAATATTTTTGTTGAGTATGATTTTTACCATTTAAGATAAAGATATTTTCTGGAAAGTCCAGAATGCTGAACACGTGAATTTTGTGGGTATATTCTCTGCAAACCCTCACGAGACACTTGTCCACTAAGAGAACTTAGGGGTTTAAAGGCTTATTGCATATGCTAAATGCAATCGTAATTTCTGCTATAATTAGTCAGGATTTTTTCTTTTGATTTAGTTCAATAAAAATGTAATGTAAGTTGTGCTTGTTGTTATTTCGCTTCATTACTAGAGACTAGCAATACGCTAGTTGGGGGTCGTGATGAGGGTTGATATTTGTAAAATATTGGCCCGATAAAGAATAGAATTTGTCAATCTTAGACCCATATCTCTAGTTTTATCTGCATTTGTGTTGTAATACCTTTCTTTACACAATGATATATTTTCCATGGTATGTTGTTGTGTTTAGTGCAGTTTTATGCAGGTTGTAGAAGTTGAATTGATAACAAGTTAAAAAAGGGATAGTGAAAAAACAAAGAGGGCATTTCAAAGTCAAACTTCAAGTCCCAATCGATTGCCATCCTTTGGCAATCGATTGCCGTCTCTCCAGAATCAATCGATTGCCTTCAGTAGCAATCGATTGGTCTGGACTGTGCAGTCAAACCTATTTTAATGGTGCTAGATTTCAGCAATCCTTGATTTGTGCGATGACTAACTGTTACACTGTGAACCTAGACACTCCTTTTTCGTAGAGAGAGTTGTATATATAGAGGAGAAGAGGAGGAGTGAGGGGTTGGATCATTCTTGTTTGTTTTTGTAGGATAAACTATTGTTACTCCATTTTTGTGAAGCTTTCGAGTTTTGTAGTCAGGTTTCGTAATACAATCCAGGTTTCATTTATTTAGTTTTGCTGTTCTGGACTTTCTAGTCATAGTGTTATTCTAGTTCTTGTTTTGAACCTCCATTGTAATTTCAAGTTTCACGATTAAATCCATGTCTAGATTTAATTTCAATAGCATGCCTCAGTTTATTTTTGTTTCTGCATCTCTAAACATGCTAGCTTAGAATCCTGGTTAGGAACAATGTGAAGCCATGAATCAGAGTAAAAGTCAATGGTAAGCGATTGGATACAGAATCCAATCGATTGTCATAGACTCAAATTCAATCGATTAGTGTATCCTAATCGATTGGGAGACACTCCATACCAATCGATTGCTGTCTATGGCAATCGATTAGTAGGCACATGTCTTGGGCAGGACCTTTTCAGCACTCTAATGACTTCTATTTCAGAAACTCAACCTAAATTAATCTTCTAAAGTTCAAGTTGCAAACCGATATTGAATTATAAGTGTTTATACCAATTAACTCAATGAACACCCACGGTCAACATGTCGAATATTTCATACTTGATTTGTTAGTTATAGTTCATTGTTTTAATTAGTAACTATTTTAGTTCTTCAAAGAAAGTTAAGTAAATCAAAGCACTAGTCATGTAAAATTCACATAACTAGTGTCTAGGTTTTTTAACTTAATCATTTTTAAAATAAGGAAAGCTAGAAAGGTAAAGCCCCATTAGTACTTAAATGTTAAAACATGGTAGTGGTTGAGACAACGTGGATTCACATGTTCCCAACACCCTTTTTATAAATAATTTTGAATTCAAAATCTTGTTCTAGTTAATTTAAGTGTTACTTAACCTTAATTAATTTAGTTTAATCTTGAATATAGTAGGATCGTTAGAACCTCCACTTTAAAAGAAATCATCTTTTCTTTCTCTTTAGGTTTCAATCTAGAACCTTCTGTCCCTAATTTCCGTTCCTTAGGATACGACCTGGTCTTACCAGTTTTTACTTGACGCGACCGTCTACACTTGGATGTACTCATAAGAGCACACACAATTTTTGTTGTGTCAGAGTCTCGTTAAAAAAAAAGATGTCAATGGGTTTTAAGCTTTTCATGTGAAAGTGTTCAAGAACCTTCATCTTGTAAGTCCCTCGAGACAAACAGAGGAGCTTCTGAGAACAATATCTCACAATCTAAACTCCCAACATATAGTTGGCATCACCCATGTCCTCAATCTCAAACTGAGAGGACAACCACTCTCAAGTGGAAACAATGGAACTCATCTCATTCCCAGCTATAAGGATGTCGTCATCATACAAAGAATTAGAACACTTTCTTGGACCGTTTAATGTATGCACATTGTACCACTGTATAGACGATTGCTAGCTTGAGATAATAAATGGAACGTTTAAGACGGTATACTTTTGCGCTCATTCCCTTTGGTCATAAAACCAATGGGCTGATCCATATTGATCTCTTCGTCTAGATCTCTATTGAGAAAAATAGTTTAAACATTCAACTGAAAAAGTTCTAAAACTAAGTGTGCGACAATCGCTAGGATAAGGCGAACGGAGTAAGATCTCATCCTTTGGCAGAATATGTTTCCATGGTCTATACCCTCTCTGGGTACAAACTATCGCCACAAGGCGTGTATAGACACCCCATTTTGTCTGCTATCACATTTAGGAGACCCATAGCTTGATGGCTCACAATGATCGAAAACGACTGAAAAAGGACTCCTGAAAGTTAGTTTTATCTCTTAAAATGCTCAAAATGACCAAAATATCCCTGAAAGCCCCAAAACTCCCATATTTGGACCAAAAGTTCTGGAAACATGCTACGTCACAAGAAAAGTAAGAAAATGAATTTTAGAGCAAAATCAGATGAAATTGTCAGTTCCCAGAGACCCCCGAAAGTTCCCGGAAAGTCCCCGTTGACCGGGTTGACCTAGGTTTGACCAGGTTTGACTAGGGTTTGACCAAAATTATCCAAATTTGTCGAAAAGTTTTGAGATCATTCTAGACCATGTGAAAAGTACTAAAACGAGTTTTAACAGAAAATCGGACGAAAACGTCAGCTCCTGGGATCTCCCAAACGTTCCCAGAACTTCTTGGAAATCCTAGGTTTAACCGATTTGACCAAAAAGTGGACTTTGAAACCGGAGTGCCGTATCATTTTTCAAATATTTTTCATGGATACTAGAGGTCAATAGCTTTCCAACGGTATATCGCACATAATTTCTGGATGTAAAACGAATTAATTATGAATTTTCAAAGGTGAAAAAGGCGATCAAATCGACTTTTATCGCGAATACCACAGAACTTTTCAAAGTGACCCATCTCCAAACTATTTTTTATGGAAATTATACTCCATTAACTTTCCAATGGTATATCACAAGCTCAATTTGGAGTTCGTACGCATTTTTTCTGAATTTCAGACAAAATATGGCCTTTTAGCGAATACCGCAGAATCCATTTTTGTACTAATTTATTTTGGGGGTCCAAATTGAATAATTAAAAGCCAAAACGATGTAGTTTCTTGTTCACAGATATTTGGTACCAATGGGAATACTTTCTAAATCCCAAAACCACCCTAAATTGGCTTATATAAACCCCCCTTTGCTCTTCATTTTGGGGGGGGCCAAGTGCAAAGTTTGAAAAAGTTGTAGAGAGAATAAGAGATATGCTTAGAGTTAGTAGTGAGAATTGGAGCTTCCTCCACTGATTTTCTATAGAAAGTGAGTTCTAAACTCAAGTTCTTCCATTATCCTTCCATATACTTCACATCCAAACCCTCCCCAACTATCATTCTTGAGCAATCATGAGTTAGGAAGCTACTTCCATGTCCAAATGTCAATAAATATGAGTGAAACACCAAGTTACAAGTCCAATATCTCAATGATCACCATCTATTGATTGCTTATTTGATTGTTTACATATTATGTTCATCTCTTCTTACTTCATTTCTTTTTTATTTTTCTTTGATTACTTACATGTTTGTCATCATCTAGATAACATGTTGTTTGAGGAGAGTGTTTGAGGAGAGTGAATCCTTATGGATAGTAGCTCTTGACCTCAAAGACATGTTTGATGGATGGTGATTCTAACTTCAATACATTCATATGTATTGTTGAAGTCATATTCTCAAACAAAACTATATTTGTGCAAACAATATTGGGAGTTCTTAATGATGAGTTTGATGTTGATTTATTAAGTGGACTTTTGTGCTGAAAATGTGCTTGTAAAACCCCTATTTCAAAACCCCTCTAAAACCCCAATGTTTGGATTCCAAAGAAATTAAGCTTGTTTTCTCAACAAATCTTCAAAACAATGAACAATCTGAATTCAAAGATTTTTCTAGGACTCAATACTCAATATATGGATGCAAGACCACTTGGAAAGTCTTCCTAACTCATTAGAGAACACCCATGATTTTTTGGTTTGGTTTGGTTTGGTTTGGAAACACTTGAAAGGGTTCCATTTTGGCCCAAACATTCATTCCATACATTCTGTTTTTGCTGTCACAGCAGCTAGGTTGAATTTCAACTAGTGTTTCAGAAAACTTTTCCTAAAGGAGTGGTCCCAACTTATTTTTTTCTTGAATTTCAGTGTCTTGGGGAACTTTCTATATAATATGGGCCTTTAGATGTTTTGTTTTCATTTTCTAAGATTTTTCAACATTTCAGTCAACAGTACAGACTCTATTTCTAAGTAACCTCTATTGTTTATATGATTCATCTCAATCTGTAATATTTATTGAAGATTGGATTTTTGATTTGTGTTCTAGACACAATAAGGATGATATCCATAAAAAAATCATGAACTAAAAATATTTCTAACCCCACTTTTCAATTTCTACAAGGTCAACTCACTGTTCTGTCCACTATTCACAGCAAGCATACTTTTACTTTCATTCTTTGATTTGATGCTCACATGCACTCCAAATTAGTTCATATCTTAGGAAGTAGTCCATACTACATTTGTATACATCCTATAATGAAATTCTTTATTCATTAATGCATATTTTAGACTTCTAAGTCACTATAGAAAGTCCAAATATACAAACACACTACAACCTTTGCACCTTCTAAGTTCATACATTGCATCCATGCAAGATTTGGAGTTTTTGTGTCTCCTAATCTAAGAAGATTATAAGGAATGAACTTGATCATACGTTCATGCTTCTCCTCGATCTAATCTTCCTTTCTCATCCATCCCAGGGATTGAGAGGTCTTCTTTTCTCAAAGATTAACATGCATCATTCTAGCTTGCTAAGCATATTTTGATTTATTTGATTATTTGTTTCAAGTTCATGTCCCCTTTAGATTAGGAAAACTTGATTACTTGATATGTAATTAGAAAATTTTTTCTAGGTTTATTTGTGTGATCTTTCACTTTGCATTGTGTGATACTTGGCCAAGATCTGATGAATAATATCTTATCTTTTGATCTTCCATTTTAAGATTCTTATGTGATGTAATATACTATCATAGTATTAATTATCGAACCAAACATAGTATAAGATGATTATTTGGATGCTAATTGAGGCCCGTTAAAAGACGGGGCGAGTTGAGGGTGTTTTAGTCGTGGCAAAGGCTCCTTCCTCTCTCGTACCAAAACCCCGAGCCAAGTTTTTTGGTTATGAAGGACCGGTGCCCTTTATCCATTTGGGTGAGTCAAAATTAGGTTTCTTGGTTCCTTAAAAACCAAGTGGCGACTCTGTATCTGTTTTTAACAGACCTTCTTTCTTCAAATCAACTTTGATTTCAAAACTAAAGGAAAATCAATTCTGAAACCTCAGAAATAGAAACCGAGGGTGGCTCACGAAGGCCACGTGTCCACAGCGTGCCTTATACTTGTTAATTGAATTATCTACCTTGTGGTAGACTTTGAAAACACACTTGTCTCCAATAGTCTTTTGCACAGGCAGAATGTCAACTAACTCCCAGACCTTATTCGTATCCATAGAGCTCATCTCATCTGGCATAGAAACCATCCACTCAGCTTCAATAGACGAAGAAAAATACTTCATCAAAAGAAGTAGGCTCATCCTCATCCACTTATGCACACATTTGTACACATGAAAATGTCTCCCTCAATTTCAAAACGGCGATAAAGAACTTTTTCCTCATCATCTACAGTGTAGTACCTGAGAATCTTAATTGCCTAGTGGTGCACTTCTACTATCTGGTACACTTCCACTAGCATCTAGCGGTGTACTCCCACTTGGCTGGAGACTAGTACCATTTTTCAGCGAGTACTAAATGTAGATGTGGTTCAATCTCCACACCCTCACTTAAAAATGGTATGCTGTCTTCAGTATCCTCCTAATCATAGAGGTTAAGATATCTCCTAGTATTACCAATCATGGGGAAGTCATTCTCAATATCATGTGACACTATTTCTATCATTCCTATACCCGGTTGTTCATTATATGTAACATAGCCTTTCGAGTTATTAGAATACCTTATAAAGATATGCTTTCTAACTCTTGGGCATAGTTTATCGCACTTATGGGAGGTATAGCGAACATAACCTCCTGATCCCCATAGGTAAAAATGCTCCTAAATGAGCTTTTAGCCTTTTCATGGCTCATTAGGGGTAGAAGGAAACGACTGAGAAAAGTACTCTAGTATGTAGGTAGCAATTATGTGACGACCAAGAGCCATTACTCCTGAGGTACGAAGGCCAAGATGGATGAGGTGAGGTCGGGTGTGGGGGATTGTCCCACATCGCCTAGGGTGAAGTACTTCCTAGACTAGTTTATAATGATTAATCGTCCCTCTATATACAACAAGGCCTTTTAAAATTGTGAGGGAGCTAAACACGAAAGAACTCCACAATTAAGCATGATGTTGCCAGAGCAGTACCAGGGATGGGTCCCGACGAAGTTCTTTGTGTTTAGACCCAAAGCGGACAATATTGTTGCCAGACAAGGCGGTGGATCATTACAAATTATGAGTACATCCCCCCCAAAATAATATTGGGAGATTGACTTGTGCCATCATAGTCTTAGCCATATCTAGGAGTGTCGTATTCCTTTTCTCTACAATAACATATTGTTACGGAGTTTCAGGAATAGGAAGTTGTTTGCGTATCCTTTTTTCCTTACACAATTCACTGAACTAATTAGATAAGTGCTTGTGATCTTCATATCGCACGAAATCATCTATAAAAGTGAGAGATAAGAGGCGCTATGACGTGCCTTTATAACCATAGGTCCACAGATATTTGAGTGAACTAGCTTTAATGCTTGAGTAGCTCTAATAGCCTCTCTAAAAGGCTTTCGCATGCTTTACCAACTAAGCAAGACTCACATATAGGTAGGTCAATCTTAATGAGTTAGTCCAAAATGCCTTCTCTAGCTAGTCAAGTCATCCTATGTGTTCAAGTTCAGCATGTCATGTCTCAGAATAAATGAATAACAGAGGAAAGCATAATTTATTAAAACAATTCTAAGTAGTTATCCCTAGATAACCATGTCCTAGTAACACTACCACTCTAAAATATCCATCCTATTACCACCAAATTGAAAAACGCCTTCAACTGCGCTTTTTCACCTTGGTAGCCTTGGGCGCAAACTTGCTAGCCCTACCCTGCCTCTTAGCAGGTTTACCTTACCATTGTGTTTAGGCCTGCTAGTCTTGCGTTCACTTCCACTTATGGAAGTTGTGGTCAAGAGTGTATCTATACGGTTCGCCTTACCTTTTTGCTCTCCACATTTAGCTCATTATGTCAGGAAATGTCAAAAACAAAAATTTAACATTTTCGTTGTGGATCATGATTTATTTTCTGTAGACTTGCAAACCAAGAAAAGAACTAATCATAGCCTAAAACTGCAGTTCGCCAGTGAAAATGTTCCCAGTAATTTGATTATCACGAATCATACCTGACATCGACCGATGTTCAGTCATCGTGTACTTGGAACATGTCCTTTACTTTTCCAAACTTCATAACTACATACTCAATCTAGTAGTGAATGTACCACTGTAAGAACAAATTCAAGCTAATCCCACAATTCTTTGGCTATTGGGTAGTACTTATACTTCCCAACAAGATCATGATGCATGCTGCTTATTACAAAGCACATGCTATGATCCTTCTCAAGCCAAGTATTATAGGCTTTCAAGGTATAACTATGTTGGACCGGAGGCCCATTGTTCGGTTAAATAGGTTGGACCATAGAATAAGTCTAAAACCCACAAGCTCTTACTTATTCTGTAGGTGTGTTACTTTGCAATGCCATATTAAAAAAAATTAGTCCATTTTAAACTTGTTATCTTTGTAAAGATCAACGAAATGTGGTTTGAAAAGTATTCGAGAACATGCGCAAGAGATTGACATTATTATTTTGCACATTTCATAAAGTTTGTTTTAAAATCCAATTACAAATCATTTTCCCCTTTTTATAATTTAAGACCAAAAAATTTGCTATTTGCTCATTAATCAAATCTTAATTTTGTAAATTAATGAATTTTTTTATAATTGATTTTTCTAAACAAATATTAATTAGATAGTACAATTACCTATCTAAGATCATCCACAATGACATAAAGTATAAATGCGCCATACACACATATATGTGCATGGACCCCCACGCGAGTCTGAATTGACAACCTAGAGCTTGTGCTAAGGTAATTCAAGTATATGATGTATGAACGAAGAAAACCATCCCTTCACAAATAGACTTTTCCAATACAGTAAATATAAGCGCTCATCCTTACATTACATTTATAGCCATAAAAAAAATAGGGATGCTTTGTTCATATACATATGCAGAAATAACCTTAAACATACATCGTGAAGGCACAAGCTTCACAAATTGTCAATTAATTGTCCATTCATCCGGTCCGGATTAATGCACTAATCACATACACCAAGCTCTCATGCAGTCTATTTAAAATGAATGGACTAATCCATCACTCCATTTAAGGAGAAGGAGGATTAGAGGTCTCGGGTCATCCAATCACAAATAACGGTAATTTAAACATGACCAACTATGCAATGAGCCTCTAAAAATAATAAAATATAATGAACTAATTCATTGCTACGCCCGGATAGCTCCATAAACTAAGGAAAAAATTCAATTAAAAATCCTTGATCTTTCAATAATTTAGAAACAATTTTAGGTTTTAAAACTCATATAAAAACCAATTAGTCAAGGGCTTTTAAATTAACAAATTAATTTGAAACCTCATGGAAAAAAATATGAATTACTAAAAAATTGATTTTTTCATTATAAATAAAAAATTTCAAGAATTTTCTCAATTCCCAAAAATATTTTGAATCAATATAACAAAATGAATTGATCTAGTTACAAAATAACTATGAGCAACTAAATTCCAAAAAAATACAAAAAAAATTTAAGGAATTTGTTCTCCAAAGATTTTCAGTTGTCTAATATGGTGTTCCAAACACCCCATATTAATTTAACAAATTAATAGTTTATTTTGGCTATTTTAAGCAATAAAAAAATGTCCATAAGCATAAATTTTATGCTCTAAAATACCGAAACAAAAATGAGATAATTCATAAAATTTTCTCAAGTCTCCAAACAGTGTACAAAATCACCATTTTTTTAATTTCAAGAATTAACAACTTTCTTTGTTCTATTTTAAGCAATTAACATTGCGTACTTAACATAATATGTGCTTTAAAATATATCCCAAAGAGCGAGAAAATTCACTAAAAATTTTCCTCAAGCTACCACTAGTGCACTAAACACATTGTGTTAAATCTATGAACTAATAATCGATCAAAATATTTTAAGCAATTTAATACGTGTACCAAAAATACATAATCATATGCTCTAAAATATTAGTATGATTTAGATAACTTACCAAAAATTATCTATGGGTCCCACAAAATTATATATGATCTAAAAAAAATGTCCCTTATGTCCCTTATTAATAATAAAATTAATACTGTATTTTGGCTATTTTAAAAAATTAGATAAATGCCCATAAACATAAATTATATATGCTCTAAAATACTATAAATACATTATAATTTACCAAAAAGCAAAAAATATCTTAGAGTCCCTTAGTGTACTAAACACAAGAAAAAATTAACATTATCAAAAAAAAAAATTTCTAAAACTTTCATTTATTCATTCAATTTTTAAATGGTTTAAAGCAGCTTTAAAAATTTTCTTCTTCAACTATTCAACTATTTGAATATAACTCCAGAAGTGAACATTTAAAAAAAATAATTGGTTAAGACCAAATAAAATATACATCCGCTACTATAGGTCTTGTTTAGCTCATAAAATCTTGATGGTTTTACTCCTGCACGCCTCCATGCCCTTATAGCCATGATTGGCATGCTCATGAGAGCACTGTTGGTCTCTATCAACAGATTATTTTTTTTTAGGGTAAATTACCTTTTGCCCTCTGTGGTTTGCCTCTATGGCACTTTGCCCCCCATGTAGTTTGAAATGTAACACATAACCCCCCATGTGGTTTGTCTCTGTGGCACTTTAACCCCTTGTAGTTTAGAATGTAACACATAACCCCCCTGTGGTTTCCCTTTGTGGCACTTTACCCCTGTAATTGTTGGTCATTTAAGCAATTTGTTTTGGCTATAGGGGGGTAAAGTGCCACAAAGGAAAATCACAGGGGGGTTATGTGTTACATTCCAAACTACAGGGGGTAAAGTGCTATAGAGGCAAACAACAGGGGGATGATGTGCTACATTTCAAACTACAGGGGGGGCAAAGTGCCATAGAGGCAAACCACAGGGGGGTAAAAGGTAATTTACCCTTTTTTTAAGCAACAAAACTTCTTTTTTTTTCAACATCAAAATAGATCTAGGTTTTAGATTTCTCAACCATCGGAGATAATCAGTCTATGGAATTTAATAGGGAGACTCTAGGGACCATATGGGACACAACCATATAAAAAAATTGGGACTTCTATTGGAGTTTTATATTAGACCCACTTGAAAATTCATTTTGGGTTTCGGAAGCAATAGCTTCAAGAAACCTTTAATGGCAGATCCGTTTTTGGTGATATACGGGCGAATCAACAACCTATATGGCTTAGATACCAATGTAGATAAAATACGCACACATGTATACGAGTTGGGTTTAGGTCACTTACCTAACGGAATAACCCAACGGATCGTGTAGACGACCGGTGAGAGTATACACATAGTTGAAGACGTCCCATGTTCTAGTTCTGTCACACACGTACCAAAATTTCATAAGTTTTATCATGCATGATTGAATTTGTGAGTTTATCAATGTTATTTGATAATTGGTTTGAGGTTGACTGTGAGTCAACGGAAAGGTGTCAGTAAGGACACGGGTAATTGGTAATCGAGATTTCATTGGCATGAGTAAATGACATTTATATGATTTAAATGTTATTTGACTTATATGGTATTTTTATGAATAGTGAATTATACTTGTGTAGTATGATTTTTGGTAATTTTGATATTATTATATATCATTTTGAGAACTATGGTGAGAACGTGAGTGTCACGTTATACAAAAGGTAGGTTGTGTAGAGATTTCACAGAATTTAGTTTTCGGACGTAATTTTGGATCCAAACAACACTTAATCAAAAACTCTTGTAATTGGTGGTTTCACTAGTAAAGTTATAAAATGGACATTTACGAAGTTTCAGGAGTTAAGTAAGTGTTTGAGAAACTCGCGGGGAAGTAAAGGCGATTCCCGAAGATTTCGTCTATAAATAGTTGTGGATGAAGTTATCATTACTTACAAACTTCATATAATATCTTGAGAGAGGAGAGAGAAAAGGGAGATTGATCCTACGGGCTTTGCGATGACGATCGACGACCTTTCGTCCATCTGAATTTCACCAGAATTCGTATTTGAACTCCCCAAGGTAAGGGCTACATTTTGATAGTCTTTAGGCCACATTTGGCTAAGTTTTTATAAATTTCTAAATCTAAGAATTTGGGAAAAATGCGTGTAAACTTGTAGGTTTTACATAGGATCGAAGATTTGGTGTTTACTTGGGCTTTTAGTTGTTCCCTCAAAGTTATAAGACGATAGCTCGAGGTATGAATTTCTAGCCTATGTCATATAGGTGAAATGCATGTTTTATATTTCGACAACCAAATTGTGATCCGGGCAAAATTCATATGTTAATCTTAGACCTGTTAATTATGCATGCGATTAAAAGTGAAAAGCATGTCTTCTTTTATGCGAGCACGTTGAGTTGTCTATATGGGTCAAAGGGGGGATTTATGCAATATCATGCCAGAATAAGCTTCTCGATGTTTGAGAATTTTAGTAGCGACGGCTGCTGTGCATGGTTGATAGACTTGGACTTGCCATGTCACTTGGGGATGCAATGGTTTATAGACTTGGACTTGCCATTGGCATCGCAGTTTAAGACTTAGACTTGCCACTACTGGATGAATGCGTATTTTTCTCCCTACAGACTATTTGTTATGAATTGTGGAATTAGAGCATGTTTTGTCATATATGCATATGTTAGAAATTGTGCACTCAACATATAGCTGAGTAGTGGAGATTTACTCGATTGCAGATGATAAGAAGAAAGGAAACAAGAAGCGTGAGAAGTGAGACCGCGGGAACTATGGGGATTCTTCTATTGTATATGTTTTTGTTTCCTTTATTCCTTTAAGGCAAAATGTAATTTGTAGAAGTTATGACTTGAACTTCACTTTTGAACTCTGGAATGGACTTGTAAGGTTGTAATAGTTTTCAAGTCTCCTTTTGGTTATGTTGTGATGAGTTCGAACTCGTGGATTCGTGTTTTGCACGTTTTACTTTTCAAATTCGAATTTCAGAAGGTGGATTAGTATTTTCTATGTTTAATCCAAACAAACCTTAGTTTGTTCCGTTATTATTTCTTTTCGTGGATTACTCTATCTTAATGATGTTCTTGAGACTCTATTTGTATCACTTATGAAGTTAGATGAATGTTAACTTGTTTGGAGGAATGAAAGGTTTGAGGTTGAGTGATGTTTTGGCAAAATTCTGCAGCTTTAGGCAGAGTTTTGCTAAAGGGTCATTCGACTGGTCGAATGGTGTTTCGCGAGCAGTCGAAATGCCCCCTGCCAGAAATCTTTTCTATACATTCGGGAAATATTTTAAAGGTTTTGTTTGGTTATTAAGGTACCTTTGGGACCCCTTTTAACATATGTTCATCCAATTCGAAATAAAATTATGTTTTCAATTTTATACGAATTTTACAACTCAGAGGGTAATGTTTCCTAAAGTTTTAATACTCAACGTTGTTTTAAAGGTTCTTTTCCGCTACATATGCTTCTTGAATGAATTAGATAAACCTTAATGGCATGCCACGTGTCCTGTTTTCCCACGTTAGGGGGATGGGTCGTGACATTTATTGGTATCAAAGCTATAGGTAACAAAACTTTGGGAACGTTCAACGACGAGTGGAGTGTTGAGTGAATTGTTACATGTTCTAGAGTGCATCCATACATAGTAGAGATGTTTGATGCATATGTATGTTGTTTTATATACATGATATTGTTCTTGTCATACAAGCATAATGTTTATGCATTGAAATTAACAAGTTGAATAATCATGGATGATCGAGAATTATCATCGCATACCCGACGTATGAATGAAATGGCAGAAATGATGGGGAATATGGGGGACATGATATGGAATATAGCAGAACGGTTACCTCCAACGCATCCATTTGAGCCAATACCGACAACCGTAGTGCCTGCACCTGAGAATATGGGTATGAGATCAATATCTGAACAATTTGCCAGAAAGAAACCGATAAAGTTTCATGGGACTTCTGACACGACAATGGCAGAGCATTGGGTTATGGACATGGAAAGGATTTTTCGATCTATCCCGATGACTGATGGAGAGAAGATTGAGAATGCCAGCGATATACTCAAATGTGAGGCTCAGAACTGGTGGGTGAATGTTCTAGATCAGGGAGCACTGATAACATGGGAAGGATTTAAAGCAGAGTTTAATCGTCGATACTTCCCAATGGTTCTCTCAATGCAAAAAAGAGATAATTTGATAATCTTCGACAGGGAGAGATGATTGTGACAAAATACACCTCAAGGTATAATGCTTTGCTGAGATTTAGAAAGGGATCAGTGTTGACCGAGGAAGATAGATCAAGGAAATTTGAAGGAGGTTTAAGGGAAAATATTCATTTGAGGGTGGAGACCTACGAACATTCGACTGTGATAGCAGTGCAACAAACAGTGCTTGTGGCCGAGAGTAGAATGGAAAGATCAAGGCAGAATCAGCACGGTAAACAGGGAAAAGAGGGTGGTGATAGGAACCAAGGTGGACCTTTCAAGAGACCATTTGCACGAGGCTCTGGTTCTAGTTTTAGTGATGTTCGGAGGACCCCAAGTAATATACTGTTGTGTTCACTTGACAATAGACCACATACCGATCGATGTTTTATGACGAACTTCTAGAATAAATCTCAAGGAATGAACAATGCTATCTTGGCACCAGATACGAGGGGCAAATGTTATGATTGTGGGATGTTTGGACATCAATCAGGAAATTGTCCGAGGAAGCATTCTCAGCAAGGAGTAGTTCTATGGCTTCCAATGGGTCGAAGCCTAGACAATCCAACGAAGGGGGACAAAGGACAGAGCAACGTCAGGGGAGTGCATACCAGATGAACCCATGAGACATGGTTGCTTGAAAGACAGTGGTCTCAGGTATGGTGCTTGTATGTTCGCACTTAGCACGCATACTTGTTGACTCAGGATCTACGCATTCATTTGTATCGCATGCCTTTGTTGAACATTTGAACGTTAAATCGGCACCATTAGGATATGAATTATCTGTTGCCGTACTACTTAGTAAATCGATAACGACGTCTACGATATACAAGAATTGCGAAATCCAACTAAGAGAGAAGTTGATAACCGTAGACCTTATACCAATCATTGTGAACCACTTTGATGTGATACTAGGAATGGATTGGTTAGCTTTTAACCAAGCTACCATAGACTGTGAGCAGAAAGAAGTAAATTTTCGATCACCGGTGCATGGAAGTTTTTGTTTCCAAGGGAGTGGGGTTACACCGCCCCCATATTTGATTTCGGCTATCCGAGCGGGTAAGTTATTGAAAAAGGGATGTCGAGGATTCCTATGTTCGGTGACTAATGTCTTAGCGACCGAATCAAGAGTAGAAGACATTCCGATCATGCGAGAATATCCCGATGTATTTCCTGATGACTTGCCAGATGTTCTAATTGAGAGGGAAATTGAGTTCACCATTGAAATAATGCCAGACTCAAGACCAGTATCGAAGGCACCATATAGAATGGCACTTATAGAGTTGAAAGAACTAAAAGTGCAACTACAGGAACTACTTAACAAAGGTTTCATTTGACCAAGTATATCACCGTGGGGAGCTCCAGTGTTGTTTGTAAAGAAGAAGGATGGGTCCATGAGGATGTGTGTTGATTACTAAGAGTTAAACAAGTTAATAATCAAGAATAAATATTTGCTATTGAGAATTGATGACTTATTTGATCAACTCCGTGGGGCACAAGTATTTTCGAAGATAGACCTTAGACTAGGTTACCATCAGTTGAAAGTAAAAGTGGAAGATGTAGAAAAAATAACTTTCAGAACATGGTACGGACATTATGAATTCCTAGTCATGCACTAGCTGCATTTATGCATCTTATGAATCGATTCCTCAAGGACTACTTGGACGATTTTGTGATAGTGTTTACAGATGATATTCTTATCTATTCACCGAGTGAGATAGAACATGAGAACAACTTGAGGTTGATACTTCAAGGATTGTGAGAGAAGCAATTATTTGGGAAATTCAAGAAATGTGAATTCTGGCTACCCAGCATTACTTTTCTTGGACATGTAATTGAGTTGATCCTCACAAAGGTGGAGGCAGTATTAAATTGGCAAAGACCGACTTCAGTGTCAGAAATTCAGAGTTGCTTAGGTTTAGCTGGGTACTACAGCAGATTCATAGAAAATTTCTCAAAGATATCATTACCAATGATGAAGCTAATGATAAAGGGCATTACATTTGAATGGAGTTCAGAATGTGAAGACAGTTTTCAAGAGTTGAAGTTGCGGTTGACAAGAGCACCTATCTTAACAATACCATCCAGAACTGAGGGATTAGTGATCTATAGTGATGCTTCGCATCAAGGCTTGGGATGTGTACTTATGCAGGGTGGTAAAGTGATTGCCTATGCTTCCAGACAATTGAAGACACATGAGGTTAATTATCCGACTCACAATTTGGAATTGGCCGCAGTAATCTATGCTTTAAAGATTTGGAGACATTACTTATATGGGGAAAAATGTGAGATTTTCACGGACCACAAGAGCTTGAAATACTTGTTCACACAACGAGACTTGAACATGAGACAGAGGAGATGGTTAGAGTTGATGAAGGATTACGATCTTTCGATAGAATATCATCCGAGAAAGACTAATGTAGTAGCCGATGCATTAAGCTGGAAGACACCGAAGAACTTAGTCGACGAGCTAACTAGTCAAAAGGAATTGATCAGAGACATGGAACGTTTAGAGTTGGATGTGATTTCAGAGACTAGTGGTGGCTTAATGATGGCGATCATAGCACACCCAGACATTATTGATGAGATCAAGAAGGAACAGCTTCACGATGTTTACCTATGCAAAATGAGAGACAAGATACCTTTAGAAAAATGACCTGGTTTTACCTTGGAGCAAGGAGTGTTAATGCGTGGGAATCGATTATGTGTACCGAATGTGAAAGACCTAAAGGAACGACTTTTATAAGAAGCTCACAGTACAAAATATTCAGTGCATCCGGGAAGTAATAAGATGTACCAGAACTTGCGAGAAAACTTCTGGTGGAGAGGTATGAAGCGGGAAGTTGCCAAGTTTGTGTATGAATGTTCGGCGTGTCAATAGGTCAAAGCAGAGAGACAAGTACCTATAGGACTGCTACATCCATTACCAGTATCAGAATGGAAATAGGATGAGATCATGATGGATTTTATTTCGGGATTTCCACGATCGCCAAACAAAAATGATAAGATTTGGGTTATAGTTGATAGATTGACAAAGTTAGCTCATTTTTTACCGATCAAGACGACTAAACCTTTGAAGTTAGCTGAGTTGTATGTGAAAGAGATTATAAGACTACATGGGGTTCCAATAGTTATTGTATTAGATCGCGATAGTAGATTTACATCAAAATTTTGGGGAAGTTTACAAAAGGCTATGGGTACAAAGTTGAGTTTCAGTATTGCTTTTCATCCTCAGACCGACGGACAGTCAGAACGGATGATACAGGCACTGGAGGATATGCTTAGATTATGTATACTAGACTTTGGAAGTGACTGGGAGAAACACTTACCGTTAATTGAATTCACCTACAACAACAAATTTCAGACAAGTATTAGAATGGCACCGTATGAAGCTTTGTATGGGCGTAAGTGTCGATCACTGGTTTGTTGGACTGAGGTTGGAGAAAGAAAGTTGTTAGGACCTGAACTAATATAAGTGACTACTGCGAAGGTGAAGTTAATCCAAGAGCGACTTAAGGTAGCTCAGAGTCATTATAAGAGTTACGCAGACTCAAAACGGCGACCGATGTTATTTAAAGTAGGTGACTTTATATACTTATGAATATCGCCTTCGAAAGGCATTGTTTAATTCAGAAAGAGGGGAAAACTTTTTGAGATCCTAAAAAGGGTAGGTCTAGTGGCTTACCGATTGGCGTTGTCATCAAAGTTGGAACATGTGCACAATGTATTTCATGTTTCGATGCTGAGACGATGTATGAAAGATACGAGTAAGATCGTAGTACAAGAAATATTACAGATTCAAGAAGACTTAGCCTATATAGAACATCCAGCAAAAATCTTGGATCGAAAAGAAAAGGTATTGAGAACGAAGATGATTCCAATGATGAAAATGATATGGCGTAGTCACACGGTTAAAAAGGCTACATGGGAAAGTGAGGAAGAGATGAAGAATGAGTACCCGTACCTGTTTGACGTATGAGGTAAAGTTTGGGGACAAACTTCCTTTTTGGATGGAAGAGTTGTCACACCCGTACCAAAATTTCATAAATTTTATCATGCATAATCAAATTTGTGAGTTTATCAATGTTATTTGATAATTGGTTTGAGGTTGACTGCGAGTCAACGGAAAGGGGTCAGTAAGGACACGGGTAAATGGTAAACGAGATTTTATTAGCATGAGTAAATGACATTTATGTGATTTAAATGTTATTTGACTTATCTGGTATTTTTATGAATGGTGAATTATACCTGTGTAGTATGATTTCTGGTAATTTCGATATTATATATCATTTTGAGAACTGTGGTGAGAACGTGAGTGTCACATTATATAAAAGATAGGTTGTGTAGAGATTTCACAGAATTTAGTTTTCGGACGTAATTTTGGATCCAAACAAGACTTAATAAAAAACTCTTGTAATTGGTGGTTTTCACTCGTAAAGTTATAAATGGACGTGTGCGAAGTTTCAGGAGTTAACTAGGTGTTTGAGAAACTCGCGGGGAAGTAAACGCGATTCCCGAAGAGTTCATCTATAAATAGTAGTAGTTGAAGTTGTCATTACTTACAAACTTCATATAATATCTTGAGAGAGGAGAGAGAAAATGGAGATTGATCTTACAGGCTTTGCGACGACGATTGGCGACCTTTCATCTGTCTGAATTTCACCAAAATTCGTATTTGAACTCTCCAAGGTAAGGGCTACATTTTGATAGTCTTTAGGCCACGTTTGGCTAAGTTTTTATAAATTTCTAAATCTAGGAATTTGGGAAAAATGTGTGTAAACTTATAGGTTTTGCGTAGGATCGAAGATTTGGCATTTACTCGGGCTTCTAGTCGTTCCCTCAAAGTTAGATGACGATAGCTTGAGGTATGAATTTCTAGCCTACGTTATATAGGTGAAATACATGTTTTATATTTCGATGACGAAATTATGATCCGGGCAAAATTCATATGTTAATCTTAGGTCCGTTAATTATGCACGCGATTAAAAGTGAAAAGCATGTCTTCTTTTATGCGAGCACGTTGAGTTGTCTATATGGGTCAAAGGGGGGATTTCTGCAATTTCATGCCAGGATAAGCTTCTCTATGTTTTAGAATTTTAGTAGTGACGGCTACTGTGCATGGTTGATAGACTTGGACTTGCTATGTCACTTGGGGATGCAATGGTTAATAGACTTAGACTTGCCATTGGCATCACATTTTAAGACTTGGACTTGCCGCTACTGGATGAATGCATATTTTTCTCCCTAGAGACTATTTGTTATGAATTGTGAAATTAGAGCATGTTTTGTCATATATGCATATGTTAGAAATTGTGCACTTAGCATATAGCTGAGCAGTGGAGATTTACTTTATTGCAGGTGATAAGAAGAAGCGTGAGGACTGAGACTGCAGGAGTGACGGGGATCCTCTTCTTGTATATGTTTTTGTTTCCTTCATTCCTTTAAGGCAAAATGTAATTTGTAGAAGTTAAGACTTGAACTTCGCTTTTGAAATCTGAAATGGACTTGTAAGGTTGTAATAGTTTTCAAGTTTCCTTTTGGTTATGTTGTGATGAGTCCGAACTCGTGGATTCGTGTTTTGAACATTTTACTTGTCAAATTCGAATTTCGGAAGATGGATTAGTTTTTCCTATGTTTAATCCAAACAAACCTTAGCTTGTTCCGTTATTATTTCTATTTATGGATTACTCTGTCTTAGTTATGTTCTTGAGACTCTATTTGTATCACTTGTAAAGTTGGATGAAAGTTAACTTGTTTGGAGGAATGAAAGGTTTGAGGTTGGGTGATGTTTTGGCAAAGTTCTGCAGCTTTAGGCAGAGTTCTACTAAAGGGTCATTCGACCGGTCGAATGGGGTCGCTCGATCAGTCGAAATGCCCCCTGCCAGAAATTTTTTTCTATACCTTCCGGAAATATTTTAAAGGTTTTGTTTGGTTATTAGGGTACCTCTGGGACCCCTTTTAACATATGTTCATCCGATTCGAAATAAAATTACGTTTTTAATTTTATACGGATTTTACAACTTAGAGGGTAATGTTTCCTAAAGTTTAATACTCAAGGTTGTTTTAAATGTTCATTTATGTTGCATACGCTTGTTGAATGGACTGTGATGATGCCAAAATTTGGTTAAAGTAAATTAAATCAATTTAAGGGGAGAGAGAGTGAGAGACTGGTTTTTTGTATGTGGTTCGGCCCTGTTAATGAAGGTACCTACGTCCACGTGTGTGTCTGAACACGTTCACTATACTATAAAAGAGTCGGGGGCCTGTGGTGAACCAACAAGTCTGGAGCTACCGTAGGCCGGCCGGGCATGTTGATGAATGCTATAGAGGTGCTGTATAGACTGAAAAATCGGCCCTTTCAATGGAGGGTGAGAGGTCTCTTTTATAGATGTAAAAGACCTACTCGTACAAGGAAAAGGAAACATAATCCAATTAATATAGATTGGCATTAATTGTAGGGGTTTCCTAATTGGATTAGGAAATAGTTTGCACTTTCCACTAGTCTTCTAGCTTGAGTAGGAAACTGTTCGGAATACTCGGGATCATGCATGTGGGCCCGGATGAGCTGTTCCAGTGGTGAGATGTGCTTGTGCGGTCTTCCCGACTTATTAGCCGGGTCGTCGATGAACCACTCGGGAGGCATCAGGTGGACCAAACTGCTCGGGATGATGCTTGACAGTAGTTGCAGAATAGAACCGCTCGGGCATGGGCTGATTTTGGGTGTATCAGTTGCCCCCCATTTCCAAGGTTGGCGGGGTGCTATATGGGGCAAGTTTGGAAATCTATTTAATGCCACTTGCCACTGTCTGAGTGTTCGGAGAAGCTGCCTTGGAGCTTCTGAGTCTTGTGAGTTCTCAAGAACTGGCTGAGAGTTAAGACCTAGCCTAGCTCAGAACCTTTAAGTGCTCGGGAACTGACCGGGAGTTGAGACCTAGCCTAATTCGGAGTCTTTTTGCTTGAGTTAGCTTCCAGGATGGTTATCTTCTGTGTAACAACCTGCATTTCCATTTCATTATATGTATTTGCCTTTGACATATTTAAATTTAATTTGAATTTCCATGTTTAATCTGTGTTCGTAGGATTATTTTAAATTTGCAACTCTCATGTTGAAATTGATTTCTTGTTTTATTTCATAATTAAAATTCGTTTGGGGTCGAATTGCAATTTTATAAAATTTAGTAATACCTGTACTGAATTTCAAATCTGTATTTCAAAACGGTGGGAATATCTTCTTTTAACTCAAACTGCATTTTTATAAAACCGGAAGATCATTTTTTACGTTAAAATGAATTTTTTGTATTGTTATGACGAACACCATGCCACGAAAATACCAGTTTATGTATAAAACTGTCTGCACTGTATGGAACTTTCCCAGATTTTGGGAATGGACGTAAAGCATGATAAGACTATGGCTTTACATCCAATTAATACTTGCAATCATTTGATAATGTCTAGTTTAGATATGCCCTATTTGAATGTGTTTATGTTGTGCCTTAAGTCTAATTTCCCAAACATCTATCAATGGCCCCTATGAGTCTATGAATGACTCTTAGTAATCTGTAGGGATCATATTATCTGATCATATACATATATGTGCTATGTATAATTGACATTTTGGATTTAAAACAAATTAAGAGTTTGTAGAGTATAAGTGAATGTTCTTGGCCACCAAGCAATGAGTTCTATTTATAAAACCACTCCATTACACACTTTCTGCACCATTCAATTGAGAGAGTGAAGGAGGGATACACAGAAAGTTCTACAGATTTTGGAGAGTGAAGAAGCTCTTATCCTCCATAGCTAAGGCCTTATTTGGGTATTCTTATTTGGTTAATCTTTCTCAACTAAACTCTCAAGCTTCAATCAGTGAGTATTTAGAACTCACCTAGAATGTAATTCTTATTATATTTACTGTTTTTGTATAGCTTAAAATGTGATCACCATTGTTAATTTTTCGTTTGAAATTCCATAGCTTGAAATCATGATTTTCTAAACTTAATCAAAATCTGTTTTCATAAATAAAAATGAAAGATTATAGTACATATAGACTATGGTTGAAGTTTAGGAGCCTAGTTTGTTCATATAAGGAAGTATATAAGAAATTAAGTTTTGACAACTTTTAATTTTTCATAAAATTTGAGAGCTATGGTTTGAATTATGTTAAATTGATTTCATATTCTTAATTATTGTTGAAAAACAAAGAATTTCATATATTACATGCCCTATTTGCTTCCGGATTTGAAAATGGGTCAAAAAGACCCCTTAAAACTAAAACAGAGCAGTTCTGACGAAGAAAATGAAGACTTTGCAAAAACTCGCGCGAACGGACCGCGCGCGTGAGCTGTGTATTTTCAGGCAAACAGAAAAGGTTTTAAAAAGAAAACGGAAAAGAGGCATATCGCGCGAGCGGCCCACGCGAGCGACCCCTCGCGCGACCTTGGACAGTTTCTGGTTTTTACTTATTTTATGTTAAGGAACAGTTTGGGTGATGTTTCATGGACTTTTAAAGCTCTGTATGCAAAATTTACTAAAACAGAATCCTATTTGGTTATGTATGGACGATTGAAATGATGTACCGCGACTTAACAATCCCCGTATGCACGTCGTCTATATAATTCAGTGAATTGCCTCATGTTTTAAAGTTTCATGACATACATGTGGAGTCAGTTGTACATGCATGGTGAGTGTGAATGTTGGTCAGTATGAAAAAGAGTAATGGTCAGTGTGGCATAGTGAGTGCGGTTGAGATTGTGTTGTGGACACTCCCTGGTAAGTGAGTACCAAAGTGTGTTGTGATTGAGATTGCGGTGAGAGTGTCTTTGAAATGCGACAGTGGCAAAACTGGATAATCCTTGACGACCATGGAAGCGTCAAAGTGTGTGAGCCGAACTTGGACATTCCCTGGCACCCATGGTAGTGCTAATGTATGGCCTACGGACACTCCCTGATACCCGAGTCTGGATACTGCGTGAGGGTTCCTCCGGTATTTGCATGGCGGATTAGGTATTAAAGTGTGAGGCACTAGACATTCCCTGGTACCCCGGACCAAAGTGTGAGGCAAACTAGACATTCCCTGGCACCCCTGTGCTAAAGTGTGGCTATCGGAGTATTTCAAAGATACTGGTGTGAGATAGTGGATTGTTGGGTTTTGTCGAGAGAAAAGAGTCGGTAAGATGAGATGGTGCATTGTTTTCATACACGGTCAAATATATATATATATATTATATCTTTCAAATGATATTGTGGTTGTTTTCTAAGAATGAACTCCTATCTTTAATATAAACTTGTTGAATTAAATGAGAATTGGAAAATGGTAAATGAGTATGTGTTCGATTCAAAGTTATGTTTTTAATACTCACCAGCTTCTTGAAGCTGACGGCGTTGATGCGCCCTGGACATTCGTGTTCAGGCTTTTCAGGTCATGATATTGCTGGACCGTACGACTACGCAAATTGAGAAACACTGCTGGAAAGAGAATTTACTTTTATATGTTTTAAGTTATAAATTGGTTTTTAATAAGGATGACTGTAATAGACAATAGATATTGTTTTGTTTTAAGGCGGCTTGTGCCTTAGTAGACCCCATACTGTAATATGTACTAAGTTAGAAAAATATTTGTAAGCTTTGATTGCTCTACTCTGATTATGGTTTTGTGTTGTTCGACGTTTGGGACGGAATCGATCCTTCAAACTGTCGCGACCTACGGGTCCATAAAGGAAATTAAACGCTTTCCATATTTATGCTACGTCAGGGCGTGACATTCTGCCTGTGAACCTTCATCAAGGTTGTGGGTAGAAGAATTTTACCATGTTGGAAAAATTGACCTAAAGCGTATTGCTTTAGGATCCTTTTATGTTAACTTCCCAGGATGGTTTCCTTCCGCCCGGTCAGCCTTCGTCGAGACTGTTGGGAGAAGAGTTTGACCATGTTGGTGGAGCCGACCTAAATTCAGTTGCTTTAGGGTCTTTTTGCTCCTCTATCGTCGGCCAACCTAAGAGATTTTAGTCACCTCTATCGTCGGTTTGGACCTAAGTGGAGTTATTGCCTTTGAGTACTGTAGGTGCTTGGGTTATCCAAGATTTTGACTTGGTTATCCGCGAGGCCTGTAAATACCTGGTATGATTGCCTGTTTAGTTTATTGCACCGTCTTGCCCCCCAAGCTTTCGCTAAGACGAGGGCCTTACAGAGGCTATGACTGTAGGTGACCGACCTGGAACATGGTGGTTGCAAGGTCTTTTGAAGCTTGCCATCATCAGCCGCCTAGGGAGATTTGCCCCCATCGTAGGTTGGACCTAAGCGAAGCCGATGACTCGGGCGTGACCCCGAGGTCTTTTGCCTTGGGTGCGATCCAGAGGTCTTTAGTGCCTAGGTTCGAAGCTCGAGGTCTTTTTAGTGCCTGGATTCAGAGCCCGAGGTCTTTTTATGCATCGGGGTTAGGCCCGAGGTCTTTATATGCCTCGGGGTTAGGATCGAGGTCTTTATGTGCCTCGGGGTTAGGCCCGAGGTCTTTGTAAGAGCTCTCTGACAATCGATGGAGCCTCATGTGGTGATCAAGTAAGTACCATTATAGTCAGGCTCATCTAGAATGATGGAGACAGGGTGTCGGATCAGGATCGTCGGGCTCCTAATTTCTCTGTGCTAGAGGCAAAGTCAGAACTGCTTGATCCTGATCGATGTGAACTAGAGGTCGGGTTGGGGCTACCGGACTCAGACCGCTGCGAATTAGAGGTCGGGTCAGGACTACTGGACCCTGCCTGTTGTGAGCTGGAGGTTGGGTCGAGACTGCCGGACTCCGACTACTGTGAACTGGAAGAACTGTCAGAACTCTCGGGCTGATCTCGCTTTCGCTTACTTCTGGAAGACTCGTTGCTTTCCTGCCCGGTGTCTTTGGTCTTTAGAAATTCTTCAGTGTCAATGTATCTTCCAACCCTCTCAGAGAGCTCAACCAAAGTTTTCGATCAGTTTCTGTGGAACGACGTGACCCACTTGGTGTGTTGAACTCCCAAGCAGAAGGCTATAATGGCTACTGTCTCGTTCAAATTGCAGATTTGAAGCTTCTGTTGGTTGAATCGGTCGGTGAACTCCTTGAGGGACTCATTATTCCGTTGTCTGACCGTCAGTAGCCGCATATCAGGCTTTGGCCGTTCATGCATACCGGCGAACTGGTTGATGAACTGCTTGCTGAGTTGCCTGAAACTACGTACCGATTAGGGTTTCAAGGAGTAGAACCATTGGGCGGCCGAGCCTTTCAAAGTGCTGGGAAAGGCCAGGCAGTACAGTTTTGGTCGGCTTGGGTGGCCAGGGCCATCCGAGCCCTGTAGGTCCGGACATGGTCGACCGGGCTTCTTGAGCCGTTATAGGGATCTAGGTGAGGCTACTTAAATTTGCGCGGGATGGAAAACCTCGGGATCTGGCTAGAGAATGGTGACTCTGTCTCGATATTGGCGTGATTCTGAGTTGTGTTCTGACCAAACTTTTTGGCTACTCCGTCAATCTGCTTCTGCAAGTCCTTGATTCGGGCTTCCACTCCTTCTCGACCGATATCCGAGGGGTTGGTCGGGTTGGTGGAAGAGGCTTCTTCTTCATAGCGGTGTGCTGTCTTCTGGGATCGGGCTTGGCTATGACTCCGGTTCATCGTGTGCGTAGGGATAACTCGGCTCTTGACCGAGTGACCCTGGACTGATTCCTGGGCCATATGCTCTTGTCTTTCATCTCGGGCAGTACGCCTACTGTTGATGTCTCTGGCATCCTCAACGTGGGACGGGTTGGCTCGGGCACGTTATCTGGTCAAGATCGGTTCCCGACCGTGCGCAACGTTCCTGGCTCGTTTTCCAGCCATTGGAGGACTACTTTGCTGGGCCAGTAGGGCTTCGATCTGTTGTTGGATTTGACTGTCGGGGCTAGAGGAACATCCCGGTTAGACTGCTGATCAGCCGTCTTACCCTTCTTCGGTGGCATGTCGATCAGTCAAGAGATTTGTTGATGAGAAGACTTGTCGCTTCCCACAGATGGCGCCAAGCTGATGATGCCAAAATTTGGTTAAAGTAAATTAAAGCAATTTAAGGGGAGAAAGAGTGAGAGACTGGTTTTTTATATGTGGTTCGGCCCTGTTAATGAAGGTACCTACGTCCACGTGTGTGTCTGAGCACGTTTACTATACTGTAAAAGAGCAGGGGGCTTATGGTGAACCAACAAGTTTGGAGCTACCGTAGGCCGACCGGGCATGTTGATGAATGCTATAAAGGTGCTGTGTAGACTGAAAAGTCGGCCCTTTCAATGGAGGGTGAGAGGTCTCTTTTATAGATGTAAGAGACCTACTCGTACAAGGAAAAGGAAATATAATCCAATTAATATAGATTGGCATTAATTGTAGGGATTTTCTAATTGGATTAGGAAATAGTTTGCACTTTCCATTAGTCTTCTAGCTTGAGTAGGAAACTGCCCGGAATACTCGGAATCATGCCTGTGGGCCCGGATGAGCTATTGCCGCAGTAGGATGTGCCTGTGTGGTCTTCCCGACCTGTTGGCCGGGTCGTCGATGAACCGCTCGGGAGGCATCAGGTGGACCAAACTGCTCGGGATGATGCTTGTTAGTAGTTGCAGAATAGAACCGCTCGGGCATGGGCTGATTTTGGGTATATCAGACTGGATAAGCCTTGATGGCATGCCACGTGTCCTGTTTCCGCACATTAGCGGGATGGGTCGTGACAAGTTCCATTATTCACAGATAGTGTGCGCCGTAAAGGCGTCTGGCGGCCTATCAAGGGAATAATTTGATTGTAGGACCCACTGTGTAGACGACTGGTGTGGCCTATCGATAAAGATATGATGAGAAAGAGAACTTGAAGCACTTCGTGTGGTCAAGTGATGAGAAAGAGAAAGTGAATAACAAGATTAAGTTAATGAGCAAAATGATTTGGCTCTGAAAAGTTTTTGTTTTGAAAAGAAATGGTTTTGAAAAGTATTTGTTTTAAAAAGCAAGTGTCTTTGAAAATTGTTGTGAGTAAGTCGCATTGGTTATACATATGCACGCACGAGGATAAAATAAGGAGAATGTATTCTACGATGTTATGTTTATTTGTTTACATGCTTTGTTCAGACCTCTGCTATGTTCGTGGTGAGAATGCGTCTTTTGATAAGAGATTAACCGTGTCTTAAGAACAAAACAATAACGTGAGTTGAGCGATGTTTGTATAGACTGATTATTATACGGTTGGACTATCACTCAGCTTTGTTCCAAAGCTGACGGCATGTTACGCCCTAGGCATTCCTATGTCTAGAGTGTTGTATGTTTGGGGAATAGATAGAAGGGTTCAGGATGTGGTGCCGTGGAGCTAAGGAGGATAGAGCTTTGCTAGAGCTTGGAAGATAATTTCTTATGTTTTAAGTTTATGTATTAAGTTTAGTATGGCCTCTTGTATTAAGATGGATGTTATTATATTCTTGTTTAATTTCAGCTGCTGTATTTATATTCTGTTATGTTAAGTTATGTTTATGCTTTAGCATTTCCCTTATGATTACATTATGCGGAGTTAACAGGACAGAACGGTTAATCAACTAGTCACGTGTCTACGAACCCATAAAGGAAATTTTTTATTTTTCCTATTTTTGGCTTACTCTGGGGCGTGACACCTTTTCCTCTTTATTGGTATTTTAGTAAGGAAATGGCAACATGGGGAATATGTTAATGAGCTTAAAGTAGCAAAAAAATACATGGGAAATCCACATTGATGAAAAGGTAGGCGTGACTATCACTCATTCATTTCTATTTCTGGCTATTTTTAACTCCTTAACATGTGCCCTTAGTAATTGTATTTGCTCTTGAACCATGGTTAGTATTTTTTTAATAATAAAGTGTTATCCAAAATATACCGACATGTATAAATCTAAAAGGCAAAAATTATACTGTACATAAAACAAAATCTGGGATAGAAGCATACATAAATCAATAGATCAAGTGTAGTGTTTAACGCTATATCATTAAGACAATTTCGCTCTGCACATGTGCTCATAGTTGATGACGATTTTCACCCAGGAGGCTAGGATACGACAATAACAATTCACCTTACTATAGAAGCACTTCAAATAAGAAGGTACGGTGAACCCTACTGATATAAACTCTGAAAATTGAATCGATCAATCAATTCTGAATGAATGATAGCATGTTGTTGTGGATGCTCGCAGTTTAACCACGCTTTTTAAAACTTTTTCAAATTTCAAATTCAAATACGAGTCTCCATTTAATTTTTCTAAAGGGGAATGAAGAAACCATTTAAAAATCAAACTGATCTTTTAGAAACCAGAGATTTCTAGGTCCAGGGATTATGGAATGAGAAGGGAAGGAGCCCGGCAGACTAAAACACCCCCTCTCATCCTATCTCGTGATAGGCCTCTACTCAACATCCTTTTAATCGAATTATTAATCTAAGTATGTCCTCAACTAATACATATGTATATATATATATACATTACAAAAGCATCTCTAAAATGATGCAAAACTGCTAACGATAAAAGTCATACAAAACCACATAATTCAAATAGCACGCGGAGTGATATGCAAGCAAGGAATACGAGAGCTTACCCGGGATCCAACTGCGAAGTAGAAACGTGCAATGCATGCGAATAATAGAAAACCCTAGAAAAGAAGTCTCTAATACACATATACTCATATGGCAAATCCTAGTTCTTAGGTGTCGGAGATGAAGTCGAAAATCAATAACAAGTCAAGAAATAAAATAAAGTAGGAAAAGAGTCAAGAAATCATACCTCCATAGAGCTACAAAACAAAGGTTAGTCTACATGCTTTGAACAAAATATAATAACAAATCCTTATTAACATACCCAAGCTTCTTGCTTAAGAACTATCAAGCATGAAAATGGTTGACATAATTATGAATTCCTTATAAGTAGTTGGAAACAAAACACCTCTATAGATATACAAGTCTCAACTAGGAGCCATATAGAGATGATATAATCATAACATGATCATAAGGGACCCATAGTTATGTTCAATTAGGTTCAATCAAAATGCAATTTAAACCAAGAATTGGTCCTAATCTTAAATATCAACATATATGGATGAATGCATGGACATAAACAAGAATGAGCTATGAATTATTCATTGATTTGGATCATTTATTCTCTGGATTTAATCTTAGTTAACATCATTCAAAACACAGTTTAAGTACCAAGTCATAGAAGTCATTTAGGTCATTATTTACAAAGTTTATCAAATCAATCACAGAATTCAAAAAATTACAGAGAGCAGACTAGACTTTCAAAAATAGTAAAAGCATGCTTCCCGTGGTTGGATCTTAGTGATATTTGGACACAAGGTGCATCTGTGAGTTCAGTGTCTAACCTAAAAAGAAAACCAAAGATCCAATGGTTCAATCTCTGGGCATTGGCTCCTAACCAGACATCACTCAGAATTTAACAACTCTCTATCCAGAGATTTTGTGTGATTTTTTAAAAATAGTAAACAAATCCGAGTGACCCTAATCTTTTTAAGGGATCTTATTAATACATTAAACTTCATAGAAAAATTTATTTAAAGTTAAAAATGTTTGGTTAAGGCTCTGTTAAATTCGAACCAATACTAGCTTACTATTATGAATTTTTGGACTGAGAGTAGTTAGTTTGCAATCCTAAGACCAAACCATCTTAACATGGGAGCTCATCAAAACAAAATATATAGTGGTGGATTTTTGTGTTATGAACACTCTCCAATTGGTCTTATTCAATTCCCATGGACCATGATTTAATTAAACATCCTTGATCAAAATTGGTTTATGAATTCATTGCACCATTGTTGAGTTCCTCATTTTTGGCTAAATCTATCAATCAAACCATAGAGGTTGACTCATCCTAAGACTAATTCTCCTTTTCATTGGTGGTCATTGGAGATTAAATATGACTAATCCATGTGAGCCTCATTGGAATATGGAAAAGATTCCATAAGACTTCAAATTACAGAACCTAAGTCATGGATTAAGACTTGGATCTACTAATTATGCATGGATATGGCTATTCCCATTTGAACCATAAGTTCATAGAGAAGTTAAGAGACCAACTCAAAGGGAGTCCAATGAGATATTGAAAATCTCATGGGTCCCAAGAGAAGAACACAACAATAGAAATGAAATCAAAGTTCAAATGACATTCCAAGCTAGACTTCTCTTTGTAACTTATTTGACCTTAACCCCAAGGCTATTTAGATCCAAATCAAGTAAACAAATGGAAGTTCAATCACAATTCTAGTGGTGTGTGATGAAATGAGGTGGGAAGAGACTTTTGGAAAATGTGTAAAAGATTCTAAGTAATTCTATGAATTTTGATTGAACTTAAATTGAGGACTAAGTAGTCTAGAGTTTACTTCCAATTATCCCCAACTACTTTGTGTTTTGAGGTCTTACAAAGGTTATTCAAGCTCTTCTTCCAACTCTTGCAACTCCTTAATCTCCTTAATCCTTTCTAAGATTCTTTTTAATTATCTCTAAGAATATCAAGATTCAAGAGATTCAAGATTTTTTAGATTCAAGCCCAAGACTAAGATCCCCTTGTAATGAGGATATTCATCCCTTTATATATGATTCCTTAAAGATATTTCAGTAATTTCAAGGTGAAAAACTTAATTTCGGGTGTACTTTTGATGGTACAACACGTACTATTTTAAAAAGCATATTTCAAAAAATGCTGCACTCGGTGGAGTTGTCCGCGGCACTCCGTGACTGACGGATTGGCACTCACCGATTGCCGCATCGGCATTCATCGAGTGCCGTAATGGTACTCAGGGAATGCCATAGACAACTCGCGGACTGTCGTCTTCTTGTGCTTCTTATTTTGCCTTGTTTTCAATTTCCTTTTCTTTTTCTTACTTTTTTCTTTCCTTTTCTTGCTTTCGAAATTGCTTCTATTTTTACAGCATTTGACGAGTTGTCCGCGGCACTCAGTGAATACCGGTGTAGTTATCAGTGACTGTCGGCGCGACATCCAGTGACTGTCGTTGCGGCACCACGTGAGTGCCGCAGACAATTCCACCGCGTGCCATTTTCTTTACTTTCTTCCCTCTTTTCTCCTTTCTTTTTTTCTTTCTTTTGGAATTGAAGAGCCTTTCGAAGAGCTTGAACCACCTTGGAAACCCTAAGTTAGCCAGACATTGTCATTATCGGATTTAGAGGTAACACTTCCCTAAATTCGACGGTTGGTCAAAATCGGGGTGTCTACAATTGTACTTATAGGTCAGAAGGTGACTATTTCTGAATTATCATGGCCAATGATTATTCATGAACAATCACTTTCAGTCGCGCACTCTCAACCTTTGCGGGAATAGATCTCTATTAGGGGACAACATGCATACAGAAGATTGAACATATATATGGTCAATTATTTGGTTAAAATTAAAATTTTCCAACATAATGTACATCCTAAATTACATGTCTTATGTATTCTATTTTTAAAATCAAACATTAGATGTGCTTGATTTCAACATAATTTTGGAACACAAGACCAATTGGATAGCATCAACTTTCTTTGCCAGGGTGAAGAAAGTTGCATTAAAACGTCGCCTCCAACTCCCCTCCTCCTCTTGACAGTCCTTCCTCCCCCTTTCCTTTTTGTCCCATATCTAATAAGGTCTTGTTTGGCTCCTCCCTCTTCTTTAGTGAAGCTTTCCCCTTTCTTTGTGAAGGTTACCCAGGGATTTTATTTCCTTTTTAATTTTTCTCAATTCCTGTCTTATGTTTGTTCCTTCTGTTGTCTGGCATCTCTTTGGGTTCAAGATAGTGGATGTTGGTCACACCAGTCTTGAAATAGTAGATTGGTTTTTTGGTCTTCATTGAGTTATGATTGGTGGCTTTGGAGCTCTCTTTTATAGCTATGCTGCTTTCCATGGTACAACTGTTACTATGGAAGCTTTTCAAGCAATTTTGGTTGCCCCCTCTGGTGAAGCTTCTTCCTTTAATAGGGTTTGGCTTTGTGTCATCTTCTTTCTTTGGGTGATCCCTTCCATCTACAAGGTTAAAGTTGCTCTGGATTCCGAATCTATCTATGTGGCGGCCCTTGTGGCACAATGGTGGATTCCTCGTGCAGTTAGCGGAGTGTTTTCTGTGATCACTTATACTTCCCTATCTATTGTACCTTTGGTTGTTAGAGTAAAGATTGGGTCATACCCAAAGACACAACTTTTGGGACACAACCCAAAAGATGTGTCCATATCTATCCTGTGATGTCACTGGACGCAATCGTGACATAGGAGAGAGATAGACACATCTCTTGGATTGTGTTCCAAAAGTTATGTCATTGGGTGTGTCCCAAGTATTACCCTGGTTGTTGTGCTTTTTGTATTCTTTGTTGTTGTTTGTGTTGTTTTCTATATAATTTTTGGTTAATTAATGAATATAATTTGGGCAAAAAAAGAGAATAATACTTGGGATACAACCATTCACATAATTTTTGGGACACAACTCAAAACATGTGTTTATCTCTCTCCTATGATGTCAGTGGACTCCACTGTGACACCGGAGTGACACAGGATAGAGATAGACACATCTTTTGAGTTGTATCCCAAAAATTGTGTGAATGATTGTGTCCCAAGTATTACTTAAAAAAAAAGTGTAACTTCTCTAGGATTTACCCAATAAAATGTGAATTCTCCAACTTATATATTTTTTTTCTTCGGAAAACTTCTCTAGCGTATACACTATTTATCGATACAAATGTAACAAAGTCTCTCTCCTTATAAATGTTTCAAGCATCAATTGAATTCATGACTTTTATTTAGAGACTTTGCTAAAAATATTAAGACAAATTTCATTTATTTATTTATTTACTATTGATAAAACATGAATGAATTGTTTCGTTTATAATTAGGGCATAATTACACTTTACACCCTTATACTATATTCGTGTTTTCAATTGGATACATATTTTATATTTTTGTTCAATTGAATCCTTGAACTTCAAAATTTTATTCAATCATATCCAAAATCTGACACCTTTGGCTTAAATTAACGAAAATTATCATGTAAGATTCGCGTAATGCTTACTTGTCACAGGTTAGGTTGAGAAAAACGAATGAGATTGTGAATGGTGTAAAAAATCGCATTCAATCACATCTGAAATCGCATCCAATTAAATCTGTAATCATATTCAATCAGACCCAATAACGCATTATTTTCGTGTCACTCGCAGTCTCCTTCATTTGTCTTAACCTAACGTGTGACTGGTAAGTATAACGTGCAACTCACGTGACAATTTTCGTTGATTTAAGCCAACGTCGTCAAATTTTGAGTTTGATTGAATGATTTTTTGAAGTTCAAGATTCGATTGAGCAAAAAAATAGAATATGTACCCAATTGAAAACACAGGTATAAAATATGGGTATAAAGTGTAATTAGGCCTATAATTAGTTTAGATAATATCAATACAAGTCGGCTCATAACACAGTGAGATTTATTTGAGATTGAAGAGTTTGTATTGAGGTTGTAAAAGTTTATGGTCCATTTGTGTGTTTTTCTTGGTTCTATTTTTTCGTAATGGCTCATTTTGGAAATCTGTGTCTGTGAATGAAGCTTTATACTATTAAAAAAAATTGCCGTACTTATCTACACTGACAAATCAACTTTCAAAACAATACTATTTCTATTTAAAAAAGAATTATCTACTAAGTGAGTCATAATTCAAGCGACATAGAGTTTTAGTATTTGAGTCTCCTCTAAAATATTGAAATTCAAACCCCTCCCAATTTATGTCTTCAATATATATATATATATATAAACCTGTATCTAAATCGTTGCCATTTTCTTATTCCTTTTTTCTCAAACCTAAACAAAACATATGATCGGACCTTAAATCTATAAAATGAATATTGAAAGACTTCATTTATTAAACTAGCTGTCATTTCTGATTTCTCTAGTATGTTAGTATTAATCAAATGAGTACATTTTTATTCCCCCAAAATTGTTTATTTTTGTTCACCTTTCTCTTTCATTGGTTAATGCAGTGAGACTCATGATTAAACAAAAATTAATTAATGGTGTAAAGTTATGGATCCCACTTAGAGGTGTGTTTCGGCCGGAACGGATCAGAAACACCCATTTCGGAAAAAATTCTGAAATTTTCGGAAGCCAAAAATACATTCCGAATTCCGTTCTAAAATTTTGAAATTTCCAAAATTATTTCCGATTGCGAAATTTCGTAATTTTTGGAATTTTTCGGAATACTCGGAATATTTTCGAAATTTTTCGAAGTATTCAGAATTCAAGATTAATGGGATTTCACTTGAGACTTATAGGCCTTTCATAGAAGCACATCACATCCCCTCTTTTATGTTTTTTCGATATAGGATAAACACAATTTTCGGAATATTTCGGAATATTTTCGGAAAAGTTTCGGAAAATACAATTTCGGAATATTTCGGAATATTTTCGGAAAAGTTTCGAAAAATAAAATTTCAGAATATTTTCGAAAATTTTTCGGAATTCTAAAAATAATTCCGATTCCTATTCAATTTTTTTTTCGGAATTTTCAAAATTTGGAATGCATATTTAGTTGTCAAAATTGGAATTTTTCGGATCAAAATTGGTCGGGATCGGAATTTTCGTTCTAAATGACACCCATAATCCCACTACATTAGCTAATAAAAATGGAAAATGAATAAACAATAATTAATTTTGGTGTGAACAAAACTGCACTCTTGAGATACTTTTTAAAAATTGCCCTTGTTATGGTTAATAGTACACATGGTCAGGTTCAACAACTCAATCCCAATCAATGTTTTAGAGAAATGTTAGGGTTACAAGTATAACCATTTTTTACAACTCATTTATAACTCTCTCTATCTCTCTCTTAAGTGGCATTGGGTTTCATTAAAATTTAACCAGACTCCACAGTGCTACTTAAGAGACAAACAAAAATAATTATAAATAAATTATAAAAAATAGTTGTACCCGTAATATTATCCATACTTTTGTAGACCCACCTACATGAAAACAAGTGTTTGACTGAATTGGTCTAATTTTGACCACTTCTTGCTGCATAGTTGGTAATTGATGGAAAAAGCTTGGCCACCGGCCCACCAGTGATAAAAATAATAATAATAATAATAGTAATAATAAATAATAAAAAAAAAACCTATTGCATATATGTCCTGATCTTGTAGTAGTAGTAGACCCAGATATCCATTGTTCATTTTGAAGACTATATGATTAGAAATTGCTTAACTGGGGTTGACCTGTAGCAATCCAATTAAGTGATCGACTGATCATTGCCAGCACTGTTTCATTTTTTTTAAAGGGAAGAAAGAGAGATTAAATACAACCACTTCTTCTTCTTCTTTTTTTTTTTTTTTTTGGCCTAGTCCAACATTGATCAGGTTTGAGTGGGTTTGGATTTTGGCTCATAGGATCATGTCTCTTTTTGGACTCGGGTTGGCTTCACAATCCAGACCCGATCCTAAATCCTAAAAGAGTGCCTACGTGAGCGCTTTAAATTTACTATAAAAGGGAATAAATACTACTCCATATAACCATTTTTTGATAAGTTGGTAATATCTTTGAATAGCAACTTGCAATTTTTTTTTTAATATTTTAATACTTGACATGGTCAAATTTTTTATTGTTGATAAGCTTCTATGCAGGCCTCGGGTCGAACTTGATCGGGTCTAATCCGGACTTTAAGAGATAGGCCCATACCCTACCTAAGGATACTTGGGCTGAATTTAAGGCCCTTTTTTATTTTTATTTTTATTTTCACCCTATTGCTAGATATACTTGTTATAATAGGCTATGTTTTAACAACAATGCTACACACACTCTGAAAAGTACACTAAAATGCACAATTTTGCTTTAAAAAGTTGTACCTTGTGCTGAAAAGCCTGCACATACAAAAGTGGGTGTTTTGTGTGTGCATGCTTTTCAGCACAAAGTCTAACCTATTTAAGCAAGGTTGTGCATTTTGATGTGCTTTTCAGAGTGTGTGTAGCATTACTCATGTTTTAATATGTGATTAGGTACAACATATCCTTGTAATTAAGGAAATATGTCAAGTTCCTAACAGGAATTAGTCTTATTGAGGGTAAGCTAAAAGTAGAGCATACCGCATTAAGGCTTATTAATTTGGAATGTCAATGCACCATTTGTTTGTTTCAAGCCAGTCAAATATTGCCACCTAAGTTTGCTTGTGTTATTTCTTTTTAAGATGGACCACTGAGTAGTGACCGGCAAAAAAATGTTGAACTCTAGCTCCATAGGGCTTTAATTGTTTGACAATTGTTAAGTCATCATTTGAACAAATTTTTTGTTTTGTCTACATGAGGTGGGCTCACGAGTTAGCTCACATCACTCCAAAATAGAGAAAGATACTCAAGCATTAAACCTCGAGACCTGTTACATACTAATGCTTAGGTGTTACCACTTGGCCGCTCATTTGAACAAATGGATAATACTTGGGGCACAACTAAAGTCACAACATTTTTTGCACAACCTCCATTTTGTGTCTATCTCTCTCCTAGTGGGCACTGTGGGACCCATGAAGAGAGAGATAGACACAAAATGAAGGTTGTGCAAAAAAAGTTGTGACTTTGATTGTGCCCCAAGTATTACTCTAAACAAATTTAGTGAGAGAAACAAGAAGCAAGGCAAATGAAGGAAATTCAAGTAAGTTGAGCCACCAAAATGCTGTGGCCTCCAAATATGTCAAGCCCATCCGTTTCAGTGCATTCCATACCTTGAACAAGGTTTTGGGCTCCAAATACATAGATACGAACCCAATAAGGCGTATCTAAGGTTATTTATAGATACTAGGAGAGAGGCCCCAAATAAATTAAGAGTAATGACTGGTGCACATAAAAATTTGGTTCATTCATTTCAGTGGATCGAAATGAATGGACCAGATCTTTATGTGAATATCATTACCCATAAATGAAACAGAAATTTCGTATTAAATACTAAATTAGGAAAATTATTAGTTATACCACACAAGGGAAAAATATTTGGAGATAAGTCCATGATTAGTGGAGATTAATAAACATAAATCATTTGACCCATATAATATCATAGTTTGTGACCATTATACTCTTCACACATTTCTCCTTACTGGATTTGCAGTTAGAGAGAGAGAGAGAGAGAGAGAGAATAACGATCTCTGATCAGACCACCAACCACCACCGTCATTGACCTCTGCGAACCAGAGGCGAGACCACTGGTGACCACCATCATCTTGGGCGACTACCACCATCCTCTCTGTGCTCACCCAAAGCGAAAGTCATTGTCGAGTCTCCATCCACTGCCATCGCCGACAACCACCACTAACTACGTCCATCACCAACAACCACCAGCCACGGCCATCAGCGACCACCACGAATTCTAGATCCACCACCTCCGTGAACAGATCTAGTGGCATGTTCAAAGATTCATGAAGTCCCTTGTGTGGCGTCTGGCTTCACTTTTGGCTTAGTTGACTCAACAATTTGGAAGGAGAGCTGTGCTGATGGAAAAAACCGATTAATGAGAGTGTTTTCATATGATTATCTCTGTTTTGGCTTGTAGTGAATAGGACACTAATTTCATAACAAGGTATTTAGTTGTTAATTTGTGATGAAAAAATAGGGGAAGATAAATAAGAGCATTAGAAGACTGATACTAATATGGTTCTCAAATTTATCAAAAAAAAAAAAGTTAATAAACTTTCTAAAATTTGTATGTTAGAATACTGTAATTTTACTGAGTACCACAAACTTCTTGATAAATTTCAAAAGTTGTGAAATTTTACAACTTTTTTTTTTTGGTGAAATTTCACAACTTATTTAGTGTAATACCATGTATTTTGATATATAATAAGACCTAGTATTTCATTTTTATACTTATTTAACCTTTTCTTTCTTTTTAGTGAAATTTGGTTACCAATCGATTGCCTTGTTTTCCAATCGATTGTCATCCTACCGACTTGAATTCATTACGTGGCAATATACCTATCGATTGCCATCCTTTCTAATCGATTGTCTTTAAATATCTATAAGCAATCAGTTGCCATCTTTTCCAATCGATTGGTATAAGCTGAGACAAGTTTTCTTCTTTGCTTGAGCTTTACACGTGTGGCACCTTTTTCTCTCTATATATATGAGAGTATTTATGGCATTGGGTCGGTTTTCACAGCCTTGAGAGAGAGAGGCACATCTTGTGAGTATACATATAGATGCACATCTATATATATCTATATCTATACACCCACACACACACATTGCCTGGGCAGCAAGAGGAGAGGAAGAAGAAGAGAAGAATAAGAAGAAAGGAAGAAGAAGAGGCAGAGAATGAGAGACAGATAGAGATAGAGGAGAGAGAGAGAGAGAGAGAGAGAGAGAGAGACTTGAGGTTTTCAAGCTCATACACTCCCAAAAACACCCTTGGTGAGTTACAACTCACTTGGTCCCTCTATTTGATGTTTATACAAGTTGTGGTGAAGATTAGATGTTTAATATGCATGATTTCTACGTTCATTTATGTTGTTTTATCAATCTGCTGGTGAAGATGAAGTGCCAATCGATTGACATGATTCCCAATCGATTGGATAGAATTCCAATCAATTGACATCCCAATCGATTGCCAATGTTAGCAATCGATTGACGTTGTTTTAAACCCAATCGATTGCCAGTTTCCTCAATCGATTGTTACATATTTTATCCCAATCGATTGGACCTTATCCCAATCGATTGGTATTGGCAGAACATGGATTCCTTTGCCTATTGTTTATTCGTTTGTCGATTCAGACTTCCATTATGCGATTCTAGGTTGATCAGGGATAATGTAACAACAAAGATAAGTATGATTAAGAAAAATCGATTAATGTGACGACGTGGGTAAAATGTTGATTCGTGTATGAGTTTAGTATCCGTTCATTTCAAATCAGAGTAGTCAGGCCACAATGGGATATGATGTCATATATCAATCATAGTACGGAACTTAGATAGGTCTCGATAAGATTTTCTTAGGAAAGGATACGTAAGTCGATGTTTGGTCATATGATGCCCTTAAAGAGCGGTGGACAGTGATGTCCTTAACGAGTAGTGGGCGGGACCAAGTAGTTCAGAGATAGCCAAGTGATCGATATGATATCCTTAACGAGCGGTGGATGGGTTATGTCTTTAACGAGCGGTGGATGGGAGATCACTGGGCAAAAGTCGCTGTGTTATGGCTATAGATGACATGCCTTGTTCGAAACGTTATGTCCCTGAAATGCAGTGAGCAGGATATATGTTCTTAAAGCTGGGGACGGACTGACGTAGAGTCTATGACATGCGGTGAGCAGGATATATTGCTCTTAAAAGCGATGGACAGAATAAGGGTATATCCCTAGAGTTAAACGATTGATTCTGTTTCATTCAGTTAGAGTATGTTGAATATCGGTCTTCGGATAACAAGACGACAAGGTTGGTTAACGACGTTGAATAAAGGAGGAAGATATTTTTATAATGAAAATTATCTTGTGTCTTCATAGATTATTATTTACTTCAGAATACTGGTACCTTGTTAGTTTATACTCACTCAGCTCTCAGTAAGTTGACGGGCTTTATTGCCTGGATTTTCCCCGTCCAAACTATTCTGTATCTTATTTTTAGCAAATGACGGAACCTACAATAATGGTTACTATTCAGGATTGGAATATGCAGAGGGTGGCTCCACTGACGATGTCTATAGCGGAGAGGACTACTATGCTGAGGTTTACGCCAGCTGAAGATCTGGAGATAGTTATTAGTTTACTATTTCGGTTTAGACTATTTTGTTATATTTGGTACTTGGGCATATGTTGCTTCCAAATCTTATATACTTCCGATGTAGCTTTACTGTTGTAATAACTCTGATGTTTGTAATAGAAGCAACGACTATTTATATCCAGTTTGTTTTTATTACTATTCTTGTTGTAGACTAGTATTGTGTGATGTGGATAATTAGTGACATTCACTAGTCATTCCCTATGGACCCAAAAAGGAAATTTATTTTTCTCTATTTTTGCTGCTTCGGGGCACGACATTTAGTATTGAAACTCTCTTTAGATCCGTGATTTAATTCTCTCTCTCTCTCTCTCTCTCTCTCTCTCTCTCTCTCCTCTTTCTGGATCTAACTTTTTCATTCTCTCTCATTTAGTCACACAACTTCTATACTCCAAATAATACATAATTAATACTTCACCAAATTTTACAAACTTTTTTAGTGAAATTTCACAACTTTTTTTCGTGAAATTTCACAACTTTTTTTGTCTCCTCAGAATTTCATACAAACAATGCTATTTTTTTGGTAGATCCCGTCAAGTAGATGTAAGAAATATAATTTCCACCTAAAAATAATTTGTAGCTTGGAAATTATGAATTTTTGAAGTGTGAAATTGGAAAAACTGTTAAAAGTGTCAAACGAGGTTGCCGGAGCTCAAACGAGGTCTTGGTGGTGGTTGCTGGAGGTCCGGCGAGGTCTTCGAAGTTCGTGGTAGTGACGCGCCTATTGTGTAGCAATTTTAGCAAAATGGTGAGGGTAGTTTAGTCAATTATAAAGGGAGAGAGGACTCATAACTAAACTTTTTGCTTGTTGGACCTAATACTAAAACATTACCCTAAAATAGATTAATTTATCACCAATTGCCCCAAAATTAAATCAAAGAACATTAAATCCTAAATGTATTGAACATGTACCCACTGACGCTTCTATAATCCGGGATGAAAGCAAAATATACTTTCTTTTCTTCTTCCTGTTTTTTTTTTAAACACAATTTGTTATATTAACTTATGCACAAAATAATGCAATTGCATATAATCTTTATATAATAAAGTTGAGAATGTTGTTTAAAAGTAATATCTCTTTTTTAATAATATCATATCACATGATATCTTGAAAAACCTTGTCATCTTTTTTTTTTCTTTTTATGTTTAACTACATATAAAATTTATACCATAAAGTTGAGAATGTTGTTTAAAAGTGATAAATTATTGTCAACATCATCGCACATGATATATTGAGAAAACTTTTCAAAACTTTTCTTTTTCTTTTCTTCATCCTTTTTTTTTGGTTGTTGTTTCTTGATCACATGATATTGAAAAAACTTATCGCCTTTTTTTTTTCATTTTTTTTGTTGAAAGTAACAACTTATTTTGAACATCATAACACATGATACATTGAAAAAAAACTCATCACTTAAATTTTTTTTTTCAAATTTTTTATTTTTAAAACTACATATGAACTTTATACAATAAAGTTGAGAATGTTGTTTAAAAGCTAAAACTTATTTTTAACTTCATAACACATGATTATTAAAAAAAACTTATCATGTTTTTTCTTTTCTTTTCTTCATCCTTTTTTTTTTTGGGTTTCCTGATCACATGATATATTGAACAAAAAAATCATCTCCTTTCTTTTCTTTTCTTTTCTTCATTTCTTTTTTCTTGATCGTTCCAAAGGTATATAAATGGGAGAGAATGAAACACTAAAGTCAAACAAGCCTTAAGGTTTAATGGAAGGATGAAGAGGTGATGCCAAACAAACCCTAAGCATTAATAACTTGATGTAGACATAGGTGTGAAATTACCATAAATTAAAAATCCAAAATTAGAAATCCAAAATGACCAAAAAGGCCACATTGAACAAGCCTTGCCAAACAATCCCTAAGTATTAAGGACTTGATGTAAATGTAAATGTGAAATTACCAAATAACCAAATTATAAATAATATATGACTAATAAGGCCAAATTATATTTTATTTTTCTCGAAAAAAGGTTAATTATGAAGAATTGTACATAGTAAAAGGGTACTAAATCCCATATATTACAATGAGCTCAAATCGTGCTAGGAAAGATTGAAGCCAAAATTGGGAAAAAAAAAAAAACAAAAACAACTCCATTGAAACTAGCCACCATTAGCCAAGAGGCTAAAACAATGCCCAAAACAAATTAACAATGAAAATAGGGCATACAAACAAAGAAAACTATCCTCGGTGACGACTTTTGTGGTGACTTCCTCTGAAATTCTTTTTAGCTTCCTTCTTCCTTTGTTTAGAGGTGGTGGAGCTTTCGGGAGTGAAGGACACTTCCTCATTTACTGTATCAAGATCGTCATCAAAATTATCATCTCCCACAACTGGGGAAACATCATGAACAACAATATTGTTGGAATGGCTGGTCTCGGAACACATAATCCTTGGAGTGAGGGGGACTATTGTTGCTACCTCCCCTGAACATTGACCATTGTCTTCATTAACGTAGGATAGAGCTGAGAACATATTGCCCTCTCTCTGGGGATCACCATAGAAATCATGTACCAAAGTAGCATCCAAGCTAGGCCCATTACTGGGGCTAGCCACTTCTACAATATCTTTACCTTTGTCCCTTCTTTTAACAACTGTTCACTCTCCATTAGCCTTGTTCTCAGAACTGGGATGGTGTTTTGCAGTCTGACTAGAAATAGGGATATAGGTCACTTGTTTAACAACTTTGGAGCAATCGTGACCAAAGGTAGAACGTTTCTTACATCTCATAGGAGTCCATTGATAGTCCATAGGAATTCCAGTCACTTCAAATACTCTACTATAATCGTCTTCCACTTCAATGTCAAATTCTTTGATGAGATCTTTATCCACACTAATCTCAACACAAACCCTCACATAAGAAATTATATGGCAATTAGCTGTCATAATATCAACATGAAGAGGCTTTCCAATCATACTAGCAATAAAGCTCAGTCCTTTAGGGTTCCAATCAACATGAAGAGGCTTTCCAATATACTAGCAATAAAGCTCAGTCCTTTAGGAATTTGATTTAGAGATTTAACATCCAACTTTTGGTTAGGTTGCCACTTTCTCAAGAGAATGGGCCTTCCTGCTATAATCCATGCGCCTCCTTCCAAAACAACATCTCTTTGTTCAGCATTAGAAAATTAAAAGAAAAAGAAACCAAAATCATTTGCTAGGGTATATCCTCCCACAATCTCTTGGTAGTGTAATAAAAAAGAGTATAAGGAAGTATTTTCCCACTAAAGTATCCAACTAATGTAGTCTCCCATATATTCAACCTTACTTTCATCGACTAAGATTTAGGAACTTTAACTTTAGGAACAGTGAGATCTTGACATTGAACATCTAAATCATGATTAACAAAGTTCAAACAAAAACTTGAACCAGTATTCTTAATTTGCGAACATTTAATAGTGGCTTTATGTTAAAGTCAGCATCATGGATTGAATTTTTGGCAAGAGTACTAATATCTCAGAATCTTTCAAAGATTCCTTAAAAGATGCTTTAAGACTCTTTTATTATAAGGGTTAATTACACAAACCTCCCTTAAGGTTTCCTTAATTACATGGACCTCTCTCGCATTTTGAGAAATGATCACACGGACCTCCCTGGAAAGTGATAGTAGTGTAACGAGTATGGAGGAAGCTATAAAAGTACTAAATTGCCCCTATAGTATGTTACACAATCCTCCCCAAAACTATGGTCTAATTACACGGACCTCCCTTGTATTTTGAAAAATTACACATATCTCGCTTATCACCCATAAAACCCTAACTAGATTTACATGGTTTGTTCAAATGCATTATTATACTCCCAAATAAAATTTGCTTTTGCAATGAGAAAAGGGTTTGGGTTAAACTTTTCATAACAATAAGAAGTAAGAAGTGTATCTTTCAATTTCTTCAAACTCCTTCCAGTTCCAAGATCTACAATTTCTTCAAGCATATCTTCAAATTCTTCAATGTCATAATTTAAATTTTTTGGGGTTGGTATTTTTATTTCTTTCACTTTTAAGTTTGTAATGTTTATGGAATAAATATAACGGACATGATTAGTCAAAAAGGCAATCTTCAATTTAGTTAGTTGGAAAGAATTTTATGTGCTTTATGAAATTGAAGAGACTGTGAAAAATGGTACCTTTTTAGCTACTGTGAAGAGTCATGGTTTGTTCAAAAAAAAAGTCATGGTACTTTTTGAGTGCTCTGATGGACTCTTCAAATGACTTTCTATAATGAAGAGCTCCTTTGTGCTAGATAAATATGATGAAGGAGAGTTTGTGTGTTTGGAGAGCTTTGCCAAAATCACATGCAACACTATTGAGACCCATATGAGGAGAGAGAATGCATCGGAGTTACCAATTTTATCCACATATTAATATAAATATTTACTACTTTCTATTGTACGGAGCATGGTTGGGACAAGTGGCTTAAACATGACTAGCTATAATAACTTTTTATCTATTTTAGCAAAAATATAGAGAAAATTTAGACAGCATGGTTGAAGATGCCCTAATATAGTCATTTTAAGAAATAAGCGAGATGATTCTATACTTCTGGAAAAAAATATTTTTTGCTAAGAGACGGAAGAGCAAGAAGAAAAGAGAAAAAAAAATTTAACAAAAAGGTATTTTATATGAGGGAGGTCTGTGTAATTAGGCAATATCTCAAGGGAGGTTTGTGCAATTATCTGTAACTTTTATTAGGATAAGGAATGATATTTTTGGCATTGGGTAACTAAATAAAAATCGCTTACATTAGCGATTTCCATCAGGGGGTGGATTGTCTGTCCACTAACGGAAGGGAGGTGAGTGTAACTAAACCTAAACCTCAAGGGAGGTTTGTGTAATTTCTTAAAATACGAGGGAGGTCTGTGTAATTAAGGCAAATCTCAGGAGAGGTTTGTGTAATTAACCCTTCTTATAAAGGTATAGATATAGATTCACAATATGTTCCATAATTGGGTTCATGAATTATGGTCAACATATAATACGAGCTACAAGTAGGCCTGTCAATCGGGCCGAACTGAGCCGGGCTTAGGAGAGCCCGAGCTAAGCCCAAAAAAATTTATCAAGCTCAACCCCGAGCTCGGCCCGTTTAATATCACAATCTCAAGCCCGAGCTTGGTTCACAATCTTAAGCCCGTCCAGTCTATCCAGCTTATGACCATGCCAGGGAAGGAACTAAGGGTGACAACTTCTACACTGGAGGTGACGCTGCTGTGGAGGGCTACCACGAGGGAGATCCGGCGGAGGAAGATTACTGCCTTGACGACTACATCAATGCCAATTGAAGGCTAGGGCTATAATGTAGTTTACTTTACTTTACTTTATGCTTTAAGACTTTCTATGTTTGGTAATAAAGCATATGTTGCCTTAAGACTTTATTTCTATTTATTATTCCAGACTCTCATGTAATAGATTACTAAGTTAGTAACCCTATGTTATATTCAATATTGAACTTAGAACTTTTATTACTATCATTATCCTAATGTTAGAACTGTGTAGTGGACAATCACATGACTTTCACCAGTTATGACCTACGGATGTAAAATGAATTTTATTTTCTCTATTTTTGTTGCTCTGGGGCGTGACAAAAGCATTTTAAGTAAACATATATGCATGATCATGTAGCTACGTGTCGTTGTGTGCACACTACGCGTCATATTCGTCACTCGTCCCTGAAGGCTTTAACCTATTGCTCTGATATAAAAAATTGTCATACTCCAACTCGTCCCCTCATGGATTAGGACCTATAACAATAGTGATTAACACCTAATTAACTGATTATTAACATTGATTAAACCAAAAGAGAAGCTTGTCATGTATCACTTGACTAAAGAGTTCACTAATAGAGAAAATCGCACTAAAAAGGCATTAAATTATACCTTTACAATAGTTGAAATTCAAAAGTACTATTTTGGGGTTTATTAGAGACCCTCAAGGACCATTTTCATCCAAACACAAGTTGAAAATATCAAAGTTTAAAAATCAAGTCAGGGGTACCACCGACTATTCCTATGTACCTATCATAGCATTTGCTGCTAAAAACTGCTGCAATCGAATTTAAAATCACATATAACCTCACCAAAACATCTGGTAACCTTTTAAAACCATTTTTAAAAAAATCATAAGAAGCTTAGAGCATGTCCACAAGCTTTTAGATCCATATATACACAATACATAATGAGAACTCAAGAACAAACTCAAGTTTTCGCCCAACTACAACATTTATAAACATGAAGATCTTGTTTTACAAATTTCTCAAGTAGACCTTGGAACATGTCGACCTTATGAGTCCAAGATACACACTTACACATGTTTACTACAATACTAGTTCTTTGATTACATTATCCATACCAAAATTACGAGTAAATCTACACGAGAAACTCATATCCGGTTACAACATACAACCCCAAATTACATAAAGAGTATAAGAACTAAACCATCTAGATACATGTTGAAACTATGAACATATTAACAAGTTAAAAACTCCCAGCCCGTCCCCCGAGCTCCAATCATTTCCTCTTCGTGCCTTGAAATGAACCTGAGGTGGTTATTATCAACCACAACAGAAAACGAAAACATCTTTGTTTAAGCGATTGCTTAGTGCATATTCTAAACATGTTATTGAATGGCATAAACATGTGTAATGCGATAAATCAACATGTGTAATGCGACAAATCAACACATAAACAATAATCATAGTTTTCGAACTACCAGGTCAATGGTTTACTCGGACCCGAAGACCCTTCCCTTGTTCCCGTTGTCCCTTCTATTCCTTGGTCATCCGTTCTCTAAATGGATTTCTTCTTCTTCCCAACCTTAATTAATTTCCCCACAATGAACCATTTTTTGGGTATTCATCGACCACATATCACATAAGCACATAGGTACATAAACATGGCAGTTTTCTACACTATTGACATTTTAAGTAAAAATTTACCATTTGCATGACTAATAAGCTCAGAATTAACCACTATCAATTGAATCATTTAACATGTAATCATATCCAATTCCAGTTTAGAAAACTCACCTCTTTGAATTCTACCCAAATAAAACCCACACTATGAAAGCAAATTAGGATTTTAAAAAATTTCATTGTTACTGGCCTCTTATTAGTCTCCTCCATCACTTGCCCTAAAATTTGATTTATGTTCAATTTTATTTTCAACGAGTTATTAACTATGTATTAATTTGAATAAAATATTTGTGGGAAATTTAGGGTTTCTTTGATACTTTTTATTTTGGTATTTTTTTTTCCTTTTCTTTTCTTTTCTTTTCTTTGGGCTATGACATTTATCTACTGGTTCTTGTATCTACTGGTTCTTGTACTGTTTGGGTTAATGCTATCCTCCCTTACCCTAATATTGCAATTTATTAACTCTGTAAATGATCAAATTTGTGGGAAATTTATTAATTTGATTCTTTCAATATTTTTTCATTCCTTTTTCCCCCTTATTGGGATCTAAAATTTATCACTCCTTGGTATGAAGCTCAGATGTTTTATCCTTATTTATTTATTTATTTATTATTTTTTAAAAAACTTTTTGGACCGAATGTGAAGTTTGGATTGAATTGACATTTAAACCAAATATCATGGTTTTGGGATTCATTTTTTAGAACACATGGACCAAACTAGATGCAAAACATGAGGGTGTAAGAATGAATTTACCCAAAAGAAGAAGAAAATAAACGTTTATGACCCAAGTGGTCAAGTAGTACCAACTTGATATCTCCAGTGGAGAGGTTAAGGGTTCAATTTCTCTTAGGGGAAATTCTTGCACCCCATATTTGTGCGTTCAGTCGGAATGAGTGGTCTTTGTTGGGCTTTGCTTTGGGCCATTGTGGAGTAGGATTGGGTTGGGTTTTTCTGTGTGTTATATCCAGTCGTGATTCAGATAAGACTCAAAAAAAAAAAAATAATAATAAAAAAAAATAAAGAGTAATGAAAGTCATCCATATTGCTGTTAAGCAACTTTAAAACACGGTTAAGATTCAATGTTAAAACACTTTAAAAAAAAAAAGTGATAGTAGTGTTTGCACCCAAAATATGCATTTTTTAAGGTCAAAATTTATATGAGGCTGATTACAATATTTCAATCGGACTATAAGGCCGATTGCAGAAATTAATGGGCAAGTAATTGGTTCAAAGTTGATAGGGCCGAATGAGTTTCAAAATTGGATTGACTTTGATCGGACTGAACTCATTTTTTCGGACTAAATAAATGCATATCTTAACTTTGATAAAATTTGTGTCACATCAATTGACTATTTTCTAATTATGGCCACCACCACAATGATTTCCCAGTCCAATTTGGACTGCCATGTCCTCCATTCGGGCATTACCATATTTGTGCTACAATGAAAAGGGGTGGTGGGCCACTCCTTTGACATGTCAGTTTGGCATGTATGAAGTATTCTCCATCAAATTGGCCATCATTCGGACTCTTCTAAAGACATGACAAGCCCGATTTATTTTTATTTATTTGGGCATGATGGTGATACTATATCATTTGGTCCACGTAGGAAAAGTGAGAACTTCATATGCTTACTCCAATCGGGCTTTTATTGGAGGCCCACTATCAAGTTGGCATCAATGCCACGTGCACTACCATTATTTCTCAAAGAATCAATCTAATAATGGTGGGCCAGCCTTGGGACATGCATCAACACAGGCTTTGTTTGGCTGTTGTTCCTATCGGGCTTCAGCCGCTCTATCGGGCATGGCTAGCAGTTGGATCTCATTTGGTTTTACATGATGGATGATGTCACGTGATGGTGGGGCCAGGGACCAATGACTTGAAGGCTGATAGAAAGTTTGGCAAATACTATGACTCATTCAGTAAAAATCTAATCATGGTGGGCCATGTGCTCATTCTTGTATTATCAATTCAACTACAATGTTCAGCCATTATTTTGGTTTCCATCGGGCTCTACATAGATACAGATTTGGCCATCTTGGGAATATATATATATATATATATACAGAGAGTCCACTATGAAAAGTTACCAACTTTAAAAGGTCACCTACTTGATGCTAATATCTTGTGATCAGATTTAATTAAGAAGATAATAGCAAGATATTATTAATATTAGGAAGATAATATCAATATATTTGGGAAAGATAATATTTCAAAGATATTATCGCATCAAAGAAGTTATCTTTTACTTGGAGGGTAAGTCAGACGAATGAAGCCACAAAGGGGACCAGGTTCAAGCTATATATATACATGTGTATATATATTATTCAAGATATGGAAGGCTTTATCAGATATGGAGATAAAATCTGATATTTTTATACCAGATAATTATGGAGGATATTTACTTGCCTTATCTCAATCAGTCCATGGTCGCTATAAATACAACAGGCAGGCCAAGCTATCAACTCACTCCGCGTCACTTCGACAAATGCATTCAAAAAAAAGCATTCTTAGCGCTCCTAGCATTCTTTTATTTTTCTTAGGCTTTCTTAGATTTCAATTACACCCATTGTAATTCCTTCTTTTATTTTAATTAAATAAAATCCTGCTTTTTATTTAATTTCTTTTCTTAATCACTTGCTAGACTTGTGTGCTTCAACACTGTCTAGGGACCTTAGGTGAGGGTACTTTCCTACTCACCTTTCACAATCGCCTGTTAGATGTCAGATTTTCAAACCTTGTGTATCACTCACACAAGTGCTTTAGGAAATTTTGTATTAATTAGTTTGGGTCTACCTCACAAGGCTCTGGCACGCCCGAATAAATATTATAGCAAACAATTTGGCACGCCCGGTGGGACAGCCAAGTGATGAGCCATGCACACACTGAAGCATGGCTACACTTTTACAACAACCAGATTGGTTGGCGGAATGAGTCAATACGCCAACTTCGCGAAGAAATCCATCGCCTCTACAACGATGGATATTGGAATGAAACTGGTCATCTTTACAATGAGATAGACCGTTTTGAGGCCGACATGCGATTCTTTAATCAAGAAATCGGCCTCCTCACAGCTTCGAGTGGAGCTGATGAACCGCCGCCCGAGGGAAATTCGTTCATGTCTCTAGACGATTTTCTGTACGGTGATTGGCGAAAGAATCTTGTTTGTGACAACATTCTTCGTGCTCTTGAAGATATGAAGGCGCACTCGAGAGAACAGCAGGCAAAGCTTAGTCGGTTTGAAGAAGACACGAAAGCAAGCCTGGCAATACTAGAGACTCAAGGGCACAAGATCGAACAATTCTTAAAGTCACGACAACGGCCCGAGAAGGCCGATGTTACCACTCTAAATCAAGAGACCGATCTTGATTCCACGCTGTCCAAGCCGCTCGGGGGGCAAGAAGACAGCGAAAAAATAATTAAGGAAAGGCCGAGTGATCTTACATCGGCCATAGAGCCTCTCCCCGACGTTGAAGAAGACGACGAAGCACTCGGGGGGCAAATTCAAGACGAGCCTCAAAATTCTATTGAGGCCGAAGAGGAAGAGTGTGACAGGCCGAGTGATTGTGTATCGGCCATAGAGCCTTCCGCTAGTGAAGAGGAGGACGATGATGAAGACCCCATTATTGATGAAGAAATCGGCGTTGAAGGGCTCGGGGGGCAAGTTTCGCCGAGACCGATTGATTCTAAATCGGTCATTGAAGTTTCTGAAAATATATCTTTGAGGAAACTCAGCCTCAAGGAATTGTTTAATTTTTTCGGTCTCCTTGTAGTGACCGATTATTATTTTTATTTTAAGCCAATTAATTATTTGGCTTGGATTGATTTACATCCACGGTGGCTGAGTGGATGTCACCAAAAACTTGCGGTTATTTGGTGGCTATTTTTACAACAATGGTATTATCAAAAGACTGAAAGGTGCTGAAGATCGGACTGAATTAATTCAGTCAATAGGCTATTCGGACTCACAAGTCCGAAAGCAAGAAATAAATAAAAGTATTGTTGGATGCTTCAGAATGCTTGGAAAGTAATTCGGACTAGTAGGCCGATAGAAGAAGAGGTTGGCAGTTGGGTCAAACAAGTCAATGAAAAGGCTGATCAATTGTTGGTTTTGAAATCAGTTTATAGTTTACACAAGTCTTGTGGTTGCACGTGGAAGTGCCATGCAGTGGCGGGCCCGAGAAAGTGTTGAAGAATAAATGTGTGTCATATCTTATTCTCGGGTTTATTGCTTGTCAGTATGCATAATTATGGCATTGATACATATGAAGAATGGTGGGCCCGAATTAGTAGGTGTAGGCCTGCCCATCAAGTGCAACCACATCATCATTAATTATTGACTAAAGCTTTGACGGGCAGCGAAGTATTTGATTTGAAGTATTGACACAGATCAGGTTGGTGCTAATGATAAACACAACACTATGGTGTACACTCGGACTCATGGATAAGCCCGATATCAGAATAAGGTAATCGGTCTTGATAAATTTGGCTATTCAAAAATTGCATTGATTTCATTTTTAAACAGCCAGGGGGGCATTGTTTGCACCCAAAATATGCATTTTTTAAGGTCAAAATTTATATGAGGCTGATTACAATATTTCAATCGGACTATAAGGCCGATTGCAGAAATTAATGGGCAAGTAATTGGTTCAAAGTTGATAGGGCCGAATGAGTTTCAAAATTGGATTGACTTTGATCGGACTGAACTCATTTTTTCGGACTAAATAAATGCATATCTTAACTTTGATAAAATTTGTGTCACATCAATTGACTATTTTCTAATTATGGCCACCACCACAATGATTTCCCAGTCCAATTTGGACTGCCATGTCCTCCATTCGGGCATTACCATATTTGTGCTACAATGAAAAGGGGTGGTGGGCCACTCCTTTGACATGTCAGTTTGGCATGTACGAAGTATTCTCCATCAAATTGGCCATCATTCGGACTCTTCTAAAGACATGACAAGCCCGATTTATTTTTATTTATTTGGGCATGATGGTGATACTATATCATTTGGTCCACGTAGGAAAAGTGAGAACTTCATATGCTTACTCCAATCGGGCTTTTATTGGAGGCCCACTATCAAGTTGGCATCAATGCCACGTGCACTACCATTATTTCTCAAAGAATCAATCTAATAATGGTGGGCCAGCCTTGGGACATGCATCAACACAGGCTTTGTTTGGCTGTTGTTCTTATCGGGCTTCAGCCGCTCTATCGGGCATGGCTAGCAGTTGGATCTCATTTGGTTTTACATGATGGATGATGTCACGTGATGGTGGGGCCAGGGACCAATGACTTGAAGGCTGATAGAAAGTTTGGCAAATACTATGACTCATTCAGTAAAAATCTAATCATGGTGGGCCATGTGCTCATTCTTGTATTATCAATTCAACTACAATGTTCAGCCATTATTTTGGTTTCCATCGGGCTCTACATAGATACAGATTTGGCCATCTTGGGAATATATATATATATATATATACAGAGAGTCCACTATGAAAAGTTACCAACTTTAAAAGGTCACCTACTTGATGCTAATATCTTGTGATCAGATTTAATTAAGAAGATAATAGCAAGATATTATTAATATTAGGAAGATAATATCAATATATTTGGGAAAGATAATATTTCAAAGATATTATCGCATCAAAGAAGTTATCTTTTACTTGGAGGGTAAGTCAGACGAATGAAGCCACAAAGGGGACAAGGTTCAAGCTATATATATACATGTGTATATATATTATTCAAGATATGGAAGGCTTTATCAGATATGGAGATAAAATCTGATATTTTTATACCAGATAATTATGGAGGATATTTACTTGCCTTATCTCAATCAGTCCATGGCCGCTATAAATACAACAGGCAGGCCAAGCTATCAACTCACTCCGCGTCACTTCGACAAATGCATTCAAAAAAAGCATTCTTAGCGCTCCTAGCATTCTTTTATTTTTCTTAGGCTTTCTTAGATTTCAATTACACCCATTGTAATTCCTTCTTTTATTTTAATTAAATAAAATCCTGCTTTTTATTTAATTTCTTTTCTTAATCACTTGCTAGACTTGTGTGCTTCAACACTGTCTAGGGACCTTAGGTGAGGGTACTTTCCTACTCACCTTTCACAATCGCCTGTTAGATGTCAGATTTTCAAACCTTGTGTATCACTCACACAAGTGCTTTAGGAAATTTTGTATTAATTAGTTTGGGTCTACCTCACAAGGCTCTGGCACGCCCGAATAAATATTATAGCAAACAAGTAGAAAGAGGGTAAATGAAATTTTACACCATCATGTTTTGCCTTTTGTTTGACTTTGATCCCCGAGTGTTAAAAAGTTACTCATAAAACCCTAAGATTTGGTTTAAGCGTGTGACTTTAGTCTATTTTTCACATTATGTTCACAAAAGCTAACGGAACAGGTGTAAGGTGTTTTATCAATAATTTTTTTTTTTGCATTTTTTCCGTTAACATTTAGGTCGGAATGTGAACTTTGGACTGGATTGACACTTAAATGAAGTATCATGTTTTTGGGCTTCATTTTTTAAATAAAGGAGAGGAACTAGCTAGAAAACATGAGGGTGTAATTTTTTTAAAATAAGGGACCAGAGCGGAACTAGCTAGAAAATATGAGGGTGTAAAATTGAATAAACCCATAAGACAAAGAAAATAAACGTTTAACTTCAAAAACAGTTAAGTGAAATGAAAAATGCACCATCTTGCATTTAGGTGACGTTAAAAAAAAAACAAACAAACAAAGCTAAGAATAAATTTTATTACGAAACACAGTAGATTTAGATTTTGCATCTAGGTTCAGTTTGTTCCCTATGTTATAACAATGAGATTTGGTTTCAGTGTCACTGCCGTCCAATCTTCCCATTCCATTCAATATTAGTTCACGGAAAGGATATTTTATCATTAATTTTTTTGCATTTTTTTCCATTAACATTTTGAACGGAATGTGAAGTTTGGACTAAATTGAACACTTAAAGAAAATATCATTTTTCTGGATTTCATTGCAACACATGGACCAGAGCGAACCTAGATGCAAAAATTGAGAGTGTAAAATTTAATTTACCTTAACCAAAAATAAAACCAATTTGTAACTTCAAGATAACAGTTAAAAGTATTGAAAAGTGCACTATATTGCTTTTTTAGCAACTTTAAAAAACAAAGTCGAGATTAAAGATTAGTAAAAATGAAAATAAAAGTTAACGTTTAATGTGCAAGATTGCATTTAAGCCACGTTAAAAAACAAATTTAAGATTAAGTTTTAGAAAAAAAAAAACCAAGGGAAAAAATTAAGTGAAATCGGAAAAAGGGTAATTTCATCATTTTAAAAGAAACTAAGAAGTAAAGCAACTGTGACTATCATTAATTACAATCCCTAAAGAAACAAAATGCACCGCAATGAATCATATGTTTTCCCTGCCAAATTATAGCAATGATCTCTCGCTATCCTAGAATAATACTTCCATATCTTTGCTTCCAGCCTATTTTCTCCATCTTTTTCTCAACTTATTTTTGAGTTTTCAAAGAGATACAGTAAATCTACACAAACACACACATATAATATTAGATGAAAAACAGTCGTCAAAAAAAAAAAAAAAAAAAAATTTAGGTCCCGTTTGATAACCATTTCATTTTTTTATTTTTTATTTTTTATTTTCATTTTTTGGGTTTTTGTGTGAGAAATTTTTGTGTCCATTTAAAAAAAAAAAAGAAAGAAAATCAAAAATGCGTTTGGTAACTCTGTTTTGTTTTTTAAAAAGAGAGAACAAAAATAGAAAAAAAAAATGTGTTTGGTAACTATATTTTTGTGCCAAAATTTTATAACAACTTAGTAAAATGACTATTTTGTCCTTAAAAACTTCAAAATGACACGACTTGTTAAAAAAAATTAAAATTTAATATCATCAAAGTCTATAAACTCATATTATTATAAAAACCATTTTAGAACCTAAAAAAAAATAAAAATAATACATCGTAAAATGACCAAATTGCCCTTGGGGCTTGCATATAAGAAGTTAATATTGTTAAAATCTTCAAATAATACGGAGTGACTTACCCCAATGTTTTTTGAAGTTTTGGATCCAATGGTAGGGTCCATTTGACCTGAATATATTTGTAAAATGACTATTTTGCCCTTCAAATTTCAAAATGTCATAACTTGTTAAGACTAAACTAGAATTGAACGTCGTTACAGCCTGTGAGCTCATATTTAAGATAAAGAACATTTGGGACCTAAAAAATACATACATATAGTAAAATGACCAAATTGCCCTTGGGATTTACATATACGAAGTTAACATTGTTAAAGTCTTCAAATAATACAGAGTGACCTACCCCCGATGTTTTTCGACGTTCTGGATCAAATGATAGGGTCCACTTGGTCTGAATATATTTGTAAAATGACTATTTTACCCTTAAAACTTTAAAATGCCATAACTTGTGAAAATAAAATCAGAATTTAACGTCATCAAAACCTGTGAACTCATATTATTATGAAGAACTTTTGGAACCTAAAAAGTATATAGATCGTAAAATGACCAAATTGCCCTTGTGGCTTATATAAAAGAAGTTAACATTGTTAAAGTCGTCAAATAATACTGAGTGACCTAATCTTAAGGTTTTTTGACGCTCTGGATCCAATGGTAGGGTCCATTTGGCATGAATATATTTTTAAAATGACTATTTTGCCCTTCAAACTTCAAAATGCCATAACGTATTAAGACTAAACTAGAATTGAACGTCGTGAGAGCTTGTGAGCTCATATTAAGATGAAGAACATTTGGGAAAGTACAAGTATCTATATATATGGTAAAATGACCAAATTACCCTTAGGGTTTACTTGTAATAAGTTAACATCGTTAAAATATTAAAATAGTACGAGGTGACTTACACTAAGGTTATTCGATATTCTAAATCCAATGAAGGGGTCTATTTGGCCTAAATACAAAAGGGCAAAATGATTATTTTACTCTTAAAAATTCAAAATGCCATAACTTGTTAAGATTAAATCAAAATGCCTAAAAGGTATATGGATCATAAAATGATCAATTCTGGTTAAATCTTAACAAGTCATGGATTTTTAAATTAATAAGGGTAAAATAGTCATTTTACAAATATATTCATGCAAATATACCCCGCTATTAGATTCAGAATGTCGAAAAATATTGGGGTAGGTCACTCTATATTATTTGAAGACTTTAACAATGTTAACTTCTTATATTTAAGTCCCAAGGGCAATTTGGTTATTTTACAATCTATACTTTATAGGTTATAAATGTTCTTCATCTTAAATATGAGCTCACAGGCTCTGACAGTGTTTAATTATAGTTTAGTCTTAACAAGTTATGGTATTTTGAAGTTTGAAGGGCAAAATAGTCATTTTACAAATATATTTAGGCCAAATGGACCCTACCATTGGATCCAGAACGTCGAAAAACATTGGGGTGTGCAAAGCGGGGGTATTTGTAAAATACAACCGCGCTAAAAGGAAGAATTGTATTAGTTTTTATCATAACTTCCCGTTTTATCTGCAATTTGCATTGCAAGGCTAATTTTCATACAATATGATTAATCTATGATAAGTTGTATTGTTTTAGCTGTTGTTTGTGCAGATCACTGCTGTGTGGACTGAACAGATGAACATCAGGATAAATGGAATGCTGGAATGAAAACAAGAGAAGTCAAAGCTGAAATTTGGAGCTCGATCGATCTAACCCAGTTCGATCGATCGAGCGTTCGATCGCTTAAAGAGTGTTGAAGCGCTTGAGGCTTAAGGGTTCGATCGATCGATAGCAGTTCGATCGATCGAACATGGTATTTCCAGTAACATTCGTGTGCGCAGCAGATGCGGGTTTTTAACCCTAGTTTTTTAGGTTTCTTATATATATGGGTATTGTATACGTCCTAGAGGACGCCCACATTTTTTTATTTTTACAGTTTTAGAGAGAGAGATAGAGGTTTGGTGTTTTGTTTTGTAGGTTTTTCATTGAAGTTTACTTTGTGCAGTGGATTCCTTTAGTTTAATACAAGTATTCTGCATTCCAGGTTATTTATATACTGTCCATTTACATTCTGCACTTTGTAGTCGTAGTTTAATCGTTCATCTTGTAGTATTACATGCTAAATACTTTCAAAACCATAGTTTTTATAGTTTCTATGAAAAACTCGCAACCAAACAAGGCTTTGATGTTTTCTTACGTTAAATATCAATCTATGACACTCCAGACAATGTCTGAGTAGTCCCAGGTTGGGAGAACACGATGAAGCAGTGATCTCCAGCCTCTGCCATGCAGCAGGATAATCGCTGTGTTCGATCGATCGGAGTTCGTTCGATCGATCGAACCAGAGACAGTCAAGCGATCGAAGCCATTTCGATCGATTGAGGGATGAAGGTCTTCGATCGATCGAAAGCGCATCGATCGATCGAACTCCCTGATTCTTGAGAATGTTCCCTACAGTATTCCAGGACCTTTTGTTTTAAGATTTGTTATCATTCTGTCCCAAAAAATGCTCAGTTTGTCAAAATAGCTTTTAAAACTAAGGCCCTAAGGCATTTTCTTTCAATACATTTTGCAAACCACCTTCAATGCTAACACCATTGAGAGTGCGAGTCTTAACTATTGGATTAAACCGCTTTCACGTATTTTAACTTAACTGTGATGATATGGTCCCGGTCATGAAAGGGCCATGGATTCTCCATCTTTAGAGGAATACGGAAAACTGTGGGTAATGTACTCCTTTGTGCTTCAAGGCAAATGCATGGTAGATAGCTAGATTACTGTGGATTCGTGTAATCCCAACACTTTCTTTTTAAAGCCAAACATCCTAATTTAGAGTACTGTTTTAACTAGCTAGTTAGATTGTTGATTTAATCTGAATTATTTTCATTAGTAATCTTAGTTTGTGGAACTTAGTGTTCCGCACCATTGTTCAATATTACTCGTTTTTATTTTGCTTTCTTTTGAGGTTAGTCTAATACATTTTGCTTTCTTTCAATACATTTTGCAAACCACCTTCAATGCTAACACCATTGAGAGTGCGAGTCTTAACTATTGGATTAAACCGCTTTCACGTATTTTAACTTAACTGTGATGATATGGTCCCGGTCATGAAAGGGCCATGGATTCTCCATCTTTAGAGGAATACGGAAAACTGTGGGTAATGTACTCCATTGTGCTTCAAGGCAAATGCATGGTAGATAGCTAGATTACTGTGGATTCGTGTAATCCCAACACTTTCTTTTTAAAGCCAAACATCCTAATTTAGAGTACTGTTTTAACTAGCTAGTTAGATTGTTGATTTAATCTGAATTATTTTCATTAGTAATCTTAGTTTGTGGAACTTAGTGTTCCGCACCATTGTTCAATCTTACTCGTTTTTATTTTGCTTTCTTTTAAGGTTAGTCTAATTCGATAGGTTAACACCTTTCCTGTGGAATCGACCTGGTCTTACCAGTTATTACTTGCACGTCTACCTACACTTGGGTATTGCACAAGAGCGCACAGAAAAATTCTCGTGTCAAGTTTTTGGCGCCGTTGCCGGGGAAGGCGACAATCAATTCCTTAGATTACCTCAGTCTCTCTTCATCTCTTGTTGTTTTTATTTTCTCTTCTTTTTAGTTCTTTTGGGTAAGCACTCACCCTAGGGACTCTCCTGGTTCATGTCCAACAATTCTATCGAAGGAATTTTTGGAAATCCTTTCTACCGCTCTGATTCTGAAAGTTCCATCAACCCGATAGCCACTCCAACCGAATCAATGGATGATCATCAGAGTGAAAATGGTGACAATGTTGTGGTACCAATTGATGAGGCACTACGTCCTCTTTGCGATCTCATGCAACCAGAAGATGCACCTACGCCCTCTTGCATTCAAATCCCACCGCATAATGGCAAATTTCAGTTTCGCAATGGGATGATTCAACTGCTCCCCACTTTTCATGGGATGGAAAGTGAGAAGGCGTATTTACATGTCACTGATTTCGAGGATGTTTGCAAAACATTCTCGCAAAATTGTCCTAGGGAGGTGACGCATCTAATGCTATTCCCCTTCACTTTGAAAGATAAAGCGAAGGCGTGGCTCCACTCCCTAAAACCTAATTCAATTTTTACCTGGCATGCGATGAGCACCGCGTTTCTAAAGAAATTCTATCCTACTCGCATGACCACAGACCTTCAGCGTCAAATCAATTCCTATAAACAAAAGAGCAATGAAACCTTCACACAAGCGTGGGAGCGTTTCAAAGATTTGCTTCTCTCGTGCCCACACCATGGGTTTGAGAAATGGCGAACTATCAGCTTCTTTTATCAAGGATTGAATGGTGAAACAAAGAAGTTAGTGGAAACGATGAGCTCTGGACCATTTTTGCGTAAAAACACTGAAGAGGCTGAAGCCCATTTCGAATGGTTTGCTGAATACGCTCATGAATGGTCAAATTCTGACAATGTCTCACGCTCACAGATATCCTGTGTAGAGGAGAAAAGCCTATACCAGCTAACCAGTGAAGATCACCTCATGACTAAGTATGCAGAGCTAGCAAAGAAGGTAGAGGAGTTAAGCATGAAAGGAGAGAGCTCTAGGCAAGTCATGCCTGAGGAGCCATGTGGCACATGCAACATGTTGGGACATACAACTCAATATTATCCTAATGTGTCATATTTTCAAGAGCAAGCCCCTATAGAGATGAATGCCATGCAAGGTTTTCGAGGGGCGGGGAATTCCAACAATAACTTTCAAAGTAACAATCGATGGAATCACCCCGGTTTTGATTGGAGAAATAATGCTGGGACCCAAAATCAATATCAACAGCAGCCCTATAACAACAATCAATATCAAGGGCAAAACAATAGGCCGTTCCAGCAATACAATCAAAACAGAACCAATAACCAAGCTCAACCCTCCAATGCACCACAGACCAATACCTATGTGCCACCGCACAAGAAGGTACAAGAAAAAGAGCCACTTGCTAATGCCAATCTAACGCAGCAACTCATACAAATGATGAGTAGAATGTCTGTCACGTTAGAGAGGATAGATGCACGGCAAGAGGGCTCAGGAGGAACATTCCCTGCCCAACCACTTCCGAACCCCAAGGGACATAACAATGGTCCTAACAATCAAGAACATGCTAAAGCTGTGACTACACTGAGAAGTGGAAAAATCATAGAGAAAAGCATGCCGCTGTCCACTCCCGAAGTGTACAAAGAGGAGGAAGTGGTGGATGAAGAAGTTGAGCTACCGTCTACTCAAGAGGAGGAGTCGTCTACTAATGACGAACCAATAAAGGCAAACATTGAAGCTCCTAGAGTAGAGAAAGAAGTTGAGCGAAGGCCTGGGAAGGAGTCTGTTAAGGAGGAACCACCAAAATGCCCTTTTCCTGCACCTTATCCTCAACGGTTAAAGAAACCCAAAAATGAGACAAAGAATCAGGAGTTTCTGGAATTTTTTAAACAAGTTAAAATTAACCTTCCACTCCTAGATGTTATCAAGTAAGTGCCGGCCTATGCTAAGTATCTCAAAGATCTATGCACGGTCAAGAGAAGGCAAAGCGTGAAGAAACATGCTTATGTCGCGTGCCAAGCCAGTGCTATCATTCAAAATGAGTTGCCTCCAAAACTCAAAGACCCTGGTACACCTACTGTCTCATGTAGAATTGGGAATCAAAGGATAGATAACGCACTCCTCGATTTAGGAGCAAGCGTGAACCTGCTGCCATATTCAGTCTATAAACAACTAGGGTTGGGTGAACTCAAACCCACCAGAGTCGCTTTGCAATTGGCAGACAGATCTGTGAAGTACCCTAGGGGAGTGTTAGAGGACGTCCTTGTCCAAATAGACTCTTTTGTATTTCCGGTTGATTTTGTGATATTGGACACAGAACCTGTTTCTAATCCTGGTTCACATATCCCGGTTATCTTTGGACGACCATTCCTCAACACTATTGATGCCACGATCAAGATTAGAAGTGGTATCATGACTATCGTATTTGGGAACATGACATTGAATGTCAAGATCTTTTCTAATCCCCGACCTGAAGAATACGATGATGAGGAAGAAATTCATTATATAGACACGGTCATTGAAGATGAAGTTGACTTGGTCGACTACAAAGATCCTTTGGAAGTTGTGATGACTCAATTTGGCAATAACTATCAACCTGCGGAGTCAACTCCATTGGATGCTGATCTGAACCAGACGTGTCTTATGATGGATACAATAGAGGAGGATAGAGCAGAATGCATGTGGGTAATGCCATATGAACAATTGCCTCCGAAAACCAAGTTGGTAATGCCCTCTAGTTTCCAGTTTCCGGAGTTAGAATTGAAGGAGCTTCCCAAAGAGCTGAAATACGCATTTCTAGGAATTGGAAAAACTTATCATGTGATCATCTCATCTACTTTAACTCATGAACATGAAGGTAGGCTAGTGCAAATGCTGACCAAGCATAAGGATGCTATGGGATGGACGATTGCTGACCTCAAAGGCATAAGCCCATCCATATGCACGCATAAGATATATCTGGAGGAAGACGCTAGACCCTCAAGGAAAATGCAAAGGCGTCTGAATCCCAACATGCAAGAAGTAGTTAAAAAGGAAGTGCTTAAACTACTTGATGTTGGGATGATTTATCCGATATCTGGCAGTCCTTGGGTTAGTCCTACCCAAGTAGTTCCAAAGAAAGCAGGCATAACGGTCATCCCGAACAAAGATGGTGAATTAGTACCAACACGTGTCCCCACTGGATGGAGGATGTGTATTGACTACAGGAAGTTAAATACTGTGACTCGAAAGGACCATTTTCCTTTGCCATTCATGGATCAAATGCTAGAGCGTGTGGCGGGTCACAAGTATTACTGCTTTTTGGATGGATACAGTGGATACAATCAAATTGAAATTGCTCCTGAAGATCAGGAGAAAACCACATTCACTTGTCCATTCGGTACATTTGCCTACCGACGAATGCCGTTTGGCTTATGTAATGCACCGGCTACCTTTCAGCGGTGCATGCTAAGCATATTTAGTGACATGGTCGAAAACATCCTTGAAGTCTTCATGGATGATTTTTCGGTGTTTGGCCATAGCTTTGGAGATTGCATCAGCAATCTCGAGCAGGTTTTAATGAGGTGTGAGGACAAACACCTAGTTTTGAATTGGGAAAAGTGTCACTTTATGGTGACTAAGGGAATAGTCCTCGGCCATATAATATCCGATGAAGGAATCCAAGTGGATAAGGCTAAAATCGACATAATCTCAAATCTACCTGTCCCCCATACAGTAAGAGACATCCGTTCGTTCTTGGGGCATGCAGGATTTTATCGTCGGTTTATCCAGAACTTTAGTGCAATTTCTCGACCCCTTTGTCAACTTCTTGTCAAAGATGCACCCTTCGAGTGGTCAGAGAGTTGCCACAAGTCCTTCGAGGATCTAAAAAAGCTCCTCACCTCCGCACCTATAATACAGGCACCCGACTGGAGTTTGCCTTTTGAATTAATGTGCGATGCTAGTGATTACGCCATTGGCGCGGTCCCAGGCCAGAGAAAGGACAATAAGCCACATGTGATATACTATGCCAGCCGAACTTTGAATGAAGCTCAAATGAATTACACTACTACTGAAAAGGACAATAAGCCACATGTGATATACTATGCCAGAGAAAGGACAATAAGCCACATGTGATATACTATGCCAGCCGAACTTTGAATGAAGCTCAAATGAATTACACTACTACTGAAAAGGACAATAAGCCACATGTGATATACTATGCCAGAGAAAGGACAATAAGCCACATGTGATATACTATGCCAGCCGAACTTTGAATGAAGCTCAAATGAATTACACTACTACTGAAAAGGAGCTGCTGGCAGTAGTATTCGCCCTGGATAAGTTTAGGTCTTATTTGATAGGGTCACCAATCATCTGTTTTACAGATCATTCGGCCCTCAAGTATCTGCTGTCAAAGAAAGACGCTAAACAACGGCTTATTCGCTGGATACTCTTACTCCAAGAGTTTGATCTAACAATCAAAAACAAGAAAGGAGTAGAGAACGTGGTTGCAGATCATTTGTCCCGGTTAACTTTTGTTGACAACACTGAATCCCAATCCATTAAGGATGAATTCCCAGACGAACAGCTACTGGCAGTAAGTAGTCTGCCTTGGTATGCTGATATTGTAAACTACCTTGTCACGGGTGAAACACCGACTCATTGGTCGAACCAAGACAGAAAACGGTTCCTCTCGTTCGCGCGTCATTTCTTCTTTGATGACCCATACCTTTTCAAGTACTGTGCTGATCAGGTCATCCGGCGCTGCGTCCCCAATGAGGATATAACCGTAATATTAGCGTCATGCCATTCTGAGGCATGCGGTGGCCACTTCGCGTCACAGAAGACCGCACAAAAAGCCCTACAAAGTGGTTTTTACTGGCCCACAGTCTTCAAAGATGCTTATTCCTTTTGCAAGACATGCCAACGCTGTCAAAAGCTTGGAACTATTTCTAAAAGGAATTCTATGCCTTTAACCCCTATCATCACAATTGAGATATTTGATTGTTGGGGCATAGATTTTATGGGTCCATTTCCCAAGTCTAATAACTGTGAATACATACTCTTTGCTGTAGAGTATGTATCGAAATGGGTAGAAGCGATACCAACGAGACGAAATGACCACAGAACGGTCATGTCCTTTCTAAGAGAGCATATCTTGTCTCGTTTTGGTACTCCGAAAGCTTTACTAAGTGACCAAGGCAAGCATTTCTGCAATAGGCCCTTGGAGTCACTTCTCAAGAAATACGGAGTCCATCATAAAATCGCTCTTGCCTATCATCCACAGTCAAATGGGCAAGCAGAATTGGCTAACCGAGAAATCAAGCACATTCTCGAAAAGACGGTTAGCTCTAATCGAAAAGACTGGGCATACAAATTGACTGACGCGTTATGGGCATACCGTACTGCCTATAAGACGAATCTTGGGATGTCCCCGTATAGATTGGTTTACGGGAAAGCTTGCCACCTCCCTGTTGAAATTGAACATAAAGCTTACTGGGCAACACGCTCATTGAATTTTGATATTCAAGAGGGAGGTCAGCTACGCAAGCTCCAACTTGCAGAGCTAGAAGAAATACGACGAGATGCGTATGACTCTGCAAAGTTGCATAAGGAAAGGTTGAAGGCTCACCACGATAGTACGATTTGTCGTAAATCATTTGAGCCGGGGCAGAAAGTTTTGCTGTATGACTCTCGCCTCCACCTTTTCCCAGGAAAGCTCCGTTCCCGTTGGACAGGCCCGTTCATCGTAAAAACTGTTTTTCCACATGGGGCGGTTGAGATCGTCAATCCAAAGAACGATGATTGTTTCAAGGTCAATGGCCAAAGATTGAAACCGTTCTTGGAGAACTTCCACACTGAAGTTGAGCACATCCAGCTGGATGAGCCCAGCTATTCTTCCACTTAAAAATTCAAAGTGGAGTCCCAAATTGTTGTTGTATTTCTTTTCTTTTCCTGCATTTTAGTTTCTCTCTTTTGTTTTTAAGTTTTTGTTCGTTCTTTTGTGTTTGTGATCTAGTTCTAATCCATTATACCTTAAACCACTCTGTTGCAGGTGCATAGATGCGAGGTGATGATGTTCATTCTATCAGTTCTTGGGCTGATTCAGAATGTCGTTGTGGCACCTGGACTGAGGGTGAACTCACACCCTGCCCTTTGCTTCATCAAGACCCTGAAGCTCATTCTCTCATTGATGCTGCTCAAGGGTACATCCCATACCCACCAGCCCTCCTGGACATCAATCCATACGAAAATATGGGATTTCAGGATGACGAGGATGTGGACGAGGATGAAGACCTGTACATGGGAAGAATGGTGGATGATGCACTCATGGCACAATGGGAAAATGATGATATGTGGGAGCCATGGGAAGATCATGACCTCCAGGATGTCATCCCAGACCGTCACAATGCCGTCTTTGTTTTCATGGATGATTTCCTTGTTCCTGAGTTGGTCCCATACTGCTATGTGCACCTGAGCTTCCTGCTATTCAGGCTCCAATGTCCGGTTGCTGCGGTTTGGCGGTTTGAGCTCCGACAGCGGTCGCAGACTCAGGCCCAGGGAGAGTCTTCTTCCTCTGTGCCTCTCCCGACGGTTCACGAGCTACTATTGGAGGAGAGAGAGGCCAGGATTAGACTTGAGGGCCGGATGGACCATCTGCAGACCTTGCTGGAGTCCATATTGGTTCATATTGGGGTTGATCAGGCTGTTCCCTCTACTCAGCATCCATCGATGGCCACGTCTGCACCACCTACTACTGATCCATCATCTACTACTGCCCCCGATCCATCTGTTGCCGCCCCTGCTACTACACTGTTGCCACCAGCTCCCATCGACATCCCTTCTGATGTAGCTGATGATGCGTCATCCGGTGTCGATTAGTTTTAGTTGGGGAGGTGGTGTTTATGTGTTTTTGGTTAGTTATTGTACTGATTTTGGTTATGGGTTTGGTTGGTTGGATATGTTGGTTGTTTTGGTTGGATTATTTGGTTGGTTGGTTCTGTATGGACATTATTTCTCACTGCTTGTATTTTTATTCTGTTCCTATTACAGTGGTTTAGATTGTTTGGATCATGTTTTTTTATTATGTTACTCTTATCTATTGATCCTGGTTGTTTTGGAGATTGTGTTATACTTTTCTATGCTAGGTTGCTATGCTTGCTATCATCAATTTTCTCCATACAGGTGATACCCATCTATTTTATTTATTGAAAATCAACTTCTGGGGACTTTGTTGTTTTCAGTTGAGGGTAGGAGATAATAGATAGGTATACACCCGTAATGATCAGGTTTTGCACTTGGATATGTTTTAAATTTAATGAGAACACAGTCTGTTAAAATTTTGAAAATTTGAAAATTTTTATTATTGAATCGTATTGATAGAATAACTCTGAATAATCTCTCCTGCTTGTTAATTAGACAATGACACATTTGTAGTATTCTCATCTTTTTTATGGATTAAATCCACGCGTTTTCTGTATCACTGAAATGAATTGCATTTGTGAAGCTATTATGTACCCAATACTTTTGCGCACTAATTGGCAGCTATGTAGAAAACCTGAAAATTGAGTTAATATGAATATTGTGCGAAAAGAACAAGTAGTGGAAGCTAATAACCCTTTGTGAGCTATCGAGCCAATCATCATTTCTGAGGGGATTCTCATACATTGTCGAATTGTTTTTCTTGCATATACTTGGTGAATTCGTTGTTAAGTCTCAGTTTTCTTTAAAAGTTTTGACTGCTTGTTAGAGGAGAACGTTCAGGATTTACCAATTACACTCAATGAACACTTAAGTGCGAAAAATTGAAAGTTGAGAAAATGATTCAAGCCATCGTTTACCCATTCTTTTACCTGATATCGCTTTCACTTACATTCATTGAGATGTTTCATCCCTGATCCCACACCAATTAAATATTTCCAATGTAATCACCAGAATCCAAATCCTTGATCTATACCTTGACCTCATTGAGCCGTTTGATATATTTGTTGAGAATGAGTCATCAAAGTATGTGAAATGGAAGGAAGTAGTTGTGGGACGTTCTATTTCCAGGTTAAAAAAAAATAATAATAAAATAAAATAAAATGATGAATGAAGGAGAAGAGAAAAAGAGCATATGAAATGAATGGGAGATTGGGTGGAGAAAAGAATAAAGAATAAAAAAGAGAAGTTGAATTTCCATCACATACTAAAAAGCACACTCTTCTCTACAACACTCCCACCTACTAAATAAAAGCCGCAATTCAAAGTCTTGAAGATTCTCAACAATTGATTTGAACATGGAAGTGTGAGTTGAATTATCCATGGTATTTCGCTCCTCTAGTAAGTAGTGCTCCATTCATGAGACTATACACTCTTAAATGTCCGTTTTTTCATAGAGTCAAGTATGAAAGCATTAGCATTTAGAATATCATCCGTATCAAAGCTTTCATACGATGTGCGATCATTGTAACGCAAGTTTCTGAGAGACGTTCTTTTCGAGTGTGACCAATGTGAGAATTGAGCTAAAACTGCAAGTTTTTCAAGGTACAATAGTCTAGATAACTCTTAATAGGGTTGGACGCATGGTTGTTAAATTCACACACACACGGGTGCATAATGGTAATACATTTGTTATATTTTACTTGGTGATATAGGGGAGCATGTGGATCTCGTTCATGGGATTGACAGAGGATAGTATATTATTGTAGAGCTGAATTAACAATTTAATGGAAGGGGGAATTCTACAAGTTATTCTAAATCTTTTTGAGCTTAAAATTGGAGAATTTTGTGGGTATATTCACTGCAAACCCTCACGAGACAACACTCGTCCACTAGGGGGAACCTAGGGGTTTAACGGCTTGTTGCAATCGCTAAATGCAACCGCGATTCCTGCGAAAGTGAGTTAGGATCTTTCTTTCTATCTTAGTTTAGGATTGTTTTTAGTTTTCCTTTGTTTTTTTTTAGTCGTGGTAGTATTAGTTAGGAGTTTTTTATTTTATTTTATTTTCGCTTTATCGCTAGGGACTAGCAATAAGCTAGTTGGGGGTTGTGCAAAGTGGGGGTATTTGTAAAATACAACCGCGCTAAAAGGAAGAATTGTATTAGTTTTTATCATAACTTCCCGTTTTATCTGCAATTTGCATTGCAAGGCTAATTTTCATACAATATGATTAATCTATGATAAGTTGTATTGGTTTAGCTGTTGTTTGTGCAGATCACTGCTGTGTGGACTGAACAGATGAACATCAGGATAAATGGAATGCTGGAATGAAAACAAGAGAAGTCAAAGCTGAAATTTGGAGCTCGATCGATCTAACCCAGTTCGATCGATCGAGCGTTCGATCGCTTAAAGAGTGTTGAAGCGCTTGAGGCTTAAGGGTTCGATCGATCGATAGCAGTTCGATCGATCGAACGTGGTATTTCCAGTAACATTCGTGTGCGCAGCAGATGCGGGTTTTTAACCCTAGTTTTTTAGGTTTCTTATATATATGGGTATTGTATACGTCCTAGAGGACGCCCACATTTTTTTATTTTTACAGTTTTAGAGAGAGAGATAGAGGTTTGGTGTTTTGTTTTGTAGGTTTTTCATTGAAGTTTACTTTGTGCAGTGGATTCCTTTAGTTTAATACAAGTATTCTGCATTCCAGGTTATTTATATACTGTCCATTTACATTCTGCACTTTGTAGTCGTAGTTTAATCGTTCATCTTGTAGTATTACATGCTAAATACTTTCAAAACCATAGTTTTTATAGTTTCTATGAAAAACTCGCAACCAAACAAGGCTTTGATGTTTTCTTACGTTAAATATCAATCTATGACACTCCAGACAATGTCTGAGTAGTCTCAGGTTGGGAGAACACGATGAAGCAGTGATCTCCAGCCTCTGCCATGCAGCAGGATAATCGCTGTGTTCGATCGATCGGAGTTAGTTCGATCGATCGAACCAGAGACAGTCAAGCGATCGAAGCCATTTCGATCGATTGAGGGATGAAGGTCTTCGATCGATCGAAAGCGCATCGATCGATCGAACTCCCTGATTCTTGAGAATGTTCCCTACAGTATTCCAGGACCTTTTGTTTTAAGATTTGTTATCATTTTGTCCCAAAAAATGCTCAGTTTGTCAAAACAGCTTTTAAAACTAAGGCCCTAAGGCATTTTCTTTCAATACATTTTGAAAACCACCTTCAATGCTAACACCATTGAGAGTGCGAGTCTTAACTATTGGATTAAACCGCTTTCACGTATTTTAACTTAACTGTGATGATATGTGTAGACACCCCGATTTTGACCAAACATCAAATCCAGGGATTGGTTACCTCTTAAAAGACCGATGATGACAATGGCCGGTTACATTCGAAGATTTTCCAGGAAATTCAAAATCTTCAATTGATTCTTCAAGGCAAATTTCAAAATTAAAAATAGAAAATATAAAAAAGGAGAAGGAAGAGAGAGAGAGTTTGGGTATTCGGGAGAAACCCGAACAATGAAGAACGTGTGAGAAACCCAGTCTGGGAACCAGTTTTTAAGAAGATAAAAATAAAAATAATAAAGAGTTCTTTTGAAAGAGTTGGGAGGACAAAATAAATAAAAAATCTTGGAAAAAGAGAAAATACAAAAAGAGAGTAGTATATTCAAAATATACCATGCACATGGTTGATACCATGCACATGGGGGATCTTAATACAAATATATACATATATAGAATAGAAAAAATTGTGTTTACACCAACATATTTTTGAAAAATCAAAAAGAGGGACAAAAATCAGTTAACCCCGGCACGCGGAAAACGTGGCGGCACTCACTGAGTGCCGCGCCGGCACTCTCTGTTTGCCGCCCGGCACTCAGAGAGTGCCGCCCGGCACTCAGTGAGTGCCGCCGGCACCCGTCGAGTGCCGCTGGCTGTAACAGACTGCTTTTCTCACATGTTCTAGAAGAAATCTTTGCACATGGGTCTCCACCCCGAATTTACCCATTTATCCCTGGATTAATGGTCTATATAAACAAACTTTCACTTTCATTTTTGATAGACTTGAAATATACTTGAACTTAAAAATCAAGAGATAGATATATACAAGAATCATATAGATTTTGAGAGAGAGAGAAGAAGAATTTCTTGAAGAACTTGAAGAATTTGAAGAATTTTGGGAAATCTTGGAAGGTCTTTACAAGAAGTTGAAGAAATACTTGAGGTCCTAGAGGTAACCTCTTAATCCTTGATAGAATTAGGACTATTCAATCACAAGTTCATAGTTCTAGGAACTTTTTCACATTTTCAAAACCTCTCTTCTTATCCCATTTCATCACACACCACAAAGAACTTGTGATTGAATCTCATGACATTTCATCAATTTGGATGTAATTAGCTTTGGGTTTAAGACAAATTTGATTTTAAAGAGTTTGTATCTTTAGTCTTCTAAGTAATCCTTGATTTTCCTTATTTCTATTTCATTAAGAAGGTGCATGAGATCTTCCATATCTCATTGAACCTCTTTGAGTTTGACTATTTAATTTCCTATGATCTTATGATCTATATGGAGGTTAGAATGAATCATAGTCTTAATCTACATATAATTAGTGAGATGCAAGTCCTAATCCATGACTTGAACCTCTTCATTGAGAAATCTTATGGAATCCTTACTATATTCCAATAAGGTTTAAGTAGATTTTAACTTCATTTAGTCTCCAATGACCATCAAATGGTAGGAGAAAATGTGTTAATTCAAGTTTACTCCCATGGCTTGGATTAATCCTTCTCTTAGGTTTTAAGAAGTCTTTCATACTTCATCTAGAACCTATGAGCATGTATGTCTCTAACTCCAATGACCATCAAATGGTAGGAGTGATAAGTTGAATTCAAACTTGGGTCCATAGGTTTGAGTTCTTGATTTGAGGATTTTGTGAAGTTCATTTCAATACTTCATCAAGATCCATAAGTGTAATATGCCTCATAATCTTCAATGACCATCAAATGGTAGAAGAAGTAGTTTGGTTTGAGCCCCAACTTCATGTTCTAATAGTTGAGGCCAATCAATAACTTGAACTAGCAAAATAAAACAGTGGGTTCATAAACTGTTTTTGATCAAGGATTTTTAGTTTGAAATCCGACCGTTGGAATCGAATGAAACCAACGGGAAAATGTTCATAACACATTGTTTTACCACTGTGATTTTTGTTTTAGCAAGATTTTGTGATTAGAGAGGTTTGATCATGATTTTTGTGAGCTAATCACAATCTGTCCAGAATTCTAAAATGCTTTCAGAATAATAAGTCTGTTTTGAAATTAATAAATCAGAACCCTAATAAAGTTTTCGGGGTCTCAAATAATTTTTTATAAGTACCTTAATGTGTTAGGAAGGTACCCTAAAAAGATCTAAGTGTTTCTCATTTTGTTACTATTTTTAGAAAATCATACAAGATCTCGGGACAGAGAGTTGCAGAATCCTGAGTGAGGTCTAGTATTTTCAGTATTCCCGGAGATCTAACCGTTGAAACCTCGATTTTCTTTTTGGGTTAGAAACCAGACTCACAGAGGCATAACATATCCAAAATTCAGTAAGATCCAACGGTTGAAAGTATTTTATATCCATTTTTGAACGTCGAGTCGGCTCTCTGTAAATCACAAAAAACTGCTACTGTTTTTTTCTAATCTTATTTGTTTCAACTCAAATGGTCTCTTAATGTCTTGGGACTCAAACCATGTTTTGAATAATGATAATTTAGATTAAATCCAGAGGCTTAGGGATCCAAATTAGTGAATAAATTCATGTCTCATCCTTGTTCATAATCATTCATTCATTCATGTACATTGATGCTTATAGTTAGAACTAGTTCTTGGACGAAGTTGGACTTAGTTGAATTTAATTGAACATGACCTATGATTAATTACCTTTTGATATTATATCTTGTCTAAGGCATGTGTACTAACCTTTGTTTTGTAGCGCTTTGAGGTACAATTTCTCAACCCTTCTCTAGTTTAATCTATTTTATTGATTTTAATTGATTTTTCGACCCCATGTGCGACACCTTAGCTTAGGTCTTGCCTTATGTGTATATATGTGTTAGAGACCTTTCTTAGGTTTATTTTTGCATGCATTGCACGTTTGATATTCGCGGCCGGATCCCGGGTATGTTTTCTAGTTCTCTATTGCATATCATGATGTTTGCTAGGTGAATTATGTGACTTATGAATGATATTTTACCGTTAGCAATTTTGCACCCTTTCAACATGCTTGTGTTATGTATACCTATTTATGTATTAATTGAGGGCATGCTTAGATTAATAACTTGATTAAAAAGGATGTTGAGTAGAGGCCTATCGTGAGATAGGATGAAAGGGGGTGTTTTAGTCCGCCGGGCTCCTTCCCCTTTCATTCCATAATCCCCGGACCCAGTTTATCTTTGGTTTCGCAAAAGATCAGTTTGCTTTTAAAATGGTTTCTTAATTTTTCCTTTTAAAAATTAAGTGGCGACTCTTTGTACTTGAATTTAAAAATTTGTTTTAAATAAAAAAACAAAAGTGGGTAAAAATTTGAAAAACCTGCGATATCCACAATATGGTCCCGGTCATGAAAGGGCCATGGATTCTCCATCTTTAGAGGAATACGGAAAACTGTGGGTAATGTACTCCTTTGTGCTTCAAGGCAAATGCATGGTAGATAGCTAGATTACTGTGGATTCGTGTAATCCCAACACTTTCTTTTTAAAGCCAAACATCCTAATTTAGAGTACTGTTTTAACTAGCTAGTTAGATTGTTGATTTAATCTGAATTATTTTCATTAGTAATCTTAGTTTGTGGAACTTAGTGTTCCGCACCATTGTTCAATCTTACTCGTTTTTATTTTGCTTTCTTTTGAGGTTAGTCTAATTCGATAGGTTAACACCTTCCCTGTGGGATCGACCTGGTCTTACCAGTTATTACTTGCACGTCTACCTACACTTGGGTATTGCACAAGAGCGCACAGAAAAATTCTCGTGTCAGGGTAGGTTACTCCGTATTATTTGACGACTTAAACAATGTTAACTTCTTATATGTAAGCCCTAAGGGCAATTTGGTCATTTTAAGATATATATATATACACTTTTTTGGTTCCAAAATGTTCTTCATAATAATATGAGTTTACAGACTTTGACAACGTTACATTCTGATTTTATTTACCAAGTTATGGCATTTTATAGTTTGAAGGGCAAAATAGTCATGTTATAAATATATTCAGACCAAATGGACCATACCATTGGATCCAGAACGTTGAGAAACTTTGGGGTATGCCACTCCGTATTATTTGACGACTTTAACAATGTTAACTTCTTATATATAAGCCCCAAGGGCAATTTGGTCATTTTACGATCTATTTACTTTTTAGGTTCCAAAATAGTCTTCATAAAAATATGAGTTCACAGACTTTGACGACGTTAAATTATAATTTTATTTTAGCAAGTTATGACATTTTAAATTTTAAGAGCCTCATTTTACAAATATATTCAGGCATAATGGACCCTACCATTGGATACAGAACGTCGAAAAAGCTCGGGATAGGCCACTAAGTATTATTTGAAGACTTTAATAATGTCAACTTCGTATATGTAAACCCCAAGGGCAATTTGGTCATTTTATCATATATGTACTTTTCAGGTCCCGAATGTTCTTTATCTTAAATATGAGTTCACAGGCTCTGACGGCGTTCAATTCTAGTTTAGTCTTAACAAGTTATGGAATTGTGAAATTTGAAGGGTAAAATAGTCATTTTACAACTATGTTCAGGTCAAATGGACCCTACCATTGGATCCAGAACATCGAAAAACATAGGGGTTGGTCATTCTGTATTAATTGAAAATTTTAACAATATTAACTTCTTATATGTAAGCTCCAAGGGCAATTTGGTTATTTTACCATATATATATATATATGCCTTTTAACTCCCCAAATGGTCTTAATATTAGAATGAGTTCATAGGCTCTGACGACGTTCAATTCTAGTTTAGTTTTAACAAGTTATGACATTTTGAAGCATAAAGGGCAAAATAGTCATTTTACAAATAGATTCAGACCAAATGGAACCCGTCATTAAATCCAGAACCTCAAATAACTTTTGGGTATGTCACCTTGTGTTATTTGAAGACTTGATTTGTTTAATTTATTAAATGTAATATTGAAGGGCAATTGGTCATTTTACGATTATATACTTTTTTTGTCCCAAAAAAAAAAAAAAAAAGTATGAGTATGACGATGTTTAATTTTGGTTTAATGATAAATAGCTATGGCTTTTAAAATTTGTAAGGGAAAAATAGTAATCTTGGATACCAAAATCGATTTTGCTTTTTTTGGAAGCTACTAAATTTTGTTTTCATTTTTTGTCCCTTTTTTGAAATTGTTTTTGAAAAAAAATAAATAATTAAGTTTACCAAATGCTTTTTTTTTTGCCATTTTTTAAAAAATGAAAACAAAAACAAAAACAAAAAAAAAAAACAAAACGAAATGGTTATCAAACAGACCCTGAATGTTCCTCTGCCTTGAGTGGAAACATGCAACATGAAACAGTGGTTTCCACGTGTACGAGGTGGGCCAAATCGAGATGAAGCATGTCCCTTGTCTCAGCCTATTTAAGTGACAAAAAGATGTCACGAGCTTCTGGCAGCCCTGTCAGAGCCCACTCATTCATTTTCAGAAACCTAACAACAGCCCGCTAATCCAACTCGATTTGTTTCGGGCTTTATTGGGCGGGCTTGTGGTTTCGTAGTGGTGTCAAACGGGTTGGTTTGGCCCGGCCCTGCCCGAGCTCGGCCTGGTTTTCCCGGGCTAAAAGCCCAGCCCGGCCCGGTATAGGCTTGGCCCGCTAGGCCCAAGCACATTTTGTCCGGTCTGGGGTGGACACCCTTAGTCCCGTCCACGGCCCGGCCCGCTCCTTTGCCCGAAACCCGGCCCGGCCCGCTAGCTCGCAAGCCCGGCGCAAAAGCCTGGCTATACTAGCCGTTGTGGCCCGACCCGGCCCGGCCCGGTAGGCCCGCCCGAGCCCATAACGGCTAGTTTGGCCCTTTTTCAAATATTTTTCCACTTTTTACCCCTCTAACGGCTATAAAACGGCTAGTTTTGGGGGTAAAAATGTAAATGTGATTTTTAACTTTTCAAAATGCCCCTTAGCCCATTTTCTATAAATACCAAACCTCCCACAACATATTTCTCACACAAAAATCAATTATCTCTCTATATTCTCAACTTGCTCTATACTACTCCATAAACTACAAGTCTACAAGCACTTCTACTCTATAAGTTGGTGATTCAATTATCAAAGCTCTAATTTGTAAAGGCACTTCTAGTCTTCTACAACTTGAACTTACAAGCTCTCAAGTCTCAAGTCTTATTATAATTTATAGTTGTTCACTTCTTCTTCTTCTACTATAAGTTGAGCCGTTGAGGTAATTGTAAATTTATTTATTGTTTCACTTCTTGCTTTATTAGTTGCTTATTTAATTGTTAGTATTTTCAATCTTTTATATTTCTTTCCCCTCTTTTTTTTCATTTAAAAAAAAATGGCATCTCATTCAAGATCTTCAAAAACGAGAGAAGGCCCAACTTATGACTTTGAAAATTTAGATTATGGGGAAAGAAATGAGATTAATGATTTGGAATTGGAGGATGATGACGACGTTGAAATTATGGGGTCTAATCCATCTGAACCATCTCCTTCAAATCCTAATGATCCCAGTCCCACCACTGAAAGAAAATTAAAATCACCCGTTTGGTTATTTTTTAAATTAAATGACGAAAAAAATGGAGCTATTTGCAAAATACGCGGACTCAAATTTTCTTACAAAGGTGGAGGAAATAACACACTTAAAAGGCACATCATAAACAAGCATAAAGGTGCATGGGAAGCAGGTACCGCTCAAGCGGGCGGCCTAGCACATTCCCAAATTTCTGCTTCTACTGACACAAGTGTTGGAACTTTTCTTTATAATAAAAAAAAATGAGGGAAGGCTTGGCAAAATTTGTTTGTGCATCCGATATGCCTTTTACTTTAATTGAAGAAGAGTGCTTTACACGTTTTATTCAAACTTTTTTACAACCCGCCTACCAACCTATTACTAGAAATACTCTTAGAAGTGATATACAATCTGTTTTTCAACAAACCAAAAAAAAAAATTAATTGAGGATTTTTCTACTTTTAATGGTACAATTGCATGCACATCTGATTTTGTGTACTGGTTGTAATAAAACGGGATATATATGTATAACGGCGCATTTTGTAGATGAAAATTGAAATATGAATAAAAATATCATTGCTTTTCATGCATTAGACTATCCTCATACTAGTGAAAATATATATAACTATATAATCAATGTTTTTAATGAGTATGATATTATAAAAAAATTATAAGCATTACTTTTGGCAATGCTAGTGCTAATACAAATGCTATTAATATGTTTAAAGATCTTATGCGCCCAATGTTGAATGGAAAATTATTTCATGGTCGTTGTGTATGTCATATCATTAATTTGATTATCCAAGATGAATTAACAAAAATTAATGATAACATAGTTAAAATTAGAGAGGCAGTGGTCTTTTGTTGTTCAACGCCTAGCCGTCTACAAGCATTTTATGGTGTTTATAAACAAAATCGTCTTAATCCAAAGAAATTGCAAACTGATATTAAAACTCATTGGAATCCTACTTATCTTATGATAGATTCTTATAAAAAGTATAGTGGCATTATTACTCAATTTTTTAATGTTAATTATCCTTTACTAAACATGACTTCAAACGATTGGGATATGGCATTTGACTTTCATGGATTTTTAGAAGTATTTTACAATGCTACAAATAAACTTTTTGGTGTTTACTATTCTACTTCTTGTTTAGTTCTTATGGAATTATTTAATATGGCTCATACATTTCATAGTTATAAACAAAAAAATGACATTTTTATTGATATTTGCGAGAAAATGAAAAAAAAAGTTTAAAAAATATTGGTCTAACATTCCACCTGTATTTTTGTTATCTGCAATTTTGGATCCTAGAATCAATTTTGATGGTGTTTGTGAAATGGTTAAACAAATATCTGAATTGATGCAAGGACCAGATGATGAGCCTGGTCTAGAAATAACTACTTTTGAAATGGAAAATACTTTGGAATCTTTATTTCGTATTTACTATGAAAAATATACAAATAAAGAAAGTGCTACTTCTTCTTCTACTTCTAATATTGAGTTAAGTTCGGCCCGTTCGGGAGCGTCCGGTGGTTCTTGGGCGAGCCAGTTTCTCAGTCGAAAGAAACAAAAGGGTGTTAGTCAATCATTTGTAAGTAGCTCTAACATTCTTGGTGAATTAAATAAGTTTCGAGAAACCGAGTGGGAAAGCCGATTAACCAACGAGGAAATGGTCGATTTAAATCTTTTGACATGGTGGAAAGAACATGTAAGAGCTTTCCCGGTTCTTTCCATCATGGCTTGTGATCTACTAACTCCTCCGGCTTCCACAGTTGCATCGGAGTCTGCTTTTAGTGTAGGTGGAAGGGTGCTAGAGGAAAGGAGGAGCAGATTATCTCCTAATATGCTTGACTGCTTGATGTGCTTGAAGGATTGGGATCGTGCACAATATTGAACTCAAAACCGCCAAGATCCTATTCTTGAAGACTTCGGAAATTCGGAAGTCACGGAAGAAAATTGAAGAATGAAGAATTGAAGAATGACTATGAGAGTTGAAGATCATTCAGTTCCAAACAAATCAATTGTAATACTCCTGGCCCGCATGAGTATAAACTATGAACGACTTTTAAAAAAAAAAGAGATAACTAGTATAAAGTCCTAATGGGTGTATTTCTAGCCCAATAGGCCCAATCAAAAAAACTATTTAGTCAGGAGTCCAATGATATATTCTGGACGAAACTACCCCACATCCCTAACTCGCGCGCACACTCAAAAACTTCATTCCCAAAATATCAACAGGAATCTCGCCTTAACAATCCCAAAACCCCCACGATCAGTGCTAGAATTTAGGAAATTCAAATTCAAACAACAAATATGTTTGTGTCTTGCTCTCACAATCTAAGATTTTTGAACCCACGAATGCATTCAAGCTGCTGGGAAGAAAATTTTCAATGGACCGACGATTTTAGAACACCAAAAGTATGGGAAGAAAGGGTAAGAGAAATTCTTTCTATTTCGAAATTTGCCACTAATTTTCTAGGTTGTCGAGGTGTTCGATTATTTCTTTTGAACGTGATTCACAGTAGAACGACTCACATTATGAGTACTGCAAAACATGGTATAACCCCTTTGTGTGTTTGCACAACCCATTCTTCACACAACGAAGACATCAAAATGCTCAATCTCGATGCAATTAACTCGTATGACTGGATTGCTTGTGATCACTTGCTAAATTTTCACACTTCAAAATTGTAAGAGTTTTCAGCAAAGACGGATTTGGGTTCACACAAAGCCCTTTGGGGTTACATGTACATGCCCTGCACATTTTCGGGATGAACTTGTGGTTTGGTTAATCTGATAATGGATCTGCTTTCTATTTTCTTATCTAAGTGTTGATAGACGCTTTGGGTCTGTTATGTGTGTTGGCCCAAAAAGGAAACCTTAGAGGGGGGGTGAATAAGGTTTTAAAAAAGTAATTTAATAATTTGTTCAAATTGATTGCCCAAATAAAAAATCGCAAAAGCAAAGTAAAGTACAAGAGAAGAGATACTATGCAAACCAATTTTTAGGTGGTTCGGGAAACCGCACGCCGCGCCCTACTTCCACCCCTCAAGAACACCTCTTGAGGATTTCACTATCACAATCTCCTTTGGGTGAAGATTAAACCCTTACAATCTCTTCAAGGAAGAAAATCCTCTTCACTTGAACTAGGGTTACACCAACCCTTAATACACACTACCTTTATAAATAGGATTTGATACAAGAATTGAAAACTCTCTCAATAGAGTGGATGAATACAAGATTTTAGCTCCACAACAAATTGCTCTTAAGATATACAAATGAAGACTAGAGCAATAGGATTTATGATCTCACCAAACTAGGGCTCAAGAAATAAATGTGATGAAGTTTTTGGTTGGATTTTTCAAAGAGAGTCTTAAATGAAGTTCAAATGAATGTATTTATAACTTCCTTTTGATTTCCAACCGTTGGGGGTAGTTGGAAGCAATTAATGCTTCATTAAATGCAGTTAACTAGCCGTTACTGTGTTTATCCCAGTCATTCAGTCGACTGACTTCACAGGGCAGTCGACTGCTTTTCAAAAGGGTATAGTAAAATACAAGGATCAGTCGACTGTGTCGCGAGGGCAGTCGACTGGTTTGTACACATATAAAATCTCTGTGTACCCAGGTCGACCATTCAGTCGACTGGATGATCAGTCGACTGAAACGACTTCACAGTCGACTGCTCTTTGCAGATTTTCAAAGGTAGATTGGGTTAACTATTTGAAACCTTTTTTTAATCAAATTTTGAGCCCTTAAGTAAGATGTTCACATAAATAAATTGCTTACATAGAGTCCTAACACAATGATTAAAATAAGATTCTTCAACTTGTAACGCTCCGTTTGGCTTGTAACTATTTGAGCACAAATCACCAAGACTTTATGTAGTGAGAAGATATACGATCAAGTGAGCATATGTTGAGGTCTGATGTTTCCTGCGACTTAATCAACTTAAGATCATTAGAAAATACAACTAAGTAGTTTGTTAATCATCAAAATTATTCATTTAATCTAGTGGATCAGCACTTTGGGGCTAACAATGTGGTTCTTTCAATTGGGTCCCTATTCTTGAGTTTTATGGTCTGCTTTGGCTTCTTCTTTGGTATTTAGACTTCTATCTTGCTGATTTGTAAGGCTATGTTGTCACTTTTGTGCTAAACTTGTAAGGGTAGTCTTCTTCTTTTTTTGATCCATGGCTTTGTACACGATGAATAAAATTTGTTTTGTTGAGCCAAAATAAACTTAGGAAAGACATTTTTTGGGTTTGCGACTGGTTTCATTTCCGATAAACATTAAATTTCACACTATTACGTACGAAATTAGGAAAAGGTGCTATAGGTAAATACGTTAAAGGATAACGACGATTTAATAGTTGAAGTAGTGGTCAAAATGATTATTTGTTTCAAATGTTCTTGACTCATATGGTTTTGTGTATTCTCTTGATATGTGTATAGGAATGTGGTCCAGTTTTTATACTCGGGTAAAAAATGATTCAATTAAGTGCTAAAATTTACACTTAATGTAGCGTGAAATGGACTGATCTTTAGCCTGTAAATATGAATGTGTTATAGTGTTTTCACTCAGTCGAGAAGCAATCCAAATAAGTGCTTTCCAATGATATTTTTGCTTCTGGTGAAAGGAGTGATAAATTTCACACTAAAATGTGAAAAATTCTTTACACTACTAACTAGAGCAAACCCACATGAAAGATAAGTTTGTGCAATGTTAGGATTCTATGCTTACCATTAATCATATGGAAAGTCTCGGATTAGTGATAAATTTAACATTGAGATGTGAAATTTTTCACATTATCAGAGGAAATGCGTCAGCGGTTCGGTAAGATGTTGACTTTTCTCTATTGAGGTGCTTCTGGACGATGGAGCTTTGTTTTTGGAACGGTTTAATGGTGGATTGTTTTTGGATGATTGATTGCAAGTGGATGTTTTGATTGTAGGTAGGTGTTGCTTGACTCAGGATCTCTGCGATGGCGTACTTGTATGTGATTCAGCGGTGGTTTTTGCTTCTTAGCGTCTTTTTTAACAGCGGATTGATGCCTTCTCTGCAGCGCATTCGCTTTTGCGCAAATGGGGTTGTTTGTCTTGTTGTTTAAATTTCAAATTGTTTAAATTTGTTGAAAGTTGGTTGGTGCATTTTGTTGAAAATAGAGGTGGTGGGCTCTTGGTTGTGGTAATTGGGTGTTTCTTGAAAATATTTTCTTATGGTAGGTTTCTAAGGGGTGTTTTGGCATCTTGCTGGAGTGGTTATGGGTTGTTCTTGGGTGTTGTACTCATTTTTTTTAAGGTGCCTTTGGGTGCTAGTGGGTGTTGGGAGCTTTTGCAGATGAATAAGCTCTTACTGAGGTGGTGGGCTCTTTGGGTACTAGGATCGATCCCTATGTTCTAAGGGAGTGTAAAATTTCACACTTATACTATTGATAACATACTCATGTGTCTAAGCATATAACTATGGGAATTTGTGTATCAACAGTATTGGAATTTGTGTATATGAATAGCTCCTATTTGCTGTTATGTATATTTTCTTTAGTACATGTGCATAGGTCCTGTTTTGGTCCTTATGCTATAATAATCAGCAAGTTCGATTCATTTTTCTAGTGCAGTGTAAAATTATGAACTTTCAATGTCACTATCTCTTTTTTATATCTAAATTTAGGATATTTGAGGTTTGTTGTGTATCCAATTATTATATTGGAAATTTTGTATCTAAACATGTATTGTTTGGTGTAAGGACTACATTTCTTATTGTACCATCACAGGTTCTATTTTTGGTCCTTATGCTGTGACAGTCAGCAAAATTAAATTGTTCTGCTTGTAGTGTAGAATTGTACAATGAAACTATGATTAGTCATTGCTGCTAGAAATTCAAAATTCAATGGGAGCAATTTATGTCAAGAGCAGTGATAAATTTTACACTGTGGTTGAGTATCATTGTACTCAGTTATAATTTTTCACTGTACTCATAAGTGTATTCATCATTACGATTAAAAAAAGATATGATAATGGGAAATTTACATGAACTCACATCTGTATTCAGCATTATGACTTAAAAAAAAAAAGATATGTGACAATAAGAATAAAGTTGTAAATGCCATGAAGGTTTTGCAAACACTGTGCTTAAGTTAACGAACTTAAGATTGAGGAAGATAAAGTTGGTATTAGGCCTGTAAATGGATCGGATTCGGATCGGATTTGTGATATCCGAATCCGATCCGATAAGAAATCCGTTAACTAAATCCGAATCCGAATCCGAATCCGAATCCGATAGAAAATCCGTTAACCAAAATCTGAATCCGAATCCGACGGATATCCGTTTACATTTAAAAAAAAAAAAAAACCCTTAAGCAAATCAAGTTTTTTTTAAATTTTTTATTTTTTATTTTTTATTAATTGGATATCCGTTAAGCACCAAAGTATTTTTAATCGGATATCCGTTAAGCACCAAATTTATTTTTTTTTTCCTAATCGGATATCCGTTAAACACCAAAAGAATTTTATAGTGTAGGGTTATTATGTAATTTTTCACAAAACAAGGGGAGTTAAACTGTAAATTAAATTCTATTATCGGATATTTTTTGGCGGATTCGGATCGGATTTACCAAATCCGAATCCGATCCGTTTGCTAACAAAATAATTGGATTCGGATCCGGATCCGGATTCGGATTCGGATTTGGATTTTATTATCGGATTTTTCTTGTCGGATTCGGATCGGATCGGATCCAAATCCGATCCGTTTACAGGCCTAGTTGGTATGATACTCCTAGTTGTAAACCTTTAATAATGGGATTTATTATCCATAATCGGTTACCTATGATTGTGGGATTTAATACTGAAAATCTATTAAATGAATAACATAACAACTTATTTAAGTGGGTATACATATATATATATCAACTGTTATATATATATATCTATATACATATATTGTGGGGGTAAAAATGTCATCAAATGATTGAGATTTGGGGATTTTGGACTGATTACAATAAACTTCATGCTGTTTAGGGTCTATTAATACATTGGGATCTAGAATGGACCTTATCCAAAATTGTTTGGTAAGGAAGGATTTATGGGTAGATTTCTAAAAAAAAAATTCAATTCTGTAAAATGTAATCTTTACTTTTTATTATACAAATTAATGATAAGTAGTCTTTATTTTTTATTAGACTATAATTTTTAAATATCAAATACTAGTAATCTCTTTAATTTTTATTGAATAATAAATATAGAAAATTGCCAATAAATCCCTTAGTGCTATCCTTGCATGGATAAAGTCCACCCTATTTACTGATTTAATATAAGATCCCTAAGATCCTAGTTAAGATATCTTAACCATGATTAAAGAGTTTTATATGACCTAAATAACCCTCATCTTTATAGCTGAAATTATTATGTAACTTCCATGTTGGGATATTGGATTTAATGGGAGATTAAATGTAGTCGTCTATATTAATTGACTCATTATTGCGTGATTTATGCATTGCCAATTAGAATTAAATAACACATTAAATTGCTACAATCACCATATCTCACATATATGTTGATTAAATTTGCAATCAACAGTGAATAGATCATGGAATTAGCCATAAAATAGTGTGACATCGTCAAATATACTCTTATCAATCGTTAGCCATCAGGATTCTCTCTTACAAACTTCCATCTCCCAAATTTAACATGTATAGATTTTTGTTTTTGATCAGGAGATATGAACAATTTTGAGAATTTCACAAAATATAGTTAGGTTCTTATATATTCATACAATCTATTTAATAATTCACAAGTAAATGTGGTAGACTTAGAGTACATGTTGATCTTGTAGGAAGTGTGAATTTCACACAGAAGATGAACTGTGAATTTCACTATAAGCTTTGTGAAAATCACTTACTGAATTTACAGGACAGTCAATTCATTTAAACCAGCCCATACATACACAGAGACTTGATTGTAAATTTGTGAATTTCACTAAAAATCGTTAACTACATGGCAATAACAATTCATAACTAAAAGTAATTACATGGGATAGTCAAATTGGTGATTATGTGGAGCTGACCAGTGAATTTCACAACCCAATAACAACTATAATTGACAACCCAAACTGACGAAAATGTGAAATTCACAATTAGAAGTAACAACCCAAATTGATGATCCTGTGGAATTATACTGTGAAATTCACAACCCAAAAGAAATGATGGCACAAGAAAAGTATTGTGGTATTTAACAACAATCGAACTGTTATGTGATTTTCACTATAGGTGTGAATATTTACTAAAACTCAATATCCATATGCAAGAATGATTCATAACCAAAAGTAACGATAATGTGAATTTTTGTATTTTTTTTATGAGTTAAAGTAGATTTAGATTATAAAATCACAAAGGCCAAAGAAGATACAAACATGATGCCCTATGAAATTACAGAAGGAACAAACTCCAAATCCGAACGACCTTACAATCCAAAGCATTTTGATAAAAGAAAAAAAAATAGACCACCCCCAATACATTCCACCCATTTTCTCTAAAGCATAAGAACAAACATTTGGTAGGTAAAAAAAATGACAACTCTCATAGACCTCCCTCATTCTCTAGAAAACCCCAACAAGGAAAATGACAACCACCACGATTTTGTTAATTTATTAAAAATAGTAGCAATCTCCAAATTTCTGTCGAAGCATACCTTTCTTCGCCATTCTCGGTATGTAGATATTCTACTTGTGATTTTGTGAGTACTCCCCCAACTTCAAAGGCACGTCGTAGTTTCGGAGCAAGTTGGAATCTTCAAGACACTGTCAGCTGGGGTCAACGAAATTATGGAGCTCAGACCATAGATTTTAGTGGTTGTCCTTTTTATAATGACAGTATAAAATGGTGATTTAGGACAGAGTTATGAACTTTCAATTGGTCAAAGAAGGTATTTAGGGGAGAAATTTAGGGAAGAAATGGTTGTAGATGGGGTTACTGTTGCAAGAATTGTGTGAGAATTGTATCTAGGGGGTAGTTTGGGGATGAAAATATGGATGGGACTCTATCCAAATGTTTTTTTAACCAAGGGACTCGAAACCAAAAAACCCTATAGAAGGGGGATATAATACTAATTAACCCTAATAAATATTATTTACTTTTTTTAATGAACTTTTTTTAGTAATCACTAATCATTAATGATTAAATCTTTACTTTTTATTATACAAATTAATGATAAGTAATCTTTATTTTTTGTTAGACTACAATTTTTAAATATCAAATACTAGTAATCTCTTTAATTTTTATTGAATAATAAATATTCTTTACTTTTTTTTTTGAATGAACTTTTTTTAGTAATCACTAATCATTAATGAATAAATCTTTACTTTTTATTATACAAATTAATGATAAGTAATCTTTATTTTTTGTTAGACTATAATTTTTAAATATCAAATAGTAATAATCTCTTTAATTTTTATTGAATAATAAATATTCTTTACTTTTTTTTTTGTTAAACAAACTTTTTTTTAGTAATCACTAATCATTAATGCATAAACTAAACATATAAAAAAAAAAAGTAGTAAAACACTAAAACTTTCCCCTCAAAACTCCGGCCAGGCCCGGATATGCACCAGTCCACGAGCCCGTCCATGAGCCCGTCCACTAGCCCGGCCCGGCCCTAGTGAGCCCGGGCCACCGGTCCGGGGTGGACACCCCCCCTCCCTTACCAAGCCCGGCCCGGCCCGGTCCGGTTTTAGGTGAGGCCCGGCCCGGCCCGTTTGACACAGATATGGTTTCGGGCTCAAATTGTCTGCCCTAATTTATAGTGCTATTATGCTTGTTGGCAAAATTGGTATTCGTAGGACGATTCAGTGGGGACTGTGGGGCAGATATGTATTAGCAAGTTCTAGGAATAAAGTAGAACAATGTCCCTCAAAGCTCATTCTCTCTCATGGGACATTATTTTTGAGTAAAATTAAGTGGGGTTAGAAAATACTCTTTTTTAGGACCCATACAACTTGACCAAATCTCTTCTTTTATTTATTTATTTTATTTATTATTATTATTATTATTACAGATTTTATGGAGTTTACTATCATTGTTTTTTTTTTTTTTTTTGGATGAACAATTTACTATCATTGTTAACTACATTTTACACATTTCTAGTATACCAATTGTGTCAATTTACTATCATTTTACTATCATTGTTTTTTTTTTTTTTTTTTGGATGAACAATTTACTATCATTTTACACCTTTCTAGTATACCATTTGTGTCAATTTGGTTCCTGTAGTTTAGAAAGCGTCATTTTAGTCCCTGTAGTTTTATAAATGTGTCATTTTAGTCCCTCAAATACTTTTTGTTACAAATTTTTTAATTTTAGTGACAAAATTATTCGTCACTAAAGGATTTATTGGACTGATTTAATACACTTATGAAACTAAATGGATTAAAGTGATACTTTGTAAATTACAGGGATCAAACTGACACATGTGACAAACTACAAGGGTGTAAAATGTATTTAACCCTCATTATTATTGTTTCATTTTTATAATAAAATTATAGAATTAAAGTTGGATATATGTGTTTTTAAAGATAAAAAATAAAAATCTTATACTTTTTTTAGCTTTATTCTAAAAATGTTCGCTTATTAAATGGGCATTAATAATCTGGTTAAACTAATACATGTCAAAATTTGTTTATATGATAAATTGCGATTAGTCTTGTCATCAACCTAGAGAGACATTACATTTTAATAGACATGAGGTTACTAGTTAAAAAGAACACGTGCACTGAACGTGAACATCATATGGAGTTTTACTTGGCAATCAATGTACATTTCTTAGTTATAGTCGTTCTAGTGATTCTTATACTTTTGAGACATTAAGGTTGTCTTATTTGGGAGTTATTATACTTCAATAGTGCATGATGTTAACCAAGTTTCTTGTGGTCGAGTGGTAAATTTTTTGGGTGTACCCAAGAGGTTTAGTGTTCGAGTCATGGGGGGCGTGGCCACTGGAGTATTCACCTGGCGTCTCCAGGCCTCGGGGGATTAGTCGAGGTGCGCGCAAGCTGGCCCGGACACCCACGATTACCAAAAAAAAAATAGTGCATGATGTTTAGATTTTAATTAGTCATTCATGTATTGAATGGGTATATTGAGTTACAATGAAGGGTTCTGAATGTGCTATATGGAATCTATTAATTTCAAATAAAGAGGAGAAAAGTCCATGAGACTTTTAAAGAAAAAACTCAAGTTTTTTGCCAATGCAGGATGATAATTAGAGAAGAGTTTTCAGTTTCACCAATAAGAGTAATATCAGTTAGCTAGATTGTAAAAGTATAGATGAATTAAGGTTTAGTATAATATATCCATGCTAAAATGCCAATGATTTAATTAGGACATTGTATCATAGAAAAATTGATATGTAGGGTAATTGAGAACGAAAATATTTGTCATCTCTTTCAGACTATTAGGCGTACGCGTGTATAATCATATGCTGCTATGTGTCATTTACTCTCTCTGTCCCATATTAAGAGTCTTTGATGCCATTTTTTTATGTCCCATTTTAAGAGTCCTATTTGAAAAGTCAAAGTACTTTAATACACACTTTCCAAATTTGTCATTTATTATATCTAACTCTTTCCCTTTTTTTTTTTTTTTATGTGACACTATAATTTTGAATTTAAAAAAGGGCAATATTGGAAAGTTGAAAAATCTCACCAAAATCAAAGTTGTCCCCTTAATAAGTTGGAATCTCCAAAAGAGACTCTCAATATGGGACGGAGGGAGTATAATTCTTAGCTGTCCGAAAAATAAAAATAATATTTGTCATTAATTATTTGCTAATAAGGATGATTTAGAAGTTATTCTAATTCAATTATAATGTTGTAGTTTATCCCATAATGCAACATTAGTAATGTACAAGCTATGAGCCTTGTGCAATGCACGAGTTACTTGGAAAAAAAAATTTATGTTTTGCAATTAAAAAAAAACAGCTCATATTTCTGTAGAAAAATCACTCTTGACAGAAGTTTGTAATTTATAGTGTATAATGAGTCACACAACAGTGTATGTGCATTTCATATTTCTTTCACTTGATATCAATAATAAGACTTTAACCATATTGTTTCATTAATTTATATATAGAATAAACTTGGAAACAAAAAAGAAGAAGATTAATTAGATACAGATACGCCCAAAATTGGCTCTACTCTATGACTGAGCAGTTCTACTCAATGACCAACCTCTATCTAGAGTGAGTCATGCCCAACTGCTTAGATGAGCACCATCCCGACCAGTCTCGACTACCTGAGACTTCTTGGCCATGTAGCATGAAGCTCCGTCAGAGAAGAAGCCCAGCCCACAGGTCGGGATAGCATCATCCAGACACCAAAACAGCTCCAGAACAGCACGGTCAGCTCAAAGGCGCATACTGCACAACTCAGAACCTAACAGTTTTCTAAAACCAGTTAGGAAACTGCCCAGATTTGCGGTACAGTTCCTAAACAGATTAGGAAACTGACCGGATATGGATCAAATCATCACAGGCTGTCAACAGTTTCCTAAATGGATTAGAATGCCATGTGAGGGAGGACCCTTCCACTTATTAAAGGGTCTTCCCACCCCTATTAGAGGGGACCCCAATCGAAATCTCACCAAGAGAAATATACTACATTGCCTAGCCTCTCCCAAGAATTCCTAAACGCACACCATGCACGCCCGACCCTTGCTAATTCCAATCACCATTGTTAAATCACCAAGATCCCTGCAGTAGTTTTATTTCATATAGTGGAAGTGTTCAGACACACACGTGGACATAAGTTCTTTCATTAACAGGGTCAAACCACATACAAATATGCTACCTATATCTCTCTCTTCTTTTCTTCTACGCTTTGAGTATGCTATTAAATCCTAAATCTGACCCATACAAAAAATTGCATCATCAGATACGTGCAGAAGAAATAAGTGTGGATCAAATTAGTTGTGAATCAAATAGTTATGGATCAAATTATTAGTTTATCTATATTTTATTTATGATCTTCATGACTCACCCCAGATAAAACGAAAATATTAGCACTATGCTATCTTTTTATTGCGACATTATATATAATAAATAAGTGAAAAAAAACCTTGAATATATATATATATATGCACACGCACACACATTTATATAATAGCTGTAGAATATATTGTCATATATTTATAAATGTATGTTATTAAATACTAATTTATATTCTCATTATCCTTCAATTGAATACATCTTTTCTGGTGTAGTTTCAAACTTATAATTAGGTTTTTTTAATGGCCATGTAGGCAAAGATAATTGTAGGTGGAGATTTTAATGGCCATGTAGGTAAAGATAGAACTGGATATGAGAGGGTGCATGGGGGGTATGGTTTTGGAGATCAGAATGAGGCAGGGTGAGTATTTTAGATTTCGCTATAGTATATGATCTTGTAGTAGCAAACACCTTTTTCAAAAAGAGGGAAGAACACTTGATAATCTTTAAGAGTGGATCTAATAGAAGCCAGATCGATTTGTTCCTTGTGAGAAAGGCAGACCGCTTAGCATGTAAAGACTGTAAGGTCATCCCAGGAGAGAGTTTAACCTCTCAACATAGACTTACTATTTTAGATATCCATATAAAAGGACAATGTCGTACTAGAAAAGACCCTATAAACCCGCGAACTAGGTGGTGGAACCTTAAAAGCGAGAAACTAGCAATATTCCAAGAGAGAATGTATACAGAAGTACCTTGGAATTTGAAAGATGGAAGCAATACTATGTGGGATAGAATGGCAGGGTGCATCACAAGAATATTGAAGGAGGTCCTCGGAGAATCGAAGGGAAGAGGGTTAGCTTCTAAAGATGCTTGGTGATGGAATGAAGAGGTACAAGCTGCAGTAAAAACCAAAAAGGATTGCTTTAAGAAGTGGCAAAATGATAGAAGTGAGGAACACTTCAAAAGCTATAAATGTGCAAATAAGGAGGTTAAAAGGACAGTTAGAGTTGCTAAAATGGAAGCGTATGACGCCTTCTACACCAAACTAGACACTAGAGAGGGAGAAAAATGTATTTATAAGCTTGCTAAGTCAAGAGAAAGGAAAATAAGAGACATTAATCAAGTTAAGTGTATAAAAGCGATGACTCTAGGGTATTAGTGAATGAAGAAGAGATTAAGGAAAGGTGGAAGAGCTATTTTGAGAAGTTGCTGAATGAAAAACATATGGATAACACAATGGAAGAAGAAACTAGAAGTTACGATGAAACTAGAGAATACAGATTCTATCGGAGAATAAGGAAGTTTGAGGTGGAATTTGCTTTGAAGAAGATGAAACCCAACAAGGCCTTAGGACCAAATGGGATCCCCATTGAGGTTTGGAAATGCTTAGGAGATGTGGGGGCATCTTGGCTTACAAAAGTTTTTAACAGGATTTTAATGACTAGAAAAATGCCTGATGAGTGGAAGAAGAGCATCCTAGTGCCTATATATAAGAGTAAATGAGAAGTACAACAATGCAACAACTATAGAAGTATTAAGTTAATGAGCCATACTATGAAGCTATGGGAGAGAGTGATGTAGTATCGCTTAAGAGGCGCAACATCAGTGTCAGAAAATGTAATACCCGCTATTTTTAAATATTTATTTTCCCAAGATTAATAGTGTTTTTATGTTGTTATTATAATATTCAGTATTTATAGAACTCGTTTATAAATTTTCAGAATTTTTTTGAAACAAAAATTTAGCAGATTTGTGAATATCTGGTATATTTGGACCAGTTATGATTTCCAACCAAACATGCCCTAAGGAAATAATTATCCTTCGAACCTTTAACTCTTGGTAATTGCAAGGTGAGGTCCCTCCTTGGTTCCTATATATATGGGACCATTCCATTACATTTATCCTTAGACATATAAGGTTGAGAAGTCATCCTAATGCACACACAAACACCAAGAACACACACACAAACACCAAGAACACCAAGAACACACACACAAACACCAAGAACACACAGACAAACACCAAGAACACCAAGAACACACACACAAACACCAAGAACACCAAGAACACACATAGTACACCAAGAACACCAAGAACGCTATTTGAAGCCGGAATTTTATATTCGAAGATTCTTCGGGTTTTCTCGGCATTATTATTCTGCGAATTTAGGTGAGTCTCCAACTCACTCAGCTATTTATATTACACTTTGTTATGAACATATGATTATGATTATGTGATGTATATACGTATTATATTACGTATTTATATTTTTTTGTGCGTATAAATACGGTATTCTGATATAGTATAATACAGTATAAATATGGTATTCTGATATAGTATAATACGGTATAAATACAGTATTATGATATAGTATAAATACGGTATTCTGGTTTTCAAATACGGTATAAATACGATAAACTGGTATTTTCAAATACGACTGAAATCGAGATGGATTCTTAATGAGGATCAAAAACTCTTAACTTCCAACATGAATACTTATTTATTTAATCTCACGAAACTTTTATAAAATTCGGTTGTGGACGTACAAAACTGGAAAATGACCAAAATACCCCTGTGCCCTATTTTTACTAGAATCATACACGATGCCTAATATTTCATTCTAGCTTTGGTTTGAATGTTGTTATGTGTAATACCCTGTATTTTCCTTATATTGTTACATCCTTTTGATATATATGAGATAATGACGAGATTGAGAAGCCGACGTGCATATTAGTGGGTCTATCGACCGCAGAGGTCGATACTATTTATGGGTGCGCGTGAATGCGGTCACTAAGACCGTATGATGTTGAGTGTGGAATCCCAGGTGCTGGGACAGGTTCGTGACTTCGTGTCTGGTCGACGTATGATAGAGTTGGACTACGTGTCAGATATGGGAGGCTATAGCAGTAGGACTTCGTGTTGGGTATTATGTATTGGGGCAGGTGGCCGTAATGTTCTGAGTAACAAAAGTGCTGTGTGCTGAGTAACAAAAGTGCTGTGTGCTGAGTAACAAAAGTGTTGTGTGCTGAGTAACAAAAGTGCTGTGTGCTGAGTAACAAAAGTGCTGTGTGCTGAGTAACAAAAGTGCTGTGTGCTGAAAAATAATAGTGCTGTGTGCTGAGAAATAATAGTGCTGTGTGCTGAGAAATGATATGAGCTGTGTACGGTAATAATTGCTACGTGTTGTATAAGGGCTATGTGTCGTAGTAACCATGTCAGGGCGGGTTGGCCGAAACGTTGGGACTGCGTGTCAAGAGTGAACAGACCGTAGGTATGGGACTACGTGTCTGATTAATGTGGACCCAAGAGTCTATGTTATGTGTGAGACTGCGTGTCAAGAGTGAACAGACCGTAGGTATGGGACTACGTGTCTGATTAATGTGGACCCAAGAATCTATGTTATGTATTGGGAGATTTGGGACGATGTCCGTTGTTAAATATTGGATTGGTGCATACATGCATACGAACGATGAGATGATCCTTTTTATTGATGTTGTTGTTATATGCTACATATCTGTAGATACTCTGTTAGTATTTGCATTCACTCGGCTTTCGTAGCTGACGGCGTTTTATGCCGCTGGATATTCAACGTCCAGCTGGCCAGGGTTATGAGTATGCAGGTGATGCATACATGGATAGGGGCCACGAGGATGGAGCCTACGATGACGGAGGCTATGCTGGAGATGACTACTACGCAAGCTGAAGACTTGGAGCTTGCTGTTGATAGTTTATGCCTATGTTTTAGAGACCGTTGTAATAGTTAAGTTTGTAATCGGCATATGTTGCCGTAATACTTTATTTGTACTTCTGCGATACTTATGGTTTGTAATAGTTAGTATTAAACTCTGATTTTATATATCAACCCTAGAACTTTCCAATATGTGGTTTGAATCATTACTCTGATGGTTTGACTTTGGTTATGGACAATATGGTGACTTTCAACTGTCATGGCCTACGGGTCCAAAAAGGAATTTATTTTCTCTATTTTTGCTACTGCGGGGCGTGACAGGATTTTTGGTATCAGAGCCTAGGTTTAGTAGTCGCGTTCACCAATTGTCCAAAATTTCTTGAGTTTGAACCTTTGGATTTCCCTTGAGATAAGGGGCTAACTCTCTCAGTGATCGTTTTTGAATTATTCGTAAATAGTTGCTTTGCTATTAATGTGATAATAGTTATAGCTATTATGTTTAGTGGCGAGTTATTTTATAACTATTACGTTTAATTTCAGAATTATTTTCTATGACTATTTTGGGTTGACGACTAATCGAGAGATGTCTGTACAGGTACCCAACCTTACTGCATCGATGGCAGGAATGCCTACTCGGAATCGTCCCGCTCAGATTGAGGACGTCCCCCAAGCACCCCAAGCTGCTGATCCGACTGGACTGTTCGAAGCCTTTGTGCGTAGGATGGAAAGGATCAACAATCCTAACATGCACAACGGAAATAATCATGGACAACCCCCGCGGCCAGTTGAAGATAGAATAGTGGAGCGTTTTCGTCACTTTCGTCCGGAGAAGTTTGACGGGAATACTGAGCCGTGGCAGGCAGAACAGTGGCTCCGAGAGATGGAAGCAATCTTCGACACCCTGGGATGCAATGAGATAGAGAAGCGTCGACTGGCGACATTCCAGTTGACTTATGCGGCTGCCGATTGGTGGGAATCGGAGAAAGCAACCGTAGGAGAAGATGCTGCCGGAAGAATGCCATGGATCATCTTTAAGGGATTATTTTTGGAGAACTACTTTCCTCAGACAGAGAGGAACAAGAAGGAGAGAGAATTCATCAAGCTAAGGCAAGGGAACCTTACCGTAAGGGAGTATACGGTGCAGTTCGAACGATTGTCTCGATTTGCTCTGCATATGATTGATACTCCAGAAAAGAAGAACAGGCAGTATCACCAAGGTCTTTCGTTGCCACTACAACGGATGACGTTGAATCATCAGGGTCAAACCTTCAAAGCCATGGTGGGAATGACAATTGGTCATGAAGACATTAACTGTCGGGAGCAAGGACGTTTTGGGAATCGACCACCGAGGGGCAACCAAGGACCAAGACCTCCGATGCGGTTCCAAGGTAACAAGCGTAACTGGACTGGAGAAAAGAAGCAGCATCCTGCGTTTCCTCATAATCGCTATGGTGTGAACCAAGCTCCTCCTCCGCAAGGACTCCCTGCTGCTACTGGAGGCAATACCGGTGGATGCTTCAACTGTGGGAAGCCAGGTCATGTAGCTAAGGATTGTCGGGCTCCCAAGGGCTTTATCCGATCGGGCATTCGCTGTTATAACTGTGGCAATCATGGCCATATCAGCAAGGACTGTAGAGCACCTCGTAGGGCGTACAACGGACCAGCTGCTCAGGGCCAAGTTGGACAGGCTCGTATGAATGCTATCCTTCCAGAGAATGCGGGATTTGATGAGACTGAACAGCAGAACATGGAAGGTACTCTTACGTTATTCAGCACTCGAGTTAGAGTTCTATTTGATACTGGTGCTTCAAATTCGTTTGTTGCTATTGGAATTGTTAAACTATTGGGTTTAGTACCCCAGGCGCTTGATGTAGCCCTAAATGCGGTATCACCTTTGGGAATGACCGTACGATTAGGGAAAGTATGCAAGGACTGTGCCTTAACCCCTGAGGGTAGAATTCTTCCTGCAGATCTAATCATTTTGTCAATGAAGGAATTTGACATCATCTTGGGATTTGATTGGCTCACGAAGTATTGTGCCAAGTTGGATTGTGCCAATAGGATGATTTCCTTTTCGGTACCAGGATTTCAGTCTTTTGATTTTCAGTGCAACCCCTCTAGTGATGCTTTTCTCACTAGTCGTCTAGCAGCTATTGAGAGCTCGAGTTCGGAACTCACTGTTGCACAGATTCCTGTAGTCCGAGACTTTGAGGATGTGTTTCAGAGTATTATTGGACTGCCACCTAAGCGGGAGATTGATTTCTGTATCGAGTTAGTGCCTGGCACTTCACCGAAATCGAAGGCTCCTTATCGGATGGCACCAACGGAGATGCAAGAACTAAAGAAGCAAGTGCAAGAGCTAGAAGATCTCAAGTTCGTTCGACCCAGCACCTCACCTTGGGGAGCGCCGGTGTTATTTGTTAAGAAGAAAGACGGAACTCAGCGACTTTGTATCGACTATAGGGAGCTCAACAAGGTCACGATTAAGAATAAGTACCCACTCCCTAGAATCGATGATCTGTTTGATCAGTTGCAAGGAGCGACGACTTTCTCGAAGATCGATCTACGATCTGGATATCACCAATTGTTGGTTCGACCCGAGGATATTTCAAAGACTGCTTTCAGGACGAGGTATGGGCATCATGAATTCTTGGTTATGTCTTTTGGATTAACCAACGCCCCAGCGGTATTCATGGACCTAATGAATAGAGTATTTAGGCCCTACTTGGACCAGTTCATTATCGTGTTCATAGACGATATTCTGATCTACTCCAAGACCGAGGAGGAACATGAGGGACATGTAAGGATCGCACTTCAGACCCTCCGAGATAACCAACTGTATGCGAAGTTCAGTAAGTGCGAGTTTTGGCTGAAGGAAGTCAAGTTCTTAGGACATGTTGTCTCACAAGATGGAATAGCAGTAGACTCGTCAAAGACAGACACAGTTTTGGATTGGAATACACCAACTACTGCAACAGAAGTCAGGAGTTTTCTTGGTCTAGCTGGATACTACCGGAGATTTGTGGAAGGATTCTCCAAGATCGCAGCTCCTCTTACCGGACTAACGAAGAAGGATTTGAAGTTTGAATGGGGTAACAAGCATGAGCGAGCATTCCAAGAATTGAAGGAGAGATTGACTACAGCGCTAGTACTTGCGATACCTAAGAGCGGTGAGCAGTTCACCATTTATAGCGACGCATCATACCAAGGACTCGGATGTGTTTTGATGCAAGATGGAAAGGTTATTGCATACGGATCACGACAGTTGAAGCCTCACGAGTTGAATTATCCAACGCATGACCTCGAACTAGCCGCGATTGTTTTTGCTCTCAAGATTTGGAGGCATTATCTCTACGGCGAGAAGTTCGATCTGTTTTCAGATCACAAGAGCCTGAGATACTTGTTCTCTCAAAAGGAGTTGAATATGAGGCAACGACGTTGGATGGAATTATTGAAAGACTATGATTTCACGTTGCAGTATCACCCTGGGAAAGCAAACGTAGTAGCCGATGCTTTAAGTCGGAAACCCAGGAGGATAATAGTAGCTTCTCTTATGATCAAAGAATGGCAAGCGTTGGCAACTTTGGATGAATTCGGTATTCAACCCTCAGATTCAGGTGAAGGGCGACACTTTGGATGTTTGGTAGTACAACCGACACTCATCAGTCGTATCCTTGAAGCACAGAGGAAGAATGAAGGACTTCAAGAGTGGTTCGCGAGCAATGTAGTGAAGGAACCAGAGAATTGGAGTATTAGTTCAGATGGAGCACTCAGATGCAGAGGCAGACTTTATGTGCCAGATGAAGATAATCTTAGAAAAGACATAATGGACGAAGCGCACAAGTCGCGAATGACTATCCACCCAGGAGGCACAAAGATGTACAAAGATTTGAAGAGAAACTTTTGGTGGGAAGGAATGAAACGAGAAGTTGCTGAACACGTGTCTCAATGTCTCACGTGCAAGCAAGTGAAGGCGGAACATCAGAAGCCTCCAGGACTTCTACAACCATTACCAGTTCCCGGATGGAAGTGGGAACATATAACTATGGATTTCGTGGTAGGTTTGCCAAGGTCTCAGCAAAACCACGATGCTATTTGGGTAGTTGTGGATCGACTTACCAAATCGGCGCATTTCATAGCTTATAGTATGTCGTATCCAGTCGAACGTTTGAGTCGGATGTACATACAACAAGTTGTGCGACTACACGGTGTACCAGTCTCAATCGTATCAGACCGCGACTCATGATTTACTGCAGAGTTTTGGAAAAGTCTACAGACAGCTTTGGGGACTTCGTTAAGTTTGAGCACTGCCTTTCATCCACAGACTGATGGGCAGACTGAACGAGTTAACCAAGTGATGGAGGACATGCTTCGAGCGTGTGTTATTGATTTTGAGGGCTCATGGGAGACTCATCTACCGCTGATAGAATTTGCGTATAATAACAGTCACCACTCGAGCATAGGAATGGCACCCTTTGAGGCATTATACGGAAGACCATGTCGATCGCCTTTGTGTTGGGCAGAGGTCGGGGACAATCAACTGCTTGGACCTGAATTAGTTCGGGAAACTAACGAGAAGATCCAGATCGTGAAAGAAAGGATGCAAACGGCGCAGAGTAGACACAAGAGTTACGCAGATAAACGTCGCAGGAGTTTGGAATTCAGTGTTGGAGATCATGTGCTACTTAAGGTATCTCCGGTGCGAGGAATTGTCAGATTTGGGCAGAAGAGAGGAAAGCTAGCACTGCGTTTCATTGGACCATTTGAGATCCTTGAACGTGTAGGAAAAGTTGCCTACCGACTCGCGTTACCGCCTAAGATGTCGGGAGTACACAACGTGTTTCATGTTAGCATGTTAAGAAAGTGTGCTCACAATCCGAGTCATGAGATCAACTTTGAGGACATTGAGGTTAACGATAATGTGTCATTTCATGAAGGACCAGTGCAAATTCTGGATTGGGGAATTAAGAAGCTGAGAAGTAAGGAAATTCCGTTGGTGAAGATCCAGTGGAAGTTTCACGACGAAGGAGAAGCATCATGGGAGCTAGAGTCAGAGATGCGTGAGAAGTACCCTGAGTTGTTCAACGATGCTTAGTTCGGATTTCGGGGACGAAATCTTCAGTTAGTGGGGGATGATGTAATACCCGTTATTTTTAAATATTTATTTTCCCAAGATTAATAGTGTTTTTATGTTGTTATTATAATATTCAGTATTTATAGAACTCGTTTATAAATTTTCAGAATTTTTTTGAAACAGAAATTTAGCAGATTTGTGAATATCTGGTATATTTGGACCAGTTATGATTTCCAACCAAACATGCCCTAAGGAAATAATTATCCTTCGAACCTTTAACTCTTGGTAATTGCAAGGTGAGGTCCCTCCTTGGTTCCTATATATATGGGACCATTCCATTACATTTATCCTTAGACATATAAGGTTGAGAAGTCATCCTAATGCACACACAAACACCAAGAACACACACACAAACACCAAGAACACCAAGAACACATACACAAACACCAAGAACACACACACAAACACCAAGAACACCAAGAACACACACACAAACACCAAGAACACCAAGAACACACACACAAACACCAAGAACACCAAGAACACACATAGTACACCAAGAACACCAAGAACGCTATTTGAAGCCGGAATTTTATATTCGAAGATTCTTCGGGTTTTCTCGGCATTATTATTCTGCGAATTTAGGTGAGTCTCCAACTCACTCAGCTATTTATATTACACTTTGTTATGAACATATGATTATGATTATGTGATGTATATACGTATTATATTACGTATTTATATTTTTTTGTGCGTATAAATACGGTATTCTGATATAGTATAATACAGTATAAATATGGTATTCTGATATAGTATAATACGGTATAAATACAGTATTATGATATAGTATAAATACGGTATTTTGGTTTTCAAATACGGTATAAATATGATAAACTGGTATTTTCAAATACGACTGAAATCGAGATGGATTTTTAATGAGGATCAAAAACTCTTAACTTCCAACATGAATACTTATTTATTTAATCTCACGGAACTTTTATAAAATTCGGTTGTGGACGTACAAAACTGGAAAATGACCAAAATACCCCTGTGCCCTATTTTTACTAGAATCATACACGATGCCTAATATTTCATTCTAGCTTTGGTTTGAATGTTGTTATGTGTAATACCCTGTATTTTCCTTATATTGTTACATCCTTTTGATATATATGAGATAATGACGAGATTGAGAAGCCGACGTGCATATTAGTGGGTCTATCGACCGCAGAGGTCGATACTATTTATGGGTGCGCGTGAATGCGGTCACTAAGACCGTATGATGTTGAGTGTGGAATCCCAGGTGCTGGGACAGGTTCGTGACTTCGTGTCTGGTCGACGTATGATAGAGTTGGACTACGTGTCAGATATGGGAGGCTATAGCAGTAGGACTTCGTGTTGGGTATTATGTATTGGGGCAGGTGGCCATAATGTTCTGAGTAACAAAAGTGCTGTGTGCTGAGTAACAAAAGTGCTGTGTGCTGAGTAACAAAAGTGCTGTGTGCTGAGAAATAATAGTGCTGTGTGCTGAGAAATGATATGAGCTGTGTACGGTAATAATTGCTACGTGTTGTATAAGGGCTATGTGTCGTAGTAACCATGTCAGGGCGGGTTGGCCGAAACGTTGGGACTGCGTGTCAAGAGTGAACAGACCGTAGGTATGGGACTACGTGTCTGATTAATGTGGACCCAAGAGTCTATGTTATGTGTGAGACTGCGTGTCAAGAGTGAACATACCGTAGGTATGGGACTACGTGTCTGATTAATGTGGACCCAAGAGTCTATGTTATGTATTGGGAGATTTGGGACGATGTCCGTTGTTAAATATTGGATTGGTGCATACATGCATACGAACGATGAGATGATCCTTTTTATTGATGTTGTTGTTATATGCTACATATCTGTAGATACTCTGTTAGTATTTGCATTCACTCGGCTTTCGTAGCTGACGGCGTTTTATGCCGCTGGATATTCAACGTCCAGCTGGCCAGGGTTATGAGTATGCAGGTGATGCATACATGGATAGGGGCCACGAGGATGGAGCCTACGATGACGGAGGCTACGCTGGAGATGACTACTACGCAAGCTAAAGACTTGGAGCTTGCTGTTGATAGTTTATGCCTATGTTTTAGAGACCGTTGTAATAGTTAAGTTTGTAATCGGCATATGTTGCCGTAATACTTTATTTGTACTTCTGCGATACTTATGGTTTGTAATAGTTAGTATTAAACTCTGATTTTATATATCAACCCTAGAACTTTCCAATATGTGGTTTGAATCATTACTCTGATGGTTTGACTTTGGTTATGGACAATATGGTGACTTTCAACTGTCATGGCCTACGGGTCCAAAAAGGAATTTATTTTCTCTATTTTTGCTACTGCGGGGCGTGACAGAAAACCAGTTTGGATTTATGCCTGGGAGATCAACTATGGAAGCAATTTATTTACTTAGAAGACTAATGGAAAAGTATAGAGAGAAGAAAAAAGATCTACGTATGGTTTTTATTGATTTAGAGAAAACTTATGATAGAGTGTCTAGAAATTTAATTTGGTGGGTGCTAAAGAAGAAAGGAGTGACCAAGGGTTATATCGGCGTGGTGAAGGATATGTATGATGAAGCGGTTACTACAATTAGATCATCAGCCGGAGAAACAAGCGAATTCCTAATTACCATAGGCTTGCACTAGGGGTCCGCCTTGAGCCCTTATTTGTTCGTCCTAATTATGGATGAATTCTAGACACATTCAAGATGAGGTCTCCATGGTGTATGTTGTTCGCAGATGATATTGTCTTGGTTAATGAGACTAAAAGGGGACTCAACACTAAACTAGAAGCTTGGAGAGAAGCACTCGAGACTAAGGGGCTAAAGATAAGTGGGACGAAAACAGAATACATGGAATGTACTTTTAGTAACAGTGGAAGTAGAGACAACGAAGCAGTGAAGATCGAAGATCAAGAGATCCCAAAGAGGGAACACTTTCGCTATCTAGGTTCAATGATCAGTAGAGACGAAGAGATTGGTGATGACGTGACCTATAAGATTAAAGTGGGCTGGCTTAAGTGGAGGAGTGCTTCTGGTGTATTATGTGACCGGAGAATACCAGCAAAATTGAAAGGAAAATTTTATAGGACAGCTATGCTCTATGGGACAGAGTGTTGGGCAACTAAGAAACAATACATTAGCAAAGTGAGTGTAGCGGAGATGAGGATGTTAAGATGGATGTGTGGTAAGACTAGGAAAGATAGAATTAGAAATGAGTACATCTGAGAGACTGTGGGAGTGACACATATTGAGGATAAGTTGAGGGAGAATAAACTTAGATGGTTCGAGCATGTGCAATGAAGACCAGTAGATGCACCTGTGCGAAGGAGTGATAAGATCGTAGTGCCTGGAAAGGTTAGAGGGAGAGGCAGACCTAGACTGACTTTGGAATATGTAGTGCAACAAGATATGAATATATATATATATATATATATATAATTTAAATGAGCATATAGCTCTTGATCGTGCAGAATGGAGAAAAATGATTCATACAGCCGACCCCAATTGATTGGGACACAAGGCTTGGTTTGGTTTTGTTTGGTTTGGTTTAAGATTTTGTAAACATGCATTATGATATATATATATATATATATGTATATGTATAACAAACAAAAATAGATAATTTTTTAGCTTCATAAAAATTAAAATAGTAGTAATAATTAGAGAGGTCTAAAAAAATTATCTGGTTTGTATTGTTAATGTCAATACGACCAGAAAAAATAATGTATACAACATAAACGTCAAAAGAATTGAAAACTTAACATTAGTAATTGTGTTGGATTAAGTAATAATGCTATGCTTCCCAACTTTTACATTTCAAATATGGTTTCCAACACATGTAGTAGTGGTACCACTCTAAAAAATAGCCGGACCACTTAAATATCGTGTTAGGAACCAAATATAAATATAAACTTGGAAAGCATAACATTACTTGTTAATAAACTCTAACTAATTCACATTAGATCGCATTGTAACCAAGTATTACTACTCTTTCGCATTGTAATCTTAATTTGTACTTGCTTTTCGAGCGATTGAAAAAAAGTGTCTTTTCAAATCATTATTCGAGTTAAAGATTTTCACTCTTTTATTTTATTAATGGTATGATTTCTAAATTTGAATCCCAACTTCATTTGGAACCACTGAGTTTTTACGGGTAGTGCTATTATTCACGAAATTGAATTTTAAATTTAGTTCCCAAATGTTTTAACAGTGTAGTTGTGCCACACTGTGGCAATGATCGGTTGTATCGCGTACTACTACTTGCAGTATAACTGATAAAGTATTTGAGAACTAATTTTGAGAAGTAAATTATTATTTGATTATTTTTATTGAAAATTATTTAGGTGGTACGAGTATCAAAGCATGGGAACCAAATTTGGGAAAACATTATTGTCTTAATTTTTAGGGAAAAATACCTTTTACCCCCCGTGGTTACACTCATTTTCTCATAACCCCCTGTAGTTCATTTTGTAATACTTAACCTCCCTGTACTACGGACTGAAATGAGACTGTTAACTTTTCTAACGACAGTCCCACTTCATTCATTAGTATAGGGGGATTAAGTATTACAAAAATGAACCACGGGGGGTTATGAGAACATGGGTGTAAGCATAGGGGGGTAAAATGTATTTTTCCCTAAAGAGTATGTATATGGACTTGGGGGTATTAACGTCATTTCCTTTTTCTCCGTTAGAAAAATTAACAGTCTCACTTTAGTCCGTAGTACAGAGGGGTTAAGTGTTATAAAATGAACCACAGGGGGTTATGAGAAAATAGATGTAACCACAGGGGGTAAAATGTATTTTTCCCCTAATTTTTATAATAACGATGAAAATAGAAGAAGGCTGTTGTTTTTAAGAATTTCAAGGGATCAGTACTATCACATTAGACTTCCTTTGGTATAAGTCACGAATTTATGGAGCATCTGATGAGCTCCTATGAAAGTCTTATACAGTGAACTTTATGATTGTACATTGTTTTAGTTGTTGGAATATGAAAGTTTAATGGCCTTTCCGCGTATGTGTATTGGTTCATTGAATTTATTCTAAATTATCATGTATGTCATTTATCCCCTTTCACCCTTTGTGTAGCTTCTGTTTGTTTTACTATTTCATTAATTTGGTTCCTTTAAGATTTAAATTTGGGAACAATGACATTAGTCTTCTTCTTAAATTATCACATTGTATTTTTCCCCTCATGACTCTACCCATATGAGTTTTGGAAAGGAAAAAAAAAAAACTCAAAAACAATTTTGTTTTGGAACAATTTTGAGCAACTGCCAAAAAAAAAAAATTTTGGGAGTGTATTTGTTTCTATTTTACAGGCTTCAAGGAAAAATAGTTATATGTAAATATGTCTCTGACCAGTTTTGTGAGGATAATTAATGAGCTTTATTGACATTTACAACCCAGATTCCCCAAATCCCCCCGGATGGCTAATCAACATTTCTCATTACTTGGAACATCTTTTTGTGAAGTGATTGCTTGCAATTTAATATGTATTGTGTATTCAGTTACATATATGGATAATCAGTTCACGAACTCTTTGTTATTCGATCACAATTTGGTTTAATCACTTAGTTTTCCCATTTGTTGATACTTTATATTTATTCTCTCTAAAAACCAGTTCGTGACGATTCATAAACCTGTTACCCGATATTGTTCCAAGGCAACATTTACGGTATCCAATAGTTTTTTTCGGGTATTTGTTAACTCGTGAATTGTACAGTTTATTGATAATTTAGTTCCCCAGTTTGACATACAATGTTTCGTTTGGTAATTTACTGCATCCGTTTATTGACCAATCCTTCATTTGTTTTAACTAGGGGTGTGTTTCGGCCGGAACGGATAGGAAACACCCCTTTCGGAAAAATTCCGAATTCCATTCTGAAATTTTGACCAATCCTTCATTTGTTTTAACTAGGGGTGTGTTTCGGCCGGAACGGATCGGAAACACTCCTTTCGGAAAAATTCCGAATTCCATTCCGAAATTTTGGAAATTCTAAAATTATTTCCGATTCCGAAATTTCGAAAATTTCGGAATTTCATCATATTCGGAATTTTTCGGAATATTCGAAATTCAAGCTTAATGGGATTTCACTTGAGACTTGTAGGCCTTTTATAGAAGCACATCACATCCCCTCTTTTACATTTTTTCGATGTGGGATGAACACAATTTTCGGAATATTTCGGAATATTTTTGGAAAAGTTTCGAAAAATACAATTTTCGGAATATGTTCAGAAATTTTTCGGAATATTTTCGATTATTTTCATAAAAGTTTCGGAAAATACAATTTCAGAATATTTTCAGAATTTTTTCGAAATTTTCAAAATTCTAAAAGCAATTCTGATCCGATTTTTTTTTTTTTTTCGGAATTCAAAAATTCGAAATGCATATTTAGTTCCCAAAATCGGAATTTTTTGGATCGAAATCGGTCGAAATCAGAATTTCTGTTCCAAATGACACCCCTAATTTTAACATACAATGATTCAATCGTGTTTGCAGGTCACCTTGAAGAACAGAGCTTTAATGCAAAAAAACCACCAAAGTGGATACAAGCAGGTCATCAGGAAGAATTTTTTTTTTTTTTGGTTAAACTGTACGGACGAACAAGTACTAACACAAAATCTATAAATAACATACATGCTTGGTCTGTAATACTTTTGCTTAAATATATTTTGAAAGGGCAGGCAAACTCAGTATTCAAATACCATCAGTCTAATGATTACTTTCACGAAGCTTTGTTCTTATTTTTTTTCTCAGAACGAAGCTTTGTTTTAAGTCAGCAGGTGTTATACAATTTCCCAATGCGCTCTGCATGTACCATAAGTCCGAGCATGGCACGGTTTATCGACTAGTTATTAATTAATAGTTTTAGCTCCTAGTATGGATCGCTTAGGTATGGATCACGAAGATCACATTACAGGAAGTTTTTGGGTCACGGATTTCCCCTCTCATTCTGGGGATTGTGTTTAGACCCATCACCTCGCTTGGTGTTTTCTTATTGGGTAAATACTACCTAGGCTCTCTGAAGTTTGCTCTAATCACACTTAGGTCTACTTACATTTCAGTAATATCACATACACCTCTTATATTTAAAGCGCATATCACCTAAATCTCCTCTGCCAGTTAAAAAAGTGACGGACTGACATAAATAAATGCAAAACATACTCCTGAAATTTTGGTCATTGTATCATTTTAGTCCCTGTCGCTTCAATTGGGTCAATTTGGTCCTTACAGTTTTAAATTGAAGTAATTTGGATCCAAATGCCTCATTATGTGAAAAAAAAATATATATATATATATATATGACAGAATTTACTCATTGTTATGCACAATTACGTTAATAAGCAGGTTGGAAGATTGGTAATGTTCCATTTTTGCCCTTAAAAAGTACAACCATGGACAGTATGTGAGTAAATTCTGTCAATTTTTCTCACAGAATTGAACATTTGGATCAAATTGCATTTAAAACTCTAGTACCTACATTGACTCAATTGAAACTACAGAGACTAAAATGACACAATGACTAAACTTTCAAGAGTATGCTTTGTATTGATATATGTCAATCCGTCACCTTTTCAATGGTGAATTGATGGAAGGAGTTTAGGTGATACGCGCTTCAAACCTTAGGGGTATAGGTGATATTGCTGAAATATGATAAAATCTAAGTATGATTAGAGCAAATCTCAAGAGGTCTAAAAAATATTTACCTTTATTATTTTATTTTTTATTTTTTATTTTTTATGCCCTTGTTGACAAAGAGAGATATTTTGTCCCTAGGCGTATGTGTCTGAATTTTGTCGTATTACTAGCCGTTTCAGGTTCTCACAGTCTTTGATCTGCTGATAGATTTATGCCAAGGCCACATAGCATCAAAAGGAGAATTTTGATATTTACATCTTTTTTTTTTTGAAGGATACAACTCATGAATAAAATCAACGAGATAATTTTATTCTATTTTATTTTTCGTGGATGTACAGAACAGGCTTAAACAATGCACCCTTTAAATGTTTTTTTTTTTTTAAGAGTTTATATAAATGGATGGACAGAGCATCCGATAATTTGAAGATACATTATTTGCATCCTTCATTGATCCGTGCCATGGTCTTTTCAAACTTTGTTTCTTGAGTATATGGTCCATCTCAAACGATAAGATTCAACTTTTACTGCTTTGATGATATATGTAAATTATATTTTAGTCTATTAAATTATAATATATTTTTAATTGGGTCTATAAATTTTTTTTTATTTATAATTGGGTCCTTGATTCAAAATTTCATTTAATCAGATCCAAATTCTGACACTATTAAGTTAAACTATTAAAAATTGTCACATACGTTGTGTGTAATGCTTATCTGTCAAATAAGGATAAATATGTCCAAAAAATTTGTGGTTAATTGGTGAAATGACCTATTCAAAATTAACTTATTGAATAATGTCATTATTTTTCTTTTTGACTGTATGCAAGAACACACGCACCCATGCAAACCCCATGAACTAGAACCTACGAAAGCAAGTTCATACGACACACTTGAGCATATGGTCCAAAGAGGGGAAAAACCCCTCAAACCACTCCCTCTAAGGGGAATGGAACCCTCAACCTCCCACTTGGGAGAGGGTGAGTGATGCCACTAGACCACAAGGGTCTTGGCGAATAATGTCCTTATTACCAAAACTGTTTCCTTTGTGTCTTTAAACCAAATAATTATTCTAATTTGGGATTTAATACCAAATTTCTAAATAAAAAAAAAAAAAAAAAAAACCTACTCACTTTTGGTGCATTTTGTTTTGAGTGGACTTGGACCACATAAGACAAAATTATAAATTGAGTTTATAACTCACTATTTTTAGAATCAAAGACTCATAATTAACATATAACAATGTTGAAAATTTAACACGCGGAATCAAATTTCTCCAAATAAACATGCACACATATGAGTAGTAATTGAATATGCACACCAAAGAAAAGATACACAAATTTTTACGTGGTTCGGCCAAACATCTACCTACGTCTACACCCGAGAGATCCATTCTTTCACAATTGAGTAAAATATGGTACAAGTTACATGGATTAAATCCCATAACCCAAATACAAGACCCTTGTACACTCCTCACTCAATACCCCAAAGAAATCTCACTTTCTCACCCTAGACCATGCACTTCCATGAGGGAAAACCCCTTAACTTGGAACACTAAGGGTTTCCTAAATTCCTATACAACATTCTTATATAGAGAGTTTGCAACCCATTACTTATTGGACAAGTAATACAACTCTATCATAAAGGAAGCCAAATCACAAAAGGAATCTAGCCAAATCACAATCCCTAAATTAATAGGATTATCCAACATGTGATACAATCCCAACAATCAACCAATCTATCACTTGAGGGAAAACTGCCCAATCATTCTATCACACATGTTCAGCACCCACTCTACCAGAGCACCGACCCCTTTGCAACCGCTTGCCAAACCACAAATGAATCCATTGGCCATCACCATACCAGTCTGCACACATTCGAATAAAAACGGTCTCGACACCTCTGATTCGATCAACACGGCCACTGCATGTGCAGACCCGAGTTAATTGTACACATTAACTCTAGAGAAAAGTTTCGATCCCTCTTTCTCTCCAAACATGATTTCCCCTCACCATCGTTTGAACCGTGAAAAATCATCCACACACTCACTTATATAATAATTTTTTTATCGAGGACTTGGGAGTTTCTACTCTACCAACCAGACGACACAAACCATCTACACTTCTCTCGATCGCCGTATGTGATTTCAGCAACAATATTAGATTCCTCCGCAACTTTGAGATAATCTAACAGCCTAAGAGAAATGCCCATATGAGTGGAATGTGTGAACCTTTCCACCATACGCAACCTGCTAAAATCAGAGTAGCATCAAAATTATTTTTTGACCCTAGATCCCAACCTGCTACTATATATATAGGATCTATCACCAAGAAAAATAAATTCCAATCCGTACTAACAGATGAATATGGAGCACCCAAAAATCTTAGGAACCATATATTTCTGATCCAAATTTCAAGCAACATAGTTTATCCCCACAAGCTTCTTGAATTTCCAACTAATCATGATTCAAGTTGTGCTACACCATGCGACATGGAATAATTTTACATGACAAACTTCAAAAAAAAAAAAAAATCTAAAGCCTATCATTCACGGGATCACGACCATGACCATTGTCACCACGCTACTAAGATGTTTACGTGTTCCTTTTTTTTTTCTTCATCCAATGTTATCTTTTAACCACCGTGCTGCTAATCTCCACTGTCACCGTGCGCCTTTGTCACCATGATCTGACCACCATAGCTCTGATACCACTTGTTGGGAATTTAACACGTGGAACCAAAGTCCCCCAAATAAACATGCACACACATGAGTAGTAATTGAAAATGCACACCAAAGAAAAGACACACTGATTTCTACGTGGTTCGGCCAAACACCTGCCTACGTCCACACCCGAGAGATCCATTCTTTCACTATTGAGTAAAACACGGTACAAGTTACATGGATTAAATCACATAATCCCAATACAAGACCCTTGTACACTCGCCACTCAATACCCCAAATAACCCTCACTCTCTCACCCTAGCCCATGCATCCCCATGAGGGGAAATCCCTCAACTTGGTACACCAAGAGCTTCCTAAATTGCTATACATCCTTATATATAGAGTTTGCAACACATTACTTATTGGACAAGTAATACAACTCTATCATAAAGAAAACCAAATTACAATAGAAATTTAGCCAAATTACAATCTTTAAATTGATAAAATTATCCCACATATGATATAATCCCAACAAACAAGATTTCTTTCTGGAAGAAAATCCCTTTTGAATTTCGTGGAAGAGACCAAGTCTCCATTTTTGTCTTTCAGAAGACCAACCGTAAAGGAGTTGAAAACTCCAAAATAATAACAAAAGATTGTTCAAGGACATTAATCAGAAAGGACCGGGAAGACTCCAAAATTGAAGAGTAGAAGTCTTTTGACTCTTCCATAAATTTTTTCCAGAAGGAAAAGTTGGAGAAATTTTAAGAGAGAGAGACTAAACTTAAAGGCCACGTTTGGATGGCAGAGGTGGGATTGGACAATTAGTCCTTTTTAAGAAATAGTCCCGGGACTACTAATACCACCTCCCCCATGGTATAACTTAGTCCCCCATATGGGGGACTATTCTTTTAAAATGGACAATTAGTCCTATGCTCCATAGCGATGCCAAACGCCGGACTATTTGATTAAAATGGACTATTAGTCCAATCCCCCTCTATCCCCCCCTTAGTCCTGCGAAACAAACGAGGCCAAAGAGTAAAGATTGGGACACACTCAAAAATATAATTTTTGGGACACAATTCAAAGATGTATCTATCTATATCTTATGATGTCACTAGATCCCACAGTGACACAGGAGAGAGATAGACACATCTCTTGAATTATGTCTAAAAAATTGTGTCTTTGAGTATATCTCAAGTATTATCCAAACTTAAAAGAGGTCTGCCTTTCCTTGAAATTCTGTTTACTTCTTTCTACTCTCTTTACTCTTTTTGGTTTTTTTTCTTCTCCTCTCCCGGTTAGCATCTCCTATTTTGTTACTCTTTTTTTTAGAGCATTTTTTTTTTCTCACCCTTTTTTAGTTCATCATTGGTCACTCAGGTCTTCACTTGGTGATGTGTCCTTTTTTTTTTCTTTTTTTTTTCCCCTCATTTTGCCCTTGTAATATCAACATAATTACTGTAATGAGACATATGTCGCCCAGTGAAAACCTGCATGAGCAATGATGAGCCAAAATTGGATTTGCAAAAATACTTTTTTTTTTCCTTACATTTAACCTCCACTTTCTTTCCCTTTTTCTAAAATACACTTAGCCTACTTATGATACAAGGAAGAAAGTGGCGATTTATTTTCTGAGAATAGATTTGCAATTTCATTGATTGTAGGTGGTTGTGCTAGTTATGAGTTAATTTGAAACTTGAAGAATTCTTCTTGTGAGAGGGGATAAAAATCCTACCTGGTATTCCGTGATACCCAATATTTAACCAACGAATTCTAGTTCCCACCTAAATCATGGCGTTTCACCATTTATTTTTGGTTCACAGAGAGTGTATCATGCATCCTTATCCTCAATATTTTTGAACTAAAAATTTTACTTAAAAATGCAGATGGGGCAAATTATCGGATTCAAGAATTTGGGTGATGAAAAGGATGTCATTAATTGACAATCTAGTTGATATATTGAAGAGAGTCAGAAAGTTCAAAAGGTTCAACTAATTAGGGGAACAGAGGATGCCTAGGATTGCTTTGTCTTGCGGATTTTGGAGATTTTAATTTTATCTTGTTTCTTAATGGACAGGGTGGATATACTAAAGCAATCACCGGGGCAAAACATACATGAAAGTTTGGTCCTAATGTCATTTTCTTCTTTGTAGTTTTAATTGGAGTCAATTTGATCCTTACAATTTTAAATTAAAGCAATTTGTATCAAGTGCCCCATTATGTGAGAAAATTGATAAAATTTATTCATTGTTATGCACAATTACGCTAATAAGCGGGTTTGAAGATTGTTGGTTTTCTATTTTTGCCCTTAAAAAGTGTGACAAAGCATAGTATGCAAGTAAATTCTGTCAATTTTTCTCACAGAATTAAACATTTAGATCAAATTGCTTCAATTTAAAACTTCAGGGTCCAAATTGACCCAATTGAAACTACAAGGACCAAACTTTTAGAGGCATTCTTTATATTTTACTTATGTCACTCCATCACTTTTTTAACAGTAAATTGACAAAGAAAATCTAAGTGATATTACTGAAACGTGAGGAGTTCTAAGTAATATTTACCCAACTTTTTTTTTTTTGATGACTCTCTAAAGACCTCAATCACATCAACTCGCTGTCTCCCATCAACTCATTCTCAAAACCAAACCTACAGGCTACAGTATACAATATAGCCACCACAGGATAATGCTACATATATTTCCGAATAATGCTATGCTTTTAGAAATAATGCTATCTCTCTTAAATCTGAATTTTAAATTTGATTTTTAAATATTTTGTCAGTTGTAATGCTATGATAATACAACTGATAAAGTATTTGATAAATAAATTTGAGATCTTAATTTAAGAAGCATATCATTTCTCGTTATTTAAAGCAACCACAGGAAAAAAAGATGTCATATTTGGAATATAAATTTAAAAAATATATCATTACTCTTAGTTTACTAGGGCAGAAAGAATTGTCAAATAGACAAAAAAGTTTTACCTTTTAGCTAAGCTTGAGAAATGATTAGCTGTTAGACATCTTTGTCGTGACCATACATAAAGTGGATATGCTTCTGATTCAACAATGAACTAGTCGATATCCTATGCTACGCACGGACTGTTATTGAAACGGGGGATGTTGAAATCATAATTTCGCCAGAGCTGAAATTAATAAGTACAGAAAGCCTACAAATCAAACACAGAAAAATTATCTACTTCTTTCTTAGCACTTGAATTCCAAAAGCACATAAAGACTTGTTTTTTTATCTCCATGTACAAACTCAAATCTATATAATTCCTCGGAAAACCTTCCTAGAGTACCCTTGCAAGATAACCCATTCACCTAAAGGTTCCTAAATCCATCGTAGGCTACTATTATGCAATAGAAAAAAGGTAATCGTTAGAATTGGGTAGAAATCTAGATGTTCAATTGTAGATATCTTCACAAATTCGAACCAAACAAAAGGTAGAATAGAATAAATGATTAAATAAAATAGTCGTCATACAATCTTTGTAGTACCAGCATTGCTGAAGCCATCCGCTCAAGCGCTATCAATCTGAACCATTGAGCTTGCTTCCTTGTAGAATTGGTGCGCGAACTCGGGTTGCTTCTGAAGAACCTGATGGTAATATAACCCATGCTATGCACCGGCTATTTTCTAGTTAAATTACTCTGTTACTTTTCAAACATTGCAGAGAATATGAACATACAGTAAAGGGTATAATATGTACAAACCCTTAATGATCCCATTCAATATCATAAAATTCATTACAAATTGTGAAATGATTCCATTCAAATTCTTTGGTTGGAATGATGAAAAAAATTGGAAAATATAAGAACATCAAGTTGCATTCCTTAAGAAAAGTTGTTGGATCTAATGGATCTATCAATAGTTGATAAATATATGGCAGTGTTGTAGTGTTTTTCAGTCCTCATAAACAATTATAATGTATGGTGGTTCTACTGCAAAGGATCCCTCTGGGTTCCGCTCACACTGCTTCACCATATAATTTACACCAGTGATCATACTTAAACTAAACTTTTTTTTTTTTGAACGGTTACTTGAATGGTGTTATAAACTAAACCAAGTCTTGTGTCCCAATCAATTGGTGTTGCTTGAATGGTGTTATTTTTACGTAAAAATGTTAGAACTGAAAGTAGCAGTTGCAAATTGCTATTACATGCCAAAAGTTAAAACACACTGTATAAAGTAAGTTGAACTGGAGATTTCTGTAAAATTGTCATTTTACAAAAAGAGTAGTCAAGCTAAACCTCCCTCCCCGAGGTAAGAGCATACAAATTAAATACAAAGATACAGACCTTTCAAGCACGTGTCAGTACAGTTTTTAAACTCTAACCAGTTCGAGGATATGGTAGGCTAATGAAAAGAGGGAATAATTTTGTCACAACCTCAAACCGTAAGCTTTTCCATAGTGGTTTTGGTGAAGTGCCGATATGGTAGACATTAAGTAGATGTTCTCAGTTAGAAACTTTGGGGAAAAGCAGAACCGGAAATTCCTACGAATTTGACATTTTACAAAACTCTATAATTCCTAAAGCAATACTAAAGCTTCAAGGAAAATATCGACCAAGAACTTCTCTTGAATTCTTCATAAAATATTTCTTAGTCCTATAGCTATCCAAAACAGGATTTTATTGAAATTGTGTATATGCACAGAAATTGGGATCCAAACTCAAAACAGTAGATCTCTATCTTACATAACTATGATTGGAAAGGAAATAATAATCAGTAAATGATAACTCAAATACTGTAGATACTATATGTCTTAGCGATATCATCAACATGAATTGTGTATGATCTATGATCTATCATAATTGACTTCTTCACCACAATTACAAATAAAATATTGTTACTTTAGGAGACTTAAAACCATGTTATGTTGGTCAATGTAATATCTTTATTTGACATATAGTCAATGAGTGTACCTTTCACTTGAGAGAGTCAAATTTAACTGAATTTGAATTGAACCATGTACTGTGATATAATTTATATTTGGAATGGCAGCCCTAATTGGGTTATATAAGCAATCTCTATTGCAATTTGAATTGAAGTTGTTGGCAGCAATAAATGGGAGTTGGCAACAAATTTGTTGTTTTGCAATTGTTTCAAAGTCTTTGGGTTATATATCTTTAAAACAGAAGTAATTGATAGTCCATTAGACAGGCAGAACAATGACCACAGAAAATCAAGTACATAACACACAATCTTGACTTAAGAGAATCATGTTTCTGCTGACCATTTTGAGAAAAGAAGAATGTCTATTCAATTTTTACATAGCAAATCAAGCTTCTGGGATGCTCATTGCGAATTCTTAGTGAGCCTGAATTACATAGCATGCACCGCGAAGGAAAAAATGTAATAGATATTTAGTGTTCAATGCAATTACCTCAATTTAGGGAGCTCTATAATATGTCCTGTAAGAGAGAGAACAATTGTGCGGTGAACCAAAAAAAAAAAGCATGAATCCAGACAATTGGATAAAAGAAATAAGAAGTTAATTCATAATCCATTTTCAGAAAAGAATGTCTATTCAATGTTTACATAGCAAATCAAGCTTCTGGGTTGCTCATTGTGAATTCTTAGTGAGCTTGAAATAGAGTATGCACTGCCAAGAAATAAATGTAAGAGATATCTAGTGTTCAAAATTAACAAAATTACACAAACTAATAAAAGGCCTTGAATCTTTTCAAAGAAATCCAATATAACAATAGAGCACAAAGTCCGAGGTAAATTTTAGGCCACTTGTCCCAGTTCATAGCCCATAGAAGCAACCAATTTGGGGCAATTTGTAATGTAAATTATGAAGTCCCAAAAGGCATTAACATATAAGATATTTAGAAAAGTGAGTATTAGCATCGAGCATTCTAATTTAATTGAAAATCCTAAGACCTAAGTCAAAAATTTTTGGGACAAAGTGTTCATGTAGATTACTGATTACATCAATCACTGTCCTAAGAAATTAAAAGAAAGAGATACATCGATTGCAACTCAAGTATCAAAACTCAACCATGATAAAACTTGATCAAAAATTTAATTTAACAGTTTGAAGTTGAAAAGAGATGACATTGTAAGTATTAAGAGTGCAACAGCTAAAGTGGATTTATATTCAAGTAGGAAGCACGGACTCTTCGGAAAGGCAGTCGCACCCACACTGGGTGTGTACTAATTTAAAGGCAGCCGCACCCGCACTGGGTGTCGAACCGCCGCACCCGTGCTTCCTAGTATTCAACTCATTCAATTCTCAAAAGTTTTACTTTCAATAAAATAAAACCAGAGTAACCTCTAGATATTGAAGCAACCTTTGACATTAAAACAAACCAACCAAAAACAAAAGCCAGAGAGAGCGTAGTTACCAACCTCGATCACCACAGCCATTCCAAAATTTTCCCTACACATGCAATTCCAGACCCATATGCTGAAATAGAGAGAGAAATTGAAAATGAATGGAAATGGAAATAAAAACTGAGAGAGAGAGAGAGAGAGTGTATCGTGTTGAGTATGGGAAAGGAATAGATAACCACCAATAGTACGACCACGACCTCCAAAGAAATTGATGACCAAAATCAGTCCCTAGCAACCTGTTAATTAAATGCAGAGAGAGATTATTCTATTAGTGTTCTCTTCTTACCCCCAAGAACAAAATCAGTAAAAAGGTAAATGAAATGGAACTTCCACTACTCACCTTGGTTCGCAAATCTAAAAGCCTGTGTCTGGGATGACAGAAAAGTGAAAGAGAAAACACAGATTCATAAATACAAATATTTAAAAAAATATATAATATAGTACTGCAAATCACCAAAACAAGGGCTGTTGGGTTAACAAACCCACACACAATCACACATATAGGAAACACAAAACACTACACAAACAGTTGTGCAATTGCAAGACAGCTCTTCGGTACAGATTGAGTTTTTTCTTGATCGAAGAGCAAGTCTAAGAATCGAAGGGCTGAATTAAGAATTCACAAATCAAAGTGTTGAAAACCTCAATCAGTTAGGTTACCAAATACAGTTCTTAGGTACGGATTGAGTTTCTTCTTGATCTTGAAGCTCTTGCGCGAAGGCATTTCTTCGATCTGATGAGCTCGGCCACGGCTTCGAGGGAATGCAGTCCCCTACAGATTTTTCAAAACCTAAACATGTACGCACACCCATGTATCTATATATCTATATATATACATGTATATATGTATCTAGAGAGAGATGGGGGCGAGGGAAACCTATAATTTCTTTTGTGAAAGAAAACGTTGTTTTGGGAGACCTTTTAGCTCGTTGAGAGAGAGAGAGAGAGAGCGAGAAAAGGCTTTAGAATTCTTCACGTACATCTAGAGAGAGAGAAGGGGGAGTCTGTGAGGAAGGCTGTGGGAGCGGGGTTTGCTGCCACGTTGGATTTTTTTGGCTAAAAGGAAGAAATGCTGATGTGGCAGCTTGTAGAGGCTTTTGTGCTACAGTCTTAATATATATACTAGTCGATACCCCGTGCTACGCATGGACTATATCGCTGATTGAATTAAAAAACAATTTGTTTTCCGATTTAAAAAATGTGGGATCTTAGTTGAGTAATTGGAGATACTCTCTTGATACATCTCATATATTCAGTAGAAGTGGATACAAACCAATGGTTAGAATATTTCCAGCATAGTTCAAATTACTGGGTGTGAAGAATAAAAGGAAAAAAATATTACTTACGAGAAGTCTAAATGACATTGTTCAACTAACATTAGTGCCATCAATGTATATACTACGAACATAATCTTCACGGTCAACACATACTTTTCCAACGACATTTAGCAAATTAAAAAAAAGTGTACAGAAAAGCATATCATATAGACATTTAAATTAAGAATCAATATATATGGACACTCAATGTAGTGCATAAATTAATATGCCAAAAAAAAAAAGGTAGTATTTAAACTGAAAGCAAAAGATCCCATTAACTCAAATACTTTGAAAATCATATAGTCATAATGTAAAAGCAGTTAAGACATCCTAGTGGAAGAAAGAAATTTACCAAAACGAGATTAAGGGAGCTATAATTTATAGGAACTCCGTCAAACTAATAATTTCATCCATACTATTTGTAATGCTAGAAAAACTACAAACAATCAATTCTTTGCTACCTCCTAATTTTAACATTCTTGACTCACAAATTAACTACTGATTTCTTTGAATTATTTTTGAGGTGACAGAATTGTCTCAATTATGAAGATTTTCATGGTAGTTCATACTCAAACTTGAAAGAAGTCAAGTCAATTAGATATTTGACATGTTCCTGACAAAAGCCTATGGTGGTTAGCCAAGTAGTGAGCCAACATACTCTCTCTCTCTCTCTCTCTCTCTCTCTCTCACACACACACACACACACACACACACAACAATCTTGTTTCCATTTAGGGGGTAAAAATGACAGTTTTGACATTGTTAGAAAGAATTGCCTTGGCTGGGAGAAAATGAAAGAAAAGTAGAAGAAAAATCATTCCTCCCAACATTTACTGGAACAACAACCTTGTAACTGTTATGGCACTCAAAACAAATGAATTAGTCCTAGTTGGGATTAATTTCAGGAACCATTTTAGAACCCCAAATGTCAGTATTGGCAGAAAAAGAGCCGGAGGTGCTTTAGCCCAAAAGTGATACACGAAACAAATTAGATGTTTTAAAAATTGTAACACTCAAGATGAGGAAACCACAAATCCATTTACATAGCAAGCACTTAACTATAGATATAAAATCCTCACAAAATTCAGAAAAACTCCACAAATCCTATTTTTTGGCTTTCTAAAGACCAGAAAATGGTATAATAGTCATGTGTTTAAACCGTTTGGAAAGAACATTGTTCCTTCAAGAGAATTGAGCATATTTTCTCAATGGTTTCTTGTTTTAAGAATCACTTATGATGACTCATCTTTCCAAGGCAAATTTCATTAGTTCTTATCAATTTTTCCAATTACACATGATACTAGAATAGTTTAGGAAGTCTAATTCCAAAACAGAACAGAAGAAAGCTAGAAAAACATGTAATTACTAAGTCAGTCTTTCTACATGAATGTATAATGTATTGACAAGGATGTAAATCTTTCAGCTCTAAATAACATTATAACAAGTTTTAACAACCTATCGCTCTAAAAAAAAATCTTAAGTTATTAGCGAATGATCTAATATGTGGATCCAGTGCAATAGATTCAGCAGATGTACTTGTTAACCCTTCAATAAATTATGGACAACCTATTTATAGTTTAGATCAGTTAATAATTTTTTGCTATTCATGCTTATTAAACTCCTTATGCAGAGAAGAAAACAACCCAGGTAACTGAGGTAAGTCTTTCTTTAAGAAAGTAAAAATGTTGCATTGAATTATCTGTCAAAAATTCACTGGCATTAGATTTATTAGAAAAGGAAAAAAGATCAATTGAATTTAATCCAATATTAGAAGAAATTCAGTTGCTGAAATAGCCGAAAGTCTGACAGCCCTAGAAATTCAGTAACCAGCAGGACATCCATTCTTTCTTGGGTCACTTATTGCCATAAGATTCCCAGATTTTAGACCCTCTAATTCTTGAACTATAAAATGGAAAATAGTTCCGCTAGCAATGCTTTGTAAACAAACTCGCAAATAGTTCCACTAGCAAAACTCAAAAATGTATTTTGATTTTTGTGTCTCTGTGTATGCGTGTGTGTGTGTGTGTGTGTGTGTGTGTGTATGTGTGTGCGTGTGCCAAAGACAATATATGTGTGTGCCTGTGTATGCGCCGACGATACACAGTGGGTGTATGTATGAGAGAGATTGAAAGATATATTCAGATTCTCAGAGATTTAGACTGAGATTGAAGGAGATATTCAGATTCTCAGATATTTTGACTGAGTTGAGATTCAGATTGAAAGAGAGCTTCAGATTCTCAGAGATTTTCACCTAACCGAAGCGGCACTGTGGCGGAGTCGAGGAGGCGGCGCTGCGGCGGAGGGGCAGATCAGCTTCTTCTCCCGTAGACTGAGATATCTCTCTCTCTCTCTCTCTCTCTCTCTCTTCTCCTCCCCTTTTTCTTTCTCTCTCTATCGCTTCTTCTCCCGCTCGTTCAAAAGAGGGAAAATATTTTACCCTTTTTCTTTTCTTTTCTTTGTTTTTTGTATATCTTTTATTTATTTTACCCTGCATTTATAACGGTAATTTCTCGTTACTATATTTTTTACAACCGTTACAAAATTTAAAATTTTTCTAATTAAACATTACTAACGGAATTTGTTTTTTTTTAACGAAAATTTACTATTGGCAATTAGTAACGGTAAATTACCATTAGAAAACCAAAACTATCTGTGTTACAAAAGTGGCCAAATGGTGTAGTGGTCCATCCCTGCACACATGGGATCTACCAAAATGAATGACCTAGGTTTTTATGTGCACGAATCATTACTCTTTGTTTATTTTGATATTCTAAAACTTCCTAGTCATTTACATCACTTGCATGCAGTAATCCAATAGTGTAGAAAGTATCTTCATCTGGTACGACTGCAAACATCTTATCTTCCCACCAGAATATCAAATTTCACACACACACACACATATAAATATATATGTGTATATACATACGTATATGTGTATATATATATATATTTATAGGGGCGGACCGAAGAAGGGTAAAAGGGGGCTCAAGCCCCGCTTAGATTTTTTAAAAATTACAGATTTGCACTAAAAAAAAAAGTTTTTACAGTTAAGTTCCCCCTAACATTATAAAATTACAGCAATACTAGGATAATAAATACTTTTTACAAATACTTACAACACACTCTATCTCTCTCCTGGGTGGTATTGTGGGGCCCGAAAAATTTCAGTGGACCCTACAGTGGCATCCAGGAGAGATATATAGTGTATTTATAAGTATTTATAAAAAGTGTTTGTCACCCAAATATTACTCATAAAATTATCATATTAAGCCCCCACTCTTGTATTTTTGTGTTAATTATAATATATATATATATATATATAATATGTATAAGAGCAATACTTGGGACACAACCAAAAGACACAACCTTGGGACACTACCTCCATTTTGTGTCTATCTCTCTCCTAGTGGTGCTAGTGGGTATTGTGGGGTCCACTGGCACTGCGGGGCCCATCAGGAGAGAGATAGACACAAAATGAAGGTTTGTGTCTCAAGGTTGTGTCTTTTGGTTGTGTCCCAAGTATTACTTTATATATAAATAGGTCCAAAATATACACAAAAAATGTATAAAGATGTCCAAAATATGCATAAATAAGTTCAATATATGTATAAATAGTTCCAAAAAATAATTTCGGGCGGCAACAAACCCCTGTACTCAAGCCTCCTCTGAATTGATTTTCTAAATCCGCCCCTGTATATATATATATATATATGAAAAGTTCTCCACTATCATACATGTCCATTTATATGGTCAAAAAGTTTTTACCATTCCACTAAAATGAGAGCACTTAAAGAGCAACTCTAATGGAATTAGGCAAATGGGCTAGGCAAAATACCAATTTGGCTAGTTGAATAAAAAAATGCCTAGCCAGTATACCAAAGTCACTCCAACCACACATGCCAAATGACTAACCATTTGCTTTGTTTTGCCATTTTTAAATTCAATCAATGACTTGGCTCACATCCCAAACCCAATCAAATTGAAGCACAAATGACCAACTACCATGATCATTGGCACCCTTTTTTTGGCTCTCCAATTGGGAAAGAGGTATTTTGGCTCATGTGATGACTCTTGCATTAGAGACCAAATATTAGATTTTGGCTAGGCATTTTAGTAGTTGAAGATTTTGCCTAGAGTGATGGCTCTTTCCTTAGAGATGACCTAACAAAAGACTTAAACTTTTGCGATAGCGTAATTTGAGAATTGTTTTAAATAATTTAATTCAATTTTGTCGATCCTTTGTAATTACGTGCCTTGAAGCCGCATTCATTCAACATCAATTTCGTATTCGTTATCTATAATTTTTATATTACACCAAATTTCCACCAACACATGGTTGAGCAAGCTATAGGCACGTTTACATGGAGTGCAAACTTAAAATAAAACTAGGGAATTGTTATATTCACTCTATCATTGAATTAATGCACTTTATGATACTACTATGTGAGCATGTGATATTATGTATGTAATGTATGACATGCATGTACCACATGTTTTAAGAATGGTACCATAAAATGTCTTGGTTCAATGATGGAGTGACAATAATATTACCCTAAAACTATTATAAGTAATTCAATAACCTTTTTAACATCAATATTGAACACGCTAAACTCATGACTCCACCAAACAAAACATAAATAGTCTATAGCACTCAATTCTTTCCAAACAACATCTGAACAACGAGACGAGCTAAAATAATAATAATAATACAGTAATAATTTGCCCCAAAGCTATTTTCCTTCTAGTCCCCACTCCACATAATTAACACGTTAACCTATTACATAAACTTGAACTGTAGTAGCTGCGCGCACTAATAATTAAAGTACAACCTTCCCCAAGATTAACAATAATTTTATATGTCATGTAATTCAAACTACTAATGCATGTATCTATATATAAACTCCTTAAGTAGGAGAAATTATTGTGATCCAAGAGCATCATGTCATATAGGTGATCCCTGACTACCTTGTTATTTCAATGATGGTCGCCCCAACTAACGAACGGAAAGTGGTAAAAACATCACCATCTCAGCTTTAAAGCTGTAATGGCCGGTGACTTCTTTTGCCACCTAAGTTCCTTTAATTGGTGGCGTCTACTGCATCACCAACATGACATGGTTGTTTCACACCCACATGACAATTTCTCCCTAAAAAGAATTGAAAATTCTCTGCCCCGGGGATAGTATCATCTTTGGATCAAATTTTGCTTTCCTCTCTTGAAAAATGTCCCATTTAGATCCAAAATGATTAATCCAATCCTCCTTGGTTTTGTAATGTGGAAGGTACTGTTTAATCTCAATGCCAGCTTTGTCACAAAACTCGAGTATTTGTTTATTTTGATCTTCTAAAACCTCCCAGTCGTTTACATCAGTACTTGCATGCAGTAATCCAACAGTGTAGAAAGTATCTTCATCTGGTACAACAGCAGACATCCTATCATCCCACCTGCATATCAAATTTCACACACACACACACACATATAAATATATATGTATATATATATATATATGTAGTCACTCATAAATATCCATTTAGATGGTCAAAAGTTCCAAGCATCCCACTAAAATGAGAGCACTTAACAAAAGGCTTAAACTTCTGCGACAACGCAACGCAAGAAGCAGGTTAAAAAGTGTTTTAAATAATTTAATTCCAATGGTGTCCTTGTAATTACGGAAGACTAATCTAAATGCTAACCAACCCCAAACTTCATGAACATAATTTTCTAAAAACTTCCGAGTACGTATATGTAGTTCACAAACACAACTTCAAAGCTGGAGCAGAAGAACGGGCGTGCTTATGCTTATTCTCAAATTTAAAAGTCTGAGGCCTTTAGTTTTTATATTTTTTACTCATTAACAGACGAAAATATGAATTTTATTGGATAAGACAATGAACCAAGGCAGAATTACAATCTTTCAAAGCACATTGAACTACTGAAAATGATCCTAAAATTTTTATTTTTTGCTAAGAAAAATGATCCTTAATGAATACAATGTTAACTACTATAATTATTCAGTAGGATAACCAAGACCCATAAATCTATACATACATATACACTCATGTATATATATATAGAGGCCGGTTCTCCGACAAGATTTTTTGCGACGAAAGATCGTCGCTAAAAGTCAATAATTTTGTCACTAAAGGTCATCACACCTTTAGCGACGAAATTTGTCGTTAAAGTCTCATTTTAGAGACTTTCCGTACATATTAATAGGGGAATGCTAACTTACTGTACGGAGTCCTTTTAGCAATGGAAAAAACTCTTTTAGTGACAAATTAAAATTTTCACCTTTGGCGACAATTTTTTTTCCACCTTTAGCGATGAAATATTTTAAAAAGATTTGTCGCTAAATTTTTTTTTTTGTCACAAAAAATATCTTTGTTAATCGCTAAAAGCTGGTGTACAATGCTATCTTACAACTTTCGATTGCAGCCCTCTTATTAATATATGTGTATATATATATGTGTGTGTGTATGCTTAATTAAACAATTAAGTTAGCTAGCTAAGATAATAATATGATCTTGCAATGCTTACTTGCTTCTGTGCATTGGGTAAACAAGGAGAGGTCCGGGGATATTCTTGTTTTTATGGATGATGTCAATGAAAACACCTGAATTGAAATCCATAATACGCGATTTTGGCACGAATAGGTTTAGCCATGGATGAGGAACATCCCACAACCCTTTCGATTGAAGCTTTAACTCTTCACTTCTGACTCTATTCAAAAAATCTAGGTATGAAACATCTTTTTTGAACATAATATCATCAAGAAAGTTCAACCCTTTGAACAACTCTACGAGTTCCTGAGAAGAAAAAAAAAATACTACATTGATCATTTGTACAACATTAGAGGAATAATTTTCTTAGACTAGGACACTTTCGTCTCTCATCCAAGAAATAATCGATGGTTTCCACTTTTCACTATTTTCTTAAATTTAAATTTTGAAAATTTGAAAAGTTCACCCACTTTTCACATCTTTAGAATTTATCACTTATCTCTTAATACCTCTCTCTCTAAATTAAAGATGTATCTCAATATTGATGTTACAAAAATTAATTTTGTAATATCATGATAAACTTTAGGTTAATTTAACCAAGGTTTTTTTTTTTTTGGCAACGTCATAAAACGTACTAAATTTGTGTTTATGTGGCTGTGATTTCTCTTGAAAATAGGGGTAGATGAATAAATAAAGTGTTTTGATTGGATTGTAATATATATCACCTCAATAAAATAACCGTTGCAACAATTTTTTTCTCCCGTGCAGGGACATAATGGGTCTAAAAGCACTATTAGAGCTAGCATCTCCAATTGGGAGTTTTTATTCTTTTTATTTTTTATTCAATTCTCAAATCTGTCATTTTGACTCTTCTTGGCCAAAAACTTGGCTATTAACGTTGGAGATTATCTTAATACAGGTTCTTATCAAATAAATGTAGTGCTGATTTAAAAAAAAAAAAATCGGATAGAAAATAGTAGTGAGATTAAACTTGGTTTCCGAGTGGCAATTAACATTGGAGATGTGCTTAAATTAAATAGATTCTTTATCAAACTAATATCGTGTGGATTAAAAAAAAAAAAAAAAAAAGAAAAAAAAAAAAAAAAGAGACATCTAAACAAGGGGCGGTGTACCTTGTCTATGGAAGGGGTGGTAAGATCATCGTAGTACTTGACTGCTTCTAAGTAGTAAATGATATCATGTTTGTCTAATAAAGAAGACAATCTTGATTCATCAGACGGTGAGAAAAAAGAAGATCTCCAGTTGTTTGGAGGGCCACGGTGCATGATTAGAGAACCTTCCACATAATCTAATCCTTCAATTGAGATCAAATGTTCTTGGTCTCTTGTGAATGCAGAGAAATCAGTGTACAGCAGACGAACCCACTTCGCCTACAAGCATATAACAATAATCAATAATATATATATATATATATATATGTATATATCAAAAAATTTCCATAGAGGGCACTCTCTCTTGTCTCTATTTTGACCGTCAGATCGTAATTAAAAACTAGATCTGACGGCCAAAATAAAGGTCCTTTTTAAAAAGTACTGACCGTACATATACATAGATATGTCTTCAGCACACATAATATGGAGAGAGAGAGGGAGAGAGAGAGAGAGAGTTAACACACTAGAAAATATTTATTTGAAGAATACATCAAAAAAGACACTTGGTGTAGATAACTAAAGCTATTCTTTAATTACAAAATAAGAGATCTTAAAACTACATTTTATTTTGGGTAAAAAAAAAATAAATTTTATTTCAAAATTGTCATTAAAGTAAACAATTTAGATGTCTAAATTTGGTGTACCTAGTTAACATTTTTCTTCCGTTAAATGAAACTTAACTCTCTTTCAGTCGTCTAAATCTGTTAAAAACCTTTCTGAAATTTTAACTAAGGAAACTTATTGTAAGATTTTTCACTTTTTATTATTACCCTATTCCAAGTTTAAATTTTAGTTACGATAGAATGAAAAGTGCTGAGAGTTGAACTTTTAAATTCATGAGGCGGATGAGTAATATTCTATCTTCTTTAGCTAGAAATGACCGAAGCTAGCTAGGGGGGGTGTGTGTATATGAACCTGTTATATTCAAAGAAATTGTGCTTTAGACATGTTACACATGTACGTAGATACATACCCTGGTTGGTGCCATCTTAAGGGCAATTCTTGCTCTGGTTATGATCCCAAATTGGCCAAGACCTCCCAGAACTGCAAAAAATAGCTCCGAGTTCATTTTTTTGGAGCAAGTAACAAAGTCTCCTTTCCCTGAATCCAACAGAAACCACAAATATTAAGTGAAGAAATACATTACACAAGGAAACAAAAACTTACCCAAAAAAAAAAAAAAAAAACCCAACACACACGGATACACACAATTACCTATGTGGTAAACCCTAAGGCTCAGTTTGGTTCATGAATTTTTAGAAGGAAAAGAAAAGACAAAGGGAAAATTAGTTCCCTCGTATTTTCCTAGTGCTTTTCTGAATGCTTAATTAAACAAAATTAAAAGCAAAAATTATCAAATTGTTATTGGAACTTAATAAATAAAGAAGAAAAGTTAGCTCACATAATTCTAAAACTTTAATTAATAATTGTGTTTATTTTCAGTATCCTGTTTTTATCACTATTTTCCATTAGAACCAAACGGTCTTTTTCTCAATTCCTTTTTTTTTTTTTTTTTAATTTTCTTCACTAAATTCAAGAACTGAATAAAACCTAAATAACTATATGCATGCAAGCTAGTAGCAACTAGTAGTGTTTATTGGGAATTCTGTGACCACATAAAAATACCAAATACTAGTGTACAATTTGGGATGTGCCTACCACATGCAAATGTACACACTTCTTACAGCGTTATTAGGTGAATCCTACCAAGTCGATGGATCTCCTAAGTTGAATATTGTCCCCTCTAGAATAATGCGTATAACCAATAATTGTGACATTATATGCTTGTACTATCCAAGTAAATCCCTTGATCATAGTCTAATCCCAAAGGTAGGTCAGATATTTGCCTATACATATATATATATATATATGAATATATATACACCTAGCATATTTAACTACATATATATATATATATATGTATATATATACCGGTAATGACATCCATTTCATGGACATTGCTGATTTGAGGACCATATCGAAAGGTTTGACCACTAATTCCAGCATTAGAGAGTGTTCCACCCACAGTTAAGTACAAATAGTCGGTCCATGAAACCGGTGCTAGTCCATTTTCAAGTGTGTCACGTAAAACATCGATCCAAAGCTGTTCACCTCCTACATCTGCATAAAACCCTAATGAAGGGTTCCAAGAAACCTTAGTTCCACTCCCATAACAAGAATCATTCAGAGAAGGCATGTCCACCACAACCCCATTTTTGGCCATGGCTTGTCCTCGAATCGAGTGACCACACCCTCTAGCCGCGATATTGAAAGGGACCGAACAATTGTAAGCGAAATTTATGAGTGTCACTATGTCACGAATCGATGAGGGACGAAGGACCGCATCTGGAATTACTTGAACTAGTTTACCATAGTCACTAGAAGCTATTTCAATGGCATCACTATCAAAATGAAGCCTATTCGAGATATCAAGTGATAGAATCTCATAATATGGGAGTGAGCTAGTCATTGGCCTTAACTTTCCTATGATGGACATCAATCGACTTATAATGAACGTAACCATGACATAGATTGGAATTGGACTTGTCCTAACCATTCTAGCAAGAGTGTCTATGAGAGTGAGAGAGAGAGAGAGAGAGAGAGAGAGAGAGAGAGAGAGAGAGAGAGAGAGAGAGAGAGAGAGAGAGAGAGAGAGAGAGAGAGAGAGAGAGGTTCAATGTGATGGTGGTGGGTAAAAGGGTGTGAGATTCTATACACAGAGAGACAAAGAGAGGGGTATATATAGAGAGAAAAGAGTTGAATGAAATCTTTCTTTGCAGGGGAAAAATCTTGGTGTAGGGTTTTTAAAAATTTTCAAAGATTTGAAAGGACGTGACTTGTGATTTTGTTTTTGAATATGTTAACAACGTCATGACTATCTCATGGCAAGGAATAAAAATTCACTCATTGTGTGTTTTGTGTGTGATTTTGTATTGCATTATACTATCACAAAGATTCGAAAATCCCACCCACGGCTTTCTTCGTTCCTTGTGGGCCTTTTCAGCGACCAAACCAACGCTTATTTTTCAGAAAATAAAAAGAGAAATATAGAGATATGTATGTCATATATGCAGATTCAAATATTTTTTTCCCCAATATTTCTAGGAGGTCTTAAATAGTGGTCAAGATTAGGTATGCATCACAAGGATCGTTGAAGTTTACATTTGGATTCGATGGAATTCTAGTGCATTAAGATTCAAAGAAAGATCCATATGAAGAAAGGGAAGGTGGGGGAGACATCACCCAGATTTGTTCTTGATTCAAAGATTTTATTTGTATGTATATAAGCCTACATATAAATCTACAAGTCTGTAAGGTCAATTTGCTACTATAATTACCCGAGCCCATGTTTGTCCCATAATATCACTTTGTACCGTCAACTTTGTCTAGATGTACTAATTGATGCATGCCTTTGAATATATCTTAGTAATTTACAAATAATCTCATGTTAATTACAACTTACAAAAGTCAATTTAACACTCGATCACGTATGTACAGGGGTGGAATCAGGAATTTGTATTTGGGGGTAGGCAGTAACAATGGACATACGAGGTTTGGGTGCTACGCGCCCGGAGCAATTTTTTTTTTTGGATCTATTTACGCATATTTTTGGGTATGAATTCATAATAGAAGATAAAAAAATTTCTATGTGAGGTATTTTGCCATATTTGAAAGTTGTGAGGTTCGATGTTTGTAATCCTTATAGCATATTGTATTTCTCAACCTTTTCTTCTTTAGCATATTGCAATTCTTTTCTCTTTTTTTATTTTATTTTTTTTAGTTTTGATATATATACATGTGTATATATATACAGAGCCTTTCTAATGTGAGGAATCCCTCATTTTAATAAAGTGATGACTTATGTTCTCGGCCGTTGGATCCTATTCTCATTAAGAGTACTTCTGTTATTTTACTAGCATCACTTGGATTACATGACGACGTTCCAACGGTTATAACAGAAGTCCTCACTTTATTAAAATGTAAGAGATCCTTCGTTAACAAGGATTCTGTATATATATACATATAGATTTCGTATACAATGGGGTAGTGAAATATATTTCCACCTCACAAACAAAGATTAGCTAGAATGGCATTCAACTTACAATCTTTGACCTAGAGATCACACAGACCTAGCCAAATTTTAGAGTATTACCTCATGCATGCATCTATACTTTATATCCCACATTGCATACATACGATATTATATTCATTATTTATATAGTATTTTACATATGTTAATGTATGTGATAGTGTATATATATATATATATTGTTGTGCCGAAGCGATATAATCAACGGGTCTAAACAATCAAGTAAAGTAATCCAAACCAATCACAAGAGCATAAAATATGCACGGTTTAGTTAACTGCCTATGGAGGTTTGAATCCATTATACGCAATACAATCACTAACTCGCTCAACGGGTCTAAACAATCGAGCAAAGTAATCCAAACCAATCACAAGAGTATAAAGTATGCACGGTTTAGTTAACTGCCTAACCATGGAGGTTTGAAGCCATTATACGGAATACAATCACTAACTCGCTCAACTCTGCAAGAAGCATTCTTGAAAAACCTCTCCAAGACTAACCAACAAGTTATCATTTGGCTCTCAATTATTTTAACAACTTTCATCACCTGGTGGGCCCAAGCCCAAGGTACTCTCTCTTACTTGAGTCTCTCTGAAGTATCTTAATTTTCTCTAGTTTCAAAATACTCTTCTTCTTGTTGTTCTTCATCATAGCTCCCTATTTATATAGAATCTTTGCTAAATCCTATCAGGATTAAGAATTTAAGACTACCCAGATAATAACACTTCTCTACCAAGAAATCTCAGTAATTCTATACAATTAGGAAACCTTTTAGCTTGTCCCCAAAAAAAAAAAAAATCTTACATACATAGATGTTCAAATATGTATATATATATATATATATATCTCAAGGAAAAGATTGCTTGGACCCTTCCATTGTGTCTAAAACATCGATGAACATTGTGTAGGTCATCATGTGTTATTTGAAGACTTTATTTATATTAATTTATTAAAAGTAAGCTCCGGAGGGCAATTTGGTTATTTTTTGATATGTGTACTTTTTAGGTCTCAAAATGTTCTTCATATTAACATGAGCTCATATGCTCTAACGACGTTCAATTATGATTTAATCTAAAGTTATGACTTTTTAAGATTTCAGGGCAACTTGGTCATTTTGTATGTATTTTTTGGCCATATAGATCACGCCATTTCGTCCAGAGCGTCGAATAAACTTGGGGTTGATGAGACTTTATTATTTGGAGACTTTGTTTATATTTACTTATAAAATGTAAGCCCCAAGGGTAATTTGGTCATTTAACAATATATGTACTTTTTAGGTCTCAAAATATTTTTCATATTAATATAGCTCTCGTCTCTGAGGATGTTCAATTTTGGTTTAATTTTAAAAAGTTATGCATTTAAAAAAATTGAGGGGGAAATAGTCATTTTGTAAATATTTGCAGGTCAAATGGACCCCGTCATTACGTCCAAAACGTAGAAAAACCTCAAGATAAGTGAGAGCATGTTATTGAATACTTGATTTGTATTAACTTATTAAATATAAACTCTAAGGGCAATTGGGTCATTTTATGATATATATATATATGTACATATATATGTGGTTTTTAGATGTCAAAATATTTTCTATGGAATTTAATTTTTAGGGGGGTTGGGCAGGAATTATTTTCCACAAAAATGAAAAAAAAATAATAAAATAAAAAAAATAAAAAAAAAGAGATCACCTGACTAGGGTGGACTGACAGTGGGGGCGAGCGGGGGCAGCTGCCCCCACTGAACTTTCGGGAGAAATTAGCTTACATTTGATGGTTTTAAAAAAAATGTGAATTTTGATTAAGATTTTCTGTTAATTCGGGGGCTTTTTGTAAAGAATAATGTTATGTTTTTCAAATTTCTATCCCAAAAGTGTTTACCAAATGATTTGGCAGTGGGGTCATGTCAAATACGTACAGTGGGACCAGTTGAATTATGATTTGAAGTTAATTGTTTACCTCGCCCCACTGCTAGGTCATTTGACAGGCACTATTGAAATAGAAATTTGAGAAGCTTAATTTTTTGTAAATTTTAGAACTTTGAAGAACTTTGACACGGTTTTAATTGACAACTTGTTCCCACTCTTAACTTTATAGTATTATATATTATGTGTATAAGTTATATAATAAAATACCAAGAAGCAATATAAAGACCACCTAGAGCCCCCTAGTGTCCCACGTACAAGGCATTTCTAAAAAAATAAAAATAAAAAAATGTTCCCACGCAGATGAAGTTTGAAGTTTCGCAGAAACCCTCGAAAGACTCAAAGACTCCATATCCACTATTAATCTCCTCTTGCTCTTGTTTAGCGAAAAAAAAAAACCCACTTGCTCCTTTTCTGTGAAATGGACAAAAAAACATACAGAATTTCCAACTCCCTATATATAAACAAAACTTGTGCAAAAAATTTCACATAAAATTATACTATTTCTACCCAAAAAAAAAATCAGTCGGAAGCGTTGCCAAACCTCCGTAAAAACTTTGCCCTCATTGAATTAAAATTTTGGATCCATCACTGCACGTGACCCTTTTGTACAAAATATTCTATAAAAAAATTTAAACATTCAAACACCATACTTAACTGGAAAGTTAGTGAAGAAAATATTTTTCTAATTAGAGATGAAAAGGAGCGAAAAGTTTGGTCATGCCAATATCCTCCTAATTTTTCAAGACGAGCTCTTCTTTCCTAAAGAGATCACTCATATTTTCAAAGCCATTTGCAAATATCGTCCATTGTCTTGAAACTAAAAAAAAAAAAAAAAAAGGGGGGAGAGAAAAAATGTAACGTAGATAAATAGCCATATAGAATGGTCTTTTCTAAACTTGATAATACATAAGAGGGTTAATCATAAAGGATTTCAAGCTAGCATAAAAAGACTTTTTTCATATAGGCGACCTAGGATTATGTGTTAGGGGTTAAATGGATTTAGTTTGCAAGTAAACAAGTTCTATGCTTAAGGGGTTTAGGAAAAGTGTCTTTGAAGCAAAAATATTTAGTCTATTTATACATAATTTTAGTGCAACACAAAAGTCAAAAGGGTAGATTTAGGCTATGTTTGACTAACAAGCTGGATACGGTATATCTATATTATTCTTCCCTTTCACTATTTTGACGGATTGTTAATGCCACACCCATGGAGTAAATAGTCTTTCTTATAGGGATTATTAAGTTGATATTGATAATTAATTTTGCACTATTCGAATTACCTAGACAACAGGCTATTTAATTAAAATAGATTATTAATCTGGTTTATTGTGTTCCTAGATTAGTCCTACAAAACAAACGCGGATTGGGGCTTTTAATTTGGTTTTTAAATTGACTTTTATATAGATGGTTTATATTATAATTGTTAAAATTTTGAGAGGACCAATTTCTATATTAATTTTCAAATACTGAAATAACACATATATTCCACAAATTTTAAAAATTTTGGGGAGACCATGGCCCCTCTTGGTCTATACACGAGTCCAACCTGCTATCACATTGGTTATTTATTGCTACAATGATATTGAAAAATCCTAACACACATACACACACCTCCACACCAAAAAAAAAAAAAAAAAAAAAAGAAAAGAAAAAGAAAAGGAGAGAAAAATAAAAGTGCATAATGATAGCCATGGACAACGAAAAAGTTACTGACAAACTTACAAGACTAGGGGTGGTAGTTTAATTTTTAACATAACACAATTGTATATATGACTGAACCCAACACAAAATAAAGAGTTTGTATTTAGCAAAAAATTGGATCATATAGTCGAAAATATGTTTAACTCACTTCCTAAAATATATGTTGAGTTTGAATTTTGGGTGTGTCGAAATTAGGGGTGACAATTTTTTACACGATAACCTGTCTTACTGAGATAACCCAAACACGACACGACATGATATGATTAATTTAAAATAGTTTATATTATAAATAAATAGCACTCGAACCTAAAAATTAAATCCAAAGCACGCAACTCGATTAATGACACGATTATGACACGAGAACCCAAATTGCCACCCCTAGTCGAAACACTTGATCCGAAATACTACCCATTTAATGTTTTTCACTAATAATGAATGAGAGAGGCCTCTGCAAAATACATTAAAAATAAAAATAAAACAATATCGATGAATAACGTAACAATCATTAGTTTACATAAAACAATGTCATTTTTGTCGGTCCTCAAGCCCAACCCAAAAAAAAAAAAAATTTAACGTAAAAGGTTTGAATTTAACTTACGCGAGTTCAAGTGATCATAAATTAGTTGACAATCTGTTTAACATGTATATTTTTTTTTTCCTGATCATTTAATTAATAGGTTTAACACGTTTAATAAATAAGCCAGATTGAATTTTAGAAGTGTCATCAAATTTAACCCCAATTCACCCATTCATCTTTGTTTACTAATCATCTATTAAAAAAAAAATCTTTATTTAATCAATTTAATCATAAGACAGAGAGAGAGAGAGAGAGTGTGAATGTCCCGTGCAGAGAGGGACTATTGTAAGATATGGGGAGATCTAAATGGGGATCAGAGATGAGATAGATATTTTGGGGCTGAAGATCACGTGGTTGATAACAAAAGGCCCACCACGAGTGGCGAATCTAATCCACTTGATTGGTCCCCTACATACGTGCATGAGAAGTAAAGAGAATCCAATTATCCAACTAGTACTCCTATTTAATCATGAAATGTGAGTTGGAAAATAAAGTTATCTTGACAAAATGACGACACCTAGTGCAAACTTTGTTGCTGCTTTTCACATCACAATATCACATTTGCATTATGCTTTCTTAATTTATGTATTCTAAATTTAGTTCACAACATGCACACATGTGTCATTGGGATAGTTTTGGATCCTCACCACCATCCAAAGGTGCTCGATCCCAATTTGACAGCAACTTTATTTTTTTTTTTTTTTTTGTGTAGAGTAAATGAAAAAAGTGGAAGGGATGGTTTGCTGTCAAATGGATATTGGATGCTATACGTGGGAGTGAGACCACCAATCGAGTAATGCTATATTTTTTTAATTCGTATCTCATATGTGGTAATGGACTCACTTGATTTGAGTGTCATGCTTCTCCAATTTTTGTACACTAAATTGACTTGTTTGATAATCCAATTAAGTGCTGAAAATAAAAACTTTCAGCACTTATTTTCTTTCAGTGTGTTTTATAATGTACCATTTAATTGAAAAAGTAGTCGAAAAACTCTGAAAACTTTTAGTGAAAAAAATCTACTGAAAATACTCATCGAATACAGTCTATTTCAGTGCTTGAAACACTGTTTTTAGTATTGCAAACTCAATCACTTAAAATTTTTGGCACTTAAATTCAACATTTAATTTTCAATTTTATCAAACGGACCTTAAATATGGTTTCCAACACGTGTGGCAGTAGAACCACTGTCAATAGAGTAATGCTATGTTTCTCAAATTCTGTACCCCAAATGTTTCCAATTAAACACATGTGACAGTGGACCCACTTGATTTTGATTGGAGAATGTTAACTTGGTTACACCATTATTGAAGGTGGGTCGTCCCCTCCACATATGTTTAGAAACATTTGGGTAGCATAGCATTTTACTCCCTTCAATAACGGTGGGATCACTAGTGGTGGATAAAGGTGGTGGCAGTGATCACCCTAACTTTTGAAAAATTATACTTTTATATATATACTAAAAAAATAAGTAAACTTATTATATATCCCCCAAAAATATTAGTTAGGCTTAAAAAAATTATATTCAATATGTTGGCCCAATTATACTTCATTCTCCCAAAAAGTTAAGAAAAAAAAAACCTAAATACATCCAAAAAATTTTATCTCGAGGCACTGCCACCGAACTCCCGTGTGACTCTAAGCTCTTATACACAGTCCCCCTAGCCGAGATTCATGGACCCGCCATTGGGGACCACTTCAACATACTCTAATGAAAACTAAGTAGATCAATTACCACATGTGTTAGAACCACATTTTCAAACACAAATTTCGGAAGCATGGCATTACTCACTTGATTTTCGTTGTAGGATATTAAAGTGACTCTACAATTAATATTGAAAAAGTCCCTACTACCACATATGTTGAAAAACACATTTGGAATACAAAATATGGAAAGTATAACATTACTCCCCTCAACAATGATGATACTACTTTAACAATAAATGCATTTTTGCTCACCCATTTATGCTCATTCATCAATAGTTTTTCTGACATGTGTCCATTTTTATCCTCATTTTACCCTTATTCTATCAACATAATTATTAGATGAGACATAAATAAAACACATCAAAATATTATTGGTGAGTGAGGAATATCGATCTGAGCCAAAAAAAAAAGTGAAAAAAAATACTCTCCTATTACAACTTCATGACTTTCAAAAAAAAAATTATGAAAAATTAAACGGATCTACTATCACTATTATGTTGATTAGCTGCATAAGCACACCGGGGATAGAAAGCATTAGCATTAATTACTCTTTTGTGTGTTCTGATACGGTCCGGAACAGAGATTGGTACAGAGATTGGTTTAATGGTACTTCTACTTCAGATAATCTGGTGTATCGTCTTTCTCTTCTCTCTCCTCTGTTGTTCCTACGTGTAGATGTAGTACAAATTTTGGTATATTTGATGACCTCACTTATCTCTCTATCTCTCTTGTTTTTTCAAAGTAAAACAGTACCCCTGTCAGTTATTTTACTAGAGACTAGAGTAGTTCTGGTTATTAGTGACAAATAAGACTGTCCACATGCATGCATGACAAGTTTTAACCTATGAGTGACATATGGCCGTTTAATGAAGACACTATTTAGTACTTTTTCTTATAAGAATTTTGTCGTGCCACATGAACACATTTTTATATATCTATTATACTATAAAACGAAGAAACAAGCACGTCAAAAAATATGAACTTCCTATATATTTTGCCCTTCAGTACATTATAATTACTCATATATCTATATATATATTGTAAGGATATATTGATTTGTGTGAGGCTAAATCTGTCATGGATAAATAATTACATTCAAGTCAGCTTTTGAAATTTTATTTAATATAATATTGAGATTTTAATCAACAATCTTGTGTCTAATTACATTTGGGTCAACAATTTTTGGGATATTTATTATTGACTCCAAAAAAGTCAACAAAAGTGACTATTTTGGTGGCTATTTAAGAAATGGTCACTAATATTTACAATTTGGTCAACTTCTTCTCTCAAATGAGGTTTCAATCAACAATTTGTGTCTAATTACATTTGGGACAATAAATTTTGAGATATTTATTATTCACTTCATAAAAAGAAAAAAAATGGCTATTTTAGTGGTTGTTTAGGAATTGGTCACTAATATTTACAATTTGCTCAACTTCTTCTCTCAAATTTTTGATTCATATATTGTAATATGTGTAATGGCATTTAGGTCAACAAGTTTTGGGATATTTATTATTCACTTTAAAAAAGTTTTAAAAAGTGGCTATTTTAGGAATTGGTCACTAATTTCATATTTTGGTCAACTTCTTCTCTAAAATTTAAGTTCTGGTATATTTAAAATGTGAAATAAAGTGGCTATTTTAGTAGCTATTATGAATTGATCACTAACATTTACATTTTGGTCAATTTCTTCCCTCAAATTCATGATTTATAGATTGTATTCGAATATCAATTAAGGCCTACAAACACATTCATGCCATTTTTTAGAGGAAATATCCTACTTGTGTCATATATTTTTAGTGGCGCTTTATTAGGTACATTTACTACTCATTTATAAGATAGTCAGAATTATCAACTTCTTCTATATATAAGAAGAGTTTTAGATTAAATAGTTACATTTACAATTTCCTATTTAACTGTTTTAACATCTTATTATATACTTTTAACAACCATTTAACCACATGAAACGACACAATTAAATTTCATGCGCAACGCGCAGGGCTCGAACTAGTTTAACTATATAAGAAGAAACTATGAAATTACTGTTTATTGATGCTTGAAGTTAAGTTTTTGCCCTTCCCCCGCTTTTACTGAATTTTCCACTATGATTTTTGGGGTCATTTTCCCATTGTTTGGCAAGACTCCACGTCTGTCTGTAGTGCCTACAACTGTCATGGAGATGAAGAAACATAGTTGCTTTTTATATTTCGCGTTCGCCCCCTGTTCAATGCAAACGCTTGACCCCAGCTTCTCTCCTCCATCTCTCTCACACCCTTCATTAAACATGTGTGACCATTGGGTCAGAGCATCTTTGAGTTTGGTTGCTATTTAGATTGTGTTGCTATTTTTTCCTAGATTTCCCTACTTTTTAAGGTTTTTTTACCGTGTGGACTTGGATATGTGCGTGCGCGTGCCTACTATCTACCATGGACTGGTGTGGACTAGCTTGTATATGTGTGCGGCCGCACGTGTTTACTATCTACTATGGACTGGTGTGGACTTGTATATGTGTGCGCGCGCACGTGTCTACTATCTACCATGGATTGATTTCACTTTTCACAGCGCAGTATTCTGTTATAAACTTGAAGTTGAAACCCCTGATCTTTTCAGGTTCATTTGGATTAGAACCTGTTTGTCTTTGTGTCTTTTTTAAAATTATTAATTTTAATATTATATTAAAATATAGAAAGGCCACATGAGTGTGCTAGTTGGGATTTAAGTCTAATGTGATATGTGATATTGAGTTGGGCCCACACAAGATATTATTTTGGACTGCACACAAAATATTTCAATATAGATACTTTTATATACATAATCAACTCAATAGCAGACTCATTGGATTTTTTATTTGACGTGGTTTTGAAGACCAAGTCTTTCTCTTGGTTGGCAACATTCACCTGATTTACAGCTCACTTAGTCACAAACCGTTTGACAGATATCTCTTTGATATAAAAGGTGTGCTCCAACCAGGAGCGGAGCTAAGACTTAACTTCAGGGGGGGCAAACACTTGGGGTGATTCAGTTCAAGAGTAACTATAGTTTGGGTAAACTTAGAAAACTAAGGACCAAGGTGAAGGAAAAATTGAGTATAAAAGGGACAAATTACAAAGTAAGGGGGAAAAATGCACAAAGTACAACATACAAAAGGGTAAAAAGATAATTCTCAAAAGTTGGGAGGGCCAAGTGCCCCCACTAGAGCCTTCTTGGATCTGCCCATGACTCCATTAACAGAGAGCATTCAGAAAAAAAAAAAAAAAAAGTAGAACTAAAATATTCTGCAAGTGTACTTTCCCATATATACTGATATATATATACACATATATAGCTTTAATCTATATCATATAGATAAGATTTTTGATTGGTTTCCGAGCAACTGTTTCTAAAAGGGTGTGGGTTTTCCGATTTTCCTCCGTGCAAGAAAAAAAAACACAAAGAAAGTAGAACTAAAATATTCTACAAGTGTACTTTCCCATATATACTGATACATATACACATATATAGCTTTAATCTATATCATATAGATCAGATTTTTGATTGATTTTCGAGCAACTGTTTCTAAAAGTGTGTGGGTTTTCCGATTTTCCTTCGTGCAAGAAAAATTCGAGATAGAGGCAATTTCTGGGCTGCTTTATCTTGGGCACGTCGTGGCCTTCATCCAAACTGCTTGCATAACTTGGGCAGAGACGCGATGTCACAGCTCGATCTCACAATAGTAGAACCTGAGTCCGTGGCACGCCACCGAGGCTAAATCAATTCCTTAACAGTCCCAAAATATTAGTTTAAGAACATGCAGCAGAAAAGAAACATAACTCTCGTTCTAGTACGTACCAGAGCCAACCGAAATAAACCTTTTGCCCAGAGGCTTCAAAATTCAATCCAATTAATTTTCCTTCGAAAGGGTCCCAAAAGAGGCTTAAGTTTGTAATTATAACATTTGAAAAGGTTTGGAATTAGGAGAACCAATCGGGTTGGCAGTGGGTATTTCGACCGGTAGAGCGTCCCTCTTGACCGGTCGAAAGTCCCATCGACCATATGCCTTTGCTAAAGTTTCAAATAGAAGGGCACTCGCGCTACCTGGTCGAATGGGTACCTTTGACCGGTCGAAAGTCCATTTGACAGCAAACCACTTGGTTTTGTCCAACTTTCGACGCGACAAAAGTACCATCTCCAAATTCGTTTCTTCCGAAACTTTATGGAAGGTATTTAAACATATATAACAACATGTCACGCTAAGGAAAACGTTTGCATAACTCGTTAAAGACACGTTTGGCACAAATCTCAATAGTGCTACAAGTCTTGAAATAAACATAAACTATCAACTCCTTTACGTACTTAAATCCAAGCTCATAAGTTCTTTTACAACTCCAACATATCAAAAGACGTACACAATATATTATAACGTTTTAGAACATATCCAGAGCTTCTATATTCTATTACAATACTATCATCTGATTCTATCACAAGTTCCTAATGAAAACAAGTTAAACAATCATTTCTATTGCAAAACAACGAGATAAGCAAGATAAGTCGCCTTCTAAGTGAACCCCCAACATCTCGTGATCACTTTCCCGATTCCTTGCCGGCATTAACACTTGAAATGGTTATTTGAATAACCACACCTATTCGATTTGTTTAAGCTAATGCTTGGTGAATAAAACAACAATGCACATGAATGATAAACATGCTCGCATTCACATCTCTACATTTCATACTAGTCTCTGGAGTCCCACGTGTACATTCCACACTCCTAATCCGCGACTCCTCGCCAATAAGTCCATGTGAAAAGGTAAAATCCACGTTTCTTTTTCTTCAAACGTGGGACCTTATGCCTATAACAGCTTCACAACGATGGCTTGATACATGCACTCCTTTGACCAAAATAACAACTAAACATGCTCAAATATATTTCGCCGTGCATTCGACATAATCCAAACATTCACCGTGCTATTGGGCCTACTTATCAATATAGTTGCCCAATATGAACTACACAATATATCTCTATGAATTAACACATGCATTTCATATCAAACATGAATACATGTCAAGAAATCATTCCAAAACACATAGTTGAATCACTCACCTCCAATTTACGCTTCTAAAATACGATCCAAGAAAAATCCGAGTACAAAGAACATGCAGTAGTCCTTCTAGTACAATTCCTATCGATCAAAATTCTAATTATCAACTTTTTAGGAAAATTCTAGAAAGAGTTTTCGGAAAACTTAGCCAAATAAGGCCTAACGGATATCAAAATGAAGCCATTACCTCAAGGAGTTCAAATATGAAATTCGGGGAAAAGCAAATGGACAGAAGGTCATCGATTTGTACTAGAAAGCTCTAAGCAACCAAATCCCCAAATCTCCTCTCTTGAATTTCTAATTTAGGGTTTGAACTAATGAAAATATCTCATGAGTTTCCATATATAAGTACGACTCTTGGGAATTACGTTTACCTCCCCGCGAGTTCTCGAAATTCTTAATCAGTCTCTGAAACTTTCTACACAGCTAGTTCATAGCTTCACGAGTGAAAACTAAAAACTATAAAAGTTTTCACCTAAGTTTCGTTTGGGGTGCTAAAACGCAAATTTCTACATGATTTTACGAAAATTGCTAATTTGCCTACCAATTCTGAAGCGTGTTAATTCGTCCTCACCAGGATACTAAAATTAACAACAGAAACATAATCTAAACCAGAAAATAATACAGATAGAGAAATACACAGGTAAACATTTATTTCCAGATAAACATTTAAGGGATTCCATAATGAACGTCTCATACTCGGAGAGACTTCACAACATAAAACAATCATTCAATATTATCTCACTGGATTCTCTTATACAGATACCCAAATCGACTCGTGAGTCAAAACTCACTCACACATGTGCCAAAATGCACAACACATCACATTTTCATGCATGACAATGTAATGGAATGCAATAATACAATTACGGGTGTTATAATTCTCTCCCCCTTCAAAGAAGTTTGTCCCCAACATTATACCTCATATATCGAAAAGGTGTGGATACTGAGTACGCATCTCCTCCTCTATTTCCCATGTCATCTCTTTCGTCATTTGGCTACGCCATAACACTTTTACCTTTGATAGCACCTTGTTTTTTAAGACTTGATCCTTTCGATCCAAGATCTCTACTAGATACGCAACGTACGTCAAATCTCTCTGAATCTCATTTGGCGTCAGAGTCATCACTTACTCTCTATCCTCCGCTAAGTGTTTACATAACAATGATACATGAAACACGTTATGAACTTGAGCATACTCACTAGGCAAGTTCAACCGATACGCTATGGGTCCAACCCTTCCAATGATCTTAAAAGGTCCTACATACCTCGGATTGAGTTTCCTGTATCTTCCAAATCTAGTAATCCCCTTTGAAGGTGTCACCTTCAAATACACCAAATCTCCCACATCAAATTCCAACTATCGCCTACGCTTGTCGGCATAACTCTTATACCTACTCTGAGCTGTCAGTAACCGTTGTCTAATTACCTTTATCTTATATGTCGTCTCTTGCACAATTTTCGGCCTTTCAATCATTCTTTCTCCAACTTCTGTCCAACTAATCAGTGAACGACATACACGACCATGCAAAGCTTCATAAGGAGCCATCCCAATACTTGACTGAAAACTGTTGTTGTATGTAAACTTAGTCAACGGTAAGTGGTCTTCCCAATCACCCTAAAAATCAAGTATACATAAGCGAAGCATGTCTTCCAAAATCTAGATTACTCTTTCTGATTAACCATCAGTCTAAGGGTGAAAAGCAGTACTGAAATGCAATTTGGTACCCATTGCTTCTTACAAGGCACTCTAAAACTTCTATGTAAAACTACTATCTCTATCCGAAATAATAAAAACTGGAATGCCATATAGTCTCACAATCTCACGGATATACAACTTAGCTAAAGTCTTCGGCTTAGTTGTTCGAAGTGGTAGGAAGTGCGACGACTTCGTCAAACGGTCAATGATCAACCAAATAATAGTATTCGATTTCTTAGACCTAAAAAATCCACGCACTAACAAAGTCCATTATAATGTGTTCCCATTTCCATTCGGCTATCATAACGGTTGTAACAATCTCGAAGGTACTTAGCATTTAGCCTTCACTTCTTGACAACTCGTACATTGTGAAATGTAGCGTGCTATTTCTCTCTTCATTCCTGGCCACCAATAAACATGTCTCAAGTCTCCATACATCTTGGTGCTTCCCAGATGAACGGTATACTTTGTATTGTGTGCTTCCTCTAAGATACTCCTTTTCAAACCTTTCTCGTTAGGTACACAAATTCTTCCTCTCAATCTCAAGACATCGTTCTCAAAAGTAAATCCCGGTTGTTTACCCATCAGAATCTCATCACAAATCATTTTTAAAGCCGTCTTGAAGTTGTTTCTCCGTGATCTCATGAATCAAGAGTGGTTGTGCCACAATCGTCGACATCAAGCCACTTTCAATTCTCGGAATCACTTCAAATTCCAAATTCTCCATATCTTGAATCAATTCTCTCTGACAAGTCAATTCTAAAGCTATGCTGGTTGGTGTCTTACGACTAAGAGCATCGACGACTACATTCGTCTTGCCCGGATGATACTGAATTGACAAATCATAGTCCTTCATCAACTTTAGCCATCTCCTTTGCCTCATGTTCATCTCATTGTGTAGACAAGTACCTTAAACTCTTATGATTTGTATATATCTCACATTTCTCCCCGTATAGGTAATGATGCTAAATCTTAAATGCAAAAATCACGGTGGCCAGTTCTAGATCATGTATCGGATAATTCTTCTCGTGCGGTCTAAGTTGTCTTGACACATATACAATGACCTTATCACATTGCATAAGAACGCAACCCTAACCTGAATATGAAGCATTAGTGTAAATGACAAACCCTTCAGTCCCCGTCAGAACGGGTAAGATTGGTGCTTTCACTAGTCGACTCTTCAACTCTTGAAAACTTTCCTCGTATTTCAGACTCCATACAAAAGCAATATCTTTCCTCATCAACTATGTCATTGACATTGCTGTACGTGAAAAGTCTTTTACAAACCTTCGATAATAACCAGCTAATCCTAGGAAACTTTGGATCTCTGTCATATTCGTCGGTCTCAACCAATTGGTAACTGCTTCTATCTTTTGAGGATCTATGAAAATTCCTTTCCCTGATACTATGTGTCCAAGAAAAACAATTTCTGTCAACCAAAATTCACACTTCTTTAACTTCCCAAACAATCTCTTCTCGCGTAATTGATGTAGGGCTAATCGCAGACGGTGTTCGTGATCTTCAATACTTTTGAATAGATTAGGATGTCATCTATAAATACAATGACAAACTCATCTAAATAGCCTTGAAAACACAATTCATCAAATCCATGAAAGCTGCTGGTGCGCTAGTCACCCCAAATGGCATAACCAAAAATTCAAAGTGACCATATCTAGTTTTGAAAGCTGTCTTCTCAATGTCTTCCTTGATAACCAAATCTCAAGTTAGTCTTCAAAAATACTTGAGCTCCTTGCAACTGATCAAACAAGTCATCTATTCGCGACAATAGATATTTGTTCTTTACGGTCAACTTATTCAACTCTCGATAGTCGATGCACATCCGCATTGTCCCATCTTTCTTCTTCACAAACAAAACTGGAGCTCCCCATGCCAAAACATTAGGTCGGATAAAACCCTTCTCAAGCAGCTCCTGTAACTGAACCTTTAATTCTTTCAATTCTACTGGTTCCATTAGGTATGGTGCTTTGGATAATTATTGTGACCCTGGTACTACTTCTATCGTGAACTCAAGATCTCTTTCAATCAATACATTGGATAATTCGTCCGATAAAACATCTGAAAATTCTCAAACTACCAGAATGTCTTTTACTAGTGATCCAAGAACTCGTGTGTCAACAATCGAACATAAGAAACCCAGGCAACCCTTCTTCAACATCTTGCTTGCTTGAATTATCGATATCATGTACGATAGTACGGTCACACCCTTACCTTGAAAAAAAAAACTCTTCTTGACCTGACAGATAGAAACTAACCCATTTCTGCTGACAATTAATTCTAGCTTGAATGACCGACAACCACTCCATGCCCAAGATAATATCAAAGAAGTTTACTGTCAACGAAATTAAATCGACGCTCAAGACCTTATTGCCTATTTTGATCTCACATGACTTGAATACCAATGAAGTTACTAACGGTTCACTAATAGGCAAGGATACACACAAATAATATCCTAACTGTTCGGACTTAACAGTTAAATGCTTAAAAAAATCACAGGACACAAATGAATGCGTCAAACCAGAATCCATGAGCATACGTGCAGGATATGAACAAATAGGAAAAATACTTGATACGACCATATCATCCGTATTCCCCCGCCTGAGCTGGAAATTTTGCCCTTGCTGTTGCGCGACCCCTTTCCCTTTATCCACTCGTAGTTCTGTCATTAATTTGATTGGCACACTCGATGCCCCGGTACTCATTCCCGGTTGTCTCTTACTCAGACTGGTCTTCTCTATATGTCCCGGTTGGCGACAAGGCTCAAATTGAGTTATTGGCACATATATCGAATTGCTAATTAGTCGGGCTCTTTCTCGGATTCTGCTATTGATTCGTGGTCTCTCTGTAAAGGTAGGATCAGAAGTGGTTTATATGGCTGATCGACAGTAGCAGTGACCAAGGGTACGTTCATCATAAAGCGTTTGAAAAAGTCTCCAGCATTGTCAAGGTTGATAGTCTTAGTGTTTGCAATGATCTGCGGTCTTTATATCTGCTCGATATGTATAAAGCAAATGCACACCATCACCGAGACTGTATCCATAAATCTTAAAGTTATTGAGAAGCCTTTTCATGATAATCGCATTGATAAATCCCAAATACCCTTTTTGCATTACCCAAAACCCGAAACCTTTGGCAGGGCTGGTTGTGAATGTAATCTCGTACGATTACTTGCCATCCTCTCAGTGCAAAGATCAGGAAGTGGATGGTTTGTAACATTATTAAATAGTCATATTAATGTGAGTTCGAATGGTAAGATATTCTCGATTAAAGGAATGAGGGAAAACATATCTGTCACGCCCCGACGTAGCATAAATATGGAAAGCGTTTAATTTCCTTTATGGACCCGTAGGTCGCGACAGTTTGAAGGATCGATTCCGTCCCAAAAACTTCTAACAACATAAAACTATTAATCAGAGTAGGGCAAACAGGGCTTATAAAATTTTTTCTAACTTATTACAACTTATGGTACGGGGTTAACTAAGGCACAGACCGCCTTAAAATAAAACAATAACTTAAAGTCTATTACAGTCATCCTTATTACAAAACCAAATCATATCTTAAAGCACATAAACATAAAGCATATAAAAGTAAATTCTCTTCTCAGCAGTTGATCTCAATTAGCATAGTCATATGGTTCATCCTGATTATAACCTGCAAAGCCTGAACACGAATGTCCAGGACGCATCAACGCCGTCAGCTTCAAGAAGCTGGTGAGTATTAAAAACATAACTCTGAATGTAAAACATACTCATTTACCTTTTTCCCATTTCCATTTAAATACCACAAGTTTATATTTATGATAAAAAAAACTCGTTTTAGAAAACAACCACAACATTATTTAAAAGATAATTTCACACATATGTGACCGTGTATGAGAACAATGCACCATCTCATCTATCCGACTCTTTTCTCTCGACAACACCCAACAACCCTCTATCCTACTCCTGGTATCTTTGAAATACTAAGATAGCCACACTTTAGCAACGGGGCGCCAGGGAGTGTCCAGTTTGCCTCACACTTTGGTCCGGGGTACCAGGGAGTGTCCAATGCCTCACACTTTGAATACCCTAACCGCCATGCAAATACCGGGGCAACCCCCACACAGGTATCCAGACTCGAGTCATTCAGGGAGTGTCTATAGGCCACACTTTAGCACTTCCATGGGTGCCAGTGAGTGTCCAAGTTCGGCTTCACACACTTTAACGCTTCCATGGGCGTCAGGGAGTGTCCATTTTTGCCACCTTCGCATTTCAAAGACACCCTCATCCTCTTTTTCAACTCCAACCACAATCACATCCACAACCACAACCATAACCACAGCCACAATTACAACCACAACCACAACCACAACCACAACTCAAACTCATACTCTTTCCACACAATCATTACTCTTTTCCACACTATCATTACTCTTTTACACACTACCAACACTCACCATGCATGTACAACTGACTCCACATGAATGTCATCAAACTTTAAACATAAAGGAATTCACAGAATTAAAGAAATAATACGCGTACGGGGATTGAAAATTCGTAATTCATTGCCTTAATCATTTTAAACATAACTAATAGCATTCTAAAAACTGCTACTGAAATCCTCGTTTTCTGTCCAAACGGTGCAGAATCTGAGAAAATTGCATTTGACGAAAAGTGTGCAGAATCGAGTTTTGCTTGGGACAACGCGAGCAGAACCTTAAATTTCATTCGTTTTCCTAACAAATATCTGAAAACAAAATTCTGCTACTGTTAAAATTAAAAGAGAAAATATTAGATTGAATTTCTAATATACTTTTTCTGCTACTGTAATCCTCATTTTCTGCCCAAACGGTGCAAAATCTGAGAAAATTGCATTAGACGAAAAGTGTGCAGAATCGAGTTTTACTTGGGACAACGCGGGCAGAACCTTAAATTTCATTCGTTTTCCTAACAAAAATCTGAAAACAAAATTCTGCTACTGTTAAAATTAACTACCTAAATCAGTAAATAAGGAATGAGTTACATTTGGAGTGAGTTAGTAATACTCACTGTGATATAGATTTGAAGAAATTGTTGAGAAAGAAATATAATTACGAAATTCCCAAAATCCAAGCTTTGGCTATGGAGGATTGAGCTCTTCTCTCTCTCTACGAAATTGAAGAACTTCTCTGCACTCTCTAAACTCTCTGTGTATACTGAATTATGCTGTGATGAATGTGCAGAAAGTGTAGTGTGGTTGGGTGTATAAATAACCAAATTCCTACCAAGAAAACATTGGCCTAACTTCCCACTCAATCTCCATTAACCCCCATATAATACCATGAATGTGCAGCAATGAGGTGTATGCACTGCCCTTTATTCTCCACTACTGAAAGTAAGAGGTAGGTGGAGATGAGGTGGGTCAATGTGTGTTTGGGTAATCTAGCTTATGGCATAAGGACAATACACATACAACAACATTTGCCAAACAAGACCTAAGGAAAAGCATCAGCATAATAATTTGGGTATAAATATATTTGTTCAATCATTTACTTCCAAAATTCTGTGGAAGTTTAACACTGCGCGGACAGTTTTAAACTTACACTGGTATTTTCGTGATACGGTGTTTATCACAAAAATACAGAGAATTCATTTTAACGTTAGAAATAGTTTTCTGATTTTATAAAAATACAGTTTGAGTTTAAAAGAAATAATTCCACCGTCTTGAAATACAGTTTTGAAATTTAACACAGGTATTGCAAGTTTTTATGAAAATTGCATTTTGACCCCAAAAGAAATTTCAATTATGAAATTAGTCAAGAATTAAACTTTTCACATAAGAATTAACATATAAACAGACAATATATATTAAATTTTAAATATGATAATGCAAATGATAATGAAAATTTTAAATATAATAATGCATGAAAATGCAGGTTATTACACCCTTCCCCCCTTAAACAGGATTTCGTCCCCGAAATCAAGACTAACTAGTCATGAAACAACTCCGGGTACTTCTTCCTCATATCAGCTTCAACTTCCCACGAGGCTTCATTCTCGTCATGGTGATTCCACTGAACCTTCACCAACGGGATATCCTTATTCCTCAGCTTCTTGATACTCTGATCCAAAATCTTCACAGGTCTCTCCTTGTAAGAAACGTTATGACTCGTCTCAATGTCGTCATAACTAACCACGTGCGAGGGATCTCGTATGTATTTCCTCAACATACTCACGTGAAACACGTTGTGAACCCCAGACATCTTCGGTGGTAGCGCCAGCTGATAGGCCACTTTCCCGATACGTTCCAAAATCTCAAACGGTCCAATAAAACGCGGAGCTAACTTCCCTCTCTTGAGACCAAAGCGTACTACTCCTCGTGTTGGTGAAACCTTAAGAAGTACGTGATCTCCAACACTAAACTCCAGATCTTTCCGGCGCCGATCAGCATAACTCTTATACCTGCTCTGAGCGGTTCTCATCCTTTCCTTGACCGAGGAAATCTTCTCGTTGGTTTCTCTAACCAAATCCGGTCCCAACAACTCTGTATCACCAACTTCTGCCCAACACAATGGAGAACGACACGGTCGTCCGTACAGTGCCTCGAACGGAGCCATACCGATACTCGCGTGATAACTATTGTTATAGGCAAATTCAACCAAAGGCAAGTGTGTCTCCCAAGATTCTTCAAAATCGATCACACAAGCCCTAAGCATATCCTCCATGATCTGATTAACACGCTCAGTTTGCCCATCTGTCTGAGGGTGAAAAGCAGTACTCATCTTGAGTGAAGTTCCCATAGCTTCTTGCAGACTTTCCCAAAATCCAGAAGTAAAACGTGCGTCACGGTCTGACACAATCGATACAGGTGCACCGTGAAGTCGCACAACTTGTTGTATGTACATCCGGCTCATCTTTTCCACCGGGTATGTCATACTGTAAGCAATAAAATGAGCTGACTTCGTCAATCGATCCACAATTACCCAAATAGCGTCATGATTCTGTTGCGACCGGGGCAATCCTACTACAAAATCCATCGTAATGTGCTCCCACTTCCAACCAGGAATAGGTAGCGGTTGCAACAATCCTGACGGTCTCTGATGTTCGGCCTTGACTTGCTGACACGTCAAACACTTGGATACAAACTCGGCCACATCCTTCTTCATGCCTTCCCACCAGAAATTTCTCTTCAAATCTTTATACATCTTAGTTCCTCCCGGGTGAACTGTATACCTTGATTTATGTGCTTCTTCCAGAATATCTTTTCTCAAATTCCCACAATCTGGTACACATAATCTGTCTCTGCATCGATACCCTCCGTCACTCCCCACCTTCCATTCGGTCGGGTCTTTTTCTGACATTTTTACAAACCATGTCTGAAACTTCTCATCTTCTTTCTGAGCTTCAATAACGCGGTCGATAAGAACAGGCTGTAGGATAAGACATCCAAAAAGTTGTCCTTCTCCTCTTTCAGCACTCTGTACATCGAACTCCACCAACGTCTCCAAAGCTCGCCACTCTCTAACCATTAAGGAGGCGATCGTCTCCCGAGTCTGCCTACTCAAAGCATCAGCGACCACATTAGCTTTACCAGGGTGGTATTCCAACGTGAAGTCGTAATCTTTGATCAACTCCATCCATCTGCGCTGCCTCATGTTCAACTCTTTCTGTGTGAACAAATACTTCAGACTCTTGTGATCGGAGAACAAATCAAACTTCTCACCGTAGAGATAATGTCTCCAAATCTTGAGTGCAAAAACCACTGCTGCCAACTCCAAATCATGAATAGGATAGTTCAACTCATTCGGCTTCAGCTGCCTGGATCCATAGGCTATAACTCTGTCATCTTGCATAAGTACACACCCTAGTCCTTGATATGATGCGTCACTAAAGATAGTGAACTTCTCACCAGGCTTGGGTATTGCTAGTACTGGTGCGGTAGTGAGTCTCTCTTTCAACTCTAGAAAGGCTCGCTCATGCTTCTCTGTCCATTCGAATTTCAAATTCTTCTTTGTCAACCCAGTCAATGGTGCAGCTATCTTGGAGAATCCCTCAACAAATCTCCTGTAATAGCCTGCGAGTCCAAGAAAACTCCGAACTTCTGTAGGGTTGCTTGGCCTAACCCAGTTGGATACAGCATCGGTCTTGGACGAATCCACAGAAATTCCTTGAGATGACACCTTGTGTCCCAAAAATTTCACTTCTTGCAACCAGAACTCACACTTACTGAACTTGGCATACAAGTGGTGGTCCTTAAGCGTCTGCATCGTAATCCGAAGATGTTGCTCGTGTTCTTCTCTTGACTTAGAATAGATCAAAATATCATCAATAAAGACGATGACAAACTGATCTAAATAAGGCTTGAATACTCTGTTCATCAGATCCATAAACACTGCCGGGGCGTTCGTTAATCCAAACGGCATCACCAGAAATTCATAATGACCATATCGGGTTCTGAAAGCAGTCTTAGGTATGTCTTCCTTCCGTACCCTCAACTGATGATACCCCGACCTTAGGTCTATCTTGGAAAATATCGTAGCTCCTTGTAGTTGATCAAATAAATCGTCGATCTGAGGCAAAGGATACTTGTTCTTGATTGTCACTCGATTCAATTCTCTGTAGTCGATACACAGCCTGAGCGTCCCGTCCTTCTTCTTCACAAATAACACCGGTGCTCCCCAAGGCGATGTACTTGGACGTACAAAACCTAGGTTCTCGAGCTCTTGTACTTGTCCCTTTAATTCTAGCAGTTCTGTGGGGGCCATTCTGTAAGGAACCTTGGTAATTGGTACGGTACCCGGTATAAGCTCAATACAGAACTCTATACTTCTCTCGGGCGGTAATCCAGAAATGTCTTGAAATACTTCTTCGAAGTCCTTGACTACAGGTATAGATGATGTTGTCACCTCTGTACTGACGACTTCGATGTTGGCTAAACATCTTGTGAGGAACATATCTCCCGAAGGGTTACATTGAAAATCAAAGGGTTGATTCTCATTGTCGGAGAATGTAATTCTCTTCCTCGCGCAATCCAACTTCACTTGATTCTGAGACAGCCAATCCATTCCTAGGATTATGTCGAACTCCTTCATCGATAGGACGATCAACCTTGCAGGGATTTCTCGGTCTCTAATCCGTAGAGGACAATCCTTGCATACATGTCCTAAACTGACCGCAGCTCCTATTGGTGATGTAGCCTTCAAAGCTTTCTCTAAGCGATGAGGTAAGATACCCAATCTCCGAATTGTATTAATGGATATGAATGAAAGAGCAGCACCCGTATCAAATAATACTCTAACATGGGAGTTAAATAGAGTCAATGTACCTTCCACTGCTTGCTGATCAGGTTGAACTTCTCCAAGATCTCCATCTTCATATGCAGCTCCATCATCACCCGCGGCATCAGGAATAACAGCATTCAAGCGGGTCTGACCCTGTTGTCCATAAGTCGCTTGCTTAGGAGCAGTGCAGAACCTGCTGATGTGACCTGGTTCACCACAGTTGAAGCAGACTATTCCTGGCTGAGCAGCACGCCTTGGTGCCCTGCAGTCCCGAGCCACATGTCCAGGATTGCCACAGTTGAAGCACTTTACTCCACTACTTCCTTCTCCTACTCGGGGTTGAGTCGGATGGGTAATAGCTTGTGCCTTCTTGCTCCCATCAAAGTTCCTCTTCTGCCCTTGGGTACGATTCATTGGTGGTCTATTCCCAAAATTACCCCTCTGAGGCGGTCGGAATTCGAATTGTTTACGGTATACTCTTGCATCTTCTTCCAGGTCGGTAGCCAGGCCGACTAGTCCTTCAAACGATTTGTCTAGGTGGCCGAGAGTCAGGCGACGAATCTGCGGTGCCAACCCTTGGTTATACTTCCGGATCTTCTTCTCCTCAGTATCAACCATGTGCGGGGCAAACCGTGACAGCCTCTCGAACTGTGTGGTATACTCTTGCACCGTCTTGGTTCCTTGCGTCAGATCCATAAACTCCTTCTCTCTTCTGTGCCTCTCCGTAGCCGGAAAGTACTTCTCCAGGAATCTCCCTTTGAACGCCGTCCATGTCATCCCCATAGCAGCGGTGTTTCCGATAGTGGCTATGACCGAGTCCCACCAATCTGCAGCGGCGTCGGTTAGTTGAAAAGTAGCCAATCTCCTTTTGTCCATCTCGTTGCATTGGACAGCTTCAAACATGCGGTCCATCTGTCTTAACCACTGTTCTGCCTTCCAGGGATCCGTGGTACCCGCAAATTGCTCGGGTCTGAGCGCACGGAATCTCTCCAGCAGCTTATCTCCCGTCTGGCGGTCTCGTTGGTTTTCATTCGCATTACTAACCCTCTCGAGACGTCTGATAAAAGCTTCAAATATTCCCGTGGGGTCGGCAGCCTCGGGCGCTCCTTCAATCAGATTTCTGTTCCTCCTTGGTCTTCCAGCCATTCTATGCATGATAAGGGTAGTAGAATGAGAAACATGCATGCAACAGTACTATGACGAAAATTTTCAAAGGAGTATTTATCACTATATCACATACTCGTATTATCACATAAGCATACAATAAAATATATATTAAGTACATATAATACTCGTATTCGAACTAGGGCTGTCTAATAGCAAAGAGGTCGTATTCTTATCCTCTAGACTCTGGGTTGTGGGCCATACTGACTGTTCCGAGATTTGACTCAGGAAGTTGGTCAGTGCCTAAGCTATTAATGAGGGCTATGGTATGCTTTAACTCCTTAGAAACTCGGCTACTATATGTCTGTAGGGGCATCGTAAAATATGGCTATCTCGGCTAATCCTAAATGGATATGTCTGAAGGTATATGGAAATTGCTATCATTCTTGTCGATGTGACAAGACAAACGGGTAATCATTTCTATGATAAAACCAACTTAGAATTTTAGTTTCTGAACTAAGGGTAATCCGTACTAAACTAAAACTAGAACTTGGTTATATAGCTTAGTAAAACTTAAGGGTAACCTATGTCACTAATCTATGGCGTGAAAAACTGAGCCTGGTCAATCTAGAAAACCTATGGCTCTGATACCACCAAATCCTGTCATGCCCCGACGTAGCATAAATATGGAAAGCGTTTAATTTCCTTTATGGACCCGTAGGTCGCGACAGTTTGAAGGATCGATTCCGTCCCAAAAACTTCTAACAACATAAAACTATTAATCAGAGTAGGGCAAACAGGGCTCATAAAAATTTTTCTAACTTATTACAACTTATGGTACGGGGTTAACTAAGGCACAGACCGCCTTAAAATAAAACAATAACTTAAAGTCTATTACAGTCATCCTTATTACAAAACCAAATCATATCTTAAAGCACATAAACATAAAGCATATAAAAGTAAATTCTCTTCTCAGCAGTTGATCTCAATTAGCATAGTCATATGGTTCATCCTGATTATAACCTGCAAAGCCTGAACACGAATGTCCAGGACGCATCAACGCCGTCAGCTTCAAGAAGCTGGTGAGTATTAAAAACATAACTCTGAATGTAAAATATACTCATTTACCTTTTTCCCATTTCCATTTAAATACCACAAGTTTATATTTATGATAAAAAAAACTCGTTTTAGAAAACAACCACAACATTATTTAAAAGATAATTTCACACATATGTGACCGTGTATGAGAACAATGCACCATCTCATCTATCCGACTCTTTTCTCTCGACAACACCCAACAACCCTCTATCCTACTCCTGGTATCTTTGAAATACTAAGATAGCCACACTTTAGCAACGGGGCGCCAGGGAGTGTCCAGTTTGCCTCACACTTTGGTCCGGGGTACCAGGGAGTGTCCAATGCCTCACACTTTGAATACCCTAACCGCCATGCAAATACCGGGGCAACCCCCACACAGGTATCCAGACTCGAGTCATTCAGGGAGTGTCTATAGGCCACACTTTAGCACTTCCATGGGTGCCAGTGAGTGTCCAAGTTCGGCTTCACACACTTTAACGCTTCCATGGGCGTCAGGGAGTGTCCATTTTTGCCACCTTCGCATTTCAAAGACACCCTCATCCTCTTTTTCAACTCCAACCACAATCACATCCACAACCACAACCATAACCACAGCCACAATTACAACCACAACCACAACCACAACCACAACTCAAACTCATACTCTTTCCACACAATCATTACTCTTTTCCACACTATCATTACTCTTTTACACACTACCAACACTCACCATGCATGTACAACTGACTCCACATGAATGTCATCAAACTTTAAACATAAAGGAATTCACAGAATTAAAGAAATAATACGCGTACGGGGATTGAAAATTCGTAATTCATTGCCTTAATCATTTTAAACATAACTAATAGCATTCTAAAAACTGCTACTGAAATCCTCGTTTTCTGTCCAAACGGTGCAGAATCTGAGAAAATTGCATTTGACGAAAAGTGTGCAGAATCGAGTTTTGCTTGGGACAACGCGGGCAGAACCTTAAATTTCATTCGTTTTCCTAACAAATATCTGAAAACAAAATTCTGCTACTGTTAAAATTAAAAGAGAAAATATTAGATTGAATTTCTAATATACTTTTTCTGCTACTGTAATCCTCATTTTCTGCCCAAACGGTGCAAAATCTGAGAAAATTGCATTAGACGAAAAGTGTGCAGAATCGAGTTTTACTTGGGACAACGCGGGCAGAACCTTAAATTTCATTCGTTTTCCTAACAAAAATCTGAAAACAAAATTCTGCTACTGTTAAAATTAACTACCTAAATCAGTAAATAAGGAATGAGTTACATTTGGAGTGAGTTAGTAATACTCACTGTGATATAGATTTGAAGAAATTGTTGAGAAAGAAATATAATTACGAAATTCCCAAAATCCAAGCTTTGGCTATGGAGGATTGAGCTCTTCTCTCTCTCTACGAAATTGAAGAACTTCTCTGCACTCTCTAAACTCTCTGTGTATACTGAATTATGCTGTGATGAATGTGCAGAAAGTGTAGTGTGGTTGGGTGTATAAATAACCAAATTCCTACCAAGAAAACATTGGCCTAACTTCCCACTCAATCTCCATTAACCCCCATATAATACCATGAATGTGCAGCAATGAGGTGTATGCACTGCCCTTTATTCTCCACTACTGAAAGTAAGAGGTAGGTGGAGATGAGGTGGGTCAATGTGTGTTTGGGTAATCTAGCTTATGGCATAAGGACAATACACATACAACAACATTTGCTAAACAAGACCTAAGGAAAAGCATCAGCATAATAATTTGGGTATAAATATATTTGTTCAATCATTTACTTCCAAAATTCTGTGGAAGTTTAACACTGCGCGGACAGTTTTAAACTTACACTGGTATTTTCGTGATACGGTGTTTATCACAAAAATACAGAGAATTCATTTTAACGTTAGAAATAGTTTTCTGATTTTATAAAAATACAGTTTGAGTTTAAAAGAAATAATTCCACCGTCTTGAAATACAGTTTTGAAATTTAACACAGGTATTGCAAGTTTTTATGAAAATTGCATTTTGACCCCAAAAGAAATTTCAATTATGAAATTAGTCAAGAATTAAACTTTTCACATAAGAATTAACATATAAACAGACAATATATATTAAATTTTAAATATGATAATGCAAATGATAATGAAAATTTTAAATATAATAATGCATGAAAATGCAGGTTATTACAATATCTTCAATCACAAATACTTTGGATCAAGTTTACAATTTGGACTGGTTTAATAGTGCTTCCAAGAACGAGTGCTCAGCTGCAGTCGGCTTCAAGTGGATGCTTAATCAGTTCCTTGGTAGTGAAAATTTTTGGGCTACCGATGATTTATAGACCTGGGTTTGTTATGGAGTTGCTACTGATTTTTTTGATGTGAAGCTGTTGCAAGATTGCGAGCAGCAGAGCTGCTTTGGTGTTGCTGCTGGTTGTTGGCTCGTTTTATCCCCTATTGATATGTGGTATGTGGTAGTTCAATGTCAATAAGCCCTAAGGGAGTGTATTATGTTTTTCAAATGGAGTGTATCATGATTTGTGGTGTGTGTCTGCAGAATTTTTTTTTGCTACTGCTTGATTCAATAGTTTTGGCTTAGGGTACTACTTTTAATTTGGGTTTGGCATCTTATATGGATTGCCTTAGGTGTAATGCTTTTGGACTTTTGTCCATTTTAATAACAATGAAGCTGAGCAAAAAAAAATTATGTCCCGGTTGGCCACACTCAAAACATTTTTCCCTCAACTCTGGGTTGTAGCTCTTGGTGTTCGAGGTTACATTCGGTGTAGTCACATTTGCGTTCAAAGGATAATTTCAGGATATGTGCCCTAACTGCTTGCAAAGATAACACGTGTTCAATAGGTATTTGTGTCGCAGGTTACATATTGGGCATAACGGTCTCGAGTCTCCAGTGAACGTACTCCCTCCTTGGCTACCCATATACGATCCTAGACTTTGCATAAACAGTTTCTTCACATTCCCCTGACCCTTGCTCTTATTGTCATTGGCTCTCTTTCCTTATTATTCTTGTCGATATCGATCGACACTTTTCTCAGCGATACGAGCAGCTTCCTCAACCAGAGAAATGGTTGGGTGTCGCAACATATCCACATGGCTACGGATATTCTCCCTAAGCCCTTCCTCAAACTTACGACCTTTATCCTCATAAGTTGGAATTGTAGTTTTCCTAAAACGTAACAAAGCATTATAATGAAAAACATACTCACTCACAGTCATGTCTTCCTGGACTAAGCTTGCAAACTCTTCACTTTTTTTAGTATGAGCAGACTGCAGAAAGAATCGATTGTTGAACTCATCCTTAAATGCCTCCCACGTAGTTGGCTTCCCTTGCTCTAGTACATTATTCCACTAATCCAATGCTTCTCCCATTAACGCATCAAATGCGCAAAGAATTTTCTCTTCATCAGTGCTATCACAGTACGGAAATGCCTTTCCATGTCCATGATCCAATGATCGGCCAAGTCTATGTCAACTTGTCCATGGTACAAAGTCGATTTCCGTTTATGGAATTGTTCTACAATCGTGTGTTGAGGTTGCAGAACTAGTGGTGCATTTATATAACGAACTTCAACTGGTGGGACCTGAACGTTCATCTAATCTCGTTCACTAGTACTTATGGCTTGAACAAAGTTTCCCACCATATTCACTATTTGATCCATTCGTGAATGCGGTGACAACTCTCTTATCGGCTCAGTCATGGCGATTCAAATGTTCGCCCTGTTGAGTACAATACATAATGACTATGTATGCTATGCCACAAGATATGCATATGTGCACCGTTCATCATCACAAACAATAGATGCAAACATATGAAACATCTCTACAATGATAACAATATTATCGTCACATTCATCCACTCCACTCGACGCCACTCAACATATAACGTCACTCGTTCCTAAGGCTCTAAACCTATGGCTCTGATACTAGTAAATGTCCCAGCCTGGTCCCACAATAGCAGAACCGGAGTGCGTGGCATGCCACCGAGGCTAAATTAATTCATTGACATCCCAAAATCTTAGTTTAAGAACATGTAGTGGAAAAGAAACATAACTCTCGTTCTAGTATGTACCGGAGCCAACCAAAAATAAACCTTTTGCCCAGAGGCTTCAAAATTGAATCCATAATTTTCCTTCAAAAGGGTCCCAAAAGAGTCTTAAATTTGTAATTAGAAAATTTGAAAAGGTTTGGAAGTAGGAGAACCAATCGGGCTAGCAGGTGGTATTTCGACCGGTCGAATGTCCCTCTCGACCAGTTGAAAGTCCCATCGACCAGGTGCCTTTGCTGAAGTTTCAAATAGAGGGGCATTTGACTGGTTGAATGGGTATCTTTGACCGGTTGAAAGTCCCTTTGACAGCAACCACTTGGTTTTGTCTAACTTTCGACGTGTTAAAAAGTACCATCTCTAAATCCGTTTCTTCCGAAACTTTATAGAAGGTATTTAAACATATATAACAACATATCACGCTAAGGAAAATGTTTACAAAACTCGTAAAAGACACGTTTGGCACAAATCTCAATAGTGCTACAAATCTTGAAAAAAACATGAACTATCAACTCCTTTACGTACTTAAATCCAAGCTCATGAGTTCTTTTACAACTCCAACATATCAAAAGACGTACACGATATATTATAACGTTTCAGAACATATCCAGAGCTTCTATATTCTATTACAATACTATCATCTGATTCTATTACAAGTTCCTAATGAAAACAAGTTAAACAATCATTTCTATTACAAAACAACGAGATAACCAAAGATGAGTCGCCTTCTAAGTGAACCCCCAACATCTCGTGATCACTTTCCTGATTCCTTGCCGATATTAACACTTGAAATGGTTATTTGAATAACTACACATATTCGATTTGTTTAAGCTAACGCTTAGTGAATAAAACAACAATGCACATGAGTGAAAAACATGTTGTCATTCACTTATCTACATTTCATATTAGTCTCCAGAGTCCCAAGTGAAAAGGTAAGACCCACGTTTTTTTTCTTCAAATGTGCGACCTTATGCCTATAACGGCTTCACAACGATAGCTTGATACACGTACTCCTTTGACCCAAACAACAACTAAACATGCTCAAATACATTTTACTGTGCTTTCGACATAATCCAAACATTTCATCATGCTATTGGGCATACTTATCAATATAGTTGCCCAATATGAACTACACAATATACCTCAATGAATTAACACATGCATTCATATCAAACATGAGTACATGTCAAGAAATCATTCAAAAATACATAGTTGAATCACACACCTCCGATTTACGCTTCTAAAATACGATCCAAGGAAAACTCGAGTACAAAGAACGTGCAGTAATCCTTCTAGTACAATTCCTATCAATCAGAATTCCAATTATCAACTTTTTGAGAAAATTCTAGAAAAAGAGTTTTCAGAAAACTTAGCCAAACAAGGCCTAATGGATATCAAAATGAAGCCCTTACAGTTTGAATATGAAATTCGAGGAAAAACAAACGGACAGAAGATCGTCGATTTGTATCGGAAAGCTCTAAGCAACCAAATCCCCAAATCTCCTCTCTTGAATTTCTAATTTAGGGTTTTAACTAATGAAAATATCTCATGAGTTTCTATATATAGGCACGACTCTCGAGAATTACGTTTACCTCCCTGCGAGTTCTCAAAACTCCTAATCAGTCTCTGAAACTTTCTACACAGCTAATTCATAGCTTCACTAGTGAAAACTAAAAATTATAAAAGTTTTTGCCTAAGTTCCATTTGGGTGCTAAAATGCAAATTTCTACATGATTTACGAAATTGCTAATTAGCCTACCAATTCTGAAGAGTGTTAATTCGTCCTCACCAAGATACTAAAATTAACAACATAAGCATAATCTAAACCAGAAAATAATACAGATAGTGAAATACGCAGGTAAACATTTATTTCTAGATAAACATTTAAGGTATTCCACAATGAACGTCTCATACTCGGAGAGACTTCACAACGTCAAATACTCATTCAACACGGTCTCAATGGGCTCTCTTATAAAAATACCCAAATCGACTCGTGAGTCAAAACTCACTCACACATGTGCCAAAAATGCACAACACATCACATTATCATGCATGGCAATGTAATGGAATGCAATAGCACAATTACAGGTGTTATATATGAAGCATCTTAAAGAGAGCGACTTAGTCCATGATTTATCCCAAGAAAAATGTCATAAGCTACTGTTACTGGTAATATTGTTCGTTTACAGTTTATGTAGTAACAGAACCTTTGTTGAATGACAAATAGATTAAGTACTCATATTCATGACTACTATATTGATATGTGCTGATTGTTTTTATTGTTTATTGTTTCAGTCTTCAGACATTCATGAACACTGTTGATTTGTGTTGGACTTGGTGAAAAATTGCAAAAATATTTTCAACAATTAATCCACCATATGGGAAACCACTCCCTTGGACTTAGAGGACAAATTATCTTCAAACTACTTCTAGAGTTACATGGACCTCTTAACAAAACATAAAAATTCTTAAATATTTTAAAGTTAAAGTAGCATATAAGTGCGTGTGTATGTGTAATGTGTATATAGACATTTCATGTCAATGTAAGAAATGAAAGATGTAAGAATAACTGCAGCCAAAAAATAATCAGATTTTTCAATCCTGTTTCTATCAATATATTACTATTACACTTTGTTAAACAAATTGTGATGATGTGCTCTCACAAATACTATGACAAGGAAGGTTTATTCAATTCGTTTGTTTCGTAGGACTAAGGGTGGGATAGAGGGGGATTGGTAATAGTCCATTTAATTGAATAGTCCGAAGTTTGGTGCAGCCATTCTGCTTGGGACTAATTATCCATTTAAAAGAATAGTCCCCCATATAAGTTATACCATGGGGAGGTGGTTTTATTAGTCCCAGGACTATCAATTAAAAGGGACAAATTGTCCAATCCCCTCCCTGTCATCCAAACGTGATAGGATTTACTAAGGATCTGTTTGGTGTTAGTGAGGTAAACGAAAAGAAAGCATAGATAAAATATAACATTTTCCTTCGTTTGGTTAATAAGAAAAACATCGAGGACAATAGGAAGGAAAAGAAAAAAATTGGAAATAAGTTTAAATTTTTAAAGATTGTGACTTCTATCCCTGTTTTCTTCATTTGCTATTGTATTTTGATTTTTTTTATTGCCTTTTAAGAATGAAGGAAAGCACATGGAAAATGCTATGGAATGAATCTTTCTTGTAGTTGTCCTTTTCTTTTTTACTTTCCGTTTCCCATGTCCATGAACCAAACAAAGCCTTATTGAATTTACCTCATAGAAAGACAGAGTAACCCTCATGTTGAAAATCCAGAACTAGGCATGCAGGTATTGTTTGTTTTTATGAACAAAATTTACACCAACCGAGGAGGACAAAAGTTGCCACTTCAAGTGAAGTGATTGTACTGACTTTTCTTGCCATTTTTTTGGATGTCTATTAGCTCTACAAGTTCTTCATATGGGCAGAGAACACAAATCACCACAACACAAATCCGGCCCTTACTCTCATTTGTTCATGGATTTAGTGACGAAAAGGATATAGCAAAATAGTGGGAACACTTCTCTTTGTTTGGTTAATGAGGACAATAGGTATAAAAAAGGGGAAGGAAAGAATATATGGCGAGAAACAAAGTGAGTGTTTTGAGTTTTGTAAGTCACTTATTCCTCTTGTTTCTCAAATTACGATGATATTTTGAAATTTTGTTAATGTTAATGCTATTTAATTTTAGGCACAAGGGAAACACATAATGCAATTAGTTACTCCTCTTGTTTTCCTTCCCTTTTTTCTTTTCCTTCTCTACATCCAAATACTTCATGGAATGTAATATGATTGCAGAGATAACCAGAACCAACATGGAAATTGTTACCTACTAATGAGAATATGCATATACTACAGTCTGCAGGTTCAGAAAACCAGCCTCTAAGGATAAGAGTATAATAAGGACCCTTTTTTTCCCCTTTCTAAATCTGTTATGCTTATCCACTCTGGTAAATGAGTGTTCTTTTATTTAATTTTTTGTGTTTGCAATTTTTTCTCTCATTGTATCTCCCACTACTTAACGGATTTGTATGGTTTGGAGTTCGAATTGGTTGCAGACTAAGTTGGAGCAGATTATGCAACCAAGGACATCAAATCTCGAACAGAAGCTCGGGCTTTTGATTCTAGAGGATGTTGGAGAGCTTTCCAATTTTCTATAGTGACACTGGACCCCAAGGTATTTGTCATAGAACCCACCAATCAATTTCTTCTTATTTTTTATTCTATTAATTTTTTACTCATTCTCAGGATTTTCCTTAGTTTCCATCGTGGTATGTTGGTTTATACAACTTTTTTGTTGGCTTCCTATAGTCTATGTAAGTCTGTCTTCTACAGTTACTCTTGAACCATTGAAGAAAGAGAAATTAGAGAAGAAAAGATGATGTCAAAGAGAAGAATCAGAGCCAGAGATGCCCAAGGTACGTATTTATTCTTCGTCTTCTTTTTTTTTTTTTCTTTTTTTTTTTTGTTTTGTTGGTCTGGTCATCACCTTAGTACATGTGAGCGTTCTAGCATGAGCGAGAGAGAGAGAGAGAGAAATGGCTTCTGATTTTGTAGGTTGGTATGTCATCTATACTTAAACATTGGCATTTACACTAAGTAGTCATTTAATTTGTTTCGTTATCAATATATGGAAAATCTTGGAAAAGCCAATTTATTTATTGATCATCAATTGCGCATGCCATTTTTACCCGTAGATATTCATGGACATTACATGTCATAATCGCTTTAAAACAAGTTAATGTGGCATATGCTTAGCACAATTAAAAGAGTGACAGTGCTTGTTCCTCCAAATTAATTTGAACAAGATGCATTCTTAACAGAGATCAAGTGTGGTTGTCAAAGGAAAGGATAAGAAAAGAATACCCATGGTGTAGACTGTGGAGTTTATGACAAATCACAGCTTCAGAAAAGGAAAATTGCAATAATGGAATGACAGATCAAATGGTTTGGTAATTGGGAAGGTGTTGATGCGTAATGTCATCTTTCTTCTATCATGTTTATGTGGAATTGGCTACATCATCAATCTTGTTTTGAATTCCAAAATTTTTGTTGACAAATATAGGTAATTAGAATCAGTGCTTTTATAGAACAAAAAGTTCACACAGATATTTCTTGCAAGATCTAAAATTTACTACTTTGTGTACTTGGGCTCACCCCCTTTTTTCGGTGCTGCTTAATGATACATTTTTTCTTCATCAAAATAAAAATACACCAGTCTATGTCTTCACAATGTGTTTTGTATAGATTTTTTATTTTAGGTAAGTTTGTTTGCATTAGTATTGTTTCAATCCACATTACTGTTGAGATTTAGGATTTATTAATTTTAGAAATCACTTTAGCGCTTTAGAAAGCAGACTACGATGAGATTTTACTTCACAATGTTAATGCGAATGAAAGCATGCATATTGTTTTCTTCAGGTTGCACGCTGACTTGTGGTTCCCTAACTACTAGGAGTTGCATCCTTGGAATGCCTTGGTTATTCAATGTTCGTGTTGATGTTGAATGATGCAGTTTTCTCAATTTATGTTTTTGCATTGGTCTCTTGTAATAGACTATGCTTTAGGCTACTTTTTGCCCTTTCTTATAAATGGTCTCTATTATAATGTACTATGTCATGGTATTTGAATCATTGAGTATATTGTAGAAGCGAATAATGAGGAATAACAGGCATTTATTGGTGCAAATTCTTGAATTTTCCCTATTTTTCTTTCAATTAAACGAGTCCTTTATCTATATTAACCTAAACTTTTTGTTCAACACGTGCAATGCACGTGTTGTGCCTAGTTACCAAGAAAAGCATAAATATGTCAATTTCATAATTTGCTTTTTTGTGCTGAATATTTTGATTAAAGTCCTTTATCTGGATCATTTATAGAATAATTTGGCTAAAGGAACATATGTTACGAATCAGGTAAAACTAAAGGACTGTATACTTTTGAATCTCCCGAGTTAAGACCATATCCTGATTCCTGACTTACCTAGTGTTTATAGCATAGGGCTGCTGCACACATTCGATCAAGGGGTTTATCTTATATGGTTGGGTCCTTTGGCCGTACTGTGAAGCGGTTCCAGTGTCGGAAAAAAATTAGAAACAGAAAAAGGTGGTTGGGAAATTTTTTTAATGAAAGATATGTTTGAGTAATAAAGCCTAAGGGAATTTCTGCCTTAATAGGCCTTACGAGTAGTTTAGTCTTTTAGTCTTTTTACTCTCTTGTTTTAAACCTACTTTATAAGGGTTCTTATGTTTTGATTCTGATGTACTTTTCATAAGATTGAATAATATTTCTCTCTTTCTTTCTTTCTCATCTTCTTCTTTATGGATGATTAATTTTGATATGGTATCAGAGCCTAGATTCAGTGTTTTACATGTTTAAGAACATTAAAAGAAATATGGGAAGTGAACAGAAGCAGTCGCAGGTGGCTGATGTCAGCGCCGATGTGCTGATGTCATGCTGACATCATCAATTTTTGACGAAACCTTTTATCATTTTTTGGGTCTTTGTTTACCGATCTGCTTTTTCGGCGAGTTTTTTAAGCTCCAATCTCTTCCATCAGTTGGAGAATGGTGTGTGTGGATATCGCAGGTTTCTTACTCACAGCTTTTCTTTTAAAATTCTTTTTCAAAATTTCAAATTCAAAACAAATGAGTCGCCACTTAATTTTTAAAAGGAAAATTAAGAAACCATTTTCAAAGCAAACTGATCTTTTAGAGACCAGAGATTAACTAGGTCCGGGGATTATGGAATGAGAGAGGAAGGAGCCCGTCGGACTAAAACACCCTCTCTCATCCTATCTTGCGATAGGCCTCTACTCAATATCCTTCTAATCGAATTATTAATTTAAATGTGCCCTCAACTAATATATATATATATAGATATACGTCACAAAAGCATGTCCAAAGGGGTGTAAAATTGCAATTGATAAAATATCATTCAAAAATCACATATTTCAAGTAGCAAGCAACATGATATGCACTGGGGAACAAGAGAACTTACCTGGGATCCAGCAGCGATATTAAACGTGCAATGCATACAAACAAAACAAAACCCTAAGAAAGAGTCTCTAATCACATATACATATAAGGCAAGATCCTAATTCTAATGTGTCGCGCATGAGGTTGAAAAATCAATAAAATCAAGAAATTAAAATAAATTAAAGGTGGGTCTTAGAGATCATACCTTAGCAGCGCTACAAAACAAAAGATTAGTCCACATGCTTTCACATAATAATATGATGTCAATTAATCAATCCTAATTCTCTAGCTTAGATCTAGCAAGCATGAAACCCAACTTTATTCAATAGCTAGTTCTAATCATGAGCAAATAAATGTACATGGATGAATGAATGCGAACAAGAATAAAACATGTATTTATTCACTAATTTGGGTCACTTAACTTCTGTATTTAAGCTAAGTTATCATTATTCAAAGTATGATTTGGGTCCTAAGACATTAGGAGTCCATTTGAGTTGAGATAACCAAGATTAGACAAAGACAGTAGCAGTTTTTCATGAATTACAGAGAGCAGACCAGATCTTAAAAAATAGAAAAACCATGCTTCCAACGGTTTGATCTTAATGATTTTTGGATACGATATGCCTCTGTGAGTCTAGTTTATAACCCAAAAAGAAAATCAAGGTTTGAACGGTTAGATCTCCAGGAATATGGAAAACACTAGGCATCACTCAGGAATCTGCAACTCTCTGTCCAGAGATCTTGTACGATTTTTTAAAAATAGCAAAAAGATGAGAAACACTTAGATATTTTTAGGGGATCTCCCTAACACATTAAGGTACCCAGAAAAAATTATTAGAGACCTTGGAAACTCCGTTAAAATTCTGATTTATTAGTTTCAAAATGGATTTACTATTCTGAAATGTTGGACAGAGAGTTGCATGTACTGAAATCACAAGACCAAACCATCTTAGGCATGAAATCACCTTAAACCAAAAATCACAGTGGTAGAATATTATGTTATTGACATTTTCCCGTTGGTTTCACTCGATTTCAACGGTTAGATTTCGAACTAAAAATCTTTGATCAAAATCAGTTTGTGAACTCGCTGTTGTCATTTGACAAGTTCAACTTTATTTGTTAACCCCAACTATTAAACCATGAAGTTGGACTTAAACTAAATAAATTTTCTCCTACCATTTGGTGGTCATTGGAGGCTAAAGACCTTCATATTTGTAGATTTCAAATGAAGTATGAATGAACTTCATGAAATCTCAAGATAAGGAATCTAAACCATGGAGATGGGCTTAGACTTAAAACCACTTTCTCCTACCATTTGATGGTCATTGGAGATGAAGGCATGACTAATACTTATGAGTCTCAAAGGAATATAGAAAGGATTTAATGAAATACCAAGTTTAGAGGATCCAAGTCATGAGTATGGACTTGGATCCATCCATTTGCTTATGAAATGAAGTGATGATCAAATTTTGACTCTCATGTAAAGCATGAGCTTTCATGGGATTCAAAGGATCATACTCAAGAGATGTCAAGAGAGATATTGAAGATCTCCAAGAATCTCAAGAGAAAAACATAAACAAAAGAAATAGAAGAAAGATCAAGGAATTAGGAACAAGGACTTCCAAGTTTACTTAACAAACTCTAAAACTTAATCAAGAAAAACTAAAAATGACTTGAAGATTAGAGGCTCAAAAGAAAGAAAATACAACTAAGATTAGAGGGTCACCTCCAAACTATCCTCAAAAGTCTTTCTTTGAAGATCTTCCAAGCCCTTCTCTCTAGTTCTCTAAACTCTCTCTTTTTCTCTCCAAATATGTTAGTGAAATGGTAGTAATTTCTTGTATTTTTTGGTGTATTTTCTGTGTATCTTCCTTTGCATATGTTCCTCCTCTTTTATAGGCAAAATTACCAAGTATTTTCAGTGAATTCGGAGTAAAAGACAGGTGTAAATCTCTCATTTGGTGGTACAATACGTACTTCCTGAAATTAGACAGACTGCTGCCCAGGGCGGCAGTCAGAATTCATCTGCGGCAGTCCGTGGGTGCCGCTGCGACACTCTGTGACTGCCGCGGCAGATTGTTGATTGCCGGGTTTTCGTCAACCTTACTTTATCAGTTTTTTGTTTTTATCCGCATACACATACGTATTGTACCACAAAATACGGACTTTAAAAGTAAACGACAGTCAGAAAATGTCGACGGCACTCAGTGAATACCGGCTCGGCATTCACTGAATGCCGCCTGGCACTCACTGAGTGCCGCGGAATACTGCCGTGTGCCGTTTTTTGTTGAACTTCCCTTTTTAGGTCTTTTCTTTATTCCCTTTTTCTTAAAGAAACTTATTTTTGAAGATCTTTTCCAAAAATGGTGTTTTATACCTGAATTCTCCCAAATACCTGGTATTTTCTTCTTTCTGTGAAATTTTATCGCGTTTGAAGAACTTTCTGAAGAGCTTGGAATACTTCAAATCTTTTCGGTCCTTATCATCATTGGAAGTGGAGGTGACGCTCTCCTAAATTCGACGGTCGGTCAAAATTGGGGTGTCTACAGTGCTTAGGTGGTTAAAGGCCTCTTAGTGGGTTTTTTGCTTCTTAGATTTGATTTGGGTTAAAGAATATAGCACTGTGGGTTATGGCCAGTGCATTTGTGGGTTGCGACTAAGCCTCCTTTTTGGTTGTTCGTTGTTGTTTGGTTGTGGATCTAATTTGGTGTATTTTTTGGCCATATTTTACTGTTTTTTACTATGGCTAGCGGGAATTTGGACTCTCTACAGGCTATTAGCGTTCGATTGATCGGAAGTAATTATACATATTGGGCGTATGCTATGAAAAATTTTTTGATGGGCAAGGACATGTGGGGATACATTTCTAGGGATCTCAAAATACCATTGGATGAAAAAGCAACAACTCATGTTGAGCTTCTTTCTCAATGGCAAATTAATAATGCAAAAAAATTATTTGGATAAATAATTCGGTTGATCAATCAATTGGGGTTCACTTGGCTAAATTTGACACTGCCAAAGCCAATTGGGACTATTTATCTAAGTTATTTATTCAGTCCATTTTTGCTAAGTGATACCAGTTAGAGTCTGATATTTGAGGTGCTTGACAAGATGATAAGAGCATGCAGGAGTTCTGTTCTACCATGACTGGATACTGGGATCAGTTAGCTCTCACCGAACTATCTAAGTTGACTTCTTATGAACTGTATTGTATCTATAGGGAGGAGCAAAGGTTGGTACAATTTTTGCTGGTACTTAAGGATAATTTGAGGCACTTCCTGGCTCTATTCTTCATCGAAATCCACTTCCCTCTATTGACTCTATTGTTAATGAGCTTATGGCTGAGGAGACTCGTCTCAAAGTTCTTCTAGAGAAAGGGCTTCTTCCGTTGCCTTTACATATAGTTTTAGTTATCCCAACAAAGCCCTACGGTAACACATACCCTAGGCGAGGCAGGGTTGCTGCAGATGAGTGTAGTTATTATCGTGAGAATGGTCATTAGAAAGAACAGTGTCCCCAGTTAATTAATTTGAAACCCGGGCCCATGGACAACATCAGTCTTCTAAGGGAACGGAGCGTCACAATGCAATGGTTGCCCCACCGGTTGCTGACTCTTCTGCATCAACTCCCACCTTATCACTGAGCAATTATAGAAGTTCTTCCCTTCTTAGTGGCCTAATGCTCTTTCCATCTCTCCTTTAGTAGGGTCATTCTCTTCAGCTCCCTCAAGTATATCTATGAACACTTGGGTTTTTGACTCAGGTGCTACACATCACATGACTAGTGACTCCTTTTTATTTATGTCTACCTACTCTCCTCCTTTGTTTTCTGTAGTTACTGCCAATGGTAACCCTATGCCATTGGCTAGTGTTGGTTCTATAGTTTCGTCTCATTTGTCTATTCGTGATGTATATTATATTCCTCAATTTACCTTGAACTTGACATCTGTTAGTCAATTATTTGATTCTGGATATGTGGTTCATTTTTCTTCTTCTGGTTGTATTGTACAAGATCCTCATTCCAAGCAGCTGATTAGGACTGGCCGTCGAGAGGGAGGCCTGTATGTGTTGGAAGAGCTGTATGTTCTAGCTATTGCTTCTTCTTCAGTAGATTTATCTTCTTTTCGTTTGAACCCTAAGTCCTCTAATTTTTATATGTGGCATTCCCACCTTGATCTTGTATCTCGTTCTCATTTACAGTTTTTAGATTCAACTGGTAGTTTGGGACATTTGGAGTGTCATGATATTTTTATTCTAGTGGTTGCAAATTAGCTAAATTTTCTACATTATCATTCAATAAAAGTGCTATTGTTTCTCTTGCTCCTTTTGATCTTATTCATTCTGATGTGTGGGCCCTGCTCCGGTCTATACTAAAGGACGGTCTAAATATTTTGTTTAATTTATTGATGACTATTCTAGGTACTGTTAGGCTTATCTTATGAAGTGCCACTCCGAATTTTTCTTTATCTTCATTGCTTTCTGTGCCATGATTCGTACTCAGTATTCCTCTACTATAAAATATTTTAGATGTGATTTAGGTGGAAGTATTCTTCTAATGCCTTTATTGATTTACTCACCTCTGATGTCACTATTCAGCAATCTTCTAGTGCAGATACCCCTGAAAAAAATGGTGTGGCTGAACGTAAGCATAGACATATTATGGAGACTGCACAGTCTCTTTTGTTATCAGCTAGTGTTCCGAGTACATTTTGGGGGAAGTCGTACTTACTACAGTTCATCTAATAAACCGTATTCCCTCCGCCATCACTTCTGGTATCTCTCCTTTCGAGCGGTTGAGTGGTAAATCTCCGGATTACTTTTCTTTACGTGTGTTTGGATCTACTTGTTTTGTCTTTCTACCTAAAAGTTGCTCGTAATAAACTCTTTGCTTGTTCTGCGATGTGTGTTTTTCTTGGTTATGGTGAGGGACAGAAGGGTTACCGATGCTATGATCTAGAAGCGAACAAATTTTATGTTTCTCTTCATGTGGTTTTATGGAACACATTCCTTTCTTCTCTATTCTTTCTGCCCCACACACTTTGAACAAATCTAATCTTGTTTATCTTGATCCTTTTCCTAATGATGTCCCTTCTTATTCATATATCAGTGATCTTCCTGTTAGGAAACTGCGTTCCCAGAATCCATTGACAGCGCGTATAAGTTGGTACTGCAAAAAAAATTACGTGAAAACTACAATAACCCTACAAGGGTGGAACTAGGGTTACCTTAAACTGCTAAAACGGATTGCTGTAGTAGACGAATCGAGAACACGGGCTCGATAACAGCTCACGATCTTCTACCGTATTCCTTTGCTGCCAGAATATCGAACTGAGTGTGGGCTCCTTCGAAATCCTTTATGTTTCTACTCTCTCTTTTTACACTCTCTTTTCTATTCCGAGTTATAATACTCTTGATGGAAAAATGCAAACTGAGGAGAGAGCCAAAGCAGCATATATATAGGCTATGATAGGGACCATAAGAAGTCAATAAGGAATAGGCTTCCTTATGGAATTAGGAAACCCTAATTCGAATTGAATCAGATTCCTATTTCCATAAATTATAATTTATACTACTAAAGAATTATAATTACACTCCTACCCTTATCTCAAAAATATATTTCGAGCTCCATGTTATTAAATGCTTATTATCTCTCCATGTTAAGATTACAAATATCCATTAATTAAATATAATTACTGACAATCATATTTAATTAATCTCTTAAAATTCCTTGAGATCCTCTGCTTAACTTATCTGATATGTCGGATACAAAATCCATCTGCAGGGTTTGACATAATCAAAACTTATAAGCTTTCTCAAGGGGATATCATCAATCCCAAAATTGAGACATGGATTCCATCATTAATTAATATCCACCACACAATTAATATTGTCACCCAATCCAATGAGATATTGACCCATTTAAGGATCTCATCCTTTTAGGGATCAAAGTGTAAATATTAAATGTACGTGTCCATAAAATAACTTAGGATTTAGAGCATAAGCACTCATAATAGTCATGAGGTATTAATTATCTTATAAGTCAGTATAAAGATAATTACCCCCAGTCGGTCCCGTTTAATACAGAAACTGTACCAGCATGATGAGTTGAAACTATACGTTTCCCGTAGTCAAGACAAACCTACTACAACACCATGATGTAGTCCTACCGATGGTGTGTCCAATCCATCTAAGACTGTAAACCAAAATCTTACATTCTACAAGATCCGATGGTATGATCTTCCCTGTGCAAGACGAACTCTACACACCAAACCACCTACTATGTAGAGTGAAAGACACACATGCATAATATTAAATAAACAATATAATACAAATATTGCCCACACAGATTCTCATAAAAAATGGATTAACTGATTTTATTAAATGAATAATAAATCAACTACATAAAGCATGGCTTTTAGTATATATCCCTAACAGTGCCTATCTTTGATACTTCTTCTGCTCCCTCTATTACTCATCTTCCAATTGTTCATACATACTCTAGACAGAATACAACTATCTCTTCTGCAGATTCAGGTCCACCTCTCCTGGCTGTTGCTCAACTAGATATAGAAAACATAAATCCTACCGTTTCCCGTTATCCTATGCGTACTCGTCAACGTCCTGATAGGTTTGGTTTTTCTAACACTTGTTACTCTACCAATTTCTGTTCTTTCTTAACTTCTATTCACTCTTTATCTGAACCCACCTCCTATAAGGAGATTTCTTCTGACCCTCTTTGGCACTAGGCTATGGCTAAAGAGCTTTCTACATTACATAAGACTGACACGTGGGACTTGGTGCCTTTACCTTCTGGGAAACATACAATTGGGTGTCGTTGGATGTACATGATCAAAACTCGATCTGATGGTTTTGTGGGGCGTTATAAGCCTAGACTGGTGGCCAAGGGATTCACTTAGGAATATGGTATTGACTATGAGGAAACCTTCGCTCCTGTTGCTCAGATGACTATAGTTCGGGCAGTGATCGTAGTGGCAACAGCCCGTACATGGAGTCTTTCCCAGATGGAAGTGAAAAATGCTTTTCTTATTAGAGATTTGATTGAAGAAGTTTATATGGTTCCTCCTCCTGGTCTCCATCATAAACAGGGTGATGTGTGCAAACTTCAAAAGGCATTATATAGTCTCAAACAAGCCCCTAGGGCTTGGTTTGACAAGTTCTCTATAGTCATTTGTGATTTGGGTTTCCGTCCTTGTGATCATGACTCAGCGTTATTTCTCCGCTCTACCTCGACAAGATGCACTTTTGTCTTGCTCTATGTGGATGACATGATCATTACTGGTGATGATGTTGCTGGAATATCGTTGTTGAAATCACAGCTGCACAATCACTTTTAACTGGAGGATTTGGGGCCTCTTAGTTACTTCATTGGTATTGAGGTAGCCTCTTCTCCTAAAGGTTATCTTATCCCTTAATCCAAAAATGCCTCTAATGTCATTGAGAGGGCTCATCTCACAGATACCCGGACATCTGAGACACCTTTGGAGCTCAATGTTCGTTAATCTTCATCCAATGGTGTTTTATTGCTGGATCCTACCTTGTTTCCGACTACTGTGGGTAGTTTGGTCTATCTCACTATGACAAGGCCTGATATTGCATTTGTTGTTCATATTGTTAGTTAATTTGTCTTTTCTCCTACCACGGTTCATTGGGCTGCCGTTGTTCGTATTCTTCGTTATCTTTGTGGTAACTTGCATCAGAGTTTATTGTTCCCCTCATCCTCCTCTTTGGAGCTTTGAGCTTATTCTTATGCTGACTGGGCTGGAAATTCTCTGGATCAAAAGTCCACCACTGGCTTCTATGTATTCCTTGGTGACTTGCTTATTTCCTGGAAAGTAAGAAGCAATCCGTTGTATCTCACTCTTCTGCTAAGGTTGAGTATCGTGCAATAGCAACAACTGCAGGGACAGTTTGGTTACGTTGGTTGCTTACTGATCTTGGTATCAAACTATCTGCTCCTACTCCTATGTATTGTGATAACAAGAGTGCTATTCAGATCGCGCACAACTCTATTTTTCATGAGCGCACAAAGTACATTGAGATCAATTGTCACTTTGTGCATCATCATCTTTGGATTGGCACTATCTCCCTCCCATTTCTTCCTTCCACCTTACAGTTGGCTGACTTCTTTAAAAAGTCACATACGATTACAAGCTTCTGCTTTTTGCTTGACAAACTTTTGATGCTTCTTGCTGCCACATCATAAGTTTGAGGGGGTGGAAGTGGGTTTTGGGAATGTTTGAGTACTAAAGCCTAAGGGTATTTTTTTGTCTTAAGAGGCCTTACTGGTAGTTTAGTCTTTTAGTCTTTTTACTCTCTTGTTTTAACCCTACTTTATAAGGGTTCTTATGTTTTGTATTCTGATGTACTTTTCATATGACTGAATTAATAATATTTCTCTCTTTCTTTATTTCTCATATTCTTTTTCATGGATGATTGATCTTGACAATTTAGTACTATTAAAGCTTAATGTATTATTGGTCCTATTCTTTAACAAGGTTTGAAAACAACTAGGAGTAGTGCTACGCATACTCCAAAATTCACACAAGATAATCGTAACCGTTGATTTCGGTGGGATCTACATGAGACTCAGTATGAATTTTAGAGTGTAACTAGCATTATTGAAATAACTAGGAGTTATAACTCAACTTGATATAGGGTCTTGGGTTCAAGGAGGTATGAGGTTCAAATCTCCACCTACTTACCGGAGCAAATTATTATTGTTACATGATGTGAAAATATTTCATTCAATGATATTAGAGCTATATATATAATATGCATGTGATTACATTATACATAAACCCAATTCATATTTTTTTTTTCTCTTCTTTCAGTCATGAGTCAATCGTTTTTACGGTTACAAAATTTCACTGAGGTACCAACTATTCTATGCAATATATGAGTAAAGAGTAATACTTGGAACACACTTAAACACATAATATTTTGGACACAATCTAAAAGATGTGTCTATATCTCTAATGTGATGTCACTGGGATCACATTAGAGATATAGACACATCTTTTAGATTGTGTCCAAAATATTATGTCTTTAGTTGTGTCCCAATCTTTACTCAGGATTAAATTAGCTACATATCTCCCTTTGTGTATGTGACTTTATATGCACACCTAAATATACAACATAATAGGTATCAAACTTTTCCCCCCCAGAAAAAGATCCTAATATATATAATCCACATATGTAATTATCACATTATTCTGTTTAGATATTGTGTACTATATTCTATGTTTGTTAATGAATACGAATCATCATGCAAATCTTCTTGCAAAAACAAAGGCATTATTCTAGATTCTAAATGGCCAACTCCATAAAACTAACTCTCTCACCTACTTGATAGGTGTGAATTTGTGTTTTATAAGTACTGAATTGGTGCTAAAAACATTGAATCAAGTCATTTCAAGAGATCCTACACAGGCATTAGACATAGACATAGATATGTATACATTGAGATTAAATTTCATACGATTTATCCGTAATATACATGTTTTACGGCATCCAATATGTAACTGCCACCTCATAAGTTTTTGGAGAATTTTTTTGGAGCAATTGTACTAACTCGTTTTATTTAAATATACATATGTCCTCTATTTTAAGGGATCGTGATTAGTAGTTGAAAACATTTCAAACTAGTAAATCACCAATCACGTGTCAATGTTGTCATTATCTCTTGGAAATTAGCTGGGCCGGTCTCGAATATTTGGAGGTCCGAGACGAATTACTAAAAGGAAGGCCTTTATTCGGCCGCTCCCGAGACAATTTTTTTGAGTCTACTTATACATAATTGGCTAATTTTTTAGGGTTTACTTATATATAAATATTGGCAATTTTTTTTGGGGTCTACTTATAATATGAGTCTATTTGTAAAACTCCCCTTTGGGGCCTAAACATAAGTTGAGGAGATGCTTAAACATAATTGAGGGAGACCTAATATAAAATGCTAAAAAATTTCGAGGTAAAAATGTAATTATGAAAATTTTATAGGAACCCTCAAAATTTGATGAACTTTGGTGGCCCAGGACGGTTCCCCCCCCCCCCCCCCCCCCCCCCCTCCTTTGGGCCGGCGATGGAAATAAGGGGTATATATGTGTATAGTTAAGATTGAGTGATCACACCACATCAGCGTGATAACGTGATGTAACAGATTCACTGAATAATTTCTTCAAGTTAAAACCTACTCCCTTCGTCCCCTTTTTTTGAGTCCATCTTTGGGAACTCAACTTATTAAGGGGACAAAAAGAATCTACACCTACTTTCCACAATTGCCCCTAATCACTACAATAACTTTTTTTAGTTTCGTGTTGGTGTAGATTTTAATGAATGGTAGTTTTGGAAATTAAGTAAAAATTGTATACCAATTTAGGAAAGTAGACACTAATTTTGAGACATTCTAAAATGGAATATAAGACTAAAAAAAAAGACGGAGGGAGTACAACTTAATTCAACTTTTCATAAAAAAATTTCAAAAAACTTCATGTGGCAGTTACATATTGGGTGCCGTAAAACATGTAGTTTACGGATGAACCATATGAAATTTAATCTCGTATACATTACATACAAACACACATACATATGCAAAGATATAGATGCCTTTGGATCGTCCACTGCGAGACTCACGGCACCATCACATGTGAGTTTTGCAGGATCACATAATTTTTTTTTTTGCAAATTACTCTCTCCGTCTCTGTTTTTTTTAGTCCACTTTTGGGAACTCAATTTATTAAAGGGACAAAAAGAATCTACATCTACTTTCTACAATTGCTCCTAATCATTACAATAACTTTTTTAGTTGTCTTGGTGTAGATTTGAAAGAAAGTGTAGTTTTGAAAAGTAAATAAAAATTGTATACTAATTTAAGAAAGTGAACACTAATTTTGACACTTCCTAAAATAAAATATAAGATAAAAATAAATAAATAAATAAATAAAAGACGAAAGGAGTAAAAAAAAAAAATGGAATGTGCTGTGGGATTCCTCGCCACCGAGAGATGCCACTGAAAACACATTGTAACTGAAGTCAATGAAAATGGGGTGCCCACACGGATATGATACTCAATTACAATGTGACTTTTAAATCAATCTGCTGCAGAACATGCATAACTTTTTCCGACCAAAAGGACCCGTTAAACACAAAAAGAAAAACTTTTAACAAGTTACTCACAAAACATGTTTTGAATTTTTGAAGTATTTCACAAAACATTCCAAGGCCCTGTTCACACAGAAGAAGCTTCCCAGAAAAAGAAAAAGAAATGGTGGGGTTTTACTGTTCTCAACCAGGCTGCTGGTATTTTCTTTGCCAAAAAAAAAAAAAAATTTAAATAAATAAAGATAACAGACATCTCCAAATGATACATTAAATTTTATATATCAGTGCTATATTTTGTTATATCAAAGTCAAATTTATAACTGTATATTTTGTTACTCTAACATGCAACAAATTTTGCAAATAGTATATAATTATTGTTTTCTTTTAAAAATATCTTTTTGGTATTTTTGCCCATGGTAGTGTAGCAATTGTATTCTACCAAATCCTAACACATGAAATCGCTTAGATTGAAAAGCAAGTCGATGAGGTTTGGTGTTCAAACAATCGAACCTCATCCCCCTCTCCATATCAAGAAAAAAAAAAAAAGCTAGTTGATGATGTCATAAGTCAAAATTATTTGCTGCTTCAAGTTTTATAAATCAAGATTGTTTTCAAATCGGCCCATACATCAAACTTCATTTTCAAGTTTGTTGTATCCGTTGGAGCAAAATAATCCTAGTTGGCTGTATCAATTGGAGATGGTCTAAAGCTTCGTTTTATTTTCTAATTCATTGAAGGAAAAGAAAAGTGTGAGGAAAACTAGTCTTTTTATTTTCCTCCATGCTCAAACAATATTAAAATTTAAAAAATTCAAAATATAAACTTGAGAAAAATAAAGGAGAAAAATGCTCAGAATTCAAAAATAAAATAAAATAATGTATTTCCCATTACATTTTCTTCCTTTTTTTTTTTTTTTTTCTCATTTTAATATTTTTCTTTTGTAACCAAATAAAGGAAACATTTATATTTTTTTCTTCATATTTTCTTTATTTATTCTTTAACAACATGTTGCCGAAAGTGGGTCATGTAAATGATTTCAGCAACTCACAGATCTTCCAAATCCACTTTAAGTTGTGTTTGCAAGCTATATAAGTCACTTTTGCTTCACTCCGTCTCAATTAAAAGTCCGTTATTTAATTTAAAGAATCTAATTCTGAAAAATAAATGTATTTTAACTCAATACTTTCCAAGTTTATCAACAAAGTTTCCCATTTCATTTGATGTTACATTGAAAATTCAAACTCAAAATAAAGACAATAATGAAAAGTTTAAATTTCATCACAATCAAGTAAACTTCCTTAAATAGTTCATATTTCAAAAAAGTTTCCTTAATTTGGGGCAGGGAGGAGTATTTGATCTATTTCAGTAATTTGGACATAATGAAGATTGTGTACTAAGGTAAGATTTTCCCGAGCCACCTGTCAAAGCGATCACTTTTGAAATTTATTGAATAAAAATTGCATAAAGTGTATTCTCTTTTACCTCTACTCTCTCGATACTCGTTAGAATCAACAAGCATGGCCGGTTCAAAGGGGGTAAAAAGGGCAACCGTCCTGGCCGCTAAAGTTCACAAAATTTTGAGGGTTTTATAAAATTTTTATAATTACATTTTTACCTTGAGATTTTAGAATTTTACATTTAAGCCTCCTCAATGCCCAATTTAGAGTCATCAACAACACATATATATTTATATACATATACATAAAACTCAAAAAAGATCCTAGAATTTTGAAAATTACACGTTTAGTATAAAATTTTTGAGCTCTAGAAATACGCCCCTCTAGAATTTTGAAAGATATCATACAATGTGTAAGTTTCACAAATAGACTCATATTATAAGTAGACCCCCAAAAAATACCAATTAGGTATAAATAAACCTTAAAAAAAATAGCCAATAATGTATAAGTAGACCCCCAAAAAATTTGCCTTTTAGTAGTTTGTCCTGGGTCTCCAAATACTCGAGACCGGTCTTGTGACAACAAGCTAGTGAAACCTTTATTTTTTTGGTGTTATTGTGGTTTGAGTTAATTCGTGGGATCCTAGCCTTTCTTTCCTTTCTCTTGCACTTCATCACCCGCCTCTGTTTTGAAAGCGCTTTGGGGCTCCAGTGAAGTTTTATCATAGTATAAGAGCTATCAACAATGGATAAGGAACTTAGGACAACTTAGGATAACTTAGCAAAAAGTCATTAACAATGATGTATGTATGACTAATGTATAGGATAGTGAAACTTAGTGATACTTAAGTTTGTGGTACGCCTAAGTTTCACTAATGTACAAGCCAAACGTCACACATTGTGCCGTTTTATCACCACTCATCACCACACAGCACACACAATGCCACGTGCTTCTCAAATGGCATTGTGTGTGCCGTTTGGATCATTTCATTTATTTAATTTTTTTGTGGCACATTGTTTAATCTCAAAACGGCTGTGCTTGTGCTGTCTGGGTGGTACACGGTATTCTCCATGCCGTCTCAATATCTACCATTGTTAGTGTCCTCCCACCTGTATATAAACTGAGCTTAAATTTATGTTAAATTTAAGTTGCCCATTGTGGATGCTCTAAGCACCCGTCCAAAAAAAAAAAGTGCATAGATGTAGAGACCTCTTTTAACCTTTTTATTTCCCTCCCATCTCTCTACATGCATTATTCCGTCTTCTCTCCATACTCGCTTCTCCATAAATTAAATATATATCACAACGTAATGTTATATAATTATTTTATGGGGGCGCTCAGCCATAGCACCCTAAAATTAATACAATGCTGCATAAAGCCCAAGACCCAAATATTTAACTCAATAACTCCTTCCCCAACCAAAGAAACCAAAATGACCTAATGTCCTAAGAAACCAGAAATGTCCACTCCTCCTACACGAGACAGAAAATCAAAATCAGAAAAATGAAAAATCATAATGGAGGTGACGTGGTGATGGAGGTACTGCGATTGTAGATAGAGGTGGCGTTGGTGATGGTGGTGCTGCAATGGTGATGGAGGTGACGATGGCGGTAGTATTGTTGGGATAGTGATGGAGGTGACGTGGTAGTGGAGGTAATGTGATTGTAGATGGAGGTGACGATGGTGGTGGTGGTGCGATGGTAGTAGTGGTGGTGCTGTGATGGTGTTGGTGATAACGGTGGTAATGGAGGTGACAATGGTGTGATGTCGACGGTGACGGTGACGGCGAAGTCAACGGCAACGACAACGATAATAGCAACAGTGATGGTGGCATGGTGTGGTGGTGGTGCTCCGATGGTGGTGGTGGTGCAAAATTCTCTGTTTAAAAAACAGATAATACTATGGTGCTGCTGGTAGTGGTCGTGGTGGTGCTGTGATGGCAGTGGTTGTGAACTGTGCTGTTATAGGGGTGTGGTGGTGGTGGTGCGGTGGTGGTGGTGCAAAATTATCTGTTTTCGAAAATAGATAATATTGTCAAAACAGATAATATTATCTGTTTTGTGGTGCTGCTAGTAGTGGTTGTGGTGGTGTTGTAATGGTGGTGGTTGTGAACTGTTCTGTTATGGGGGGTGGTGGTGCTCTGATGGTGGTGGTGGTAGTACAAAATTATCTGTTTTCGAAACAGATATATTGTCAAAACAGATAATATTTATCTGTTTTTGTGGTGCTGCTGGTATTGGTTATTGGTGGTGCTGTGAACTATTCTGTTATAGGGGTGGTGGTGGTGGTGGTGGTGGTGGTTCGGTGGTGGTGGTGATGACGATGGTGATGTCAGTGGTGGTGGTGACGACGATAGTGATGGTGATAACAGATAATATTATCTATTGGACAACAGAAATCTGTTATGAAACAGATAATATTATCTGTTATGAAACAGATAATATACCAAATAACCAAGGAAAAAGAACTGCTCATCTACGAAGATGGCGAGAAAGAAGAAAATGATGATAAAAATGAAGAAGAAGAATAAGAAGATGATGAAAATAGAATGTAAAAAAGCATAATTGCTGTTGAAAACCACATACCATTATTATGGGCAACAGAACTCTGTTGTGAAACAAATAATATTATCTGTTTTGAACTATATAGTATTATCTGTTGTAAACCAGATAACTTTATTCGATGTACATTATAGATAAATATATGTGTTCTAACTGGCAATTGAAACTCTTGTACACAACAAATAACATTATCTGTTATTCATATCATATTCTCTATTGTCCATTACAAACTCTCTTGTTCAACAGATAATATTATCTGTTAGCAAATTTTGACATATAAAATCCTTGAACCAAAAAAGCTTAAATTAAGACTCAAAATGAGATATCTTTATAAAATTGTGAGTGAACTGTGTAGATCTTGAAAAAATAAATGAAAGAATTCCCAAAAGACCAAAAGGTGAGAAAGTTATGGCCATTTTAAGTTGATTTTTTTCAAACAGATAATATTATCTGTTGAGCATGACAGATAATATTGTATATCTGTGAAATTATCAGTTTTGATAATATAATATATTGAGTATAACAGATAATAACATCACAATGGTGCTGTTATTGGAGGGGTGGGGGTGGTGGTGGTATTGGTGCTGCGGTGGTGGTGGTGCAAAATGTTCTGGAAAAAAAAATGAAAAACAGATAAAACTTGAATGAAAAAAATAAAATAATGTTATGATCATTAAATTTGCATATGGAAGACTTCTCAATACGTCGAACCAGATTGCATATAATGGGGTCACTTGATAAACAGATAATGTTATCAAACTTCAATGAAAATTTTGCACCAAACAGATAATGTTATTTGTTTGACAAACATATAATGTTATCTGTTTGACAAACAAATGTTATTTGTTTGTCAAACAAGTAATATTATTTGTGTGTATGTGTATATATATATCATCTTCTTCAGTGACGATGGTGGTGGTGGCAGTGGCGGTATAATGTTATCTGTTTGACAAACAGATATTGTAATGTGTATGTATATATATTTACAAATATATATCATCTTCTTCAGTGATATTATTTGTGTGTATGTATATATATATCATCTTCTTCAGTGAAGATGGTGGTGGTGCCGGTGCAATGGTAGTGGCGATGGTGGCAGTGGCGGTGTGATGGTGATGGTGATGGTGATGGCGATAGTGGTGCTGACAGCGATATTATCTGTGTGTATATATATCTATATATATCATCTTCTTCAGTGGCGATGGTGGTGGTCGCGGTGTGATGGTGGTGGCGATAGGGGGTGGTCTCGCTACGAAGGTGATGGCAATTGCTACGAAGGGATTTATCTCCAAATTTCCCTTATTTTATAAGAGTAATGCTAGATGCACAAAAAAAGTGCACAACGAAATGCACAACCTGCTTTAATTTATTGGACCTCGTGTTAAAAAAACTGTACACTCCTTTTTTTGTCTTTTTGTGTTTACAGACTTTTCAGCACAAAGTACAACAATTTTAAGCTAGTTGTGCATTTCATTGTGCACTTTTTTTGTGCATCTAGCATTTCCCATTTTATAAAGATAACTTTTTGGGCCAAGATAATAGTGTGGGGATAATTTTCTCTCTCGACTCTAGTACTAGTTCAGCAAAATCATGTCTACAATTCAAAAGTTAAAAAATAAGATTTTCCAAAAAAAAAAAAAGAAGAAGAAGAAGAAGAAGAAGAAGAAGAACTATTTACACTGAAAAGGAAAGGATGAAAGCGAAGAAGATACTAAAATTAAGGGACGCTTGTCTAAGGCAATGGCCAGTAAAATTTAACTAATTTGGTCCACAAAGTTTTTCAACCCCTTTTGAGGTTCTTAATATTTTTCTGGACAAAAAAACTCGTAGTTAGCGCCCATGTTTTTTTGTTTTTAAATTTTTTTTGTAGTTTTTATTTCTGACGTCAATTTTTGAAATGTCTCTAAAAATAAAAAAATTCATTGATATTTTGAGACAAATGTCTCAGAATTTTCCTTATTTAGATAAGCGTCTCTAAAACCGAACAATTCACATATATATTTCTATAAAAATATCTCTGAATCTGAATAATCCAGAGATATTTTGGGAGAAATGTTCCTGAAACCGAATAATTCAGACAATTTTTGAGAAATGTCTCTGAATCTGAAAATTTTAGAGACATTTTGGGAGAAAAAAATTCATTTTCAGAGACATCAAGAGTTGATGTTAGCAAAAAAAATTATTTAAAAAATAAAAATAAATTTGGGCGTTAACATTAGCGCGGCATGTACAATGAGGGGAGGGGTAATTTCGTTTGAAAAAATGAAAAATTTAAAATGAGGGACTTAACAAAAAAAAAAAGTGTCCTTTTGAGATGAGAGAATTTTGAACCGTCCTTTTGGCCTTATTGACCAAAACAAGTACCTTAGTCTAATTTTTTCTAAAAAAAAAAAAAATTATATCTGAAAAGAAATACCAGTTTTGCTCCACTCCGGGTGTTATTTCTCTATCACAAGTATGTTAGATCATATTGAGATGCTTTTCAAAAAAGTCACATAAATATCTTTCACCTAACACGCTAACACAATCCAAACCTAACACACGTACAATTAGGCTAATTGAATTAGCGAGTTTGAATGAGTTCATATCATTATTAATGTTTCAACTCATTTAATTCTACAATTTAAAAAAAAAAAAAAAAAACAAGTTAAGTTCATGTCATTACTCTTACAAACATATACTGTATAACCCAACATTATACTCTTGACAAAGAAAATCGTCTTAAACGTCAGCTGAATTCCTTTTTCATTAAGTTTGTTTAACACATACTAGGATTAATGGTTTAAATATATAATCAGAACTTCACATAGTTTTCTATTCCAAAATTAAATCACGTGCATAGACTTTATATAATTAGCAGGTTAGAGAAGTCTGACGTTATGTGTAGACAGGGTCATGTCCTATTATTATTATTATTATTACACACGAAATATCAAACGTAAGAGTTAAATTTTAGAGATTCATATTTATGTGTCACATTTAAAGATCGACAAGTAAGTCAGCTACCATATCTTGTAACGATATGAAAAATAAAACATTGACTACAAGTCAACTACCATATCTTTAAACGATAAGAATCATACTAAACATTGACAATTGACAACACTAGTAACATCACTCTATTAACATCGATCGGTCCCTCCGTCCGTTTCCGTTCTACTTAGAACCAAGTACATATAATTTCTTACACACACAACATACATACATAGATGATATATAGGATAATTATATACTGAAAAGATTCTTCATAATTGGCATATTCGAAACTGATTATAGAACTCTTTTGAGTTCTCATTTGTATGTACTATTTGATTTGAATTCTTTTCCTTAGCTGGTTTTTGTTTAGTTTAGGCATTTTGCTGGTCTGTGCCGCTTCTGGGCTGCCTTGTACTGTGTTGTGCTTTGTTTGGCACTTAGAAGTAAGAACTTTTTAAATTGGTCACGCTCCCTCCTCAGACTCTCGATTCCGCGCTTCTAACTAAGAAGCTTGTCGGAACCTCGCTCCCCTCATAAGAGAACACCTCGCTCCCACCCTGCTCCCATCACAACCAAGTCTCAAAATAGCCTATAAATAGATTCAAGTTCTTATTTTTCTCAAATATTTTACTGAAGAAATGTTTTTATGTCGGAACATATGGCTTAAGACTTTCAAAAACAAAATTTACAATCAACACAAATTATGTCAATCTAAATTCCTCTGCAATAATTAGATATAAAATATATCTATATCAACTATTTGGACGCTTCGTAAACGCTCCCAACCTTTGAACCTCTTAAAGTTTAGCGCTTCTTCGCTCTCGCTCCCCGCCTCCGCCCCCGCCCCCGCCCCCACTTCGTGCTTCTAAGGTTTGGCAGTTCTTCTACAAACTTACCTTTTCGGGGTTTTTTTTAAAAAGAAAAAAAAAAAAAGAAAAGTTCCATAATCACCCAAAAAAAAAAGGGGAAAAAAAAATAGCCTTGCAAGAGAACTATTATTAACAAAATGGCATCACTCCGGTAATTAAACAAAGGGAAATGTTAATATGTGCCCCAAGGGCACGTGTTATGGAGCTTAAAGTAGTAAAAAAAAATGCACGTAAAATCCACTCTGATAAAAAGTTAGGTGTGAATCCCACTCATTTATTTCTATTTCCGACTATTTTTAACTTCTTAACATGTTAATAGAACCCACTTAAACAAAAGACTCAGTTCTTGGATGAGAAACCTTTAAAAAGGTGTAAAAGCAAAACCAAGAACACAAGAATAAATCTCTAGCCTGTGAAATGGTTTCTTTGATCCTGACAATGTGTAAATAATAAAGAGCTGATATTAGAAACAAAGTAAACAGCATTTAGCTATGCCTATATACAGTCTAAAATTTATCACTTCCTAAACAAATTTCATGCTTTTCAGCTCAATAACATATACAGTAGTAATACTTCAGTCACATTTATCAAAAAGAGTGTAAAAGGACAGAATTTTCATACTGGGCTGGGCCTCTTAACTTGTAAGTTCCTACCGAGTCATGCATGACTCATGAGAAACCGCATTCCAACTCCAACGTACTTTTTTCCCATCTTCAATGAAGAAACAATAATGTTAGGCACACACTCCAAATCACACTTCAAACCACACCCTTGCTTTAAATGCATATACTCTGTACTGTATAAGTAGTACACAGAAAAGTGTGAAAAATTCAAATAGCACAGAGTACATACATTTAAAGCATAGAGTGTGGTTTGCGGTGTGGTTTGGGATGTGTACCTAGCACTTCTCATGAAGAAAATTGCAGATTCTGGAACCTGCAGGAGATATTCTAGCTCGTGTAACCCAAAGATGCATATTTTCCTTTCTCGTTTCCTCTTTTATCTTTGTTCTAACCCATAAGATCTACCACGTATCTCGTCAACAAAATTATGTAAGTATAACAGATGCAAGGACCCCTCCATAAATAAAGCTCTATAAGCAGAGGTTTTACATTTTAGATTCACTGATAATTTAGCCATCACCAAAATCAAATTGAAGCTCAAAATCCACCTTTATGGAATTCAGTTAACGAGAAATAGCAGTTCCAAAAACTTTAAACAACGCATATCAACATACGGGAAGCAGCCAAGTGATAAGCATAGGTGAGAAGAGAAATAACCCACGAGTATAGAAATGTGTTGTAATTTTGCTGAATGCTATAGCTTTTGGTGTTTCCTTTTAATCTTTGTTGGATCACAGAAAAAAAACTACCATCAATAATGTTACTTTGCCATACCAACCAATCAGGGCCGGCCCTGAGATTTGGAGGGCCCTACTCGAACTCTAAAAAGGGGGCCCTCTTTATATTTGCACAAATTAACCGCAATGAAGAATCTAACTACCACACAGTATAAAACCAAGATGTATCTCACAAATTGGGCCCTATTCTGAGGGGGGCCCTACTCGACCGCGTGTGTCGAGTACCCTCAGGGCCGGCCCTGCAACCAATTAGTTGACTTCAGATGGATCCTAACAACTCTATGGTACTAAATACCAGGCATAAACCTTTGATTCCAATACATCTCGACTCGACAGTGATATATAGTTTTCAACACGTGAAAGCATGACCTTTCTAATGGTGAGCAAATCGATTTTTTTTTTTGTAGTTTAATCGTTTAGAAATAGAGAAAGTAATAAGAATGTTTGTATATAAAAAATGTGCACATAAGGCATAACTTTAAATGGGAAAAAAAAATTTAAATAAATAATAATTATATAGAAGTAAAAATTGAAAGGTGATATCAAGAGTGAATTACATCAGGCCATGTATCCGTAATAAACTCCACAATGTCATAGGCTACATCTCATTCAACATCAATCTGCTCCTTCTCGGTAGGCCTCTAATACCAATCATTCAAACAAGATAATAAGACAGCACATATTTTCAGTAAAAGATGTTTTATGTTCCACTTTGATATGCACCTTAACAACAGAGGCTCCTGTAGCAAACTTTTTCCCAAGCTTCTTCAAAGCATCACTAAGTTCAACACCTAATATATTGCCAAACTGAGTTCAGAATTATAGTATGTAGCAGAAAAGCTAACAATAGAGTTAACGACCAGAAGACAAGATCTACAGCAGCAAATTGCTCACCAAAATGCTCCAAGCCTTTTACCATGGTGATACATTTCCGCTTGTTGCATACTACCTTTTCGATAACTACTTCTTGCTTCTCCTAAAAATGAATTCACAGAAATGTTAACATCAAAAAACACAAATACAAAATTCAGACCTTGGAGTACTTGCATAAACTAAGGAATGACACCATGCCTGAAATTATCTCAATATCAGCTAACATGCAATAATTGACCAATTTTCGTGGATTCCTCAGATGTGAATCTGAAATTCAAGTAACAAGTTGTGTGTACATGATGTAGCTTGAAGTTGTTCACATAAAATAGTTAATAACTTGGATGATAGTAGATACTTAGGTCACGTTTGTTTCACAGGACTAAGGGGGGATTGGATTAATAGTCCCTTTTAACTGAATAGTCCGGCGTTTCCATTCGGGACTATTTGTCCATTTTAACAGAATCGTCCCTCATATGGGGGACTAAGTTACACCATTGGGGGGGGGGGGGGGGGGGGGGGGGGGGGGGTTTGTTGATTAGTCCCAGGACTATCCATTGGGAGAGACTATTTATCCAATCCTCTCCCTGTCATCAAAACGTGGCCTTATTGTCCAAAATCACCTAGTATCTTCAGGGGTTTGTTTTTAGCATGAAAACTAGAGATATCTAAACCTATAAGGTACAGTTTAATTACTATATGTGTACATGTAAATATGTGTATATCGATTATGCATGCATATTACTTTGGCAACTGCTATTACCATAGCACTTGCGGCCCTCCTTAAATGGTATATGCGAGTCCGGGAGGTAAATGTGAAACCCTGTGCGCATGAGAGAGAGAGAGAGAGAGAGAGAGAGAGAGAGAGAGAGAGAGAGAGAGAGAGAGATGCAAGAGTGGCCTCTACCAGTCCCCCTCTATTTCTGACCCCTGAGAACTGCAAGAGTGACCTCTACCAGTCCCCCTCTATTTCTGACAGGTGTACAGACTTCATCGTCTCCCGGAAAGTATAAATGAATACAATAGAAGAGGACTCAACAGACCAAAAAAGTTTACATCCTGAAGAAGTTCATTGCAAATTCACAATCCTTAGACGAGGATCCTCCCTTAAGTGAGATCCTTCCACCATATTAAAAAAAAAAAAAAACGAATAAAAAAGAAGAAGAAGAGAGACATCCCACAGGACCCACACGTTCCTCACCTCTTTTCCTTGCAACCTCACTTCAAGCTCGACAAAATCAATCACCATACCTAGCATGGTCCATGGCAAAGAGACACAAATAGAGCAAAGACACATGTAATACCATGTAGCCAATTGAAATCCTTCTCTTTTCTGACTATTCGTAAGAAATTAAGAATGGTCACATGCATTCGCACACACGGGCAAAAAGAACCAACCTTAAGGTTGCTCTTCGATCACCAAATACTATTCTAGGACAAGTCTGCATGCTCTACCTTGAAAAGAGCCTCATAGAAGGAACGAAAACAACTGAGATCCCTTCTTTGCCATTCTCCTCCACACCATATCAAGCATAGAGAGACGCCATCCCACACCTATCTTACCCCCTTCAACCAAAGTAAATCAGTGCCAACCTGGTATAGTCAAAAGACACCCCAATAGTTATCGCTTGTCTCAGGCTGAGGCTTCCACAAAAGCTAATATTTCACTGGTCAATCAAAACCTAGAGCATCACAAAAGACATATCAACGTACTCTGCTGTTAACCTAGGCAAGGCCATCGCTAGCTAAGAATTCTAGTATTCATATCAAGTTATTAATCCATGTTATGAATGACATTTCTCGACGATCTTACTTTCTTTTTTAGGAAGACGTTTCACTTCTTCCTTCTTAGATGTTGCAGAAATCCTTGCAACCCTAGAAAGGAAAAGATAAAGACAGTTATTATGGCTCAAATAAAGAAGTGCAAAACAAATTTTAGAAGACGATCTAAACCAGGAAATTCAGTTTAAATAAAGCACAAAGTTGTTCAAGCCTTAGTTCGATAACTGACACGTCCTCAACTGCTACGATAACGACAAACTAAGAAGCACACCTAGGGATTCAGGGAAACGACACAGCTATCTGAATAAAATTACCCACGTTTCTAATTGAATAAAGGACGTTACTGCTGAAGTTAATTATGTGTTTCCACATAGCTGTCCTCTCATGACAAATCCTAATGTGTCTGATCTGTTCAGACATACTCTTTGGTTCCATGTTCAAACTAACAAATACCAAGTTTGCAAGATTTTGTTTTTAGTGGAGAATCTCCACATGCCTTAGAAACAAAAATATGTATGTCAGTTACAAAATAGAAAGTGGTAATGGGCTATCTAATGCTGGGCATAAAAACAAAGCAAAGGAGATTATTGAATGTATTTCAGGGAAATCCTTAAATTACTCATCGTACAATGAAGAGTTCTCCTTCTAAAAGTAACATTGTGTTTGTATCAAGGGAAAAGGTAGGGAACAGAAGAGAATTATTTTTCCCTCCTCTTTATTTTCACCTCTACTATTCTTTTCTCTATATTCCACACACACTGTGTTTCAAACTAATATTGCTTCCAGTCGGCCCAAATAGTCAGAATGTTTGTGTATTCTACGCATAATGTGACATCTCTCAATTGTCATAATTGCGCTATATTAGTGATTCTGGAAGATGATAGTCGGAATGTTTGTGTATTCTACGCAAAATGTGACATCTCTCAATTGTCATAATTGCGCTATATTAGTGATTATGGAAGATAATCAAATATGCACTTGTATCTTTAGTTACGTAGGATATTAGGATCAATGCTAGTATATTCAATCATAAAGTGAGAATAGATTAGGATTTGATTTGATATTGTAATCTTCTACTAATTGCTTCTCATGTAATTTGTGTGTATATATATATATCATGCAGTGGTCAATACAAATATATAACATTACAATCAAAACTGATTTTGAACTTTTACATGGTATCAGAGCTTCACGCTCAACAGCTCCTTGCCTTTTCATTTTTTTAATCTTGCTATAATGCTCTATATATTTTCAAGATGTTAGACAGGTGATTTACAGACTAGGCATAACATATCTCATTCTGTACACTAATATTACAAACAACCGTATCCATAAAACATAACACCTCATTAATGGAAATTTGAACTTAAGTACTTGCGATAAACACAAACAGAAGGAAGCAAGCAAAGTGCAAATTCAAATAGGTTGCCTCTGTTTCTTTAATCTAGGTTTGCCATTCCGTTCTAGTTTTACCTCATGATCTACAAAGGATGTGATTGAAACTTCTTGATTTTTTCCGTTCAGAAAGTAAACAAGCAAAGAGGAAATTCAAATTGGTTGCCTCTGTTACTTTCATCTACGTTTTCCATTACATGCCAGTTTATCTCATGATCCACAAAGGATGTGGTTCAAACTTCTTGATTTTTTCCCTTCAATAAAATCATAATTACTTCACTACATAATCTTATGGAAGTGAGACATGAATTAGATTAATTTGATATTTCTGCTAGCTTTGCAGTTTGCATGATCAAGTATATTTATGATTTATCTTCACTAACCCAGTATTTTTTGATAAGTTACATAAGTACAGTTACCAGCCGAATATGGAAATGTCAGTCAATAATTTTCAGCATCTCTCATAGCCTTAAGTAACCCAACCCCGATAGTCCTCCCATATCAGCATTAAATTTCATTCCACTGCGTATCATTATTTGCATATGCCCAAATGTAAAACAGAACTCTTAATCTTATCAATATGTCAATATCACATCATGTAAGCTTGTTATTTAGTAAACCAGATATATCAAAACATGCATGTAATCTAGCAAAGTATGTCTGTCTTTCAGGAGTCATAATGCACTGTTATGCTCTATTACTGTCAAGATATTATACTTATCATTTTAGCATTAAATTTCATTCCGCCTCGCATCATTATTTGCACGTGCCCAGATGTAAAACAGCATTCTTAAATCTCATAAATTTGTCGATATCACTTCATGTAAGCCTGTTCTTTAATAAACCAGATATATCAAAACATGCATGGAATCTGGCAAAATATGTCGTCTTTCAGGAGTCATAATTGCGCTATAATGCTCTATTTATTGTCAATATATTATACTAACCATTTTAACATTAAATTTCATTCCACTTCGCATCATTATCTGCCATGTGCCCTCATGTAAAACAACATTCTTAATCTCATAAATTTGTCAATATCACTTCATGTAAGCTTGTTCTCTAGTAAACCAGATATATCAAAACATGCATGTAATCTGGCAAAATATGTCATCTTTCAGGAGTCATAATTGCGCTATAATGCTCTATATATTGTCAAAATATTATACCTACCATTTTAACATTAAATTTCATTCCGCCTTGCATCATTATTTGCAACGTGCCCACATATAAAACAGCATTCTTAATCTCATATATTTGTTGATATCACTTCATGTAAGCTTGTCCTGTAGCACAACCAGATAAATCAAAGCGTGCAAGTAATCTATGCAAAATATGTCATCTTGCAGAGTCATAACTGTGTTATAATGCTCTATATATTGTCAAGATGTTATACTTAGCATTTTACATGCTGCGCATGCCACACTACATTCTGGCAGATTGCTAAACCATGCAGAGATAGCACAATACCTCATGCATGGAAATTTAGACACAATGCTTACTTATGATACACTCTCAACAGGAAGCAAGCAAAGAGCAACTTGAAAATTTTGAAACCCATCCCCTGGTAAAGCAATAATTCTATATTTCCAGGTCAAGAAACCACTAAAAGTGAGTTGGATATTGAATATCCCTTCAACTTTGTCTACTTGCAGTCTTGCACATTCAACTTTGACTAGTATATAAGTCCCTTCCAAATTATCCCACCAGCACATTCGACAATAATACTTAACATCTGCAAAAGACGACCTCCGAACATCATAATCCTCAAAATAGCAGAGAATAGCAAAGAGATTACCCCAACCTTATAGGCTTATATTAATAATAGGCTCAGCTTACCACCACTGTCACAACGGCAATGTGAACTTCCAAGATAGAAACGTGGCCTTCCATTGTGCTACACTTACTAGCGTTCCTTTCCTCCAATCGGGAGCCTGACCTCCCTGTGTACGCTAGAGAAAAAAAGTGTTTCAAGAAAGCATTGCACCTTAAAAGATCTTCAAGTTCAATTAACAATCCCCTTCCCCTTTCCTTCTCTTCCACACCCTTATAGTTAGCACTTACTAATACTATAGACTTAGTTATATTCATAGAACTGAAGAAGAGCCTTATGGATAGCTGCAAAACCTCAAATGTTGGTATCAGAATCAATACTAAATCCTCAGTCAGCCAATCTTAGATTTATCCTAGAACATTGCCATGACCAAAGCCTCCAACACACCTAGGATACACCCATTATAAACGTAACTATCCTTATGCATCCAGCTGAACACAGTGAAACATTGCTTTCAGGATATTGACAAACAATGAACTACTATCATTGCAATCGTTACTACTACAATTATCATATCAAATCCCCATTATTAAGCTTATCGTAATGGAAACCATATGAAGCCACAGACAGGGCATTGGAGATGACATAAATCCTGTGATAAACCCAATTGCTAAAAATTCAAATAACGCCCTTTTGAATTCAAAATGATGTAGTAGACATGTATATTTATATTAAGTATTAACACAGCTTTGTGTGACACACACACACACACATAACTAGTACACAGTACTGTAGAAAATGTCAATACCCAGAAATGAAATCAAATTAAATTACCAGAAGGGGGGTTCCATCAGATATTGAAGTGGATTGGAGTTGGTCTGAGACATTATCAGCTCCGTTTGCATTTGCCTCTGAAACATGAATAGACAAGCACCTTAATACACAACTATTATAAGTAGATATCTATAAGTATTTGCATAAATATGTAATGGTGTGGAAGATACTAATTAGGGTTTTGGGAGACCTTTGAGGAGATGAGAGTAAAGTTTTTGAGGCTCGTTTTGGATCAACCAGAGGGCTTGCATTTCTCGAAAACTCACAATACTCCCCAGGTAAACCGCAGACCCCACAGAACAGAACTTGGACTGACTGCGGTTTCTCCGCCATTTGATAGCTCTCTCTCTCTCTCTCTCTCTCTCTCTCTCTCGCTGGAACGAAAACTCTATGTTGTTGAGTTCTCTCTTCAACGGTTCTGCAACTGGAAGCTTCATGGAAAATCGAAAGAACCGGTTATTGACTGAACTAAAATCACCGTAACTTTGATAAAGCTATAAGCTAAATCTTATTTGGTGCAGTTTAAATTTATAATAAGCTAAAAATTAAAAAAAAAAAATTAACTTATAAACTGCAGCAAACACACCCGTAGTATATATGGATTACAAGTTTCACTTAATCAGGTGCTAAAGATTTACATTTTTTCGATTTTTATGAGGGTATCCTAATTTGAGAAATAATAACCAACTTAACAAGTACTATTACATTAGAGTGGACAAAAACTATCGATTTACCAAACTGTTGTATATGTTGAGGAGCTGGTTCACTTTTAAACAACATAATTAATTTTTCTATTTTTTCAAACAGAATCTTACACTAAAATGCAACATTATCCTTTTTCGTGGCCAAGCGACTAAAACTAGGTTAGCGTTTAAAGAATGTTCTTAATTTTATGAGTGTTAGTAATAAATTGAATAAGGGAAATGTAAAATCAACTGATGGTTTATGATTCGTACATGTGTGCAATTTTTGGAAGATGGAAAATAAAGAAAGAAAGGGGCAGGAAATTAAGAAAAATAGGTTTATTTTCATTTTTTGTTTGATTTGAAGAGAAAATAAAGAGAGAAACAAATTAAGGGAAAAGAGGAAGATAAATGCTAAGGGAGGGAGAGAGAATAATCACCATTTTTCTCATTGTATTTGGTATATATGCATATGCATATATATATATATACACACACATACATACAGACACAGAGGGGGTCTAATTATTTGCAATACGAGAGAACTAGGAGGAAATTTTACAATCTATCCTCCTACATTCCTTGCATAACAAAAATTTTCTAACATAATTATGCCACACGCATACACTAATATTCAAGTGTGTCATTTGTTAATTTTTTGCATATATGCTTATAAAAAGAGTATATTGATAAAGTACCTAATTGTATCCTAACATGGTCATTACTAGAGCTAGAGATTGTTTTACTTGCCTAAATAAGTGTTCAAATGATTTATAAAGAGAATCATTAGCATAAGACTTCATACATATACATGGCCGGAGGCAGTAAGTGATGAGGGGGTCTAGGTCTCTCTGAGATTTTAAGAATTAAAATCCCCCCCCCCCCCCCCACCCAAAATTCACGTTTAGGTTCTCAAAGGGGTTCAAGGCCTAATTTAGTACCATCAACTACATATATATTGATATACAAGTATATACAACTCAAAAGGAAAGACGCCTAGAATTTGAATTACACTTTTAGTGTGAAAAATTTATCTGTTTTAAAATTGGGCCCCCTAAAATTTTGAAAAACACTATACAATATTTACGGGTCACCAAATAAACTCATATTATAAGCATATCCCAAAAAATTGCAATTATATACTAGCAGACCTTAAAAAAATTGTCAATTATACATAAATAGACCTCAAAAAAATCACCTCGGAACACTAGCCCCGAACTTCCGTATAGCTAGGTCTCTCCTGACCAAAATTCTTGACTCTACCCCTGTACATATACAACATTCTATAAACTAAATCTTGATCGTGGAAACTTACGTTAATTCTCGCAACCTGAACCTTTTTTATTTTTATTTTTTTGAGAAATCACATGACCACCACGGTAACCCAATAACAACTCGAAAGATCTCAACAATTTTGTAAAGTTAATCTCGTAATCATAATAAAAGGAAAAATAAAAAATGTATGAGAAACTTAATAAACAAGGGAGAAAATCAAAGACCCAAAACTCTCAACAAACTATAACACCGACACGACACAACACCGCACCACACCATTTGGGTTTCAGAGGTTGATGGTATGCAATCTAGAACACACTTTGGAGGCCGCTCAGCCAGTTAATTACCTTCCCCAGCTTGTGCTCTGCTACTTTTCTTCTTTAGACACAATTTTTGACGTGAACATACATACCTATTAAGCCACCGAGACTCTTCACTTCTTTGACGTGAAGTCACTTTACAGTGACTACACAACAGGAAAAACCATTTTCCTAGCTAGTAATATTTTTCCTATGCTTGAGAAATGTTACTTATTAAGAGCTTCTCAAATTAATATATATAGCAAAAAATCAAGAAATAAAAAGGAAAAATGATGTAAATTATAATCTTCAATTTTTTTTTCATGTGTCTCTTTTCTTTTCTATGTTCTTCACTATATTTCTTAGTAGCCAATAAACAAAAAGCATTTTTATTATTCTTTCTTTTGGTTTTTTTTTTCCTTATATCCAAGATCTCGACGTACGTCTAGAAAAATGGTTTTCATGATCTTTTTTTTTTTGTTCAGTCGATAAATTTACAAACCAATTAACTAAACATATACAGAAGATGATGATCGGTGAGTTTAGCTAACTAAGGAGTAATAATCTTTTGGTATTCATACAAAGGCATTGACCTCAAAGGGATTTATCAGCTAAGCTAGTTATTAGTTTATATATATATTGCCTTGTCTGAGTTTGAATTCGCCGGCAAAATCTACAGTGAACAAATAAAATTAGAAACTTTGAAACTGAAAATGAATTCATTAAAGTTTGAAAGAAAATACCTAATTCAAATTTGAAGCAACTAATTCCAAGTTGGCAAGACAGTGAAGTTAATAAATGGCTCTTGTCCACAATATAGCTGTTAAAGAAACTGTGACTCAGAAAGAGAAAAAATTATTTGGATTTCCTCTTCTTCAAATTTCTTTTCAAACCCCTTTCATGTAAACATGGTAATGTAATAATCGCTCTTAACATGCCAAACAGACTCCTAGCTACACCACACCAACAATAACAGTTACACTATATATATATATATATATATATAAAAAAAGGAAAAAATAAACTAGGGTTTATGGGAATCTATTCCAACCCTTGAATTTAAGAGATTCATACCTATTTCCATCGGATTCTCCAAGAAAACTCACTACCCACCTCAAAAACTCCCTCTATAAATCTCAATCTTTCACTTGTATTTTCATTCACTTCAGCCCAAGTTCATCATATATAGACAAAATCCTATATATATATAGGTGCATATATATATATATACACAAGAAATATGAATGGAGATGATGGTAATGTGAATGCAGGAGCTTGTGCAGCATGCAAGTTCCATCGGAAGAGATGCGATGAAGGGTGCCAGCTAGCAATGTATTTTCCAGCAAGCAACTATGACAATTTCCTAAATGTTCATAGGCTCTATGGTGTGAGCAACTTCTTGAAGATCTTGAATGCGGTTCCTGGTGATAAGAAGGACAAAGCTGCTGAAACCCTAATTTTTGAGGCTAAAATAAGGAAGGATTTTCCAGTGCAAGGTGCTATTGCAGTTGAGTCTCATCTTCGAGCACAGATTGGTGCATGTGAGAGTGAGCTTGATTTAGTGAACAAACAGCTCGCATTGCACCGTGAGGCATCAAAGAAAAGAATGGACCAACCACAAGGAAGGTTGGTGGTGCCTCCTGTGGCACCACACCAGATTCCTAGCTCTGAATTTCAATTTGGGACTCCACTAGGTGGTTACTATGACCAGGTGCTTGCAGCAATTGGACCAATAAGTCTATAATCTAGCTAGATCTCCCTTTTTCAAATATAAGTGTTCATATATAGACACACACACACACACACACACACATATATATATATATATGTATGTGTGCATGTGTGTGTGAGTGGTAGTGATGGTAAGAACGAGAGATCTGGGATCTGTGGGAAAAAGGGATTTTTTTTTTTAGAAAAACAAAAAGCTGTTTAGATTAATTAGGTATCTGTGGGGATTAAAGATTTTTTTAGCCTTCTTTTGGTAAAAAAACATCAGTTTGTTACTTTTAAGTTAATTTTTTTAGCCTTTTAAAAAAAAAAAATGCAATCTTTGAAAAAGATGTACTACAAAAAAAAAAACTAGATTCCCAGCCAACTCACTTTTTCCAATGATCTTGAAAAAATTGATTAGCATGCAAATGGGCACTTAGTAACTATCTTTAGTAGCTACACAACCTAGCTTGTAAGTTAGCAAAGTACTATTCATTTGATTTTACCGAGTCCTTTAGTTACTATTGCAATATACAGTTTTTTGGAAAATTTTTAACTGATTATATTTTTCTTGGATTAGCCCCTAAATGCAAACACCAAACCCTTTGATATCCAACCTGTGAGTAATAATTTGGCAGGAGGAGGAGAATCCAGGTATGTGTAAGTTACACAGAATCTTCAAATTTAGTGCCAAAACATGAGTACTACACCATGCTCTTTTATGTTCATTACAAACTCAACATGTATAACTAGCTCTAATAGTTCCGGCGCAAAGGCATTACTACTTACTAAAACTGGGTTTGGGAAAAAATCCGACAAGCTATTACAGCTGTTAGAGCTAGCAACTCTAATAGCTCTCCGACAAGCTCACAACAACTGGGTTTGGGAAAAATCTGAGGTCCTCAGATATTCCCTCTCTCTATATATACTATATATACATAATACATGCATATTTTCAGAATTTGTTTTTTAGGTTTTGGGTATCTCAAATTATGGTGTATATATATATATATGTATGTATATATATATATATAACATTTTTAGCATATAAAACCCTTCTGAGTTCATTATATAAGAGCTCTCAGATTGACTGTAACTAGATGGGTGAGACTAAAAAGTCTCAAGAAAAAGATTCCCAGAAGTGTAGTAATAGTAGTAGTGGTGGTGGTGGTTTTAGATCTTCAAAAAAGTTTAATAAAAAAAAAAGGTCCCACAAAGAGGACTTTGTGTTGTTTAACTTGAAAAGATTAGATTAGAGGAACAAAAGAAAAAAAACTCGGTTGTGTCACCCAATTCAATTATATCACCAAAAAATTCTTCATATTTATCTTTTCAATGTCCCAATTTTAGAATCAACAAAGTATTGAGCAATTTGTAACTATATAAGAAGAGAAAAATACAAACTATTTGAATCAACAAAGTATTGAGCAATTTGTAAACTAAATTTAGAATTAACATTTATAAATATACCAAACTTTTTCAAAAATTACACACATCAATTTTTTTAAAAAAAAAATCTAGGGGGGGAGGGGTTGGGAGGGCAAGAACGTGTATTTACGAATAATACTAATATAATTAAGTTTTTTTTTTCTTCCAAATCTAGGGATAGCGATCCATCCTTGATCAAACTAAATGATTATTGCAGCTCTGGATCCAAGGCCCGGGGGAAGAAGCCTATTGTCTACAAGTAGATGAAGCAATGAATCAACTCAAGAAAGGAAGCAAACCATGACCAACGTCAAGAAGGAAAGTAGTGGGAAAATTTGCTTACTCTTTAGCTGCTATATGAAGGGATGTGCAATCAAAACAATTGTGTGTGTGTGTGTGTTTTTTGGGTACTAAGTTATATGTGTTTGTAATGTCTTAGGATTATGATAGATATCTGCAGGTTGTCAAACTATCTGTGCATTCCTAAGACTGTTTTTATTTTGAAGTAGTCCTTGAACTCTACTTTCTCTCAAACTTCTCATATATCATGCTCAATAATGCTAGGGACACTCCACAAAGCACACCCCAAAGCACATCATGCTTTAAATGCATGTACCTTGGGCTGTGGAACTTTTTTACACAGGGCCCACATTTTTTTGGGAACCGCTAGGGAAGCCCAAGGTACATACACACAAAGCATGTGGTGTACTTTGGGGTGTGCTTTGTGGTGTGTCTCTAGCACCACTCTTTAACAATACTTTGACTTATTACATAAATCTCATCAATCGAAGAAAAACTTCTAGTAACTAGAAATTAACATAAAGGCATTCTCTTCTTGTTCGGCAACTTACTTAGCCACCCCTCTACTCATTTCCATCTGTAAAATGTATTATTTCATCTCGATAACTCAATAAATAACCAAACATCTCAACTAGTACTGGAACAAAGCATAGGGTTTTCAAAATATTTCAATAAAACATATTTACCAAAATATCAATTTTCAAAATCACTATAACATTGTGTTTCAGGTTTAAAATAGAGTCAAACAAAAATTACACTTAACTGTACAACTTTAGTGACTACGGTCACACTATATCCTTGTGACGGCCCACTAGAGTACACTTAACCCCTTGTGGCTAGGCTCACTTTGAAACCAATTTTAATCACTCACTGTGTCAATGAATAACCCCCATGCATTAACAAGGTCCACTTACATAGTCAGACGTGAGCTGTCCAAAATGTTTTTCGATACTTTTCATAAATATTGGTCAATAAATATTCACAGTTAATTGAATCCACTTTAATAGATTGCACCAAAATAATTTAACATACATGCTTGTTCCATGTTTGAAGAAGATAATAATTAAGATTAAGATTTTTAATCTGTTAGTGATATAACTTAACAATGCCAGAATAATAATTTTAACTATTTTTCAAAAGATATAAAATATATAAATAGACAATTTTAAAATTTCTAGAAGAGATAAAAGTCATTTACCTCTCTTACTTAAATTCTCCAACTCCAAAGAATATCTGTGCCTCCAATTTGTTTTCCTAACAATAGCCCGATTTGTTTTTTTTTTTTCTTTCTTCTTAAAAGTTAAAACTCCTTTTTGCTTTCTCATCTCTTATCACTCTCTTCCTTTATATACACTTGAAGCAATAAATGCATTTAATTGTAAAATGAGAACGGTGGTCTTTGTAGTGTCTCTTTACAGTTCACTTACCTAACTGACAAAGTGTTAAATGTTTTGCATAAACAAATTGATCATCAGAATTAATTGTTTTTTTTTTTTTTTTTTTTTTGAACCTCGACGGCACGAGGAGATTAAAATTATATCAAAAACAAAGTACACCAAATTAGCGGGGGGCATTAGACCTTACCCTCCAAAACTACAGCCCAATTAACAGCCAAAAAGAACTAAAAACCAAGCCATAACCAGCAAGGAAAAGCAGCCACTGATTAACAGCAGCAGACCCTTGAAGCTTAAACTAAACCCAAAAATGCAGACTTAATGACCCGGCGATGACTACCCCCCAAAACAGAAGCTTTCAAAACAGGGTCACCCTTAACAGCCAAAGAATCAAAGCAACGCTTCCAAATCAGTTGATCTATTCGCACCTGACTTTGCCAAAAAATCTGCCACTGCATTAGCGCTTCTCGGAATAGTTAAGAATCTTGTGACTATATTCAAAGAATCAAGTTTTCTTAGGTTGGAGAAGATTGCATTAGCTATCCCATTATGTTTCCACGGAATGGAGTCCAGGCTTGTTACCCACGCAGTGGCCACGATAGAATCACTTTCAATGTGAAGCTCATCACAAGAACCAACATGTATATCAGCATAATTTACGGCTACCTGCAAAGCTTTAGAAATAGCCAGAAGCTCGGCTATATTGGAGTCCATAATTCCGACATGGGCTGAGAAAATGGCCAAATACTATAAGTTTAATATATATCAGAATTAATTGTTCAGTTAACAAAATAATAAATACTATAAGCTGCTACAGTTTTCAGAACACAATGGTTTATACTATTTAAATTTTAACTTAAGCCCGTGCAACTTATTAATTATTTTGTTTCAACCCCAAAATGGGAATTAAACTTAATAATACTCCAACCCAATATAAATAATAACATTTGTGTCAACTATAATAAAATTTTGGATTCTCACATAAACTCTCCCACGAGAACTTTTTTTTTTTTATACTACAATAAAAATAGGTTTGTGTATGTTGATGATCTCCTTGTCACTGGAAATTCACTAACTTTAACAACGGATTTTGTCAAAGCTCTCTCTCCGCTATTTTCTCTCAAAGACCTTGGTGACTTGCATTTTTTCCTCAGCATAGAAGCCACTCCTACCAAAACTGGATTATTTTTTACACAACATAAATACATAAGGGACCTGTTGCAGAAAACATAAATGGCAAGGGAGAAGGATTCTCATACACTGATGTCCTACTAAGCTTGTTCCTCATGATGAGTCTTCTTCTACCGATTCTAAACAATACTGAAGTGTCATTGGTGGCTTGCAATATTGATCCTTGACTCGTCTAGATATTGCCTATTCTGTCAACAAATTGGTGCAGTTCAGGCACTCCCCTACTCATCTTCATTGGCAAGCTGTGAAGTGTCTCCTTCGCTACCTCAAGTACACCATCTATTTTGTCCTTCACCTTCAACGCCGCAATAAGTTTGATCGATCTTGTTGCCTATTCGAATGCAGATTGGGCTGGCAATCATGAAGACCTCACTTCAATATCTACCTATGTTGTCTATCTTGGTGGTTACCCGATGTCTTGGTCCTCTAAAAAGCAACGAACAGTTGATCGTTCCTCTACTAAACCCGAGTATCATGTTGTTGCTTCCACCATTGCCGAACTCACATGGACCCAAACCTACACGAACTAGGCATTGCACTATTGCAGCCTCCAAAACTACTATGTGATATTCTTGGTGCCACATATCTGTGTGCAAATCCTGTATTCCACTCCTGGATGAAACACATGGCCATTTACTACCATTTAATTTATCCGTGATATAGTTGCTGATGGTTCTCTTCAAGTGACTCACGTCTCAACCCAAGATCATTTTACGAATGTTCTTACTAAACCGCTTTCCTGGACGCGGTCCGATCATCTTCAGTCCAAGATCGGTGTTTCTGATCATGGTAGCACCGTCTTGCGGGTAGGAAATAAAGTATTTCCTCCTTTAACGTCTCACATCTTTGAACCAAGCGACAAGGGTCATAATACAGGAGCTTTTACTCTGCTTCAGAAGGAGAGTTATTTTTCTTACCCTGTCGGGGGACCCTTCTGGAGCTTTTATTGACTGCTTCAGAAGGAGAGTTATTTAATTTATCCGTGATATAGTTGCAGAGCACCAAGTATTCGAACCCGGTTAGCTCTGATACCAATCTGTAACACCCCAAAATCCACGACACGTGGACGGGTCAACACGTCAAAGAAAGAGGTTAAAGAAGAAGAAAGGTCCCGCGTGGACCAATCAAGAGGTGCGGAAACAACAGAAGAATCCTACGTGGATTCCAATTATAGTTGATAAGTCAACGACTAACCTCGCACTGACCCAAAGAATTAAAGAGGGTCAACGAGCACAGTTTTGTTTGGAAATGTTTTTTAGGAACAAAAGAAATTAGATCGTAACTGGTTTAAGGAATTGAAATTCATTTGGACCCCTTTTACGAAAAAGATTAGTTTTAAAGAAATCAATTTAAATAAAAAAAATGAAAAATAAATAAAAATAAAAATGAAATCCGTTGGAACCAAATTCTAGCACTTATAGAGCGGTTTTGGCTGTCCAAGGAGATGTAAAGAGCAAAAACATACAATTGTAAGGGCAAGAGTTGGAACAAAACCCCAACAAGACCAAGCCTAAAGGAAATACCAAAGGAAGCTATTAAATGAGACTTGTTAAGGTAAAAATGAGCTTACTCCACACGCAAAAACCAACACTAATGTCGAACACGAGTTCCCCAAAATGGTATAATCACAAACACCCATGATTCAATAGAGTTCTTTGTAATTCACATTCTAAATAAACGTCAAAGGGCTTCAAGTCCTTAAATGAGTTCCAATACGAGGACTCTACTAACATTAACAAAAGCATAATGGGGCTAACACGTGCCCAAGCTAGGTCATAGCTTACAAATAACATAGATAAAAGAATTTAAACCCAAGCACTTGTAAGTTCCATAATTCGATCCTAACATGAACGATATCGAATTACAACTATTACAAGTTTGACAAATGAACTATGCTAAGTAAGTTTAAAAGAATAAGATTTCTCGCGTAGAGCTTTCAAAAAAAATATGAGGTTTAAGCATCGGGCTATCCGTGGGTCTTGCCCCTATCAAGATCACCTGAAAAGAATTTTATAGATTCATTAAGCACAACGGCTTAGTAGATACATTATAGATATACAAGATGAATCCCATAACCAAAAATGAGATGTGGTGCCATGAATGTTGCCTAAGCAATGCAACTAATGAGCCCTCGGGCCATGCACACGTGTTCACTCGCCTCATTACCGGACTGTGAGCCACCCCCCACTGGGAATGTAGCATACCAACTTTCCGATAGCTAGTCGAATATAAGTTGGAGTTTGGCACGTTCTTAGGTACGTCCACCCTGTCTCACTAACACAACCCACATCCGGATTTTCTTATCCACTTTTATCCCCTTTTATTGGGGTCGGATTTACTTGTATCCCCTCTTAGGGATTACTCAAATGTCACCCATGCTAATGCTATGAGGTGTGCCCACTTGGCAACAATGCACATGAATTCTATGATTCGAATGCAAGTGTCATATATTAATAATGTAATCAATAATTTCATTAAACATTGGCATCAATGGAACTTCCACAATAGTCAAGGTAAGCATAAGTACCACCATTGAGAGAATTTATACTTACACCTAATCATGCTTTCAACTTAGCAATAAGATTTAATTTATATGAACAACTTAGCTATCAATTAACAACTAAGCAAATAAGCACATAAGATTTAATTTATATGGACAACTTAGCTATCAATTAACAATCAAGCAAATAAGCACATAATCTCCTTTGAGCATCTAGTCAATTAATTAACAACTACATATGTAAGTCACATGAATATGTGTATTAGGGGAGAATCATAGTTAATCCATATATTTGCTAACCCTAGCCATAAATCACAAATCAATTAAAGAGATAAGATTTCATATGTATATAAATAATGTAATCTACCTTTGCTCTTGAGAATATAAAGTGTAAGAGAGAAGAATCCAAGAGAAAATAAGAAGGTCTAAGTAGTAGAGCTTCAAGAACAAGAAATAAGAAAACCCCTCTTCCTCCTCCACTCCATAGCTTGAGCTAGAGGTCACCAAAATGAAAAATAGAAGTACCCAAATGAAGCCCTAGATGAGGTGATGATTTTTGCTTCTAATAGCTATGCCTCAAAAATAAATTCTTGTAGTCCAAATAAGAGCTTGAAATATAAAAACTAAAGGGGATTTTTGTGTTCTTGCAAAAGAGGGAGATAAGGAGAGATATAGAGAGAGAAAGAAATAAAAGAAAATATGAAAAGGGAGAGAGAGAGTGAATGGCCGGATGTTTTAGGGAGGGGGAGGAGAGAGAGTAAAGGTTAGGTTTCTCAAAGAAAAAAAAACTTGAAAGTTGGTGTGGTGGGTCCCACTCTTGTTCCTTACACACCCAAACACAATTATGTAACAAATATACACACACAAGTGTTAAAATAAATACCAAAGTGGTATTACAAGACCAAATTGGGTCCACACATTGACAACCAAATTACCACATTACCCTTAATTTAAATTTTCAAAACATTACAAGTTCACTGTAAAAAACCTATTCAAACAACTGGATCCATATCTGAAGAAGATTTACAGGAGAAAATGCAATCCATTAGTTCACTGTGGCAATTGTATAAGAGGGAAGAATGTTTTTGGAGACAGAAGTCGAGGGTTCGTTGGCTTAGAGATGGTGATCGAAACACGGGGTTTTATCATAATGCGGTATCATATCGGAAAAGAAAAAATTGGATTATGAATCTTCAAGAGGGTGAGAGACTATTATCTGAACCGCAGGAAGTAAAGTCGTATGTGTTTGATTTTTTCAAAAAACATTTCAAGAAAAATTGTAAAGTTCAATTGGTTATGGAAGGCTTGGACTTTAATTCTATTTCTGATGATCAAGCTAAGTGGCTGGAGACACCCTTCTCTTTGAAAGAAATTGAGGGAGTTATTGAGAAGTGCGACGGGGGTAAAGCGCTAGGGCCGGATGGTTTTAATTTGAATTTTGTAAAAAAATATTGGGTTCATCTGAAAAATGATGTGGTGAGATTCATGGATTGTTTGTATCGGGAAGGTAAACTCCCTCATGGGTGTAATTGTTCTTTCATTGCTCTGATTCCTAAGGAGAAGGGTGCCAGTTGTTTGAATAGGTTTCGACCAATTAGTTTGGTAGGATGTCTGTACAAGATTTTAGCAAAACTCCTGGCTAATCGCCTAAAGAAGGTTATGAATGGAATCATAAGCGAAAATCAGATGGCCTTTGTAGGTGGAAGACAAATTGTGGACAGCTTGCTTATCGCTTCGGAAATGACTGATGGTTTAAAGAAGAGCCGTGAAGGAGGGGTAGTTTTAAAAGTTGACTTCGAGAAGGCATATGATAGTGTTGATTGGGGTTTTTTAAACACAATGCTAACTAAAATGGGTTTTGGTATGAAGTGGAGAATGTGGATGTTTGAATGCATATCCACGGTTCAAGTTTCGGTTCTTGTTAATGGCTCCCCTACTGAACAATTCTCGATGGAGAGAGGGTTAAGGCAAGGTGATCCGTTATCACCTTTTTTGTTTAACATTGAGGCAGAAGGATTGAGTGGAATGATACACAAAGCAGCCGAGTTGGAATTAGTTAAAGGATGTCGGGTTGGATCGAGCGAGCTTTTCTTGACTCATCTTCAATTCGCTGATGATACCCTTATATTTTGCAAAGCTGAAAAACAAAGTTTGCTGAATTTTAAAAGGGTGTTGAGATGCTTCGAATGTGCAGCTGGGCTTAAAGTTAATTTTCATAAAAGCTGTGTTGTCGGATTTCGACTGGAAGAGGACTTATTAGAAGAGTGGGCTACTGCGATTAATTCAAAAGTTGGTTCTTTGCCATTGAAGTATCTAGGTATATAATTAGGCTCAAATCCGAGGTTAGTGGCTACATGGAAACCAGTTATTTGTAAATTTGAAGCAAAACTGGCGGCGTGGAAAAGACAGTTTTTATCTATGGGAGGGCGGGTCACGCTTATTAAGTCCGTTCTAAGTAGCTTGCCATTGTTTTTCTTTTCCATTTTTCAAGCTCCTTTGTAAGTGGTAAATAAACTCGAAAAGATTCAACGAAGATTTCTATGGGGAGGCGGCAGCTCGCAAAGAAAGATACATTGGGTTGACTGGGGAGCGGTATGTCTAAGTAAGGCAAATGGGGGGTTGGGTATTGGTAACTTGGCGATAAAAAATAAGGGGCTTATCACTAAGTGGTTGTGGAGGTTTGGGAATGATAAGGGCACGTTATGGAAAAAGGTGCTATGCAGCAAATACGATTTGAACCTCAATAGTCTTAACCTCGACTTGAGTAACATAGGTAAGCCGTTGGCTATGTTGAGAGGGTGGAAAAAAATTGTATCAGGTAACGATGTTTGTGTAGCTTTAACCAGAGATGGGTTTGGACCTGTGATTGGAAATGGTAGGTATGTCGATTTTTGGAAAGAAGTGTGGTTGAGTGATTCTTGTCTTATGTCCAGATTCCCTCGTATATATGCACTTGCACATAACAAGAGCGGTCCGGTAGCTAGCTTTGGGTCATGGATTAATTCTAAATGGAAATGGGGATTTGAACTAAGGAGGCAACTTTTCGGGTGGGAACTGGAGCAGTGGGAAGAAATGGAGGAGGCTTTGGATACGGTAAGGATTTGCAAGGAGGTAGATGACAGATTGGCATGGAAATTTGATATTAAAGGTATATTTTCTGTTAAATCCTTTTGTAAAGAAGTGGAGAATCATGCAATTGATCCCAAAGATCATTTTAAAATTATTTGGAATGGCCACGTTCCCCCAAAGGTGGAAGTCTTTGTTTGACAACTTCTCAAAGGAAGGATTGCAACACGAGATAATCTGTCTAGGTTGGGGTGTTTATCAAATGATAGACTGGAATGTGTCTTTTGTGGGAATCAAGAGAAAAATGTGGACCACCTGTTTATTGGTTACGAAGTATCTTGGAAATTATGGAATACTGTGATGGGGTGGTGGGGTGTTGAGGGGTGTGTTGCCGGATCAATTTGTGAATGGTGGAAAATGTGGCTTGGTTTATGTCCTGATACGCGATTTGCAAAGGCATGGTTTATTACTTTTTTTGCTGTGGTGTGGACGTTATGGATGGGTAGAAATGAGGCTATTTTCAAAGAGACGCCAATCAATCTAGCGGCTTGGTCTGAGCTTGCTAAACTAAGGATAGCTTGGTAGTTTAAGGCGACCTTGAATACCAATGGGCTATCGACTACTGACTACTGATGTTATCTTAAATGTTCCTGAGGGCTTATCCGTTGCCGGAAAAGCAAAATTGCCTATCAAAGTACCATGGGAGCCTCCATCGACAGGTGTTTTTAAGTTTAACGTTGATGGGTCCTCATTGGGAAAGCCGGGATCAGCAGGGGTTGGGGGGGTGCTGAGGGATCATATGGGCAATATAATGGGTGTTTTTGCAAAAAACATTGGGATCTATGATTCCAATATTGCGGAGCTGTTCGCCATTCATTGGGCGGTGGTTTTATTCTCGAAATCTGCGTGGGCCTCAAAGGTTGATCTAATAATTGAAAGCGACTCGAAGAACGCAATTTCTTGGATTCTTGATAGGGGTCCAAAATTGTGGAAGTACAACTATGTGTTTAATGACATTAACAACTGTTTGGCGAAGCTAAGGGCTTGGAAGCTGGTGCATACTATACGGAGTGCTAATACCTTTGCTGATTCACTTGCCAAGATGGGAGTGGGAAGGACGGAACCATTGATTTAATGGTGGTAAAATTTTGAGGTTCTCGAGTGCGGGTGCGGATGTCAGTAAGGAGTTTTTGAGTTATGTAGGGTTTTTATAAGGGTTGGTTCTGCTCAGCTTGTCTTCCTGGGGGGGAGGGGGGGGGGGGGGGGGGGGGTGAGGGGTGTTTACCTGTTGAGTTGGGTTGGGGCGGAGAGGTGTTATTGGTGTGAGTTTTCATTAGTGTTGAAGTCTGATTATAGGGATATGATAAGGGAAGGCCTTTTGGTTCTTTGAAAAAAGTTTCATTGGGAAAAAAAACAAAGAGAAAGTACCATTAGTGAGGGGTTGGGATGGAGGGGCTTAGTGGGGTGTGTTTTTCTTTTGGGTACTATTTCTGAAGTCGGGAAGTCATTTCTTGGGCATTCACTGGGATGATCTAATCAGGAAGTGCTGCTGTGTTGTTAAGTTTTACTGTCCAGCTACTGGTTCGATTTTCTGCTACTGGGTGTTGCATGTGAAGGTGCATTCTCGGGCAATAAGGAAAACCTTCGAATTCGTGTAATTAGTATTGACGATTTGCTTAGTTCTAATGCGAATAACTTTGGGCTTTCATTTTCATCCGGTAGTTTGGTTTTGATTTGTTTGAAGGTTTGTTTCCTGTCAGTCAGAATAAAAAATATATATATATTCCAAGGTCGATGTAATGGGTTGCAGGAGCATGATTTGTGAGGGCTGGTTGGGTTTCATTAGGTCGTGGCTAGTGGTTTTTTGTTTTCCCAAGTGTTGATTTATATTTGCTGCTTCTTCGGAATTTCTTGGAGATATATCTTGTGTGCTGTCTGTTAAATGTGACCACTGATTTGGTGCTACTACGGTGCTCTTTAGTCTTTACTGTGCTGATGTATGCCAAGTTCTGGAGTTTGGGTTGTATCTCTGCTACAAATTCTGCACATTGGGTCTGTTAGGTGTGCTCCGATGATAAGGTTGGGCAGTGGTACTTGTAGTGAAGGCTGAGTTGTTCATTCAGTTAGTATTGATTGAGGAGTAAAATCTAATCGGGCTCTGGAACTATTTGGGATTTTCAAGGGTAGGTGTAACTATGTGCTATTCTAATTTGACACGGGAAAAAAAGAGGAAAATGTTCTGATGGAGAATCAAAGGAAAAATAGAGAAGATCTATTGTGATTGTTTTAGTACAACTGTATTGTTGTTTGGGGTGTGTGAAGGGTGTTTTGGTGTGAGTTCTCTCCTTTCGGGGTATCTTTTTTGAGATTTGGAAGTGCTTCTCACTTCTTTTGGGGTGTGTTCGGTGTGCGTTTCATTTCGTGTAATGGAGCTTTCGAGTCGCATGCGTTCTATTTTATTTACTTATAGTATATAAAAACTCACATGATATCTAGGGTTGGCAAAATAAGAAGTCTTCAAGGCTTGGATGCATCGAAAATGGGTGATCTGAAGAATGGAGTCAGAAAATAAAAGATCCTTATCTATGTGTGGTTTCTATCGCTATTGTATTACAAGGAAAGACAGGCCAAGAAAGGGGTCAAATTTTCCAGGAGGATTTCATTGCAGATTGTTTCTAGAACTTCATGGTCGGCTTCTCCTTTCTGGTGCAATGTAGTGGTCGCAGAGTGACTTGAGTCCTTGTCATGGGACTGGAGATAGGATGTATTTCTGCTATAAGATCTGCAAAAATTGGTCATTTGGGAGTGTGTCAAGGATATTGGTGCTATTTGTGTCTTGGGGCAGAGCCTAGTTAAGGTTGGGATGTACATCGGATCAAATGGGGCAGCGATTTTCTAAACCTTGACGGCACAAGTAAAATTTTATTAATTGGGGGAGCAATAATTTCCTTTACCCCCGGTTTGCCGGTTTGTTTTGTCTTTGCTGCTGTGTTTTTCATATTCTGGTGTGGCTATCTGTGGTCTGCTGTTGCTGATTTTTCTGCTATCTATCATGCTGAGTTTTGGAGTCGAGCTTGGCGTCTGTTTTGTCTGCATAGGTCACTAAGGGAGAAGTCTAATGGAAGTTGCTGTTTAGCTTAAGGAGTGAAACTGGGTTCTTTTTTCCATACTCTGCTGATTAAATTCATAAGGCTATTCAGCTCATGGGAGTATCTACAGTACTGGCTTGCAGGGATGATCACCAATAGTGCTGTAACTAGGACACATTCTGGTATTGTTTGCTGAATTTTTTAGGATATATGTGCCCAAAGTGCTGTCATGATGTGGCTGGGTTGGTCCAAGAGGTTTGATCCATGTTGTGATTATTTAATATTGAGTCTGTTATGGCATTGTAGCTTGCCAATGTATTTGTTTGCTAGATATTTGAGGGTGTTTTCTTGTTGGTTATTTTTGGGTCGGTTTGTATTAAAGGCTGGTTCTGGGAGGTCTTATTAAGATTCTATTTGGGTGACTTGGTGGTTGTATCAACTTTGGCCTATTTGGCCTTTCAATACAAATTTGCTGTTCAAAAAAAAAAAAAAATTTGTTTAAAAACTTTGTGACTGTTTGAATTAGTTTTTCAGCGGCTCTTTTAAAAATCCAATTACTTTTTTTTTAGAGAAAAAATCCAATTACTATTAAAATAAAATAAATTAAAAAAAAACAATTTTTTTTGAAAAGCTCGAATTTGTTTAAAAGAATAGTTCATGTGTTTAAGAAACTAAAAGGACTTTATTTCAATCCATTATTCAACTTAATTAACTTATGTGCTCCAAAAATACTCATCTAATGCTGCTGTCACTCATTATGTATTGTTTAATTGAAAACTTCTATTTGTAGAAAAACAGAGGTTGAGAAATCCGATCGAGTTACAGATCTGTATGTGTGTGTACATATTATATATATATATATACACACACGTGTATACATAAGATGTGGAATTTAGAAAATTAAGGATAAAAAATGTAGCATCTCATTGGAATCAGTCCATGGTCAATGGCCAAAGTTTGGATATATAAGATGTATAACATATATATATATATATGCAGAATTATTCTCGTGAGGGAGTCCTCTCTTTGTTAAAGTTGAGGACTTCTATTTACGGCCATTGGATCCTATATAAGATGTATATATATAGATATATGCATGGGTTTAGTTCTATGGTCTATATGGTTCTCTGACATGCATGTTAATGGAGTTCAATAAACTATAGTGAAATTAGTCAAATGACAATTAAACCTAAAAAAAGATAAATACGACTTTAAAGATGGTAAAATACGACGTTTAAGGGTGTTTTAACCCCCAAAAGTTAAGAGACTTTTGGTGTTATAAAATAAAAAAATTTAAAATTAAAAAAAAAGGTGCAAAAACATATGGTTGAAAAATGTTCATTGTAGAGAACTACAGCCCTAGTATGGGTTTATTGATAAGTCTTTATGTTTTAATTTCTACCTTTTAATTTTTAGAAATTAAACAGTAAGTTTTTTATCAAAGTAATTGACATGTTTCTAATCTATCATTCATTCCAGTCTATGTCCAATTTTTCAACTGTTGATCATTGCTTAGAAATTTCTTGGGATGTGTTTGGAAGAAAAAGAATAATGAGTTTAACAGTAATAATATTAATCGCAATCACTTGAACAACCCTTCACCAACCAGAGAGGGGTGCTATAGGAGCAAGACTGTGTTTGGACTGGACGCGTGCCGAACGAAGATCGTGTCTATATGCAAATGCAAAGGATGAATCAGAGCTCTGTGGAAAGGATGGATCAAGACTTCAGGGTTGGGATCCACGGGAGGGTATCAACTAGTAAAGGATTATGAATTAGAAAATAGGGAGGAACAAAGAAAGGAGATGCACGACGACACATTTGAGATAGGGGTAAAGAAGGAATAGGACGGGAATAATAATCAGATATTCGAGCGAATAATAGAAAGATCTTTCTCATTGTTTTTCCTGTTGCTATGCCCAGAGCGTAGGATAGATATAGAAGATAGGGAGACCAGCCCCCTGCACAAGGGGGGTTGAGTTCCTCCTTCATCGTCGTTGGTCCTTTTTGCACACTGAAGTAGCGAGACTAAACTTGAGCATACCCTAATTAACATCACTTTGGACCTAATCCATTATATTAGAAGTTGCCACGGCATTCAGCATGATCCCTATCATGATGGAAGTGAAAATCATTGCGAAAGCAGCGGCTCTCCCTTGTGTTCTTATTATTTCTGTGGTTTGACCACTTTTATGTTGAAACTCCTCAGCTATTTTGTTATTAATAGGATCCTGGGTACACGTACAAATGTACCCCTCATCTATACTGAGTTGCTCACATCCCTCATGCATTATGACATCCTTAAGCAACTTGAGCTTTTCTGGCCAGAGGATCAGGGTTGGGTCCACCTCTAACAAAAGCTGTGGTGCAAGTTCCCAGAAGGCGATCCCATCTAAGACTAAGGAGATGCTGAGCATTAGTTCTAGTGAGCTGTTAGAGTTAGAAAAACTAATCCAAAAATAAAAGAGAACAAAAAAGTGAAAACTTGATCATGTGTGAGCCTGGGTTCGAACTGGGGAGCGCTAGTGTGTGAGACTAGCGTGATAACCAGCTATATGAGCACCCAGACGCTTCATTTCTTTGTAAGCTTGTGTTAAATTCAAAGTTTAATTTCATTTATATTTTAAGAGTAATGCTATGAGTCCTCTGATTTCTAAATTTGTATTCCGATCCCAATAGATGTGACAATGATTCCACTTTAATTTTTATTGAAAGATGTTGAAATGAACTCATCGTTATTAAAGGTGATCCACTATCACATATTTTGAGAAGCACACCTAACATACAAAATTTAAAAATGCATGTGATTGTAAGGTTTGACGTGCCAATAACAAGTTCAAACTGTGATATCATTTTGGGAAAGAATCAAATTGGTCAATAATTGAAAGCTAGTCTTTTCAGAATAAAGTTATAACCCCGTGCAATGCACGGGATAATTATAAATATATATATATATATATATATAAATTGACTTCAAAATGAACAAATTAAAAGAGAGCATTTTTGTTCACCCAAGCATCTCATTAGACGATCATGTGGATAAAAGAAGGATAAAATAATGTGAAAAGTTATAGGTCCCACATGCTCACCCAATGAGAATGAGCAAATGAGGTGCCTGGGTGACCAAAAATGCTCTCAAATTAAAATTCATTGGCATGCTTAAATTACAAACATCGCCTTAATGTCTCCTATAACAAAAATTATTCCACTAATAGTTGTTCACTATCAATTAACTCTGTGAATGTCAGTATTCATTTAAGTTAATATCATTTTTATTAATTAGTTGCTAATTTATTTTACTAATTATAAACTTTCTAAACCACAAAAGTTGAATTCAAGGCAATTAGAATCATTTTTTTTTCGCTAAGCAAAATTTTATTAGCACATTGGCACAAGACCAGAAGCAAGATACAACAAGGAAACTCCATAACTGACACAACTCACAAGCAGCCTGACTAGAATCTAAGATCACCTAAAAGTTAACAAAACACACGGAGAAATTAAACCACAAAAATAGCCCCTAATGAAACCAAAAAGACTATAGCAACACCTCTAATTAAAAAAACAGCATATCAACCACAAAGCTCCGAATAGCAGCCCCATTTCGAATCAAAGCAGACACCGACGGCATGCAGCAGAATTCCAGCTCGATTAGAGCCCAAAATCACCCCGAGAAATCCATATCTATAGCTCAAAAACAGTGAACAATGGCAAACAAAAATGACATACCCTGACTATGCAGCAATGAGCCAAACGCTTATCCATTGTAAAGGTCTGAGATCATTAGTATAAAGTATTTGAAATCATCTAACATTCCTGATGGATCCTGAGGCACCTCCTTCTCCCTGTTTGTATTTACGCACCTAAAAACTATGCTTCCAATCACGCCCATATATATATAAATATATTTTTTTTTCTCAGCAGAAAACGGGATCATTGGATGAAGCCACAAGCTTTACATAAGGTAGAAACCACAATAAGACCGAAAAACAAACCCAAACCATTGGATGATCTAAAACCCAAAAAAAACGCAGAAAGAAAGAACAAGCACAAGGCCAACCCAACCCAGCTAAACACAACCAACGCCGCCTGTAAATCACCATAAGAATAAAAAACAAGACACTATTAAGAGCAGCCCAAAAGTTCTTCAAGAAACTGCTTCAGAAAACCAGTAGTAAGAACTCCCGCAGTGTAGCAAAGAAAATCTCAGAACTCCAAAACAACCAAAGCAAAATTGCTGCACCATCAGCTGCATCAAGTCTGAGATACAATCAAGCACAGCCCATAAATTCGCTAGGCAGATTCAGACTCAAAGAAAGAAGACGCAGATCCGATAAAAAAAACCCATAGTCAAGATCTAAAGCAAAGCAATCAACCCCCATTAAGCATAAATCATAATCAAATCAATCCGCCGCTTTGAAATTTGAAGTCTCAACATCCAGGGCCGACCAATATTGCTTCAACCAGTAGATAACTCCCAGCAAAGCAATAAAAGCAGCATCATGAAGCCAACAGCCCCTGAAAAAATTTTGTATCTTTTCTCCATGGCTTGGAAAAGGAAAAAAGTCCAAATCACCATGCCAATGTAGATCTTTGCACGAAACACCAGACCGAGAAATCCACAGAACCTTTCCCACCTCTTCAAACACTGTCACGCCCCGACGTAGCATAAATAAGGAAAGCGTTTAATTTCCTTTATGGACCCGTAGGTCGCGACAGTTTGAAGGATCGATTCCTTCCCAAACGTCGAACAACAAAACATAATAATCAGAGCAGAGCAATCAAGGCTTACAAAAATTTTCTAACTTATTACATATTACAGTACGGGGTCATCTAAAGGCACAGACCGCCTTAAAACAAAACAATAACTTAGTATCTATTACAGTCATCCTTATGAAACAACCAGTTTAAAACTTAAAACATGTAACTTAAAGCATATAATCGATAAACAATTTTCACTTCAAAGCAGCCGTTCTCAATTGGCATAGTCATAAGATCCCTCCTGATTGTAACCTGAAAAGCCTGAACACGAATGTCCAGGACGCATCAACGTCGTCAGCTTCAAGAAGCTGGTGAGTATTAAAAACATGACTTTGAATGTAAAACATACCCATTTACCTTTTTCCATTTTTCAATTTGTATAAATCAATAGTTAAACCGCAGAAAGAATTCATTTTATAAAACAACAAGGAATGTATTAAAAGTCGTTCATTTATAAAGACAGATACTTGTGTATGAGACAATGCACCACACTCATCTTGCCGACTCTTTTCTCTCGACAACCACAACAACCCACTATCCTACTCCTGGTATCTTTGAAACACTAAGATAGCCACACTTTAGCAACGGGGCGCCAGGGAGTGTCCAGTTTGCCTCACACTTTGGTCCGGGGTACCAGGGAGTGTCCAATGCCTCACACTTTGAATACCCTAACCGCCATGCAAATACCGGGGCAACCCCTCACGCAGTATCCAGACTCGAGTATCAGGGAGTGTCCGTAGGCCACACTTTAGTACTACCATGGGTGCCAGTGAGTGTCCAAGTTCGGCGTCACACACTTTAACGCTTCCATGGGCGTCAGGGAGTGTCCATATTTGCCACCGTCGCATTTCAAAGATACCCTCTCCACAATCTCAACCACAACCACAACCACAACCACGACCACAACCACAAACTCAAACTCAATCACAACCATAACCACAACCACAAACACAAACTCATACTCTTTCCACACTACCATTACTCTTTTCCACACAGACTGACACCCACATGCATGTACCACTGACCCCACATGAATGATATGCACTTAAAGAAAAGCAAAAATGCTGAATTGAAGGAACAACGCGCGTACGGGGATTGATAAGTCATAATACCATGTTTTAAATCATTCAAACATAACCAATAGAGTTCTGATTAACTAAATTTCCCAAACAGAACCTTATCAGTATATAAATTTCATGTCAAACAGTCCCTTATCACAAAACAAGCAAAATAAGAAACTGTCCGAAGTAGCGCGCGCGGGCCGCTCGCGCGAAAGGTCGCTCGCGCGGGCCGCTCGCGCGATATGCCCAATTATTCTTTTTATATATGAACTTTTCTATCTGCCTGAGGAAACGAGGATCGCGCGCGCGGATCGCTCGCGCGAAGGGATTCTCGCGCGATCCTCGCTCGCGCTGTAATAACCTGCATTTTCATGCATTATTATATTTAAAATTTTCATTATCATTTGCATTATCATATTTAAAATTTAATATATATTGTCTGTTTATATGTTAATTCTTATGTGAAAAGTTTAATTCTTGACTAATTTCATAATTGAAATTTCTTTTGGGGTCAAAATGCAATTTTCATAAAAACTTGCAATACCTGTGTTAAATTTCAAAACTGTATTTCAAGACGGTGGAATTATTTCTTTTAAACTCAAACTGTATTTTTATAAAATCAGAAAACTATTTCTAACGTTAAAATGAATTCTCTGTATTTTTGTGATAAACACCGTATCACGAAAATACCAGTGTAAGTTTAAAACTGTCCGCGCAGTGTTAAACTTCCACAGAATTTTGGAAGTAATGATTGAACAAATTTATTTATACTCAATTATGAATGCTGATGCTTTTCCCTTAGGACTTGTTTGGCAAATGTTGTTGTATGTGTGTTTTCCTTATGCCATAAGCTTGATTCCCAAACACACCTTGACCCACACCAACTCCACCTACCCTTTCAATTATCAATGGAGCATTATGAATTGCAAGTGTATATTTACACATCATTGCTGCACTTTCTTTGTAATTAGTGGAGATTAATGGAGAATGAGTGGGATGTTAGGCAAATGTTTTCTAAGTGGGAGTTTGAGTATTTATACACCCAACCACACTACACATTCTACACTCCTAACATAGAGAGCTTGAGAGAGTCACATAGAGAGATAATAATTTCAGAATTTGAAGAGCTCAATCCTCCATAGCCAAGCTTGAAATTGGGGATTCTTAATTCTTGTATTTCTTTCTCAACAACTTCTTCAATCTATATCACAGTGAGTATTACTAACTCACTCCAAATGTAACTCATTCCTTATTTACTGATTTAGGTAGTTAATTTTAACAGTAGCAGAATTTTGTTTTCAGATTTTTGTTAGGAAAACGAATGAAATTTAAGGTTCTGCCCGCGTTGTCCCAAGTAAAACTCGATTCTGCACACTTTTCGTCTAATGCAATTTTCTCAGATTTTGCACCGTTTGGGCAGAAAATGAGGATTACAGTAGCAGAAAAAGTATATTAGAAATTCAATCTAATATTTTCTCTTTTAATTTTAACAGTAGCAGAATTTTGTTTTCAGATTTTTGTTAGGAAAACGAATGAAATTTAAGGTTCTGCCCGCGTTGTCCCACGCAAAACTCAATTCTGCACACTTTTCGTCAAATGCAATTTTCTCAGATTCTGCACCGTTTGGACAGAAAACGAGGATTTTAGTAGCAGTTTTTAGAATGCTATTAGTTATGTTTAAAATGATTAAAGCAATGAATTACGAATTTTCAATCCCCGTACGCGTATTATTTCTTTAATTCTGTGAATTCCTTTATGTTTAAAGTTTGATGACATTCATGTGGAGTCAGTTGTACATGCATGGTGAGTGTTGGTAGTGTGTAAAAGAGTAATGATAGTGTGGAAAAGAGTAATGATTGTGTGGAAAGAGTATGAGTTTGAGTTGTGGTTGTGTTTGTGGTTGTGGTTGTAATTGTGGCTGTGGTTATGGTTGTGGTTGTGGATGTGATTGTGGTTGGAGTTGAAAAAGAGGATGAGGGTGTCTTTGAAATGCGAATGTGGCAAAAATGGACACTCCCTGACGCCCATGGAAGCGTTAAAGTGTGTGAAGCCGAACTTGGACACTCACTGGCACCCATGGAAGTGCTAAAGTGTGGCCTATAGACACTCCCTGAATGACTCGAGTCTGGATACCTGTGTGGGGGTTGCCCCGGTATTTGCATGGCGGTTAGGGTATTCAAAGTGTGAGGCATTGGACACTCCCTGGTACCCCGGACCAAAGTGTGAGGCAAACTGGACACTCCCTGGCGCCCCGTTGCTAAAGTGTGGCTATCTTAGTATTTCAAAGATACCAGGAGTAGGATAGAGGGTTGTTGGGTGTTGTCGAGAGAAAAGAGTCGGATAGATGAGATGGTGCATTGTTCTCATACACGGTCACATATGTGTGAAATTATCTTTTAAATAATGTTGTGGTTGTTTTCTAAAACGAGTTTTTTTTATCATAAATATAAACTTGTGGTATTTAAATGGAAATGGGAAAAAGGTAAATGAGTATGTTTTACATTCAGAGTTATGTTTTTAATACTCACCAGCTTCTTGAAGCTGACGGCGTTGATGCGTCCTGGACATTCGTGTTCAGGCTTTGCAGGTTATAATCAGGATGAACCATATGACTATGCTAATTGAGATCAACTGCTGAGAAGAGAATTTACTTTTATATGCTTTATGTTTATGTGCTTTAAGATATGATTTGGTTTTGTAATAAGGATGACTGTAATAGACTTTAAGTTATTGTTTTATTTTAAGGCGGTCTGTGCCTTAGTTAACCCCGTACCATAAGTTGTAATAAGTTAGAAAATTTTTTATGAGCCCTGTTTGCCCTACTCTGATTAATAGTTTTATGTTGTTAGAAGTTTTTGGGACGGAATCGATCCTTCAAACTGTCGCGACCTACGGGTCCATAAAGGAAATTAAACGCTTTCCATATTTATGCTACGTCGGGGCGTGACAGGATTTGGTGGTATCAGAGCCATAGGTTTTCTAGATTGACCAGGCTCAGTTTTTCACGCCATAGATTAGTGACATAGGTTACCCTTAAGTTTTACTAAGCTATATAACCAAGTTCTAGTTTTAGTTTAGTACGGATTACCCTTAGTTCAGAAACTAAAATTCTAAGTTGGTTTTATCATAGAAATGATTACCCGTTTGTCTTGTCACATCGACAAGAATGATAGCAATTTCCATATACCTTCAGACATATCCATTTAGGATTAGCCGAGATAGCCATATTTTACGATGCCCCTACAGACATATAGTAGCCGAGTTTCTAAGGAGTTAAAGCATACCATAGCCCTCATTAATAGCTTAGGCACTGACCAACTTCCTGAGTCAAATCTCGGAACAGTCAGTATGGCCCACAACCCAGAGTCTAGAGGATAAGAATACGACCTCTTTGCTTTTAGACAGCCCTAGTTCGAATACGAGTATTATATGTACTTAATATATATTTTATTGTATGCTTATGTGATAATACGAGTATGTGATATAGTGATAAATACTCCTTTGAAAATTTTCGTCATAGTACTGTTGCATGCATGTTTCTCATTCTACTACCCCTATCATGCATAGAATGGCTGGAAGACCAAGGAGGAACAGAAATCTGATTGAAGGAGCGCCCGAGGCTGCCGACCCCACGGGAATATTTGAAGCTTTTATCAGACGTCTCGAGAGGGTTAGTAATGCGAATGAAAACCAACGAGACCGCCAGACGGGAGATAAGCTGCTGGAGAGATTCCGTGCGCTCAGACCCGAGCAATTTGCGGGTACCACGGATCCCTGGAAGGCAGAACAATGGTTAAGACAGATGGACCGCATGTTTGAAGCTGTCCAATGCAACGAGATGGACAAAAGGAGATTGGCTACTTTTCAACTAACCGACGCCGCTGCAGATTGGTGGGACTCGGTCATAGCCACTATCGGAAACACCGCTGCTATGGGGATGACATGGACGGCGTTCAAAGGGAGATTCCTGGAGAAGTACTTTCCGGCTACGGAGAGGCACAGAAGAGAGAAGGAGTTTATGGATCTGACGCAAGGAACCAAGACGGTGCAAGAGTATACCACACAGTTCGAGAGGCTGTCACGGTTTGCCCCGCACATGGTTGATACTGAGGAGAAGAAGATCCGGAAGTATAACCAAGGGTTGGCACCGCAGATTCGTCGCCTGACTCTCGGCCACCTAGACAAATCGTTTGAAGGACTAGTCGGCCTGGCTACCGACCTGGAAGAAGATGCAAGAGTATACCGTAGACAATTCGAATTCCGACCGCCTCAGAGGGGTAATTTTGGGAATAGACCACCAATGAATCGTACCCAAGGGCAGAAGAGGAACTTTGATGGGAGCAAGAAGGCACAAGCTATTGCCCATCCGACTCAACCCCGAGTAGGAGAAGGAAGTAGTGGAGTAAAGTGCTTCAACTGTGGCAATCCGGGACATGTGGCTCGGGACTGCAGGGCACCAAGGCGTGCTGCTCAGCCAGGAATAGTCTGCTTCAACTGTGGTGAACCAGGTCACATCAGCAGGTTCTGCACTGCTCCTAAGCAAGCGACTTATGGACAACAGGGTCAGACCCGCTTGAATGCTGTTATTCCTGATGCCGCGGGTGATGATGGAGCTGCATATGAAGATGGAGATCTTGGAGAAGTTCAACCTGATCAGCAAGCAGTGGAAGGTACATTGACTCTATTTAACTCCCATGTTAGAGTATTATTTGATACGGGTGCTGCTCTTTCATTCATATCCATTAATACAATTCGGAGATTGGGTATCTTACCTCATCGCTTAGAGAAAGCTTTGAAGGCTACATCACCAATAGGAGCTGCGGTCAGTTTAGGACATGTATGCAAGGATTGTCCTCTACGGATTGGAGACCGAGAAATCCCTGCAAGGTTGATCGTCCTATCGATGAAGGAGTTCGACATAATCCTAGGAATGGATTGGCTGTCTCAGAATCAAGTGAAGTTGGATTGCGCGAGGAAGAGAATTACATTCTCCGACAATGAGAATCAACCCTTTGATTTTCAATGTAACCCTTCGGGAGATATGTTCCTCACAAGATGTTTAGCCAACATCGAAGTCGTCAGTACAGAGGTGACAGCATCATCTATACCTGTAGTCAAGGACTTCGAAGAAGTATTTCAAGACATTTCTGGATTACCGCCCGAGAGAAGTATAGAGTTCTGTATTGAGCTTATACCGGGTACCGTACCAATTACCAAGGTTCCCTACAGAATGGCCCCCACAGAACTGCTAGAATTAAAGGGACAAGTACAAGAGCTCGAGAACCTAGGTTTTGTACGTCCAAGTACATCGCCTTGGGGAGCACCGGTGTTATTTGTGAAGAAGAAGGACGGGACGCTCAGGCTGTGTATCGACTACAGAGAATTGAATCGAGTGACAATCAAGAACAAGTATCCTTTGCCTCGGATCGACGATTTATTTGATCAACTACAAGGAGCTACGATATTTTCCAAGATAGACCTAAGGTCGGGGTATCATCAGTTGAGGGTACGGAAGGAAGACATACCTAAGACTGCTTTCAGAACCCGATATGGTCATTATGAATTTCTGGTGATGCCGTTTGGATTAACGAACGCCCCGGCAGTGTTTATGGATCTGATGAACAGAGTATTCAAGCCTTATTTAGATCAGTTTGTCATCGTCTTTATTGATGATATTTTGATCTATTCTAAGTCAAGAGAAGAACACGAGCAACATCTTCGGATTACGATGCAGACGCTTAAGGACCACCACTTGTATGCCAAGTTCAGTAAGTGTGAGTTCTGGTTGCAAGAAGTGAAATTTTTGGGACACAAGGTGTCATCTCAAGGAATTTCTGTGGATTCGTCCAAGACCGATGCTGTATCCAACTGGGTTAGGCCAAGCAACCCTACAGAAGTTCGGAGTTTTCTTGGACTCGCAGGCTATTACAGGAGATTTGTTGAGGGATTCTCCAAGATAGCTGCACCATTGACTGGGTTGACAAAGAAGAATTTGAAATTCGAATGGACAGAGAAGCATGAGCGAGCCTTTCTAGAGTTGAAAGAGAGACTCACTACCGCACCAGTACTAGCAATACCCAAGCCTGGTGAGAAGTTCACTATCTTTAGTGACGCATCATATCAAGGACTAGGGTGTGTACTTATGCAAGATGACAGAGTTATAGCCTATGGATCCAGGCAGCTGAAGCCGAATGAGTTGAACTATCCTATTCATGATTTGGAGTTGGCAGCAGTGGTTTTTGCACTCAAGATTTGGAGACATTATCTCTACGGTGAGAAGTTTGATTTGTTCTCCGATCACAAGAGTCTGAAGTATTTGTTCACACAGAAAGAGTTGAACATGAGGCAGCGCAGATGGATGGAGTTGATCAAAGATTACGACTTCACGTTGGAATACCACCCTGGTAAAGCTAATGTGGTCGCTGATGCTTTGAGTAGGCAGACTCGGGAGACGATCGCCTCCTTAATGGTTAGAGAGTGGCGAGCTTTGGAGACGTTGGTGGAGTTCGATGTACAGAGTGCTGAAAGAGGAGAAGGACAACTTTTTGGATGTCTTATCCTACAGCCTGTTCTTATCGACCGCGTTATTGAAGCTCAGAAAGAAGATGAGAAGTTTCAGACATGGTTTGTAAAAATGTCAGAAAAAGACCCGACCGAATGGAAGGTGGGGAATGACGGAGGGTATCGATGCAGAGACAGATTATGTGTACCAGATTGTGGGAATTTGAGAAAAGATATTCTGGAAGAAGCACATAAATCAAGGTATACAGTTCACCCGGGAGGAACTAAGATGTATAAAGATTTGAAGAGAAATTTCTGGTGGGAAGGCATGAAGAAGGATGTGGCCGAGTTTGTATCCAAGTGTTTGACGTGTCAGCAAGTCAAGGCCGAACATCAGAGACCGTCAGGATTGTTGCAACCGCTACCTATTCCTGGTTGGAAGTGGGAGCACATTACGATGGATTTTGTAGTAGGATTGCCCCGGTCGCAACAGAATCATGACGCTATTTGGGTAATTGTGGATCGATTGACGAAGTCAGCTCATTTTATTGCTTACAGTATGACATACCCGGTGGAAAAGATGAGCCGGATGTACATACAACAAGTTGTGCGACTTCACGGTGCACCTGTATCGATTGTGTCAGACCGTGACGCACGTTTTACTTCTGGATTTTGGGAAAGTCTGCAAGAAGCTATGGGAACTTCACTCAAGATGAGTACTGCTTTTCACCCTCAGACAGATGGGCAAACTGAGCGTGTTAATCAGATCATGGAGGATATGCTTAGGGCTTGTGTGATCGATTTTGAAGAATCTTGGGAGACACACTTGCCTTTGGTTGAATTTGCCTATAACAATAGTTATCACGCGAGTATCGGTATAGCTCCGTTCGAGGCACTGTACGGACGACCGTGTCGTTCTCCATTGTGTTGGGCAGAAGTTGGTGATACAGAGTTGTTGGGACCGGATTTGGTTAGAGAAACCAACGAGAAGATTTCCTCGGTCAAGGAAAGGATGAGAACCGCTCAGAGCAGGTATAAGAGTTATGCTGATCGGCGCCGGAAAGATCTAGAGTTTAGTGTTGGAGATCACGTACTTCTTAAGGTTTCACCAACACGAGGAGTAGTACGCTTTGGTCTCAAGAGAGGGAAGTTAGCTCCGCGTTTTATTGGACCGTTTGAGATTTTGGAACGTATCGGGAAAGTGGCCTATCAGCTGGCGCTACCACCGAAGATGTCTGGGGTTCACAACGTGTTTCACGTGAGTATGTTGAGGAAATACATACGAGATCCCTCGCACGTGGTTAGTTATGACGACATTGAGACGAGTCATAACGTTTCTTACAAGGAGAGACCTGTGAAGATTTTGGATCAGAGTATCAAGAAGCTGAGGAATAAGGATATCCCGTTGGTGAAGGTTCAGTGGAATCACCATGACGAGAATGAAGCCTCGTGGGAAGTTGAAGCTGATATGAGGAAGAAGTACCCGGAGTTGTTTCATGACTAGTTAGTCTTGATTTCGGGGACGAAATCCTGTTTAAGGGGGGAAGGGTGTAATAACCTGCATTTTCATGCATTATTATATTTAAAATTTTCATTATCATTTGCATTATCATATTTAAAATTTAATATATATTGTCTGTTTATATGTTAATTCTTATGTGAAAAGTTTAATTCTTGACTAATTTCATAATTGAAATTTCTTTTGGGTCAAAATGCAATTTTCATAAAAACTTGCAATACCTGTGTTAAATTTCAAAACTGTATTTCAAGACGGTGGAATTATTTCTTTTAAACTCAAACTGTATTTTTATAAAATCAGAAAACTATTTCTAACGTTAAAATGAATTCTCTGTATTTTTGTGATAAACACCGTATCACGAAAATACCAGTGTAAGTTTAAAACTGTCCGCGCAGTGTTAAACTTCCACAGAATTTTGGAAGTAATGATTGAACAAATTTATTTATACTCAATTATGAATGCTGATGCTTTTCCCTTAGGACTTGTTTGGCAAATGTTGTTGTATGTGTGTTTTCCTTATGCCATAAGCTTGATTCCCAAACACACCTTGACCCACACCAACTCCACCTACCCTTTCAATTATCAATGGAGCATTATGAATTGCAAGTGTATATTTACACATCATTGCTGCACTTTCTTTGTAATTAGTGGAGATTAATGGAGAATGAGTGGGATGTTAGGCAAATGTTTTCTAAGTGGGAGTTTGAGTATTTATACACCCAACCACACTACACATTCTACACTCCTAACATAGAGAGCTTGAGAGAGTCACATAGAGAGATAATAATTTCAGAATTTGAAGAGCTCAATCCTCCATAGCCAAGCTTGAAATTGGGGATTCTTAATTCTTGTATTTCTTTCTCAACAACTTCTTCAATCTATATCACAGTGAGTATTACTAACTCACTCCAAATGTAACTCATTCCTTATTTACTGATTTAGGTAGTTAATTTTAACAGTAGCAGAATTTTGTTTTCAGATTTTTGTTAGGAAAACGAATGAAATTTAAGGTTCTGCCCGCGTTGTCCCAAGTAAAACTCGATTCTGCACACTTTTCGTCTAATGCAATTTTCTCAGATTTTGCACCGTTTGGGCAGAAAATGAGGATTACAGTAGCAGAAAAAGTATATTAGAAATTCAATCTAATATTTTCTCTTTTAATTTTAACAGTAGCAGAATTTTGTTTTCAGATTTTTGTTAGGAAAACGAATGAAATTTAAGGTTCTGCCCGCTCTGTCCCAAGCAAAACTCGATTCTGCACACTTTTCGTCAAATGCAATTTTCTCAGATTCTGCACCGTTTGGACAGAAAACGAGGATTTTAGTAGCAGTTTTTAGAATGCTATTAGTTATGTTTAAAATGATTAAAGCAATGAATTACGAATTTTCAATCCCCGTACGCGTATTATTTCTTTAATTCTGTGAATTCCTTTATGTTTAAAGTTTGATGACATTCATGTGGAGTCAGTTGTACATGCATGGTGAGTGTTGGTAGTGTGTAAAAGAGTAATGATAGTGTGAAAAAGAGTAATGATTGTGTGGAAAGAGTATGAGTTTGAGTTGTGGTTGTGTTTGTGGTTGTGGTTGTAATTGTGGCTGTGGTTATGGTTGTGGTTGTGGATGTGATTGTGGTTGGAGTTGAAAAAGAGGATGAGGGTGTCTTTGAAATGCGAAGGTGGCAAAAATGGACACTCCCTGACGCCCATGGAAGCGTTAAAGTGTGTGAAGCCGAACTTGGACACTCACTGGCACCCATGGAAGTGCTAAAGTGTGGCCTATAGACACTCCCTGAATGACTCGAGTCTGGATACCTGTGTGGGGGTTGCCCCGGTATTTGCATGGCGGTTAGGGTATTCAAAGTGTGAGGCATTGGACACTCCCTGGTACCCCGGACCAAAGTGTGAGGCAAACTGGACACTCCCTAGCGCCCCGTTGCTAAAGTGTGGCTATCTTAGTATTTCAAAGATACCAGGAGTAGGATAGAGGGTTGTTGGGTGTTGTCGAGAGAAAAGAGTCGGATAGATGAGATGGTGCATTGTTCTCATACACGGTCACATATGTGTGAAATTATCTTTTAAATAATGTTGTGGTTGTTTTCTAAAACGAGTTTTTTTTATCATAAATATAAACTTGTGGTATTTAAATGGAAATGGGAAAAAGGTAAATGAGTATGTTTTACATTCAGAGTTATGTTTTTAATACTCACCAGCTTCTTGAAGCTGACGGCGTTGATGCGTCCTGGACATTCGTGTTCAGGCTTTGCAGGTTATAATCAGGATGAACCATATGACTATGCTAATTGAGATCAACTGCTGAGAAGAGAATTTACTTTTATATGCTTTATGTTTATGTGCTTTAAGATATGATTTGGTTTTGTAATAAGGATGACTGTAATAGACTTTAAGTTATTGTTTTATTTTAAGGCGGTCTGTGCCTTAGTTAACCCCGTACCATAAGTTGTAATAAGTTAGAAAATTTTTTATGAGCCCTGTTTGCCCTACTCTGATTAATAGTTTTATGTTGTTAGAAGTTTTTGGGACGGAATCGATCCTTCAAACTGTCGCGACCTACGGGTCCATAAAGGAAATTAAACGCTTTCCATATTTATGCTACGTCGGGGCGTGACACGCGCGACCTGCCTAAATTTCAATATATATATATATAAACTCTTCTGTCTGCCTGTGAAAACGAGAATCGCGCGCGCGGGCCGCTCGCGCGATTCTCGCGCGCGCGATCGTGGCGCGAGGTTTTACTGAGGCTCCTTCTTCCCCGCAGAAACTGCTCTGTTTCAGCTTAAGGGGTCCAAATTGACCCATTTTCAATTCTGTAAGTATATATGTCATATAGTATATGGTTCTCTTCGGTTTTTCACAAGGATTAAGAATCCATCATCAATTTAACATGATTCAAATTATAACTCTCCAATTTTAGGAAAAACTAAAACATGTCAAAACTTAATTTCTAATATACTTTTTGGTATGAACAAATTAGGCTCTATAACTTCAAACATGACATGTAGGATGTATAATCTTCCATATTCATCTCTAAAAACGAATTTTGATTGAGTTTAGAAATTCATGGTTTTCATGCTATGAACTTCATACGTAAAATCATCAATGGAGGTTGACAAAATTAAACCAATACACAGCAAATAAGTATGAGATTACATTCTTAGTGAGTTAGAAATACTCACTGAGATTAAGAGGTGAAGTAATTGTTGAGAAAGAAAGACCAAATAAGAATCCAAATACAAGCTTGGCTATGGTGGAGAGCTTTCTCTCTCTATAAAACTCTGAAATTAACTCTCAAGCTCTCTCTCTTATCTCTCTGTGATTGTATTGTGCAGAATGAGCAGATGTGTTCACAAAGTGTGTAGTGCATATACATATATAGAGAGTAATTTGATATGGACTTGGAGGCCAAGCAATTTGTAGTTTACTCAACAAATGAATTTTGTTTTAATTACTAATATAAACACCAATGATCAGCATATATGTATCTACGTATATATATATATACACTTCTCAGATTGTGAAGGGGCAAATATAGATCAATAGGGGTCAATGTAATGTTGTTTGGCAAAACAAGCTTATGGCACTAGCAATGTACACTCTCATATGTAACAACCAAACAAGGCTTTAACCAATGATGAGTTGCCATAAATAGAAAGTAAAGTGTATGTCTAATCACACTTTACATCACTTCCAAAATCTGTGGAAGTTTAGCACAGCGCGGACAGTTTTGAACATAAACTGGTATTTTCGGGGTGCGGTGTCCACCACAAAAATACAGAAACTTCATTTAAGTGTAAGAAGTGATTTTCTGGTTTTATAAAAAAAATACAGCTTTAATTCAAAGAGAACATTTCCACCGTTTTGAAATACAGTTTTGAAATCCACACAGGTATTGCTAACTTTATAAAAATTACAATTTAACCCCAACATGAATTTTAATATGAAATAACACAAGGGATAATAATTAGAACATGAGAAATGTAATTAAATGAAGCAGTCAATACCAAATGAAATTTAATATGACAATGCAATTACAAATTAAATATGAAAATGTAGGTTATTACAAACACAACACCCAGCACCCAAAATTTTGTAAACACACCACCCAGCACCCAAAAATCCAGCCCAACCTTGGCTAAAACAAAAACTCGATCAGTCACAAACTGACCATTAAGGGCAGCACATCACCACCAAGCTTCAAAAAAAGAATTCCTTTGGACCCCCATTTTTGCAAGAGAATCAGCTAAACTATTGGCTTCACGAAACACATTAACAAAAGAAACTTTTTTTATTGTGTTGATACACTGATCAATCTCATTGAAAACTTTCCAAAGCTTCCATGGTCGCCCACCATAACCTTTTACCCATGCTACAGCCACCTTAGAGTCAGATTCTATGATTAACTCCATAGAGCCCTTCCATTCAGTTTTTGAAAAAAGCCTCAATGCATATCTAATAGCTTCAACTTCCGCCTCGTTTGACTCCTTAATACCTAGAGGGCCATAGAACATACCAATTATTTTTTCCATCTCATCCCTCAAAACCCCACCACAACCCGCAAGGCCTGGTTTTCCCCACGCAGATCCATCAACATTAAATTTAAGGCACCCAGCTGGGGGGGGGGGGGCAATCCAAACAGAAAATTTTCTACTAAACACAGCCCTACTGACCCTCCATCTCTTGAGCTTTCTCGGTTCATTGCACTAGTCTTCAAAGGAATACCCAACATTAGCATCCAATGCCTTAATCCAATGGAAGGATCTAATTTTAATTAATTCAAAAATGCCTTCGACCTTCCATATTTTCTTCCTAAATACGACTTCATTTCTTGCTAACCATATAGTCCAAACCGCAGCACAACCAACCGCTTCCCACCATTGCATATGTTCACCCTTGAAAGGAGCCCCTTTCCAATGTTGAAACCAATCTTTTATGTTTCCTGCAAGAACCCACTCAATATTCCACCATCTAAAAATCCGCCCCCAAATATCCCATACGCAATTAGAATCATTACAAAGAGTTTGCAACAAAGTACTACCAATATTCAACATTTTAAAGTATGTTTCACTTTTCCATTTTTGCAATGAAATAATTGTATTGTCTTAAGAATTTTTTTTGCAGTACTTCCATTTTTTTTATATGAAAGTTTGTTGTGCTCAAATATAGATGCCTAAAAAAGAGAGGTAAGTTTATGTTTTTCAAACATTATATATATCAGGTTACGTGTGTGTGTAAAACTAGTATGTGATTATATATATAGGCATTTCACTGAAGTAGATTGGACGTTATTAAACCATTCTTCATTGGAAGTTCTTATAGAGAAAACAATGACATGACGAATATTTTTTTTGCTCTTAAATTGGACATGTCAATCATGAGTAGATTCATCTATTGATGACAATACACATATAAGGTTGTTGCATATATAGAATCTCTGATTTTGTCTTTCCATCAATCCAGAGTACATCTCTTTCTTAGCCTCCTCGACTCTTTTTTTTGCGCTTTTAGTTTGCTCTCTATAGCATATACAACATACAAATGGAACTCTAGCTATTTGGATATCATTTAGCTTTGGAATATCATAAATATATATATATATATATATATATATTGCATTCATGAAGTAATAATGTAGAAAGACAAACTCTATCCATTTTCTTTGCAATTGGAGCATCTTCATTTCCTTTGATGTAGATGTGTTCATCAATAATGTAAATAAAGAGAATCTCTCCATTTTTCTTGATCAATGGTATTTTAATTACATTAATTTGGTCAATAATTTCTCTATTTTGTTCATAACCAGTGTAGTAAAAGATATATTTTGTGTGTAACTAAAATTGTAAGTTGTTAATTTATATAAAATGTAATGTAATTTTGGAAAAAATATTCTTAAACAGTGAAAATCATAGAAGTTGCCTTGTGGCAGAAATCGTTATATCATGTTTAACAGCGATCACCACTGCAAAAATCATTTTGAAGATACCAATGAATTTAATTATAATGAGTTTTACAGTATTAATATTAATCGCAATCACTTGAATTAAAACTAATCCAAAAATAAAAGAGAACATAAAAGTGAAAACTTAATCATGTGTGAGCCTGGGTTCGAACCGGGGTGCGATTGTGTGTGCGACTAACGTGATAACCACATGACCACCCAGACGCTTCATATCTTTGCAAGCTTGCGTCAAATTCAATGTATAATTTCATTTATATTTTAAGACTAATGCTATGAGTTCATGGTTTCTAAATTTGTATTTCAATCCCAATAGATGTGATAATGATTCCACTTTAATTTTTATTAAAAAATATTAAAATGAACTCATTATTGTTTAAGGTGATCTACTATCACATATTTTGAAAACACATTTAACATACAAAATTTAAAAATGCATGCGATTGTGAGGTTTGACATGCCAAGAACAAGTTCAAACTGTGATATCATTTTGGGAAAGAATCAAATTGGTCAATAATTGAAAGCTAGTCTTTTCAGAATAAATAATAATAATAATTGAAAGTACCTTGATTCAAGGCACAGATAAACTCATGTTAAGACTAATTATATTTTTTTGTGGTCGAATGGTAAATTTTTTTGGTATATTATTTAAGAGGTTTAGTGTTTGAGTGACTGAGTCATAGGGTGTGGCCATGGAGAATTTATCCGACAATTCCAAGACCTCAAAAAATTAGTCAAGATACGTACAAATTGGTCCGAACAGCCCCAATTACCACCAAAAAAAAAAAAAAAAACCTCGTGCTGCGACTAAAGTAGGAGTGTAACAAAACTCAAAAAATAAAATGAAATAAAGTTGAGCTACAGAAACTTGGGCCGCGTGATCTGATGGAGCCTGTCAGATGGCTATCATGATTCATGGGGTTTTTCCCCCACCCAACAACCGGGGAAAAAAATAGTAAATAAATAAAATAAAAATAAATTTAAATTTTAGTGCACTGGTTTGATTTGGTTCATTTTAGTGTATTTTAGGGATTCAGTTCAGTTTAGTGTATGATACGACTGGTCGTATTATAGTTTTGTTTTTTGCTTTTTCCCAGAACAACTTTTGTTATTTGAAGAATAACATTTTGTTATTTTTGGTACAGATTTCAGATAACTAATTTTAGTCATTTTTTTTGCAACAAATTTTTGTACCCAATATAGCAAAAATGTTATTCCTGGTAAAAAATTTGGTAATAATTTTTGGATTCATTTTCAGTAACAAAATTTTGTACTTACATAGAAAATGTTGTTCCTCTTACAACAAAAGTTGTTCCAAAAAAAAAAAATAATAAAAATCGATCGTATCATATCTTCGCTCTAGCTGTTTTGGATGGAGTTTAATTCTTATGTAACCCACAACTAGAAATTTAAAAAAATAATAATAATAAATAAATAATATAATATAATAATAATAATAATGACTTTACTTGTTATAGCACAAAGCACTCGGGAGATTCTTATGTTTTAACTTTAATTTATGGGAGTTCGTATACTTCCTCTATTCTAAAATAACTTTTCATCTTTTTTTTTTTTTTTTTATGTTTCAAAATAAATGTTCATTTTTGAAAGTTAATTCCAAATTCTATATGAATTTTTTATAATAACTTTATAATAAAAACAAATAACATTTATGTGTGGTCTAGCTAAAAATAAGTAAAAAGGTCAAATAACAATGTGCAAGAATAAAGTAGGAGAGTAGTTGTTATTAGTGGACCAAAAAAATGAATATAAGACCTTTTTTTTCTTTTACTTTTTTCCTTTTCTTTTCTTTTTATTTTTTTTTATTGGTTGAAAAATTTACCCAGACACACACACACACACACTAATCTCACCCAAACACAATCTCAAAACCCTACAATGGCTCATAACAAAATCCGACTGACGAACAACAAAGAGTAAGCAAAGGAATCCTTCTAAGGAGATTCGAATGTTCAATCTCTCCACTGGTAAGAGAGGTGTCATACGAATTGAACTAAGCCCACTTAATACATTCTTCTTAAATAATATGCAACTTGTAGTGAACAATTATTTAGGGAGAGTAATAACTACCGTCAAATTTATTAAATCTACTAGTGATAGCAAATGACAAGAAACAACACACACACACCCCGACCGAATGCCATAAATTTCACAAAACTAAGCAAGACCAAAAACATGTATTTTGGTCATTTCCTCTATTAGTTCTTAACTCTTAAGTTGTGCTCACAGCTTCTTGGGTCTTTCTTCTTCCTACCCACATATTTGAACGCCACGTGTAACCACGAAAGCACGGCAAGCAACATTGGAATAACTGAAATGACCTTATATATAATTCTGGACTAATGTTCGAAGCACACACTTACACATTTAAAAAGTATTAATACACTGAAAGCCTGAAATGGACCAATAAAATGAGTGATCGAGATTACGTACGGAGTCCACTATCAGTCTCTTCTCACTGTCTCTCATTTTATATTAGTGAATAAATTTTGAATATATAAAAGTATATCCCTAGCACTACTATTAATAATACCCACAAAATTGGTAATTTGGTACAGAGGGGGGGGGAAGGGAAGGGAAGGGCATTATTGGCATTAAATTAAACCCCTCTTCAACATATCCTTGTACCTCAGAAGAGAGTCAAGCCTCTGCAACTTCAATTGCTGCTTGAACCTGTTAATAAAATCATCCGCTTTCGCATTAACACATTCTTCCTCCCCAAACGACGGCGTTTCGATTCCTTCTCCCTTCCGATCATGAACCTCATCCTCGGCGCCCGTAACCACCGATTTCTCACTCGCCGACGGAACCTTCTCCGGAGCATCGCCGGAGACGTCACGGGCTTGATTGGCGGGTGGTTCGGTGGATTGGGTCTCGGGTTGTAATGGGTATGGTGGGTGTTCGGATCTGTATAGAGAGAAATCGAAGGACCTGACTCGCTCTAGGAGAGATGGAACCCGGAAGAGTTGGGGTGAGTGATCTTCATCACCGTGTTGATGCTTTAATTGATCTCTGTTGTTGTTGTGAGATTTGAGGTTTGAAGTTATGAAAATGGTGGCGATCATGAGGTTCAATACGCAGAAGAGGATTGTGGGTGTGAACCAGCTCGCCATTAAATCCCACATTGAAACCATCACCCCAGGCTCTGTTTTGAACATGGCTGATCCGCCGTCGTTTTATCAATGTATTGTTGCAGAGAGAGAGAGAGAGAGAGAGATGGAAAATGGTGGACAAAGATAGAGGAGAGACGTGGGCACTGGGCAGATAGAATTAGAAAATGCTGATTGATTTATTATATCTCTGAGGGAGAAAGGTCATGGTGCATATGTCGTGTGATGTTGATTTGCAACACGTAATCGTGCTTACGCACTAATTAATCACATTCATAATTATAGTTATTATAATTTTAGAATAGAATGACACAATGGACGGATGTGATTAGTGCTTCACATGTTAGAATGACGTCGATCGTAGTGTAACAAGCATCCTCAATAATTTATGCATTCATGCATGTATACCCACTGTTATTTTATTTTAGGATACTCACTTAAATATAATTTATCACTACTTTTTATGATGAAAAGTACTAACGGATGTATATATAGATGAAGGTTACTCGAATTGCAGATCGATTCGATACTAAGAACGGAACAGGAATGTGAATCGCATTGGTTATGGAAGTTGTTCGATGGTGGTACACCTCTTCGGGTCATAAAGACGAAACGGAATATAGTAGATTGAAACGTTAAAAGTTTTTCAAGCATATGTTCATACATATACATATATACACATTAAAAGTCAAAATCACAAAACAATGATCATGAGAGTTTGAATGATTTCTAATAACACTAAAATAGATGTAATTGGTGCGTTCCACCATATCAACAGAATGATATATTATATGGTGTACCGGTCATACTAAGTTACTTTCTAAATACACGTGGTGAAACCGAAAAATGAGAATTTAATTTGTATGTGGAAACAATGAGTTTGTCCTATTTAATAGAGTCTTCAGTTATTATGAGTTTGATGACTTTTAATTTTTAAAGTAAGATAAGAATGATACATCTATATCCTGAATTAACCTAGCCAAATCCCGCTGGGGTAATTTTCAGGGCCGGTCCTGACAAATTGGGGGTTTTAGGCGAACATTGAAAGTCGGGGCCCTTTAAACAACGAGTGTTCGGGAGTAGCGCCCCCGAAGTAAAAAATTTTGGGTCATTTTATACATGTTTGCGTATATAATTTCTATATCAAACATGTTATAAACCTTATAGTGTTGATTTGTGAGTTTTTTTTTTTTTGGGTCATTTTTTAGAATTCGGGGGTTTAGTAATTGTAATCCTTATTGTATGTATTGGTTATGATTTTCTTCTCCTTCCACTAGCCTCTTTAGCCTTTTGTAATTCAACATGTGTTCATATTATTACTTTTTATTGATAATAATTGTTAAGAGCCTATCTATGATAATAATTTATAAAGCTTAATCCAACCTAAAATAATTTAGGTTGAGATAAACAAAAAAGTGAAAAGATAAGTACAATTATTTATTTTTTTTCCAGTATTTGCTTCGACTCTTTTATAATTGGTTCAACATATTATAGATAAAACTTTTAGGGTGGGTTGGATTATAATGAGGCACATACAATTATTTATTTTTTTTCCAGTATTTGCTTCGACTCTTTTATAATTGGTTCAACATATTATAGATAAAATTTTTATTTTGGGCCCTACTCAGTATTTTTTAAGACCCTTTTAAAGAGCAAAATATGAACAAAATATGGGACCTTAAGCGACCGCCTACCCCGCCTATAGGCAGGGCTGGCCCTGGTAATTTCTGTCAACACGTTATCTTAAAACTTTTCTTCACTTTTGTCATTTCAAAATTTTATTTTATTAATTTTTTTTTTTTCTTTCTTGATGCATGGAAAAATTGTCGAACTTTTATGTCAAATCAGAGACTAGTTGTGCATGAACCAAAGGTTGATACAAAGAGGCAAAGCATCAAACTAAATCATTTCACAACAATGGAATTTAGTTTAGTGTGTGTGCCGAGCCAAACAGTGATTCGCAAGTTTTTTGTATACAAGGGTGTGCAATACAATCGTACGGCATTGTAAGTTTTGATACAAGTTTATGGAGTTAATTTTTCCCAAATTAATTCATCACATACTTTATTTTTATACCTGTCACTTTTGAAGAAATTTTAGATGCAATGGTTGTAAGGGTGATGTGGTATCGCAAACCAATCACATTCCTTTATTTGTCCATTTGTCCCTCTATTTTTAGGAGAATCTCAATCCACATAAGCAAAATTAGTTTTTCTATTAGTGGGATAGATAGTGACGTGATACACCCGTTACAACCACAATATTTAGGCCATCTCAAATGCTAAATGCTATATCTTCTATGTCAATGCCATTTTTTAGTATTGCTACAATGTCAAATGCTATAATTTGACATTTCTGCTTCAATGCTAAATGCTATACCAAATGCTATTTTTTTAGTGTACAATATTTTTGACTAAAAATAAATTGAGCATAATACAAATTGGATATAAAAATGAGCATATTTATAACAAATTGTGAGTTATAGTCGTTACAAACAAAAAACAAGCAGGCTGTATTCAAAACAACAACAAAAAAAAAAAAAAGTATGACTGTTGGGGTTGTTCAACCCACCAACAGCTCTTTTAAAAAAAAAAAAAAAACACATTATGGCCGTTGGTAATTAATACAGTGAGAAGCCTGAGAAGCCCAGCCAACTGAATTTTTTCAAACAAAAAATCTGACCGTTGGGCATTTAGCAGCTGCTATTGTGTCTGCCAAATTTGAGATCTTGTTTGGCAATGCTATTTTTTGGCAGCTCTTTTAACACTGCATTGGAGCTCAACTATGCCAAAACTCATGCCAAATATGAGATAGCAGCTGCATTGGAGATGGCCTTACTTGTCATTTTGGTGCAATTTGGGACCACAAACTGCCTTTCTACATACGACATCCCTTGCAAGTGATTATTATTTTTTTTAGTGTTTTATTTTTTTTCGTGTATGGGAGAGGGGGGTTTGAACACTCACCTCTTGGGTGGGAATGATAAACTTTTGTCACCAGGTCCATACACAGTACTACATTTACAGTCTAAAGTCAAAATTTTCTCCTAAAATGGCTTTGAGTAGGAGGTGCATAATCTGGTTGACAAAATTGCTGTAGATATATATATATATATATATTGGCAGTTTTCTTATTATGTGTGAGAGAGAGAGAGGGAGATTGGATTTTATGCCTCTATAATTTGGTTTGTAGATTGAGATTGTCACGCCCCAACATAGCATAAAATAGGAAAAGTATTTAATTTTCTTTATGCACTCGTAGGTCGCGACAGTTTGAAGGATCGATTTCGTCCCAAACGTCGAATAATAAAATAATATAAATCAGAGTATGAGCAATCAAGACTTACAAAATTTTTCAAATTATTAATTATTACAGCACGTGGTCACTAAAGGCACAACCCGCCTTGAAAACAAAACAATAATAATATCTATTACAATCATCCTTATTACAAATTCAGTTCAGTAACTAAGGTAGTATTTAAAATAGTTTCTCTTCATAAGTAGCTATTCTCAATTTGCATAGTCATATTGCCCA